>CM040246.1:6923472-7553487 GCA_022545495.1 Chrysanthemum lavandulifolium | reverse complement strand
GCATAAATGATCCTTAAACGGTATAACATTCATTTTGCATCACTTAACCTAATACGACATTAAATGCGTCATATATGACTAAATCTGCTATGTATGGAAACCTGCTATTTTCGAAAAGTTACTAAAAGTGGAAACCTGTTAAAAATGGAAAACATCTAAAATGAATAATCCGATCTTAATAAGCGTTATTTAATTCATAGGTTCCGGACGGCAGGATTGATTTATCGTGTGACTTACGTTTCTATTTTGCTTGCTTCGATGAGGTACAGATATTCTATCCCTTTTCAGTAGGGATTTCTCCTGACTTTTCGATCCTTGACTTTACTTCACTTATGATATCCCTTTGCTATGATTTCCTTATGCTATGACCCTTTTGATATGATTCCGACTTAATCCGTTGATATGATTCTATTCGCTATGATATTAGTTTGTTATGATTATGAACTCCTGATTATGAACCATCTGATTATGAACCTCTGATTATGAACCATCTGATATGAACCTTTGATATGAACTTTGATATGAACCATTATGATATGAATATGATTTGACCCTTCAGTTTGATACCCGAGCCAAATATGTGTTCCTAGTCATGAAGGTAACATGACCGTGTCATTGATGCACCAATGGCATGACTCCGGTGTGTACAGTGATGATACACGTCCTATTATGATATGATATGATTATGAGCTCACTATATGTATATGATTTGGCCATTGGGGCGTATGGATGCATCCTAGATATGATATGTTTGAGGATTTGATCATTTGGAGATATATATGGTGAATGATGTCGGGTGCAATCCGGCGTCTTCACAATTCAGGGAGCTAGCTACTCCATTTATTCTTGAGGTCTCCCTCCTATTATGTATGGTATTCCGAGGCCACCCTCCGAATACAATGGCTACTTATGATATGATATGATATGATATGTTTACGGGCTCGGGTAGATTTACGATAACCACCACTTTTGATATACCTATATTGTACCTTCTACATTCTCCAACGCACCATATTACATGTACCCTTATATGACTCACTCTACTACCAAGATATATACATTCCATTGCTTTGATCTCGTCACACTCTCATTCCGTTAATTCCGATTATCGTTCCATTCACGTCTCGGGTTATTATATGTCATTGGATTGATTATGATATTCATGTTTATATGACTACGATTACTACGTATGATATGTATGTATGCGATATAAGATTTACTGTTGTCATCGATGATATGCTATCTTCTTGTTATGTGATCCTTTGATTTGTCTGGTAACCGTGCTTGTGTGAAATCGATTGTTGATCTGTTTATCTTTTGTACCTCATTCAATTAATCTCGTGGACTATGACTATCCGTGGTGTCCTTATCTGCTTGTTGTTGACCTGTCATGTTTGCATTTCTGTTTATGCTACGGTTTGATTGGGTAAATGGTTCAACTTATGAAGTCTAGCTTGTTAACTTGTTTAATTGCCCTACTATGTATTTAATTCATTTAATTATAGTGTTCATACTGTATTCCTACTTGTTACGTGTGACTGCCATGTTTTGACTACCGTTATGATATTGATTATGTCTTCAACTAAGGGTTTTGACCTGTGTAAATTGCATGCTCACTTATTAATTACTTGCTTCCGTTTTCCTGTAGACATCTGTTTGGCTTGTATGTCTCCCGATTTCCTGAATTGATTGTATGACATATATGTTGTATAGATGTGACGCCTGCTATGTTGGCTTATGTTTCAGTCTTTGTATGCCTGGTTTGTATGTGCTTGTTTATATGTCATCGATGCTTTGCTTTGCTTCATTCTCCTTGTTATCTGTTAGTTTTGGATATCTGTATAATTGTGTTCTACAGGATCCTCTTTGACTCATTATTCACATTCTGCTGCGACTTTGTTATCCGTTTCCTTGTTTCATTTGCATTTGATTTTATTTAGCTTCGTTTTGTTATATCTGCCTTTGGGCTTTTAAGCTCGGCCGCAATTCTTTTCCTGCGGCAGGTTTTAGGTTTGAAGATGGGCTTTGATGGGTTGAGAGTTGGATTATCTGAGTGGACCAACCCTAGTTACCTTATTATTTGGACTTATTTTGGCGGGCTTTTGTTTTGAGATTTCATTTTATCTTAGACATTTTGGGTTTTGTAATTTTCCGTGTAAATCATTGTTTAAATGACTTGATACTTTATTCTTAAGACTTCCGTTTTTCATTGTATGTTCTGATATGACACCAGAATGTGACACTTCTACCTTGTCGGGTTGGGGTGTTACAATTATGGTATCGAGACCAGGTTTCGTCTTGTTGACCTTAGGATTGACCTGTGAGGACTTGGGTAGATACTAGGCTTCCGTCTGTTATGATATATTCGATTCTTTTTGATTGTCGTTCGATTTGACTTGATAATCTTTTGTCTTCCTTGTTTTGGTCTTCTTCTCTTCACATTTGATTTTATTATTTTGTCTTCGCACAATCCGTTTGTCGATCGTTAGATGGAGACTAGCCGTGGGCCGAAGATGATGGTGCCGAACTGTGTTCTTTTGATCCACGAACCGGAGAGGTTCGTGAAGCGGATGCCCCACCGATCGCCATCTGCCGGAGACATCGAGGATCTTCTTGGAGGGAGCTGGACGGATCAACCGAAGGCGCAAAGACGGAGACAAGATTCAACTGGTGGCTGAGGAGGTTCATCTACTTCACATGATTGGGCGCGACCTTACTCCGATTTGTTTGTCACGCATTTTGAGGTGGTTTGATATTTTCTTAAGTGATTTTGATCGGTATTGCTTTCCTTTGATTTGTTCTGAACTCGGTTGGAATTGTGAAGTTTTATCGTTTAGCATTTTGATAATATCTCAGCCTTTATTTTGGATCGTCAGTAATGAGTCATGAGGAACCGTTTTGTACAAGTTAGTGGCCTTCTTTCATTGAGATATGGTAAGTTGTTTGATGCAGTTTATGTTGTATGTATGTGAACCTGGTATGCTTTGGTATGTTACTTGATATCTGTATGTGATATGTTTTGTGTGATTTTGGTTATGTGGTTTGTCATGACCCAGGACAGAATATGATGACAATAAGAACTTGTTATGTGATGCAAGTATTATGACGCCTGATCAACGTGATATTACCGAGATCATATAATTTGAACTTATTGAAATTGTACGACATCTTGGGAAATGCCTGGGGTTGGTACGTGAATGGACTAGGACTTATATCCGTTATCCTTTGATCCTCATGTTCGTTTGAAATTCTGTACCTCCTTACGAGATTTTTACCGACATCTATTAGGTATAAGTTTTGTACGCTTTGGAACCGGAATCGTTATGATCTGTGTGAGACTACGAATGGCTACGTCTCCGTGTACCTTTATGATTTTAATTTTCGAGGACGAAAATTTTCTTTTAGAGGGGAAGAGTTGTAAAACCCTAAAAATAGTAAACATGTTAAATGACCATTTTGCCCTCGGCTAATGTTCGTGAATTACGTATAAACATGTCGATCTAATTGAATAAGTTAACGAATTTCACTTATGGTTACAATTTATAATCATATCACACGTGTTTTATATCTTTTGGCCTAAATTGTATTAATGTGCCAAATAAAATAAGTAAGTGTACAAGTAATTTTAGTAGCTATTCAATGTTGATTTGGTCTTCCAAAAATCACGCCCCCCCCCCTTGTTTTTCCGTCCATATTAAGTGCATTAAACCCAAAGATTTGGTCCATTTTGACTTACCCCATTTAATCCCATAAATTTAGCCGAAATTCCCTTCCCCTCAATCCCCTACCACGTTTAATTCAATTTCACTTATATTCATTCAGAAAAAAAAACAAGCCCTAAAACCTAGCTCTCCCTCCCCAAAGTGACGGCAAAAGTTTTGTTTCCCTCTACCATTTTTCTGTCGACTAAATAAAACAAAAAGGAAAACCCTAATACATAAAAAGTGATGGCAATAAAAACTGTTCTCCCTTCCATTCGAATTCCAAGTAAAAGAGGTGATTTCAAGGAGCTTTGCAAGGTGTTTAATAGCAGCTATGATCGTGGATTGGTGCGAAGGATCTACTGGTTTTTTCCTGGGTGTGGACTGCCCTGCTTAACGTGGGTTTTCTTGGTCATGGGGCTGTGGTAAATCTGGATTCTGGTCGTGGGTTGCTAAGCCAAAAATGGTGTTGGTTTGCTTTGTTTCGAGCCTTATTCATTCCTCTTCTTTACACGCTTCAAAAGTACCCTTATATGTCTCACGCTACAAGGTAACTCGTATCACCATTACCTCATCTTCCTTATTCGTTTGGTTCGTAAGTCTGGTCATGTGTTTTGATCTCCATACGCATGTCTATAAACACTACTTAAAAACAGGTCACATAAAATGTTAAATTAAGGCAACGTAAACATCAGGTATTATGGCTACATGATATATTGCAGGGTAAAGCATACATGTTGACCCCTACGTTTTTTTTTGGTATACTATTCTGGTCATTATATACGCATTGGATCTTGTAATAAGATCTAACGTTGGTCTCAATATTCAACAAAGAATCTGGTTATAAACATAGGAAATAAAGATGGGACACGAGTGAGTAATGTGAATTAAAGACCTGTTAAAACATTCATACTGAAATGAGATTTACGCATATGAAAAAGAGAGTGTTATTAGTATTGGACATGGTCTTGTATAGATTGCTTTGACTTCATTATTTTATGATCAAGTCTCGTTAGTGGGATGTCAAAAGGAATAGCTTTGCGTGAGTTTTGGTGGGTCAAATGAAGCCTAAAACATGATAGAAAACTAGAATAGAAAAATAAAAAGTGTGAGAATGAACCTGTTATTCGAATATAGATATACGTATGCATGTAAATCAGGTTGATAATATGAAAATGATACCATATGGTCGAACTAATGTAATCTTAAACTATGGCTCATTTGTATACATGTACGATTTAATAAAGTTAAAAGATGGTATTGAAATTATTTGGAGCGTAAAGTTAGGATATGTTAACATGGCAACTAAATGGACTAAAGAAGTAAAATGAACAAACTGGTTATAATTACACTAAAGACCCTATACTTTGTAATATTTACCGTTTTGAACCCAAACTTGTAAAACTTGGCATAAATGATCCTTAAACTGGTATAACATTCATTTTGCATCACTTAACCTAATACGACATTAAATGCGTCATATATGACTAAATCTGCTATGTACGGAAACCTGCTATTTTCGGAAAGTTACTAAAAGTGGAAACCCGTTAAAAATGGAAAACATCTAAAATGAATAATCCGATCTTAATAAGCGTTATTTAATTCATAGGTTCCGGACGGCAGGATTGATTTATCGTGTGACTTACGTTTCTATTTTGCTTGCTTCGATGAGGTACAGATATTCTATCCCTTTTCAGTAGGGATTTCTCCTGACTTTTCGATCCTTGACTTTACTTCACTTATGATATCCCTTTGCTATGATTTCCTTATGCTATGACCCTTTTGATATGATTTCGACTTAATCCTTTGATATGATTCTATTCGCTATGATATTAGTTTGTTATGATTATGAACTCTTGATTATGAACCATCTGATTATGAACCTCTGATTATGAACCATCTGATATGAACCTTTGATATGAACTTTGATATGAACCCTTATGATATGAATATGATTTGACCCTTCAGTTTGATACCCGAGCCAAATATGTGTTCCTAGTCATGAAGGTAACATGACCGTGTCATTGATGCACCAATGGCATGACTCCGGTGTGTATTTGGTGATGATACACTGTCCCCATTATGATATGATATGATTATGAGCTCACTATATGTATATGATTTGGCCCTTGGGGCGTATGGATGCATCCTAGATATGATATGTTTGAGGATTTGATCGTTTGGAGATATATATGGTGAATGATGTCGGTGCAATCCGCGTCTTCCTGATTACGGGAGCTAGCTACTCCATTTGTTACGAGGTCTCCCTCCTATTATGTATGGTATTCCGAGGCCACCCTCCGAATACAATGGCTACTTATGATATGATATGATATGATATGTTTACGGGCTCGGGTAGATTTACGATAACCCTTACACTTTTGATATACCTATATTGTACCTTCTACATTCTCCAACGCACCATATTCATGTGCCCTTATATGACTCACTCTACTACCAAGATATATACATTCCATTGCTTTGATCTCACACTCTCATTCGTTAATTCCGATTATCGTTCCATTCGCGTCAGGGTTATTATATGTCATTGGATTGATTATGATATTCATGTTTATATGACTACCGATTACTCTCTATGATATGTATGTATGCGATATAAGATTTACTGTTGTCATCGATGATATGCTATCTTCTTGTTATGTGATCCTTTGATTTGTCTGTAACCGTGCTTGTGTGAAATCGATTGTTGATCTGTTTATCTTTTGTACCTCGTTCAATTAATCTCGTGGACTATGACTATCCGTGGTGTCCTTATCGCTTGTTGTTGACTGTCATGTTTGCATTTACTTTATGCTACGGTTTGATTGGGTAAATGGTTCAACTTATGAAGTCTAGCTTGTTAACTTGTTTAATTGCCCTACTATGTATTTAATTCATTTAATTATAGTGTTCATCTTGTATTCCTACTTGTTACGTGTATTGCCATGTTTTGACTACCGTTATGATATTGATTATGTCTTCAACTAAGGGTTTTGACTGTGTAAATTGCATGCTCACTTATTAATTACTTGCTTCCGTTTTCTGTGAGACATCTGTTTGGCTTGTATGTCTCGATTTCTGAATTGATTGTATGACATATATGTTGTATAGATGTGGCCTTTGCTATGTTGGCTTATGTTTGATCTTTGTATGCCTGGTTTGTATGTGCTTGTTTATATGTCATCGATGCTTTGCTTTGCTTCATTCTCCTTGTTATCTCGTTAGTTTTGGATATCTCAGTATAATTGTGTTCGCAAGATCCTCTTTGACTCATTATTCTCATTCTGCGCGACTTTGTTATCCGTTTCCTTGTTTCATTTTGCATTTGATTTTATTTAGCTTTCGTTTTGTTATACACTGTTCACTTGGGCTTTTTAAGCTCAAATTGCAATTCTTTTCTGCGGGTTTTAGGTTTGAAGATGGGCTTTGATGGGCTGAGAGTTGGATTATCTGAGTGGACCAACCCTAGTTACCTTATTATTTGGACTTATTTTGGCGGGCTTTTGTTTTGAGATTTCATTTTATCTTAGACATTTTGGGTTTTGTAATTTTCCGTGTAAATCATTGTTTAAATGACTTGATACTTTATTCTTAAGACTTCCGTTTTTAATTGTATGTTCTGATATGACACCAGAATGTGACACTTCTACCTTGTCGGGTTGGGGTGTTACAGTTTTAGACGAGGAGATCAAACATCGTTCGGTGAGACATTGCCATCCTCACTAAACCGAACTTCTTCTTTGGGTCTTGTGCTTCAGTCAATGAATCGCCTTAACTTTGAATTGAAGACTCTTCATCTTCAAGAACTCAGAAGGAATTTGTGCTGAACTTTTCTTCAGCATCTTCTAATGCTTCAGCTATTTTATGTTCAAATCCTATTGGTGACTGAAGGGCACTGAACTGCCCCAACAACTATCTGACTAGTAACATACTGACACTCAAAACGAAGCGAAAGCTATGACCCATCACCTTAAACATACATAAATCGCAATAATACAAACACCAAAGATACATACTTGCAGCTTAGACCAACAGCCACATGACTCATTCAAGCAGAAAGTATAACCAGAGCCACAGTTCCATATAAAATATACCAACCACATTAGTTGATCTTCTAACAACCCGACCACTCAAAGGTTTTAATTTTGCAAAATATTATTATCACTTGACGACTTATTTTTAAAATTCTAGTATTGCGTTCTTCCAAATAAAGTAGCCCATAACTCGTAATAACGTTTTCCATAACAACTTCAGTAGTTGAGAAAATGCACATTCCCAATATCATTGATAATATCTCTTGTTGAGAAAGAATTTGTCCCACCCATTTTTCACCACTCTAACACCTTTAGTCGCTACTTCTATTCCTATTAAAAAAAATGCATACATTGGTAAAGAGGGCAAACACTTTATAAGTCTCAATTAGGCTGATAGTTGTGTAATGCCAAGCTTGAATATACCAACAAGAAATTGGTATTTTGACTTGTGGGATTCATTGATTAATTGATTCTTGAGTTTTTTATTATTCAGAATCCAGATTCTGCCAAAACATGTTTTGATTTCTCGTAAGTCTACAACTAATTTGTGTACCTGACCCACGAGACGTTAAGGTATTAACATCTCCGTTCTCCCACGCTTTGCTGGACTGTCCTGATGTGTTTAAAGGAATTAGGAATGACCACTATCTGAAGTGATTTAACTAACAAAGCAATGTGTCTCGTCTTTCTCCTTAAGGCATCAACCACCACATTGGCTTTACATGGATAGTAAAGGATTTCACATTGATGGTCTTTAACTAAATCAAGCCAACGTTTAACATTTAGATAACGCTGGTTAAAAATTACTTGAGACTTTATGGTCTGTAAAGATCTTGATTTGCACGCCATAAAGATAATGTCTCCTAGGTTTCAATGCAAATACCACTGCTATGAGTTCTAATTCGTAAGTAGGATATTCTTCCTCATGTTTTCTTGAGTTGTCTTGAGGCATAAACAATGACTCATCCTCGTTGCATTATAACACATTCGAGTCCATTTGAAGATGCATCACAATAAACCTCCATATCTTCATTTCTTTTAGGCAAAACTAAGACTGGGGATTGACTCAACTTCTGTTTCAAAATCTTAAAAGCTAGTTCATGATCTTCACCCCACTTGAATTTTGCATTCTTCCGAGAGAGTTTTGTAAGAGAGGATGTGATTTAGCAAACTTTTGAATAAAACAGTGGTGACACCCCGCAAGACCAAGGAATTGAACTTCACAAAGCCAAGATTCACATCTCAAGAACTGGAGGTAAAGCTTTTCTTGTCATAACATACTGAGGACATGGCGTAGATGAGTTTCATGATCGCTAGCTGACTTGGAATAAATCAATATATCGTCGACAAGCACAATAACAAACCTCTCATGCATCGGCCGACAAACCTGATTCATAAGGTTCAGAGAAAGCTACAGGGGCATTCGTTAAGCTGAATGACATAACAACGGATTCTGTTTCCCGTATCTGGTCCGCAAAGCTGTCTTCGGGATATCTTCCTCTAGAATCTTTAACTAATGATATACATATCTTAAATAAAAAATAATAATAAAATAAAAAAACGCGCCCGGTAGCTGATCGAACACCTGTTTAATTCTATGTAAAGGATATATGTTCTTGATCCTGTTGATATGTACTCTGACAGTAGTGCAGCAATCCAAATTGCTGCAAATCCTATGTTCCATGAAAAAAACAAAACATTTTGGGATAGATGTACATCATGTGAGAGAAAAGGTATCATCTGGAGTTATTAAACTGTCAAAATCTCATCTACAAATCAAGTTGTGGATATTTTTACAAAAGGGTTGAGCATTGTTCAAAATAAGTTGTTTTGTGAAAAACTTGATCTTGTGGATATGGTCAAACCATGTGCAAGGACCATTCCTACACATTATTATGATAATTTGGTTAGTTTGTTTGTGTTTGGCAGGTTTTATTAAGTACACGGGCTAAAGTGTAAATGTGATGTATATATACCACATCCATGATCTAGGGTTTCTCACTTTTTCATTCATTAAGTCTTTTACCCCCCCCCCCTCTCTCTCTCTCTCTCTCTCTCAACATATCATGTTTGTGTATTCTCTTTGTGATATCCTTTGTTCATTGTGTATTATTTTGTATATAAGATCAATCTCTTTATTTGATCTTATAGTCTGAGGGTTGAGTGTTTTGTAGTGAGGTATTGATAGCATCCGATTATGAAGACTCTTTGATTTCTTTTGTATGCTTGGTTAGAACACGTTTGTGGACTAATTTACTATATATGTCATAATAAAAGATTCACTAAGAGATGGTTAACTAGGTGAAAGATTTGTGTTTTGTGATGATTGGTTTGATAATTTTTACAATGGACAGAGTTTAACATCTAATTGAACATCTAATTGATTTACTTGTTACTAACTTTAGATGTATCAATATTAAAGGGATAGGCATGGTGGCTCAAGTCAAACTCAAAATATTGTGTAATGTCACATTATTTTCCATTTTCACTTCTTTTATCACTAATACATTAAAATATCACTTACTAATCACTCATGTACCCACTTTTGGGTCTCACAATAACCAATTGAAACACAAAAAACAAGTTAGGAAAAAAAATAGACTTTTTAGCGCAAGCCACTGATTTCACTTGCACAATGACACAAAAAAGAGGAGGTAATGTGACTTGGCTTTGACTCAAACCAAAACCTTGTTGGAACCACACCCAACTCTCCTACCAACATCCAACACTACTATACCACTTTAAAAAAATCAAAAAACCTAATTTATATAACAGTTTCTTACAAAACCGTTCCAAAAAAATGTTATTCAAAATGGATGCTATAAAAAACCTTTTTATAGTACATTTGGTTTGTGTGATTTCATGGAATGAAGTTTGCTCGTGGATGCTTAAGCGAAGGCACGATTTTCTTCGTGGGCCTTCTTTCCTTTTAAGAGAAAATTTCAGGGAAGTTCTCGCTCTAATTCTACTTTCACTTCACCTTTATTTAACGTTTAGTACAAAAGGGACTTTGTACATCTCAAGTGGGGGGACGGGAGTATAATTATTACTTGAACTTATTTGCCCTCGTTTTTCTAGTTTATTTTGAAAAATTATGCCATTTTTAAAACTTTGACATGTTTTTCTTAACCTAACTAGATTAGACCTTAGTTGAGCACATTATAACCCTTGATATTTTATGGTGAGATTAGCCTTATCCGTTTCCACTTATTTACCCAAATCCAACAAATTATGAGTGTGTCGGTAGCTTGTAAACTTTAGAACTTGGCCTACGCATCATTTCGAGACCATAGACGAGGTATGTTGAGTTCAGTTAATGTATATGGAATAATCAGTTTGAGAATGCAATATTTTTAGAATTATCACCCAAATAGCCTATCCTTGTGTGTCTATCGATTAGTTACCTCGACTTTTCGACCCCCATGTTAAACCATTTTTTTGCACTCCACCTTTAGTGCAAGATACCCTAGATACACCCGTCTGAGCCATTCTTTTCATTTTGTTCACCCAATATATATTGTTTCGTTACACCCATTCACCTTAGCCTACCGTGTAGTCTTAATTTGTGATTGGGAAGTCATTGTTTGCCTAAGTTCAAGGTTCAAGTACAGAGGTTCGAAAATCACGCTTTCGTCAAAGACTTATATTTGAAGATCATTAAAGACCCCTCAGATTCTCAATATTTGTTCATCTCAAGTGGGGGGATGTTATGTTTTAGTTATGATGTAAAAAAATGTGTAGTTTATTGTAAAGTGCAATGTATAAGCACTATGGTTGGAGCTCATCAAATATTAAGCATCGAGGAGGCCACCTCGGTCACATTTGAAGAATTGAGTTGGTAATTATTTTGCCAACAGTTGAAGAACAGGTGATGTGCCCATCATGACGTCCGCTAATGGCACATATACTTGTTATATCATGATCTGATTTCTTCACCTCAAAGCTTGAACTTTGGATGAACGGTAGGCGGTGACAACTTGGTTATAGGTTAAGACTATTTGCTTTGTTACTTTTATTTTACACCAACTATTTCCCATGTCTTATCCTACCCTTTTAGTCATGAAGCGTGTCTAGGTGATGAAGCGAGCAATCTTTGGTGTCTTGGTCATGTATCATTGATTTTGTCCACTTTGTCGTGGCACGTTAGTAATGACATTTCACCCTTAACCCATGTTGTGTCCACCCATATTGCCTTCAAGAATTGTTTAGTCCTTAACTCTAGTAGTGGAGATTTGTGTAATCGCCAAGCTTATGATAGAATACATGCTATGACTGTGCTTTGAGTGATCACCCCGAAATTGACACTTAGACTAGATGAGAGAATTTGAGTGTTTTGTTCCCATTTCGTGAGGTGTTCGGCTTTGATTTATTCTAGCATAAGGGATTTTTAAACTAATATCTTCCAGGTAATGGGGGATGTCTTTTTAGAAAATTTTCTAATAAGGTCTACTGAGGGCAAGTAGAGTTCAAGTGCGGGGATATTTGATAACATCAAATAGTCCTGACTTTTAAGTGTCAATTTCCCCCGATAATGCTCGTATTTTCTATCATTTATATGGATTTACATTTGTATTTCTTTATATTTCACTTTCAGGTAAATTATGAGCATTGGAGCCTAAGTGAAGCGGATTTGGAGATTTTCCTAACAATTTATGATAGTATGCCAACTGTGAAGAAGCTACGGCGTAACTCATTCTCTCACATTACGCCGTAGCTAGTGTTTTAACTCAGAAGACCAACTTAACTGTAATTACGGCGTAACTCCCAACTAAGGTTACGCCGTAATCATCTAGGTCAATAAATGTTTTGCGCCTCCATCAACTACGCCGTAACTCCTCAACAAGCATTACGCCGTAGTCCATTTAAAAGAGTTTTGTATTGAAGATACGGCGTAACCTTTCCCAAGTGTTACGCCGTAGCCTGCTTAACGAGAGTATTATTTGGAGGATTATTGAAGTTACGGCGTAACTTTCAACTCAAGTTACGCCGTAACTAGGATCTTGCCTATAAGTACAAGTCCTAATTTTTGCATTTCACATCATTCACTCACCACTTAAAGTCAGAGAACGTGAAGAGGGTTCCAAAGGCAGATCATTCGGAGCATACAGAGCCATCTCCAAGGGAGGAATCGCTCCATATCGATAAGCATTAGCGATCATTTCTATCTTTTACTTTTGATACATGTCTTTCATTATGTTAAACATCGAATTCCTTGTTTCTTTTAATATGATTGGTTAAGCACCTTTGGTGCTAGCCTAGTTATGATTCCTTGAATGTATTGTTTATGTTTTCATGCTTCCGTATAATTTTTTCCAGTGTATGCATGCATAGTTCGTTGGTAGTTACCCTAGTTTCGGTATTTTTGAAATGCGGTCGTATCTAGTTGCTTAGGAGAATTGACCAACTGATCCTAAGTAGTTAGGTAGAGTTGAGAAGGGTAAAATTTGACCAACTGACGACTCTTCATCGCTTGTGCGAACTTACCAAATGATCACCTATCGTCTGGATGAAGTTAAGAAGTTAGGGATGAGTGTCTAAGATGCTATCGCCCGGGCACTCATTATTTCGAATCTTGCATGTATGGTACTTAATGACTTGTCTTAGGCGACTAAAAATCACTCGACTCCCAAGGGGTAAACCTTTTACGTCGGGTAAGAGCCTTTGTTGATAGGTTAGGAAGAATTGACCAAATGCTGTCCTAGCGACTTAAACCCCCACTTGAATCAATTGGAAGTAATAAAACATGAACATTACACGATAGGATGAATAATTAGGTTAGCACACTTTCTCTCTATTGATCACAACCTCTACTTATTTTACACTTTTATTTCTTGCTTTTAGTTCAATTAATCATTTCTACCTCAAACCAGTTAAAACTAGTGTCACATAGACTTAATTAGAATTCGCTCACATAGCTCTTGGGACGACCTCGGTTTTACCGATTACTACACTACACACGATCGGGTACACTGCCCGTGAGTGCATAAGGTGGACCATAGGTAAACGAGACATTTATTAATATTTAAACCTTGTCAGAAATCGTGCATCAGCCCACTTGATCTACAAAGGTTCGTTTGTTTATGAATAATTTTATTTGTTATAGTTTGAAGATTTGTTTGTTTTAGATCTATATCTAATGATTCGATTTAATATATAAAATGTTTCAATTTTTACTTTTTTTTGTAGGTATTGTGAATTTGACAAAGATTTAATTAGCCTTCTATTTGTAGATCTTATTCTCTTTTCTCTTCTTCATTTTGTAGATTTTAAAATGTTGGTTTAGTTTGCTTACAAGTATAGATATATACCCATATGAAATTGATTTATGTAATGGTTGATTACTGATATAAGATGTATTTTCATTTTTGGGTTCTATGTATTTGGTTGTTTCTAGAGATACTCAGATTAAGGAATGAGCAATTTTGAGATTTGATGAAAGCATATTTTGCTTAGAATTTGTTTATGTGTGGTGGAGTAAATAGTACTCTCATGGGTCAATGAACTTTTGTTTGATTACAACTCAAATAAGAATAAAATATAAAACAATATTTTTTTTAATGTATGATTTTTTTAGAACGGTGTAAAACAACCGCTGTAAATAATGGTATATTAATATTATATGCAATGAATTGAGTAATGTGTTAGCATGTATTTTATAACGGTTTTAAACGGTTGTAAATAATCATGCCCATTATATACTACACTCTAGAATAGAACGGTTCAATACAGTTTTTAAAAATGTATTTTAACCGTTCTTAAAAACCATTTGTGTACTAGTGCAAATTACTCCATATAAACTAAAATAAGAGTAAAGTCTGTTGTTTTAATCTTGTACAAGTGAATGCGGATTCTAGATATACGCGATTACAGATCATGCGGTTCATATATATATTCCATCCTTTTCAACATTATGTATTTATATTATTACCCTGTATCATTTTAGTATGTTTTAGGAGAAGCTGCTCAATTTCAATACCTGTTTGTTTTACTTGTATCAAAATTTGTGAGATGGAAAAGATTTTTTTGCATTTAATGCATTTAGAGGCAAAGCAGACATTCTAATAACAAATAACATTTTTATTAACGGCGATTGACATTGAACTAGCAAACCGCTAGAAAAAAGAGTTACAAATGGGATCGAGGATAGAATGATACAAGGGTTACTAAACCATTCTATTCAAGAAAACGAAACTTTCCTATCCCTACTGGCAATCCAATTAAAAGACGTTCGCTTGATCTCGTTAAGAATAAGGACTTTTTTGTGGTCGCTTGATTGAGAACAAAAATTTATTTATAAAGTTCCAAAAAGAGACCATAGAGTGGTGTTAACTGCTCGCCGAATGATTTATTGATGTTTGTTGGTTTGGTTTGCAGAATGTTTTTGACAGAATTGGAATCTGTTTAAAGAATTGGAATGTGAAGGAATGGAATGTTATAAATTGAAATCCTTGGATCTAAAATCGTGAATTGAAATTTGCAAATCTTAAGCATGTTTGATTGGAAGAATGAAATGAGAAAACAATTATATTAAAATATTTAAAATTTAATTTTAGTTTAAGATTAATAAACTAAATATTATTTAATAAATAAATTACTTATCAAATTATAATAATAATTTTTAAATAATATTATATAAAGTAATATATTAAGTAAATATTTTTTATATAAAATACAATTGTATTTTTGAATTATAAATTAAAAGAGTAATCTATAAATAAATTATATTTAATTTTAAATAAATAATAATTTTAAATATAATAATAATAAATTTTTTTAATAAATAATAATTTATATTCAATTTTAAATAAATAATAATTTTAAATCTTAATAACGTGGTTGTTTATTAAAAATAATAATAATAACAATAATAATTAAATGATCGTTTATAATAAAATAATAATAATAAAAATATAATAATAATAATAATAATAATAATAATAATAATAATAATAATAATAATAATAATAATAATAATAATAATAATAATGACAATGATAAAGATAATATGAATTCCATTGAATTGTAAACAAGGAGATATTCGAAAAGAGACCGACCGCACTAGTGCATATCATCGTTTGTCCCTAAAACATTCAAGAGTCCAGAACTTTAAGTAATGATATCCAGATCTTAAATCAGTTTAAAAAAATAATAAAATAAAATAAATTAAAATAAAACTCGCGCCCGGAAGCTGATCGAACAACTTTTTAATTCTATGCAAAGGATATATGATCTTGATCCTGTTGATATGTACTGTGACAGTAGTGTAGAATCTAAATTGATGCAAATCCTGTGTTCCAAGAAAAAACAAAACATTTTGAGATAGATGTACATCTTGTGAGAGAAAATGATCATCTAGAGTTATTAAAACTGTCAAAGTCTCATATGCAAATCAAGTTGTAGGTATTCTTACAAAAAGGTTGAGCATTGTTCAACATAAGTTGTTTTGTGAAAAACTTGATCTTGCGGATGTGTTCAAACCATGAGGCTGAGAAGGGGTGTTAAAAATACATTATTCTTTTATTCATCTCATGGTTTCTTATATATTCAGGGACCATTCCTACACATTATTCTGATAGTTTGGTTAGTTTGTTTGTGTTTGGCAGGTTTTATTAAGTACAGGGGCTGAAGTGTAAAGGTAGAGTATATATATTACATCCCAGCTCTAGGGTTTCTCACTTTTTCATTCACTCATTGTTTAAATCTTCATGTGTCGTCCCTCTCCCCATTATCAAAATCATATAATGTTGCGTTTAATGAAATGCTATGTCGGATGAGCACAATTCACTTATTAAGAATCACACTTGGACTCTGGTGCCTCGACCCGTAGATGCCAATATTATTCGTTGTATGTGGCTATTTCGCTACAAGTTTTTAGTAGATGGTACCCTTAGTCGCTACAAGGCTCGACTTGTCGCAAATGGAAGTACCCAGATTAAGGGTATAGATGTTGATGAGACCTTTAGCCCAGTTGTTAAACCAGGTATTATTCATACGGTTCTTAGCTTGGCGATTTCTCTACATTGGCCGATTCATCAGCTTGATGTCAAGAATGCCTTTTTGCATGATGATTTGACAGAGAATGCCTCCTGGGTTTCAGGACCCTGCATACCCTGATTATGTTTGTTTATTACATAGATTCCTTAATGGTCTCAAGCAGGCTCATCGGGCTTGGTTTCAGCGTTTTGCTGCTTATTCTTCGAGTTGGATTTAAACATAGTCATTCTGAAACATCATTATTTATCTATTGCCAGGGGACTGACACTGCTTATTTATTACTGTATGTTGATGGTATTGTTCTAACCGCTTCTTCTAAGAGTTTGTTACAGCGGGTTTTTCTTCTTTGCATAAGGAGTTTTCCATGATCGATTCGGGATCTCTGAATTATTTTTTGGGCATATCTGTTACACGTGACTCTACATGAATTTTCATATCTCAACGTAATTATGCTACTGAGATTCTACAGCGTGCACACATGGTTAGCTGTAATCCCAGTCGGACTCCTGGTGATACTGAGACTAAACTGGGTGATGATGGTGATTCAGTTTTTGATCCGACCTTATATCGGAGCCTTGCGGGTTTTCTTCGGTATCTCACTTTTAATCGGCCTGTTTCCTATGCAGTTTAGCAGGTTTGTCTTCATATGCATAATCCTCGGGAGCCTCATTTCTCGGCTTTTAAACAGATTTTGCGGTATGTTCGGGGTACTTTAGATTAAGGATTGTAGTTGTTCACATCCTCTACTACTTCCTTGGTTGCTTATTCGGATGTGGATTGGGTTGGTTTTCCTATTACTCGGCAATCCACTTCTGGCTATTGTGTGTTTCTTGGCAACAATCTGCTCTCATGGTCCTCTAAGCGTCAACCGACGCTTTCTATCTAGTTTTGAGGCCGAGTATCAGGGTGTTGCTAATGAAGTTGCTGAGACATGTTGGTTACAGAATCTTTTGCGCAAGTTGCATACTCTTTCGTTATTTGCTACACTTGTTTACTGTGATAATGTCAGTGTTGTTTATTTGCCTTCTAATCCGGTTCAGCATCAACCGACGAAGCATATTGAGATTGACATTCTATTTGTTCGGGATTTGGTAGCTTCTGGTCAGGTCCGGGTTCTTCATTTGCCTTCTTGCTATCAATATGCGAATATTTTTACTAAAGGCTTACCTACAACTTTGTTTAAGAAGTTCCGCTCCAGTTTAAGTGTTCGGTGTCCTCCCACTCAAACAGCAGGAAAGTGTTAGTTATCCTTTAGATTTACACGTATTGTGTGAGTCATTCATTAGTCGGTTGTATATCCAATGTAATTAGCAATTGGTGTCTAAGAGATAAGGATGATTCGCAGGAGATTACCTTGATTTGTGGGTAATTAGTATTTACCTTATTTACACCTTGTATTCTCTCCATATATACTGGCTACTATTGTAATGTGTGATCATCAATCAATAAACAATATTATCAACACTTACACGTCTACTTTCAGTTTAATGGTAGCCAATGTTGCAAAATCGTGAATCGGTAGTTGGGCGATCGACCACCGCAGCGAGTGTCGGTCAAGTCGGGATGTCGGTGATTAATCGGATTAGCATTTCCTACGCTTTTGGTATTTACGGAGACCAAACTAAAAATCTTAACCGATTCCAAGCACTGCTATGTTTCCAAACCTCAATAAAATGCTCCAATTCGATGATGTCCATTGTGCGTTATAAGTGAAATATACGATCCCCAAATTAAGTATAATGTCTAAATTATTATTATTTTTAAAATGACCGATTTGCCAGATTCGGCCGATTTTGACCGATTCGACCGATTAATCGGCCGATTCGGCCGATTTTTTGACTGCTTAGTGTCGATTTTTATCCTAGGCCGATTTTTCGGCCGATTTTCAAAAATCGACAAGGTACTCGGCCGATTAACGATTAATCGGCCGAGTTGACCGATTTTTGCAACATTGATGGTAGCATCATTTGTATTTCGTTTTGATTGGAAACTTTCTATGCAAGAGAAGAAATAGACATGGATGATATTTTTGGCCTAACATTGCTAAGGGCATGCAACACCTTTGGTTGCTACTCCTATTCTCGTTAATTAAGTGCATTGACAGGTGAAAAGAGCAAGCAATTTATGAGCTTCGAATGGTTGTTGTCTAAGATTATATTGCTGCAAAAAGTTGGATAGTTATAAGTCTTTCTATCTACCAAAATCTTGGTTATCTGATAGCTAAACTTTCATATGTTTTATACGATGTTCATCCTTTCATATGGTATTTTTTACATTGGTGATCTTTTTCTATAAGGGCCCGTTTGGTTTACGGTATTTGACAAAAGTTTAAGGATCATGATACAATTTAGTTGTTTGGTTGATAGATGTGGGCCCATAATTTGGGGATCAAAGCCGAATATGCTCTACGTACAAAACCCAGGCAAAGTGTCTACTTTTTAATAAATATTACCATGCAACATGTCGTTTTTCATATTATGTGAGACCTTAATTCATATGCACCACTCATTTCAACTTAATTGTTTTTTTTCCTATTTTATAATAACAAACTCAAATTTTAAATTTTATACTCTTTTATAAAAAAAATAATATATTTTTAAATATTATTTTCTCTCACTTACTTTAAATACAAATCATAAACCAAATACAAATTCAAATCAAAATCCTAATCATAAATACAACTGCAAACCAAAGGTGCCTAAGATTTGGCAACAGATAAGATTCTTTTCATTTTGGTTCTCAAAATAGGGTTATGACTGTTGGAAAAATATATTATCAAAGGCTATGTTGTTTAAGAGTATTAGTTACACCTACTTGTGTCAATTAGTTGTGATAGAAATTATACTCGAGACACTACACATTTATCGACTATAAACGATAAAAAAATATTAAATGAAACGAGAATGAAACCTGCCACGTAGAAATGAAACCAAGTATAATAACTTTAGCAACTTTTATAGACAAGAACTATTCTTTAGCAACGGACTCGGACACAAAAACAAAGAGTCATGCACGGGAAGAGGTTCCCTGTCCTTAAAAGGTGTTTACGTGCCCGATTCGCTGCAAGCCTCATACGTAACGACCCCAGGATTGATGCAGACCCACGTTGAATATTGTCAGCGAAAAAATTCAACGTAATGTAAATGGCGAAGTAGAAAAACTGGATCAAGATGTCCATGTCTCTAACATGTATAGCATGTGTGGTTTTGTTTGTTGTATTCAGGTCACAACATCATGAATGTTTTTTTTGGTTGTATATTGACGTCAAATATTTATAGCTAGTAAACTAACATCATGGTGATCAAGCATGATTATGTTAGTTGCCATAAAATATGAGAACATTGGAATAATGGTTGCAAACTACTTGTTGCCTACCAAATTAAACCAACATGTCCTTTTACCAAGTCAATACTACACTAACTAATTCCCTTGCTGCATCATCAGCTTGTACCACACACTTAGCTACATGTACAAGTAGTTGCTGCTTCACCCACTTGTACCTTTTGCATCTTGAATAATAAAACTTACCAAGCTCACTAATAATTCCAACAATCCCCCACAAGGTTGGAAAGTTTTCTGCTACTCTAATAGGATGTGTCACGAAAGTGTCATAACGATTAAACCTTCGTTTACTCAAAGTATGTAAAATGAAATTGATTCAATGGTGTCCTAAGGAATTAAACCACCAAACCTTAATGATCTCACCCAACACACTTTTACACACTTCTTATTATAACCATCTCATTCTCAAACTGAGCGCGAATATGGCCATGCGCTTAAATCCTGTTTCATAACCCTCTAAGAGAGAAACCACAACTCTCCATTCAAGGCAGCACTACCTCTAGGTTATATAGGAAAGCTACTCTAACGTCTTCGTTGCTAAGACGCCTCACAAGCTTTGTTAAGAGAATATCCCATCCTAATTCGGCAACGCCGTGCTATCTTCGCTATACATGGGTCAATTGATTGATAGCACCTTCTATCTATTAGTGACTTCGTTATTACCCATTAAACTCGTAATGTAGGAGCACTACAATCAAGTTGGGTTTCCATCACTAATCGATTCTTGATGGTTTCAATCCCATGCCTCTAGCATCCCTCAATAAGTCTCTCCTCAAAGGCTTAAAGAAGATATCCGACAAGTTTATATCATAAGTTGGTCACATCACAAACACTCACCAAGTCTCTCGTCAGAGGCTTGTAGTGTCAAAATCAAGTTTCTAGATCACTTGATGAACATGTCGATAATGGTACCATTCTCATTAATTTGTCTAGACATTCCATCACAATGGATTTTGAGGCATTAGATCTCTAATCCATTCAAAACCTCGATAGCCACATCACAGGCGATAACCTCAACTTCCTTCATGAAGTAAAACTACACATTTGTTCTTTCGCGGTCAAGAAACAACTCATAGTGTGGGTGGAGAAATTCACCAACCTGTGAATTCGAATCACAATCCCAGATTCTAATTACTTTGTACCCTTTCATACGTAATTGAATGACTTTATTTTGACTATGCATGGCAAATTAGCTAAAATGTGTAGCAGACACATCAAGCACCCCCACCATTTTGCATATTCTGGTAAATCACCACTCACCATAGTTCGATGTCAACGAGCTTACTTGCATCGCTGATATGGGTATTATCTACCATTTAGTTACAAAATTTAACTTTGGTTTTAATGAATACCCAAAAATATTAGCTCGTGTTGACTCAAAATGCTTCGAATTATCTCAATCCTACAAGGGTGATCGAGCATTGCAATCAAAGTATATTAAATCTAGCATATTCTTTCTATTTAAAAAGATCATTCTCATAAAAGCACAATTGGTTTTGCATCAATCAAAACAAAAATAACTGTTATTCTTGCATGTTCTCAGAAATTCTTGATATGCAATTTACAATAATTCATTAGTAAGTCTAGTTCATTTAAAAGAAGCAATTTACTCATTAAATGAATGTAGTTATTTATAAAAGCAAAATAGCTGGAAAACATGAGTCAACAAAACAACTAATAGTGACATCTACAAAGTGATCGTAAATCACCATGTCTACTAGTTCATATCATCCTATTTGTTATTTCATATCGGATTTTGCACTAACGAGCATAATGCCTTGTTTCTTCGCAAACATAGCCTTTTCTGAAATATCGTCACTATGTAACAAACGAGCCTCTTTGTAGTAGTAAAAGTCTCGTCATAAACAAAGTATGTTAACAATTAGATAAATGTGGTTACTACTGACATAACTCCTATTTTCTCATATGTATGATATCTAAACAATGGTTCTCCTTTGCGATCTGTGGTCCATCCCACCATGGATGTAACCGTCAACAGTAATGAATTGTTTGTCCCCAGTTAAGTCACACCTGCTTGGTGACCTGTTAACAATATTCATTTGCCACAATCATCTACAACCAATGCGTCCATGTGCATTGAATACTCAAAAATTATGGAATTAGATGTTGGATATTAGTTTTCACATACACATCAAACCATGACAACAATTGGCGAATAAGTGGAATTACAGAGAGAAAGTTAGAGGTTTAGGGAACTTAGTGAGAGAAAGTGAAAGATATTATTATGAGCCCAACTCTCTACCTTGGAAGGTAGAGTATTTATAATCTTACATAAATCGCCACATCGTCGGTGTGGATCGGGCATCAGTGGGTAAAGACCGTCCGTCCTCCACGGTGTTACTTAACTAAATACTACTTAACTTAAAATAACTACGACTACGAGCTTTCTAACGATTACATATACTTGAGGTGACCGACTCTTTAATACACGGAATTTCTAATTCTAACAATCTCCCTGGGGAGGTCACCTCAATCATGTACCAAAATTACATTGAATACAAATAGATATTACATTAAAATTGTTCTTGCATTCTTGATGTAGTCCTTTGTTTCTAAGCTCGTAGTCATTGATTCTTCACATTGCATGTTTGGTTACTTCAGGTGGAGGTCTTTTACTGATCCACGTGATAGAGACCATCAGCAATCAAAGATCTCTGTGACATCCATTGTGGTGTTGGTATTATGTGATGTTGTGACATTAGGACCGACATGCTCACATTCTGGATCATGATATCTTCACATCGAGTAGCGGAAGCATTTGTTGAATCATGATATTGGCGTGCGTAGCGAAGCATGGGTGAAAATATCGAGTCATTGATGCACTAATCATGATTTCTTTTGAGATGAATGTATTAAGTGAGCATGCGGCTATGGATTGACAGCTTCATTCGATCATTTATGAAGCGTCGGGCGTACTGCGCATACAACATTAGCAATAAATCGCACGAAAGTGTCTTTGATCACTTTGTTGAATTGAGGTACACGCCCACGGTTCCCGTTGATCGATACATGTCTTGCTGTGATCGGTATAATTCGAAGAATTTCCTTGACGGGTTTCGCGAATGCTCTAGTTGTTCTCAAACCGAACGTCTCAAAGAAGACAACACGGAGTGAGTGAACCAAATAATTTTAAGTCCACGATTGATGAAAAGAGATTTGAAAACAATCGTGTATGGCTCAATAGAAATTGTTTTTGCAATACAACGAAGGTTTTATTGACAATCAATTATCAATCATAAAACACCTTTTGGTTTGAAAAATGAGTACACGGTCGATGTCTTGGAGAAAAGAGTTGTTAAGCACAAGACCGGTTTTTCAAAGGTATCCGTCGATCCATAACTGAACGAGATTGATTCAAGAGATTGAATCGCCCCATTGTTTCATTCGGTTGTCACATGGTTGATCTATAATAGATCTCACATGCCACCTACCGAAGCTTGTTTGAGGTTGGCTCGAGGCTTTCCATCTTCATAGTGAATATGTATACACATCACTCGGATGTTACGGCAATATCACAAGAATAATCGTGGGACTCAAGATATAATCTCTCTTTCCACATTGTGAAACAGAGAGTCTTCATTGAAAGTGTCCTAATGAGATTTATTGATGATCTCGTGGCTCTAGACTCAATTTGTGCATATTTGGATCTGTCTTGGGAGACTAGGGAGAGGTCTCCTTCTTCAATATCAACAATCTCTAAGAGAAAGTCGATAGATAATGTGGGTTCCCGTGAGAATGAAACAAGTCCTTTTAAGAGGAACTTGAGTGGTTTGGAAAGTTGAAGTGCGATCGTCCTTTGGGTCCATGACGTCTTGTCTTCAATACCGATGTTACCATCGTTAGCATATGAAGTGAACCGGTTTACGCCTAAGGTTGAATAAATGGAGGCTATTTTTTCACCCTTTTCTCATTCAATTCTTTTAATTCTTCAACCCCTTCGGTGCTTACCAAGATTTCATAGCAAGAACCTTGTTGGGTTTGTTCCAAGATTGCTTGCTCATCTCATCCGCACACTTCCCATATCTCACTTTTCTCCTTTTATCATCATACCTAAGGACTTCTACACTAACTAGTGGATTGTCCTGGGTAGATCCCTCCGGTTACGGCGGATCATGGGAACACATACCTAACCTTATCATCCTTATATCATCGTTACATAAAGTAAAGTTGGTGGTCTTTTGGTATTGTTCATCGCCATATGGAACCAATTGAAAACCATTTGAAAATCAATTCGGATACTTATGATATATTATCAAAGCATTTTGTACACGAAATTGTTTTTGATATTTTAAACGAGAACTCCCCTCAACATGTGCATCAAGTATTTGAAAAAGTTTTGCACGGAGGCAAGAGAAAGAATTAACTTCTTTGATTACCATTTTCTAAAGATATCAACATCACTTCCCACATCAAATCAAGTAGGTATAGCATTTCGGAAGGATGAGGTTTCCATGAATTTGCTCCCCCAATATGTGCCTTGAGGTTTGAAAAGAGTTTTGCACATACTAGAGGAACACGCACATTGGGATGAATGATCACGTTTCAAATCAAAGGTTTAAGATAGATGCTCCCCTCAACATGTGCATTGAAAATTTGAAATCGTTTGTCACATGTGGGAGGACAAGATGTACATCCTTATAAGACCATTTATCGAATTATCGGTTTAAATCCAATTTAAATCACACATTCTCCCCGATCACAATTATCAAAACCTTTGAGATTTGTGATCTCGTATAGATTTAAATTGATTTTGAAAGCTTTCGGGAGGATTGTGACTTGATTGTGAAAGCGTTTGAGCGATAAGGATCGGATTTAAGACTTTAAACTCCATTGATAAAACATGCATGTATATCTTTTGAAAAACAATTTAATGCCGAATAACTTTTAATTTAATTGAAATTATTCTCCCTCAATCAATGACATAGGTTGTTGATTGAGATAGAGATTTTGACAAGTAAGTCCCGATGATTATCAAAAATAGAGATCGAGTTATTTTTCAAAGCATTTAGTTTTCGAGATAAATGTATATAGAATCGAGCATGAATTTGAAAACATGGTGAAACATGGCTCGTTCTTTCTTTTAAAACCGGGTTATTGTCCGAAATGACAATAAACCATCGTTTCTCTTTCTCCCATTTTTTTTTTTTTTTTATATATATAAAAAATTGAACAACATCTAAAGACCCGTGTCATTCTTTGAATGACAACATCAAGACCGTAGATATTATCGAATCGAGAGAAACATGACAAAATGATAATTTTTTTTTTTTTTTTTTTTGAAGATTTTGAATTTTTCAAATTTTATGGATTTTGAAAGTTTTATATTTTTCTATTTGATTTTTGAAGGTTTTATAATTTTGTATTTTGTTTTTCGAATAGATATATACAAGAGATAGATGAAGGAAACCTTTACTCCTCGTCTTCCTCCACGAAGGCGTTTGAGGATTTTCGGTTGAAGGCTTTTCAAACCAAGTCGTGGAAGAATAAACTCAAACGTTCTCTTGGAAGAGCTTTGGTGAAGATGTCGCTAACGATATTCGGATCTCACAAAATATAGTTCCACCACACCTTTTTCCACTTGTTCACGGACGAAATGATGTCGAATGTCGATATGCTTTGCTCTTGAGTGTTGAACATTGTTGCATGAGAGAGCAATAGCACTTTTATTATCACAAGGTACATAGGGATTTTGTTGAATTCAAAGCCATAGTCGATAATTGAGATCTCATCCATAAGATTTGAGCACAACAAGATGACATGGCTATGTATTCACCTCAGAGGAAATAGAAGTACTCATTTGCTTCTTTGAAGACCACTCACAAGCTTATCACCCAAAATCGAGCACCTCCTGACGTGCTTGACGGGTATCTTGACACCTGCATGATCTGCATCGCATATCTTTCGTTAGTGACATACCGTGTCTTTTGGGTACCAAAGTCCCATATTGATGGTTCCTTGGAGATACCGAAGACCCGTTTAACCGCTTCAAGGTGCTTTTTAGTAGGCTTAGCTCGGTATCTAGCACACATGCAAGCAATGAACAAGATGTCGGTCTACTAGCCGTGAGGTACATCGGGATCCAATCATACTACGATATTTTGTTTGGTCAATCATGATCCCCGAGTGGTCCTCATCTAGTTTGGTTCGTCAATCATGGGGGTGTCAGCAGGTCACTTGAATCAAATCCAAATTTCTTTAAAATCTACATTGCATATTTAGATTGATTTATGAAAATGCCTCGGGACTTTGTGAAATTTGTAATCCCAAAAAATGACATTTGTCCCATCATTGACATTTGAAACTTTGAACTCATTTCATTTGAAAACCGATCACATTCCATTGGGTGCAATCGAGGCAAAATAATATCATCAACATAAATTTGAACATGAATTAAATGTTTGCACGACTTCACGGTGAACAATGTAGGATCAATGCTCCTTTGATGAATCCGGTTGATAGAAGAAACTTTGACGATGTATCATACCATGCCCTTGGAGCTTGCTTTAAACCGTAAAGAGCCTTCTTCAAACGATAAGCGTGAGTAGGATGCTCTTGATTCACAAATCCTTCGGGTTGGTGGCGTGAGCGACTTCTTTAAGATCTCCGCTTCGTAAATGCCGTCTTTACATCCATCGATATACTACCATGTTCTTACTAGCCGCATTAGCGGAAAGATTACGATTGCCTCGATTCGAGCAAGCGGAGCAAAAGATTCTTCAAAGTCTATACCTCCTCTTGACGATATCCTTTAGCAACTAATCGAGCCTTGTTCTTCAACACATCACCATGCTCATCAAGTTTTACTTTGAAGATCCATTTGAGAGCTATAATCATAGCACGATCTGGAGCGGTACTAATTCCCATACATCAAGGCGATCAAACTCATGAAT
Source organism: Chrysanthemum lavandulifolium (assembly GCA_022545495.1). NCBI lineage: Eukaryota > Viridiplantae > Streptophyta > Magnoliopsida > Asterales > Asteraceae > Chrysanthemum > Chrysanthemum lavandulifolium. The sequence continues at coordinate 7,526,505 of CM040246.1, read as the reverse complement.
TTCATCTTGCATGGCATTGAACCACTATCTTCATTCATGGCGGTTTAACATCTTTTGGTTCGATCTTAGATAGTACGGAGTTGAAGAAGCACCATAAGGCATCGGTTGTGAGTTGTTTCCGGGTTGATACAGACGAGAGGGATTTCCAATGATGTTGTCTAAGGGGTGATCGTGAGTCCATTTTCTCGAGGTGTTCATGTGGCGGTTGTTGAGGCCGAGGTAGCAGTCGATGTCTCTGAAGAAGATGGTTCGATGATGATTCAGAGTAGCAAATATGTTTTCAAATGGAGCATCTTCGAGAGTCGCAAAGGATTAACTTCATCATTGATGCGAAACATTTCCATGATGTACATTAGAAGAATGATGATTTGTTGATGAGGCGAAGGATCGTGACGGTGCTTCTTGACTTAAAGATATTGAGGCGAGGATTGATTTCATTCAACGGAATATGAGCATCCTCTTGTAGGGATCGACACCTCATTAGTAATTGAATCATACTGATTCATCAAACATAGGATCAAACAATTTCTTTACATCATCTTGGATGGAGGTACATATGGAGTTTCTTGAGAGGAGTTTGGAACAAGGGATGAACCAATGGGACTGTTTTGAAGTGCGGGTCCCGAGTGGAGTGTCCGAGAGCCATTTGACGGTCGACTCATCAAACGTACGTGAATTGTTTCCATGATATTTCGGGTTCTTTTGTTGTAGATTCGGTATCCCTTTTGTTTGATGCATATCCTACAAATACTCCAATGTCGACTTTGGCCCTAAGTTTGCCTAAATCTTGACCCTCATTAGTTGGGTAGCACAATGCACCAAACACACGAAGGAAAGATAGATTAGGTTTTCGTTGTGGACAAGTTCATATGGAGTTTTTCCATGAGCAAGTGAATCGGGGAACGATTTTGTGTGTAGCATGCGGTGGCAATTGCTTGACCAGAGAAACATTGGAACCTTTGAGTAGATCGGCATTGTTCTAGCGGCTTCAACAAGAGTGTACGATTTCGTCTTTCAACTACACCGCTACGCTGAGGGGTTCGTGGAACACTTCTTTGATGGTGATTCCAACGCTTTCATAGAATTCACTAAGTTGTTTGTTGACAAACTCGGTTCCATTATGCATTACGATAATTCGGCGCTTTTGTTTAGTCGAACTGCATTTGTTTGATGAGTTTGATGATGATATCGAGTTTCATCCTTTGTCCTTAAGAACTTGACCGGTGAATCTAGAGTAATCATCAACCACAACTAACACATATTTCTTCCCAGATATTCGCACCCTCATAGGTCCACATAAATCCATATGAATCATATGAAGAACTTCGTGATGAGTTAGTAGGTTTGGGTTTATGGGCATACTTCTTGCTTTTTCCCAATTGACATCTTGAACAAAGATGATCCTTTTCATACTTTAGTCTAGGTAAACCTACAACTAAGTCCTTTCGGAAAGATCGTTGATGGTGCCGGTTCAAGTGATTGAGACGCACGATGCCATAACCATGACTTTGTTTTTGAAGCCTTTGATAACAAGCATTGGAGAAGCCTCATCATGTCATCGATAGAGATGGTGTAAATATTTGACCCACGAGTTCCTTTTAACGGTTCCTTACCATTAAGATCTCTAACAAAGCGGTATGTTTTCGAAGGCAACTTCTAGATCGTAATCACGAAATTGACCAACAGAGAACAGATTATGACCCAAACCTTCTACATAGTAAACTCTAGAGATGACACTATCACCAACAACATAATCTCCATAACCCATAATAGCACCAAAATGATCATTACCAAATCTAACGATCCGATGAATTTGCTCACGAAGTTCATGAGCATGACCGGTCTCCAGGTCATATGCTTGGAACGACTGAGTCCGGTACCACGAGCGATTTGAACGATCTGCGGTTGAACACGCAGACTGAATGGATAAGCTGGATAATTGGGATCCCCATGCAAGAATGGGTTCCATTTGGTTAGTTACAATGGTTGGAACACCCACATCGAAATAGAAGCATTCATATCGTAAAGTGAGGCGATGGAATCATTGTGAATAGATGCGACTAGTGTCTCAGATTCGCCTGCATTCACGGTGTGATCACTTCTTAAAGGAATAGTTCTACCAAGAGGGCATCCATTTTCTAGTGGGCAATATCGATTAGTCTTATGACCAACAAGTATCCAATAGAAGCCTATTTCTTGAATGTTCTTCCTATGGGTTTCCTTTGTTTTCTAACTTTCATTCGTTTTGCCTTTTAGCCTTCTTAGCATGAATTTTAGCATTAACAATAAGAATCGGACAATTAACATCATTAGGCGTAACATTAACACCACATTCATGATTAGAAACGAAATTCAAGCGCACATCGGTACAAGGTTTGCAAATAGTATCGAATCGAATTAATTACGATGCGCCTATGGCTAATACTAGAATCAACACGATTCGTTTTATTCGATTCAAGCTTAAAGTTCCTAGATTGTTCTTCTACTCTTTTCGGTTGCACATTCTTAGCTTGCGGGTCCTATCATTTCTTGTATTGTCTTGAGACTTTGACATGCTCCCTTTAATGTCACCGATTACTCTGTAGAGGATGGGAACATTAGTTGGTTTAACTACTCTTTGCATCACTGTTTAGATGTCTTTGGGATCGAACTACATGCGTGTGCACTACGGTTCGCATTCTTAAAACTAGAGGTCTTGAGATTTGTACTCCTAGAAGGCACACTTGAGTTCTCTTTCTTAGCATTGACAGATCTAGAATCTAAACCCCTTAACGGCACACTACGGTTCACATTCACAACATTGGGAATCGAGTGCATATCATACTTGGCATTAGGCATCGAGCATGGAATCAAAGGATTAACTCTCTCACCTAATGACTTTGGGCATATTGTGATCAATCATTCTAAGATTTCTTGAGATCGTTTGGCATATAAGCATGCATGTCCAATTGCATTATCATGAGGTTTCTCTAACTTATCCTCTTCAACAATCTCACGCAGACATTCTAGGCAATCCTTAAGGGATGAGAAGTATGTTTGAATAGCAAGTTTGTTGTTCCTTAGATGAGGAGGACATAAGTCACGCACAAAGTATATTTATTACAAGAGTGAACCTTTGATCCACCATTTTCCCCATTGGTCATTGGCATTTTCCTTTTACGACTCTTGATTCTCAATTTCCTTTTGCAATGAAGCTATTTGTTCGTTGTTTTGTTACAGTGACTTTAATTGATTCAAATAACTCATTGAAATGACGTTTAACCTTTTCATTTCTTCTAGAAAACTTTCGTTTTCCTTTGTAAAGCATTTACTAGTTTTTGAAGATGAAACGTTTGAGAATTCGAGAATCTAAAGGAGGAGGCATTTGAGAGCCCATCATATTGTTCGTTTGACCCTTTAATTGAGAGATTTGGGCTTTCAACTTTCGATCGTGTTGCACCGAGCTTGAATCTGCTCATCTCGTTTGTTAATTTGAAAACGCATCAAACTCGGAGCATCCGAAGATGTCTTGATATTTGAAGTTTTGACATTTTCTTTGAGATGTTGATATTTTAGTTGTAAATTAAAATACTCAACTTCTAGTTTAGAAAATGTTTAACCAAATTGTCGTGATCATCCGTTCAATTTTCTCATTTAGTTTAGAATTAGTTTTTTCAAGCTCAATGACACGATCATGGGAGACTTTCGAGGCCACGAGATAGTTCATGAAATTTGGAAGCATTAATAGAGCAATTTGAGCGTTGAAAAACACATCTTGAGCAACACATTCGATAATAAGATTCTCATTTAATGTATGCGTGTTCTTTCTCTCAATCTCATTATATTTCATTACTGCACGCTCATAGTCACTAACTTCAACAACCATTGCATCAAATTCCTTTTCCATTCCTTAATATCGGTTTCTATCCCTTTTAAGACTCTCAAAGTGATCTTTTAGAAGTTTAAAGAAGGGCATGACCTCGATTAAATAACATTCTTTCATTTGTTCAAACCCTTTCTCCTTGATTATACCGGTGGGTGTGATCCTTTTCTTGCAAGTTTTCTCAAAATCAACAAATAGTTGAAATATAACGTATTGGCTAATTAATGTCTTGCATTTAGTGGCAATTGTTCTAGGTACAAGATGCATTGGTGTATTAGGAGGATACACACGCTCTAGGCATTTTCCAAAGGGAGAGTTTGTTTCAACAATATTTTCCGCTTTACGCTTATCTAAATCCTTTTTCCGAAGACTTGTTCGGAGTCAACAATGTCTCGAGGCTTAAACTTGTTCAAGGAAATCAGTTTTCCTTCTTGTAATCATGAGGAGTGATAATTATGTTTTTCTCTTGCATTTGGGATCATTTTTTTCTTATTCATCTTTTCCCTAGTGATTTCATTTGATTTCTTATCTTCCTCGATGCACTCAACGCAACTAGGTTTACGCCTAGGCTTAAGGATTTCATTACCATCATAAAGCACCTTATGAGCATTTCTAGCCTTTTAATTACCTCTGGATTTGGTTCCTCAACAATGGGAATGCTATGCTTATCGCTTAAGACTCGATGTTTACGTGACCATGTGAAGCGATCGAATGGTGTTTCCTTGTAAGTACAACTTGTTTTCAAGTTTGTTTTCAAAGTTTTCGATTAGAAAAATCTCTCAAGAGTTTTGATTCCTTTGCATTAAATTCTTGCTTAAGCATTTTCACATTTTCTTGAAGTTCTTGTTTTTGTTTAGTTGCTTTTAGAAAGTTTTTCTTGCAAGGAATTTAATTCTTGTTTCAATACTTCTTCTCTAAACTTACTTTTTCTAATTCTTGTACTCACTTGGTCATCCATTTCCTGCTCACGAGTGGTCAACTCAAACTTAGCACGTTGTTCATATATAGCGACGTTCTTTATAGGCATTTAGTTCGAAATTACGAAATCATCGAGGGCACATGCGGTGTATTCATCAAAAACATAGTCATTGTTGATCGCGGAAGATGCATCACTTGGTACAACTTCACTTTCACTTTGTTTCACGTATTGATCGTATGGGACAATATTGTTATTACCATATTTTCAACATTTGATTCAAAAGTTTGATTGATTGTACTTTGTTATGCATCCATTGCACATCGGCATCATCGTATAGTTTTAATACCTCGAGATGAGTTTGTCCTTGGATGGGCCAGCTTGTGGTGAAGAAGAGACCTTGGGAGAAACCATTGGAGAGATGCTAGCCATAAAATTTGTGTGTGCAGTGGGTCCATCATCTACATCGTAGTCGTATGCATCACGGTCGGCGACTTGAAAGGCATTCGATGATTGTGACCTATCTCTGAATAATCGCTCATCCACATCTCGCATCATAGGTCTTGGCATTGCCTCAACAAGAAATAGCAATTCCTCTTCATCCAAAGCAAGACCATTGTCCCGAGCTTGTGCCGTGATCTTATCTCTCAAGTGTCGGCATTCATGGGCGCTTTGGAGATGTGCGCCTTGCAATATGTCCTTCACCACCACAGTTATAACATTTGATTGGCTTAGCTTGACATTGGTTACCATTTCTTCCTCGATTACGGTTGCCAACATAACCTCTCCCGGCTCCACCTCTTCCCGATCATCTGTCTTTCCGGGCTGGTTGCACCACCCATCCTTCCATCTTTAACAATGGCTTGATTGTGTGGGTTAGATCTTGCTCGAGGTTGTTGTTGGTTTGTGGGAGAGAATTCATGTTTTGACTAATGAGAAGAGCTAGTTGATTAATGAAGTTACCCACGTGAGCATCGACATCGACTTGTTTGAACATAGGATCGGGAATGAGTTTGTGATTACCATTACCCAAGGGTATGACTTGTGATGCTTTGGTTGTGATTCCTATGTTTGAGTAGAAAAGTCATGAGTCATTAGACGAGCTTGTCTCTCCTGGTTGGTTTTAAACCGATTGAGAATCAACTTTTCAAACATAGCATGTCTCTCATTACGAAGGAGGAAGGCATAGAGTTGCTCATAGTTTGTATTCTTCAATCCTTTAGTGAGCTTCACAAAGGTAACAAACTTGTGCCATTCGGGATTCATGTTGTTCACAAATTTTGAGTTCAAATGAATGTTAGGCATAGTCATTCGATGTTCCTCATGTCATTTACTAACTTATGAAATCCCACATAGTACTCATAGACATTCTCATCCGGTTTCATCTTGAAGTGCTCAAATTAGGTCATAGAGTTGGGATTCTCTGTCTTCCATAGTTAATTACGAACACGAGAGAAGCATCTTAACATTATCCCAAACGCCTTTGCATCGGTGTTATGATTGATCGACTTGTAGATGTCTTTAGGAAGACCTTGAAGAACAATGTTTGAAGCCACGATATCGCATCAAATCTCTTTTTATCCTTATCATCAAGCTCATCATACATCTTAGGTCTCGTCCATTCCGTAAACCGGAGTACCATCTTAATTAGTGTCAAGTATGTCTCTAGTCGTCTCAACTCGATATGGTCCTTCATCAATGGATTTGAGAATGTTGACACCATTTTCCTTTCCAAGGCAATACAATCGATTCGTTGAGCCCAAGAATCGTAGTCGATTCTGTCAAGCATGGGTGGGCGAGTATCCGAGCCACCGCTTGTACATCCTCGTCAACGATGGAGATGATAGTAGGGACATTGGTAGACATGTTAGCAGATTATACGGATTTTATAACTCTATGATTAAACCGGAAATAGATTCTTTCACGGGATTTTACTAAATCAAGAGAAACCGTAAACAATCACTCAAGTCGCTGAAGATAATGCACTAAGTCGCTGAAGACAATGCACTAAGTCGCTAGAAAATAATGCACTAAATCGCTAACACTTTATTCGCTAGACAACTAAGTCGCTAGAGTCCCAAGTCGCTAGACAAAAGCAAGTCGCTAGTAGTAACTCGCTAACCCTCAAGTCGCTAGCAAAATTTTGGCGACAGATTGCTACACAAGTCGCTAGAAATACAAGTCGCTAAAGAGCAACTCGCTCTGCACCAAGTCGCTACCACTGTCGCTACTCGTGGTGGAGAGTCCACTACTTGTACTTTAACTCGCTAGATCTAACTCGCTAGGTCTAAAGCGTAACTCGCTACAAATTTGTAAAGCAAGTCGCTATGAAGAAAATAATCCGTGAGCTAAGTCGCTAGCAAGAAAACCATATAAACATCACTTTTCAATCCAAAAACAACCCAACCAAGATGATTCAAGCTTACCAAATGAAAACCTAAGCACTTGTGATGATTCTAAACATAAAAGTACTAACAAAATTCAAACTTTAACACAAGAAATCAACCAAATGATGCAAAACCACTAAACTTTTTCAAACTCAAAACCACCTAAAACCACTAGAAATCCAAAGATGTGCAAGATATGATCTAACCATGGCTCTTGATACCAATTGTTGGATATTAGTTTTCACATACACATCAAACCATGACAACAAGGTGGCGAATAAGTGGAATTCTAGAGAGAAAGTTAGAGGTTTAGGGAACTTAGTGAGAGAAAGTGAAGATATTATTATGAGCTCAACTCTCTACCTTGGAAGGTAGAGAGTATTTATAGTCTTACATAAATCGCCACACATCGGGTCGTGGATCGGGCATACAAGTGGGTAAAGACCGTCCAGTCCTCCACGGTGTTACTTAACTAAATACTACTTAACTTAAAATAACTACGACTACGAGCTTTCTAACGATTACATATACTTGAGGTGACCGACTCTTTAATACCTGGAATTTCTAATTCCTAACATTAGATTATCTTGTTGAATCTCTAAAATGTAAACTTCTTTTACAAAATCCAACGTAATAGTTAAAACTGACCAAGACTAAAGGTTTAGCCCATTTATGAAACTGATTACCCAACTAGATGTCTCAGTTCAATACACACACGTATCACACAACTGAATATAGTTCCTTAAACAACATGAAAAGAATTTTACAATGTGTTTCATAAACTCTTAAACAGACTACACCTCCCCACATAATAACCATGCAGTTAAACACCTTTTAAGATTGTTGGAAAAATATATTATCAGAGGCTATGTTGTTTAAGAGTATTAGTTACACCTACTTGTGTCAATTAGTTGTGATAGAAATTATACTTGAGACACTACACATTTATCGACTACAAACGATAAAAAAATATTAAATGAAACGAGAATGAAACCTGCCACGTAGAAACGAAACCAAGTATAATAACTTTAGCAACTTTTATAGACAAGAACTATTCTTTAGCAACAGACTCGGACACAAAAACAAAGATTCATGCACGGGAAGAGGTTCCTTGTCCTTAAAAGGTGTTTACGTGCCTGATTCGCTGCAAACCTCATACGTAACGACCCCAGGATTGATGCAGACCCACGTTGAATATTGTCAGCGCAAAATTTCAACATAATGTAAATGGCGAAGCAGAAAAACTGGATCAAGATGTTCATGTCTCTAACATGTATAACATGTGTGGTTTTGTTTGTTGTATTCAGGTCACAACATGATGAATGTTTTTTTGGTTGTATATTGACGTCAAATATTTATAACTAGTAAACTAACATCATGGTGATAAAACATGATTATGTTAGTTGCCATAAAATATGGGAACATGGGGATAATGGTTTCAAACTAATTGTTGCCTACCAAATTAAACTAACATGTCCTTTTACTAAGTCAATACTACACTAACTAATTCCCTTGATGCATCATCAGCTTGTACCACACACTTAGCTACATGTACAAGTAGTTGCTGCATCACCCACTTGTACCTTTTGCATCTTGAATAATAAAACTTACCAAGCTCAGTAATAATTCCAACAATGACCCACCAGGTTGGAAAGTTTTCTGCTACTCTAATAGGTTGTGTCACGAAAGTGTCATAACGATTAAACCTTCGTTTACTCAAAAGTCTCTTTTCGCCACTTTCCCGACTTACCCATCATCGGGAATAGTATTCCTCCTTGATTTCGTCAAACTAACGCCGCCGTTACAAATAGATCCTCGATAATTAACTTATCAAATCCCGTTGACCAAACATCTTTTCAATTAGAAACCTCAAAGCTATTTTTGTTCCATAAGTTAGTTTATAACTTATTACAAAAATAACGCCAAACACCCTCTTTCTATCCACAGAGGATCCCAAGTTGTACTAGCGGATCCCAATTGCAGGATCCGGGGAACCGTGTGACAAGAACCGACTATCGCTTTTCAAAATCAATTGTGCTATTTTCCTCTCCTCACAAAACACAAAAATGACCCAAGTGCTATCTTCATCTTCATAGGACTTCATATCCTCAAGAATCTTCCTCTAGAACATCATTGTAAGTAATTACACTCATATGTTCTAATCCTCAGCATCCTCATCCTAGGGTTTATGGCTTTCAAGTTTTTTTTAATCAATTGATGAAATTAGGTTTTTGCAAAATTAATTACTGGAAAAGGTTTTCACATAATTAAGATTACATTGTGCTTACAACATTGTTAATACAAATCAAAACCATAAACCCATCTCAACAAATTTTACCTAATTGGAATATTTGTTTTTCTAGGACCAACCATGCTTAAAGCTACCCAACAAGACCACCATGATACCGTTCACTACCTCACTAAATACTATCGAAAAGAGGGGTTGTCAAAAACCGATCGTAAAGTCTTCAAAAGACTTGAAAAACGACTTATCCACAAAGGTCGTGTGGTCAAGGAATGTTTCCTTAAAAATACTAACATTCGTTAAGTCTTCTCGGCAATCAACTTTGATTGTCTCCTTGATATCGATGAACAAATTTGTCTGGTTTTCATCTCTGAATTCTATAAAAGCGTTAGGATCATTCGAAATAGTGATGATAGCATTTCAATCACCTTTATCATCAATAAACAAAACTTCACTCTACCCCTCAACACATTTGCTCAAATCCTTCACATTCCTTGTGAAGGAATTTATATGTACTCCCAAGATTGGGCAATATCCACTCAATCCTTTTCACTTGATTCCAAACCAATCTACCGTACTCCTCTTGATAACCCCACAATTGTTCGAGACACCATTTTCCAAATTAGAGCCGACCAATCTCGCTTCAACCGCAACAAAGAGCTTGTTCACTGTGATCCCTTTCAAATGCAACTCTTCGAAATTCATCCCTATAGAAAGTGGGAAGAAATTCTTAGGGAAAATGTCATTAGTTTGGTCGGAAACAAAGACCATCCAAATGCATGTCTTGTCTAAATGATATATTGCCTCATTCACCAAAGGCCATTTAATCTCGCCTATTACATGGTGAAGAGAATGGTCGGGGTATTCAAAGTTGCCAACATGGTACTTCCCTATGGTATGCTCCTAACACAACTCCGTGAGTATGTTAGTGCAATGCAACCATCTCCAATTAACGATGATCATTTCCTTTCTGATCACGTCATGGTACCACTCACCAAACAACCCTCTAAACGGTTCATGGTCAATGGAAGAAGACCTCGGGCTCTCCCGGACTCCTCGGACGAAGAAGAAGTAAATGTCAACCCCGTTGCCAACGTCAACTTGGACCCCATAACCTACTTTGAACAACTTCCAACTCTTCCAAATGAGACCGAAGAATTTAAACAATTGAGGGGTATGATCCAATACCTAACTAACTACGTCGTGAAGTCGAGAAAGAGGAAGAGAAAAGATTAACAAAAGAGACATTAGGATTATGTTTGGTTTTAGACATTTTGTTTATCTATTTACAATGAATGCTTCTGTTTGTGAAGTACTTCAGTTTGGTTGTTTGGGTATTATCATTACTACTCTTATTTATGATATGGTTTATGAGATATCATGCTTGTTTTAAGGTTCTTTGGAGTAGAGATTAATAGAAATTAGTATACATAGCATAGTGCAAAATCTGCATCCCTTTCTGTGATGCTTCTGATCTGCAGTTGCCGGATCCGTAAGGATATACTAGACGGATCCCTCCTTTTAGGGAACCGTGGGATCCGTGGTGACGATGTGCAATGCGTAATCCACACATCCAAATAGCTCACTAGATCACTTCACACTAGCTAAACATAAAGTCTTAAGAACACTTAAGTCTTCTTCAAGCTTAGTAAGCTTCACACTCACTAATAGCTCATTTAGATCACATTCAAAGTGCTTTTAATTTATCATATCACCAAAACTCATCATCCTTCCGCTCCTATACTCACACATCATCTATCACATGTCAACACATCTAGTTTTTTAAATCTCTCAATTTTAGCAAATTGATTTTAGTCACCTCCACCTCAAAATGGGTCAAAAACTAGTTTTTCAATTCTTATAATTTTTAAGGAATTTTAAAATTTTATCCCATGTTTCCATCTGATCTCTAGGATCATTTAACATCACTTGACATTATTAAAATTCCTAGTGTCATCCTTGGTCACCCATTGGTGGTCATAAAGTCCCATTTTCCTTTCCATAAAAGGCAATCATTAGCTACCACCACTCATTACCCTTGATCATTTAAGTCACACCTCATTTAAAACACTTAAAAAGACTAAGACACTCAAGATGTATAGGTATTAGATTCTACCAACATCATTTTCTTCTTTTCTTGACTGCTGATAGCCGAATCCCTAAGATTAGCCTAGACGGATCCCTCATTGGAGGGAACCGTGGGAACCGGCTGGCAGATTCAGCAATTCCTACCTAAAACAATCATTTCAAGCTCTCCTTGATAACTTGAACACTCCATCTTGTCTTAATTAAACTCATAGATCAGTGCAAATCTGTAGTTGACCCTTGTGCATGCAAAACATCACATTCCTAAGGATCTTAGTGGTTTAAGTCTTTAATGCACTTCCCAAGTCCTTCCCTTTATAAGTCATCTTGCTAGAACTTCTTAGTCATTGATAACGTCTAAAATGAACATGTTTTTAGTAGCGTTATTGTCGGTTTTGTGCATGATATTCGCTATATTTACTCATAATCATTGTAAAAGTGCAAAGATGCGTCTTGTGTATGTATATGTAGCCGTGTTGCGAATATTGAAGAAATGAAGTTTTATGCACATTTGGAAGCGTCTAAAGGAAGGAAGTTGAGATTGGAAGCTTGTGGACTCAATGATATGGAAGCGTAGTGATTTGAAGCATCTACAAGGAAAGATCAAGTTTGGCTTTGGAAATCATCAACGTAAGCAAAGAATGAAGCGTAAAGGAAAAGTCGACAAAAGTCAAAGGAGCAAAACCCACCGCTCGGTCGCAACCCGCAACCGGATCCGGGGCTAATGGTCAAAGCGTGACCGATTCGGTCGACATAAAACCGATCCGGTTTCGCACCTGCTGATACACAATTCGCATTTATTGTTGTCTTAACTCCCCATAATCATTGGAGTCCCATCATTTCTTGATATTAACTTGGAGAGAACGTTTTTGGGCGATTAAGCAAGTGCTTTGGCTATTTAAAGGACCTAGTACTTGTATACTAAGTGTGACACAACCAAAAGAGTATTAGTTTACACCAAAACTCATACTTACCCATTTATTTCAACCCAAAAGCTTAGTAGTTCTTGGAAAACGTCCGTAAGCAAGGAAGGAACCATTCTTGTCCATTGTTTGGTGGTTTGGAGTTGTGCGGTGATCCTAGGTGATTGGAGGCGTGGTTGCTACATTCCACGATTTCTAATTCTTGTAATCCCAAAAGATTAGGTATTCTATGAACTTTGTTATGGAAATCTATTCTCTTGAATTGTTTGAATTACTTTGTTATGACTTGTGTTTAGATATGATTGTTTTCATGGAGTAGTTTGTGATATACTTGTGTGTTGAAATGTGATTAATCATAATAATGTTCTTAAATGTGATGCATGTATATATGATCTTGTTTAAATGAGTTTGTTGGAAAATACTAGTCTTGGATTGATTTGTCAATAAAACATGTTTTAAGAAAAAGGACGAAAGGATTTCTCTTGTGTTTTATTCCAAAAGTGTTGTGACAAACTAGTATGGGGATATGGTGATTGACATCCACCATGTTTTGCTTATTAAAACAAGACTAGGAACGTTTTCATCACGAAGGGTCGAAAGATTCGTAAGAACAAATTTAATGAGAACATGTTGCAAACAAATGGAATTTTATAGGATAATCATTGGGATAAGGACCGAAAGGATTACTTAAATGTTTTTGTTCTTAGAATGATTTTTACAAACAAATACCATGGTTGGGGAATCATTTGCTTATGATTTGTGCATCATACTAGAGTATACACCAAACCTTCTGAACATTATCTATGGTTGATTATGAGACTTCACACAAGTATATATTTTATCATTGATTCAGATTTTCACTAGAACACTTATTCGAGGAGCCTTGACAAGCTTTCTTGTTAGAAACTTTTAATAAAATCTATTTCAAAACAAAAATCCCTTGGGACGATCTCGACTTACCAAACTTTGCTATTGCGACGAGTATACTTGCTCGTATGTGTTAAAAGGTTATCACGGTTAATTCGTGATTATAAATTTTAAAACTTGCACCAACCGGAGCACATCAAGTTTTAGGCGCCACGGGATTTTTTTTACGTAATTTTATTTGAAATTAGTACAAAAAAAAAAAAAAAAAAAGTTTTGTTACAAACTAACCGATTCGGTTGGTTATCCAACCGAATCCGTTAGACGATTCAAAAATTTTTCTTTGGTTCGAATTTTATATCTATCTTTTTAGTTTTATGTGTTTTGATTTCTAGAGTAATTGTGTGGTTTAATCGGTTTAGATTTATTGTCTTTATTTATTTTTCTTTTCTTTACATTTGTTATTTAGTTAATCTAGTTTTATTTATTTTTATTTATAATTGATGGTAATGGTTAAGAGTATCTTATTTTCAGTTATAGTTTATTTCATGATAGATTTATTAGTAGTTTATTTAGTTTTAGTTTTAGTTTTAATTTTCGTTTTAATTAGATTTAATGAGTTATTTAATCATTAGTTTATGAAGAGTTTTATTTAATTAACTAGAGTTAGTACATCCTTAATGACATTAATTTGTTTTAATTATTATTAAATTTGTTTTTTTAAAAAAAAAAAAAAAAAAAAAATTCAATCAAACCGATCGGTCGCAACCCGCAACCCGATCCGGTTCGTGTTTCGCCCTAGAATTTTTCAACCAACCGATTCGGTTGGTGATCCAACCGAATCCGGTTGGGTTTCGTCTCAGAGTTTATCATTTTGAGGTTTTGAGTTTTATTTGATTTCGTAATTTTGTTAGATGTCTTAGTTGTTTATTATATGTTTTTATAGTTTGTTCTTGTTTTACTAACGTTAACTCTAATCATTCGGATTTGTTTTGTTTTGCTTTGTTAAGTTGTCTCGTAACATGGATAGTTTGAGCGAATCTAGGAATACCTTCGTACTTTGGATGACATGTTCAAGGATACGGGAAGTTCATTAGAAAAGATTGGAGGAATTCGGAGGAAAGCAAGAAAGAATTGGGAATTGACACATGTGATATGGAAGAAGTATGTGAAAACAAGGTTCAACTACCCAAAACAAAAGAGTGGTAGTGTTTACATAAGCACCGTCCAACGGTGTATGATTCACCGATGATGAGATTTGGAACACCTTGTGAAGTGGAAGGAGTGCGTGCTTGGGATGCACGACTTAATATGGCGTATGGAGAGAATTATATCTTGGAAGAGGTTCTTGACGAAATCGGTCATGTTCGTATGGACTATGAGGCATATGGGAGAAAGATGGTCAAAAATCAAGGTCAATATTCATGGGCATATGTTTGAAACCGATTTTGTTGTTCTAGAGGAAGGTAATGCGGATGAGCCAAATGTTTGTTTTGGTAGAGATTTTCTTGTCACAACCAAGTGTCAAGTAGATTTTGGTATGGGAGAAATGGGATTAACATAACCGAGTTGGAAGAAGGAAAAGGGATCAACGAGATGCTAGTGGAAGTTTGTGCAAATATGGAGAGAAAATGTGGAAGTGGTGAAAATGGGAAAGCAAACCGAAAGAAACCATCATCAAATAAATTAACCCCAACAACAACCTCCACCACCAAAAATGATTACACACCATTGTCTACTACTACTACTATCAAACCCTTAACCGAAAGCCAAAAAGAAGCTATCTTAGAGAATCTAGAACAAAATTTCTAGAGCTCAATGAAAGAAACCGGTTATTGAAGTTCTCCAAGACTATGTGCTTTATCGAAAGAAGTTGGATGCATTGATGCTAGCGAGGGCTAGGTTGGAAGATAAGAATCTCACGGATGAGGATCGAGATCGAATTGTTTAAAGGCATGCCAAGGAAAGAAAAGGATCCGGTAATTTTGTGTTGCCAATCAAAGTAAATGGAACTACACCGGTTTATGCTTTAGGCGTCACGGGTCGAGTGTTAACGTGATGCCGTATCCATTGTTCAAAACTTTGGGACTAAGTAATCCACAACCTAATCATTCTAAGCTCACTATGGCGGATAACACTCAAGCAAAGGCAATGGGAGAAGTTAAGAATGTAAGAGTGCAAATTGGCTACCAACCAGATTTGGCGATTTTCTTGTCTTGGATATTCCGTGGACAAGAGTTTACCACTATTGTTGGGGAGGCCATTTTACGAACTTGTGGAGCAATTATAGACATGGGAAGAGGCACCATGACTATTGACGATGGGATTTCGAGGCAAACATACTACCCAGACCAAGAGGACCAATTTTGGAAGGTATGGAAGATTTGGAATGGATGGATGCAAATGATGATTTAACTTGTTTTGAAGTGGGACGTGATGTCCACGGTAATCCAATGTACGGACCTTTAACTCCACCTTATTTCGATATAGAGGACGAAATGGAACGTGCATTCGATAGAAGCTTTCTACAACCCATTCAAAACATATTGGTTTACAAGAAGTTGACCGACTTTTTAGGATCTTTACCGGTGCAACTTAAGAATTTGGAGTGGAAACCCAAGGATTGGGGACTTGCGAGAGACAAACCGAGATGGGGCATTGCATGTTAAGTTTGATATATTATGCCGGACGGACGAAGATTTATGAGGAAATTTAAAACTTTTGAAACATTCCGTGAGTTGACCGGAAAATTTCAAAGCGAGGATATTCTTAGGCAAGAATATTTTGAGGAATTTTGAGGAAAGGCAAAGACCGTAATAACAAGCAATCATTTGCTTGAATTTCATGATCTATTTTGTTTTGTTTTGATTTGATGCATTAGGATTTTTGTTTCTTATTTATTTTTCATGTTATGATTGAGGTAATTTGGTTTTGATACATTATGACTATGAGTTTTGAGTTGAGTTTGGATTAGTTCATTTATATGATGAGTTTAGTTTTTTTTTTGGATTGAATGATTGTTCAAAATTTCATTTGGTGAATAAATGTTGTGTGAATTTTTAGCAGGAATTTTTGAGTAAAAATATGTTGCTTGGAGGGTAAATGCCTAAGTAACATGTTAAACAAGTAAAAAAGCAAATTTGGCAAAAAGCATACTGAATCGGTTGTGTCCTTGACTGAACCGGTTGCACCAAAAATATAGAAATTTCATTTTTCCAAAAACACACACACACACTAATTTTCCAGTGGGTTTGCAAAAATTCATCCAAGAGAGCGATTGAAGTTGTTTGAATTGTAGGATAACATCATGGCACCCAAGCAAGTAAGCATTTACATTCAATTTACTCAATTAAGGTTTTATTAGAACATTTGATTCGAATTGGATTTTAGGTCACCAATTTGGGGTTTTGTTATAATTCGAATTAAGTGGTAATATTTTAGGATTGAGTGGGTAATTGATATAGGAGTGCATTACAACAAGAGATTGATTGATTGATTCACCATAGAATGGATTTTAGATGATAAGATTTTTCGGAATTAATTGGGTTATGCTTATGGAATGAGATAAGTTACAATTAGTGATTCATTTTGATGAATGATATGTTTGATTTTTAAGAATGATGAGATGAGTTCTTAGATGTTAGATGTTTGATGATTTGGAAGCAAGATAGAGTAATTCTAGGATGTGGGAAATCATTGAGGATGATAGAATGCGATCTAAGAGTGGTTTGAGCGTTAGAAATTCGAGATGTTGAGGATTTGAAGGTGAAATACCTTATGCAGTCTGCACAACCGATTCGGTTGCGCATGGCAACCGAACGGTTGTTGCTCGATGTCGAGGGAAACCGATTCGTTGATGATCCAACCGAATCCGCTGCGGTTTCAGAGGATTTTTGTGAAATTTTGAAATATATATTAGAGGTTCTCTAACCTTCTTGTTTGTTCTAACACTCTTATATGATCTTATTTTTGTGATTTCTCTGAGAATTATTGTAGGAAGCTCGAGTGGGAGGAAATTCCAATTAACCCGCTTGTTACGAAGTTTTGTGAAAGGAACGAAAGAAGAAGGTTAAGTATAGTGTGAAGAAGGAAGCAAATGCTAATTTAAAATTCAAAATCTCACCGATGGAGAAACATGCTTTTCGAGAAAGATTGTCGGGTTACAACATAGGCAATGTTTAGTTCAAGGGTGATTGATTGGGATTTATTTAACGAATGTGAGTGTGAAGATGAGTTAAGAAGGATGATGCGAACGCCTTATGTATATCCGGGGATGGAGATTCGCTCAATGATTTGTCATGGGAAAGAGCATTCAATGTTAATGAAGAAGTCTCACCGAGAATGGTGTATGGAATTCTTTTCAACCATGTATTTTGAAAGAAAAGTAGATGTTCGAATTTGATGTCGGAGATTTGTATTTGGTTTAGACTTTGTGGTAGGGATCATGCTTACACATTGCCGCCTTTTGGTGTAGCCCTTGGTTTGTATGAACCACATGAGGTAAATCATCGATTATTTGAAACTCACTTTTCTAGACTTGGAGGTTTGAAAAGATTACCCTAGTATTCCCGCTTATTGGAATCAAGTGGGAGATCCTACTTGTGCTAGGAGGAATGCTTCAACCATCGTGAATCCGTTGATGAGGATACTTCAAGTTGATTGTGACCGCCATTTAATAGATTTGGAAGGGACAAATGTCGAAACCGGACTTATGGATTATGAAGTTGTCGGAAGAAACTAAGAATGGTAATGCCATTTGGCGAGATAGTCGAATATTTGTCTAGGAGAGCCCCGGAATCAAGAGCAACAGAATATTTGTGGAGGACATTTTGTGACAAGATTGGCGAAGAATCTTGGGTATTATGTTGATGAGGAATTGGCTAAGTGTGAGAGCCAAAGTATAGTGAAACGTGGATCATGAAGGTTTTGGTAATGCTTTGAATAGGAGATTGGGAACCATAGGGTTATGGATTGAACCAAGACCACAATGACCAACCACCACAACAAAAGGGAATATACCAATGGAGAACGTGCAAATGGGTACGTCCGGTGTTTTGATTCGTGGATGGGAGAGTGGAACCAACATCTAGATGAGATTCAATGTAGGGATGTGGAGAGATTCGATGATGTTAAGGAACAACTACATCAATGATTATTCGATGCCTATCTTTCAACACATGGCTCGAGAAGCCAATTACGAGTTGCCCCTACAATCCACCAAATGTTCCACCATATCCTTTTCCTTACACTTATCCGGACCCTATCCGTATCCATATCCTCGTACGCACTGCTTTCTGATCCAATACCCCATATGGTCGATTGCTGGCCCGGAGGAACAAGTTATGAAGTTGGAGGATCATCATCGGAGTTGGAGGCAAGAAGAAAAGAGGAGAGTTCGCTCGTAAATCATAGACGAAAACTATGTAACCGAAAGTGATGATGATGATGAGTTTGATGATGAAGAAGGAGAAGAAATGAGCGAGGATGACGAGTGATTATGGGTCATTCGTGAGTTATGGTTTCAAAAACAATGGTCATGATGTGTTTTAAACTATTTCTATCTTTTGATTGATTTTCTTTAGGATGTTTGGTATATTTTGGTTTTATCTAGTTTTTAGTAGTTTTGTTTGTTTTGTGCATTTCGTGTTGCAGTTTTTTTGTTGTTTGCAGGATGAATATGTTGGAAGCTTATTGATGAACAAATGTTTCGAGTTGGATAACTCACAGGCTTGCTAATGACCCAATGTGCTTATTGCATATTTTATCCCGTGGTATCTTTTAACTATCTTTTTCCCATTTTCTTTACTTTGAAGTTCATTTTTCATTACATTGAGGACAATGAAAAACTTAAGTATGGGGGAGGGAAGAAAATAGGAAAATGATACGCATTTTTTTTTTTAGATAACTTTTGGATGCAAGTGATTAGAAGAAATTCGCCTTGATGGTCTAATGGTTTCGCGTTATTGATAATTAAAATACATAATTTGGGATTTCAATGGTAAAATGAGGTTTTGAAAATTTTTAGATTTGAACCAAATTACTTGAAATAATTCATTTTGGATTCGATAGCATTTTCTAGCGTGCATAATAGCCTTTTTCCCACATTTTGTGAGGTTTCTTTTTGTATGAAACATCTTTTGTTTTATATTTGCTATGAGTGTCTTGGTGATTATGTCGATTCTAGAACTTGTACTAGTTATGCATTACGGTTAAAATCACTTTCGAGTGATCTAAATATTTTCAAGTGATAAGAGGCACTTTAGGAATAACCCAAATGGCCTTCCATTTTTACATTTAATGATATATTAGCATACCTTATCGGTTAGTTAACCACCCACATGGACCCATTTTGTTAGTGCTCATTTTTAGCACTAGATACCCCTAGTTACACCTTCTGAGCCATTCCTAACTAACTACGTCGTGAAGTCGAGAAGAGGAAGAGAAAAGATTAACAAAAGAGACATTAGGATTATGTTTGGTTTTAGACATTTTGTTTATCTATTTACAATGAATGCTTCATTTGTGAAGTACTTGATTTGGTTGTTTGGGTATTATCATTACTACTCTTATTTATGATATGGTTTATGAGATATCATGCTTGTTTTAAGGTTCTTTGGGTAGAGATTAATAGAAATTAGTATACATAGCATAGTGCAAAATCTGCATCCCTTTCTGTGATGCTTCTGATCTGCAGTTGCCGGATCCGTAAGGATATACTAGACGGATCCCTCCTTTTAGGGAACCGTGGGATCCGTGGTGACAGATGTGCAATGCAGAATCCCACACATCCAAATAGCTCACTAGATCACTTCACACTAGCTAAACATAAAGTCTTAAGAACACTTAAGTCTTCTTCAAGCTTAGTAAGCTTCACACTCACTAATAGCTCATTTAGGATCACATTCAAAGTGCTTTTTAATTTATCATATCACCAAAACTCATCATCCTTCCGCTCCTATACTCACACATCATCTATCACATGTCAACACATCTAGTTTTTTAAATCTCTCAATTTTAGCAAATTGATTTTAGTCACCTCCACCTCAAAATGGGTCAAAAACTAGTTTTTCAATTCTTATAATTTTTAAGGAATTTGAAAATTTTATCCCATGTTTCCATCTGATCTCTAGGATCATTTAACATCACTTGACATTATTAAAATTCCTAGTGTCATCCTTGGTCACCCATTGGTGGTCATAAAGTCCCATTTTCCTTTCCATAAAAGGCAATCATTAGCTACCACCACTCATTACCCTTGATCATTTAAGTCACACCTCATTTAAAACACTTAAAAGACTAAGACACTCAAGATGTATAGGTATTAGATTCTACCAACATCATTTTCTTCTTTTCTTGATCATCGATAGTCGAATCCCTAAGATTAGCCTAGACGGATCCTCATTGAGGAACCGTGGAACCATCAAGATTCAGAATTCTACCTAAAACAATCATTTCAAGCTCTCCTTGATAACTTGAACACTCCATCTTGTCTTAATTAAACTCATAGATCGGTCAAATCAGGTTGACCTTGTGCATGCAAAACATCACATTCCTAAGGATCTTAGTGGTTTAAGTCTTTAATGCACTTCCCAAGTCCTTCCCTTTATAAGTCATCTTGCTAGAACTTCTTAGTCATTGATAACGTCTAAAATGAACATGTTTTTAGTAGCGTTATTGTCACGTTTTGTGCATGATATTCGGCTATATTTACTCATAACTGTTGCAAAAGTGCAAAGATCGTCTTGTGTATGTATATGTAGCGGTATTGCGAATATTGAAGAAATGAAGTTTTTATGCACATTTGGGCGTCTAAAGGAAGGAAGTTGAGATTGGAAGCTTGTGGACTCAATGATATGGAAGCGTGGTGATTTCAAGCATCTACAAAGAAGGAAATATCAAGTTTGGCTTTGGAAATCATCAACGTAAGCAAAGAATGAAGCGTAAAGGGAAAAGTCGGCAAAAAGTCAAAAGGCAAAACCCACCGCTCGGTGCAACCCGCAACCGGATCCGGTGGGGCTAATGGTCAAAGCTCGTGACCGATTCGGTCGACATAGAAACCGATCCGGTTTCGCACTGCAGCTTACACATTCGCATTTATTGTTGTCTTAACTCCCATAATCATTGAGTCCGATCATTTCTTGATATTAACTTGGAGAGAACGTTTTTGGGCGGTTAAGCAAGTGCTTTGGCTATTTAAAGGACCTAGTACTTGTATACTAAGTGTGACACAACCAAAAGAGTATTAGTTTACACCAAACTCATACTTACCCATTTATTTCAACCCAAAAGCTTAGTAGTTACTTGAAAACGCCCGTAAGCAGGAAGGAACCATTCTTGTCCATTGTTTGGTAGTTTGGGTTGTGCGGTGATCCTAGGTGATTGGAGGCGCGTGGTTGCTACATTCCACGATTTCTAATTCTTGTAATCACAAAAGATTAGGTATTCTATGAACTTTGTTATGGAAATCTATTCTCTTGAATTGTTTGAATTACTTTGTTATGACTTGTGTTTAGATATGATTGTTTTCATGGAGTAGTTTGTGATATACTTGTGTGTTGAAATGTGATTAATCATAATAATGTTCTCAAATGTGATGCATGTATATATGATCTTGTTTAAATGAGTTTGTTGGAAAAATACTAGTCTTGGATTGATTTGTCAATAAAACATGTTTTAAGAAAAAGGACCGAAAGGATTTCTCTTGTGTTTTATTCCAAAAGTGTTGTGACAAACTAGTATGGGATATGGTGATTGACATCCACCATGTTTTGCTTATTAAAACAAGACTAGGAACGTTTTCATCACGAAGGGTCGAAAGATTCGTAAGAACAAATTTAATGAGAACATGTTGCAAACAAATGGAATTTTATAGGATAATCATTGGGATAAGGACCGAAAGGATTACCTAAATGTTTTTGTTCTTAGAATGATTTTACAAACAAATACCATGGTTGGGGAATCATTTGCTTATGATTTGTGCATCATACTAAGAGTATACACCAAACCTTACTGAACATTATCTATGGTTGATTATGAGACTTCACACAAGTATATATTTTATCATTGATTCGTATTTTCACTAGAACACTTATTCGAGGGAGCCTTGACAAGCTTTCTTGTTAGAAACTTTTAATAAAATCTATTTCAAAACAAAATCCCTTGGGACGATCTCGACTTACCAAACTTTGCTATTATGGACGAGTATACTTGCTCGTATGTGTTAAAAGGTTATACGGTTAATTCGTGATTATAAATTTTAAACTTGCACCAACCGGAGCACATCAGTCATCAACCACAACATAATTCTCAGAATTTAGAAAACCTTCTCCTTAGTCATTTCATCATGAGGAAAGCTCCTAGTGCTAATTCATCCACTCAAGGACCGCCCAAGAAACTTGCTCGTGTTGTACACGAAATTTCCTCAACCGAATCATCTCCTGTTAAATCCACAAATGCTAGGATTTCTCCTCCACCAACTCAACTAGTCAAACCAATCCCCAAGAGGATTGTTCCCACAAAAATATCATCACCAACCTCCACAATTCCTACTAAACCAAACACACCCTTTTCTACCCAACCATCATCATTGGTGCCTAGATCCATATCATTTACCACCTCACAATCATCTCCACATCCCTACAACTTAGAGGACTTACCTCTTAGGCCATCTCATCCTCCACCATTACCGACACACTCTTCAATAGAGAAGATTGTGCAACAAAACCAATGTGTTGAATCAACACTTGCACCGGTATCCTTTTCTCTATTTCCCTCTAATGGTCCATTTTGGATTATGAGAAGACATCAAAGTCAACCACCCGACCACATGGAAGTTGACACTTCTCTACCTCCACCATCATCCTTTGTTGAGCCACCATTGAATGTGCCTCCACCAATCCCTCCCTCTTTTGAGGAACCTCAACCCTCTTCACTTGATCCTCCACATCAAGCTGCTCCATTTTTTACCACCGCCTTTTCCAATCCATGAAAAGGATTGCTATCATTGTCAACGCGTTGAAGGCTTGATACATGAACTACGTGAAGAGCAGCGTTTCATGTTTTATCACCTCCTCGAACGTTTCGATGAGGTCAACTAACCTAAACAACCGTGAGCTTAAGCATTCAAGTGGTGTCCTAGTCTTAAGCTTAACTTAGATTGTCTAGGAATCACATTTCATGTTTAAATCATTCTCTTAGCTTTAAAGATTTGTAGATCATTTCTCGTAGTTTATTGAATAAAGTTACATGATATATGCCATGTTGTTTTGAGTATATGATTGGTGATTTAATTACATATCTCATTTTGATAAGTGACATCATTTGTTCACATCTCCATTGCTGTCTTAAGCTTTCAGATAGACGGATCCCTCCATTTTTCCTAGACGGATCCCTCCAAGGAGGGAACCGTGGGATCCGCAACAGAAAACTTGTTTTCTACTAACTTGAGTCTTATTTTCAGGAAATTATGCGTTATATACTTGTTTTCTAACCTTTGTTTTGTAGATTTTCAATATACACATGAAGACTTTGACACCCTAAGATAGGGGAGCTTTGTGTCAAAGCAATACATTGCAAAATCATTTGCAATTAATCCTCATTAGGATTACATTTCATGACGTCCCTTTGCAAAGTTGCAATCATCAAGGGGGAGCATTATCGTCACATAGACGAAACCATTTGCAAACACAGTTGCAATGCATTAGCTTACTATTTCTTCTTACTTGACGCCCTTACAAAGGGATGGACTTGTCAATAGGGAGCTAAGACGAGAACACTTCCCGTCACTTACTTTCTATATTCTTATTTTCTTTCTTTCTTACATGTTTTTATTAAAACAAGATGTTAGTTTCTTTTCGACGCTCTTTTTGTTTCGACAAAAAGGGGGAGAAGAGAGTAAAAACTTCAATTCAAACTTTTACGAATTTTAGTTTTTCCTTAAAATAATTTTATGTTTTGTCATCAAAAAAAAGGGGGAGATTGTTAATACAAATAAGCCGTAAAAACGTTTATTTATATTTTACGATATTCTAATGTTTTGTCGATAACAAACGTAAAATTATTTTAACGAAACAAATAAAATACATAATTGGTTTGAGCCAATAGCTTACTAACATACTTACGTTTTCACACAAAACACTAAATAAGTAAAAGTGATTTTATGATTTAATAATACATATGTACAACAACTAGTGTTTACATATTGGGCAAATATATACATAACTAGTATGTATCATAATGGGTAATACAATGGGTAGAAGTTTAAGTATTTGACCCATTGATTAAATACATTGAATGTGGTTGGGTAAAACCCAAAGTCCATGACCCATACCCATGGAGCATAACCCATAACCCATTGCATGACATCATGCATAAGTCATAAATGGATATTATCCATGACCCATGGATTTAACCCATGACCCATGGACTAGATGCATTGCATCTTGTGGATACATTGTATCTACTTGGATACCCATGGTCCATAGTCTAGGACCCATGACCCATAACCCATGACCCATGACCCAAAACCCATGGTCAAAGAGGAGCGTCCCACGGATCCCCAGGAATACACTGGACGAATCCCTCAAGTGAGGGATCTGTGGAACAGTAGCTAATTTTCTTCTATAAATAGTGAGTCATTTCTTCATTTTGGGTTGCCACTCTCACACATACTTTCTCCTAGTATTGTAAACCTTCTAACCACAGATCCAAGTGATCTTTGTATGTAGTTTGTGTTTTGTTTTTGTGTGATTCTCTAGGTTCCTCTTAAAGGCGAGATCACCACCTCTTGAAGTCGAGCAAGTTCAAGTTCATGAGTTGGCATGCTTCGTCATCATCAAGACTATTGAGGTTCTCTTGTTGATACTTATTTCTTCCTCCATATAAGTGTTGTGTCAAAGGCATTAGTGGAGGATGCCGAAAGAGTCAAGACGAAAGCATTAGTGAAAGGTGCTTAACGTCCGTGTCAAAGGCATTAGTGAAGAATGCCAAAGGAGTCAAGACGAAGGCATTAGTGAAATATGCCAAACGTCAGTGTCAAGGGCATTAGTGAAGAATGCCAAAGGAGTCAATACGAAGGCATTAGTGAAAGATGCCAAACATCCGTGTCAAGGGCATTAGTGAAGGGTGCCTAGAAGTCAAGTCAAGTGACATTAGTGAAAGATGCCAAGGGTGTATAATCGATGAGGTGCATCGTTGTACAAATAGAGATAGGTTGTATCCAAGGATATTAATATCCTTGATGATGTTGTAATAAGGAGTGGGTCTCCTTTGGGATAGGAGTTGTGTAGTGTTGGGTAGTAGTTCCTCCATTGTAATGGAACTCGGTATCTAGCCTAGTACCGGAAAAAGAGTAGGCGACGTTGTGAAGGCTTCTCCGCCATAAGGAGTTGGTGTCGTATAGTGATTACGAAATCTCGAGTAGGTGACTCGGGGAGTGGAGTAAGGCAAGGAAGGTGTCCTTGTAGCCGAACCACTATAAACACTCGTGCCGTGATTATGTGTTTTTCACTCTTTATCTTTCCATTACACATTTACATATCTATCTATCAATGTCCAACATACACATCCAAATAGGTTGACATAAGTCGATCTAAATATTTTAAAACAAAGTTTTAATCGGTAAAACTATTCAACCCCCCCTTCTAGTTTTCCACAATGAGGATCGGATTCTAACTTAAGTCTAATGTCACGAGTAAAAGGGATTTTTGATTGATTGATTAATTAAACAAATAACAAAAATGAAATGCGGAAATTGAATAGATTTGGATTCAATATGATTAATAGGCATGGTTTTCTTGGCAAACAAGCTAATGGGAAAGATAGTGATGCATTCACAAACCGTTTTCATCCACGAATGGATCGTGGTAAAAGTCGGTAGACTCCTATGGTCAATTCGTCTACCCTATGATTCTTAGAATCCTCACCAAGATAAACAGGTCACCTGAGATCATTCGGCAATCTAATAGCAGTCATTAAGAGCCGGCGCTTACTATCGCATTACATGGGTTCTAAAAGTCACTAGATTCCTGCTTCAAGTGGGGGTTTAAGTCGATAGGACAGCATTTGTGTCCTAACCTATCAGCAAAGGATTCCACCCTAGATCAAGCTACTACCCTTGAAAGTCGAGTTGTTTTTAGTCTCCTAAGCCAAGTCATTAACTATCTCTACATGCAAGATTCGAAATAATGAGTGCCCAAGCGCCAGCATCTTAGACACTCATCCCTAACTTAAGTTCATTCAAACGACCGTGATCATTTGGTCGATTCGCAAGCGAGGAAGGGTCGTCGGTTGGTCAATTCTTACCCTCCCCAACTCTACCTAACTACTTAGGGTCGCTTAGTCAATTCTCCTAAGCAACTAGATACGACCGCCATTCAAAACTACCGAAGCTAGGGTAACTACCAATGAACTATGCATGCATACACTAGAAACAATTAATCAACGCAAATGCATTAATAATAAAATAATCAAAACTAGGCTAGCGCCTAGTTTCCACATCACCGAAATATTTCTAGTGGAGCGACAAATAAAACAAACATATAGATTGATAAATAAACAAGGAATAAACATCAAATAATTAATTGGCAAATAATAAATTATAAGAAAATTAATTAAAACACAATAAAAATCAGTATACCAACAATTAATTGGAATCAAAACTAATAAAATAATAAAACCAAATTAATAAAAAGAGTTGGAAAAGTGATTACAAATCGCGCCAATAAAATGCTATCGATCCCCTAGTTGAGTACGGGGTTTGCCCCTTCGAAAACCACCCGCAACAGCTGATGTCCTTTCTTTTTTCCTTTGTACGGCAGAAACAACCCACGTACCCTAAATTGATGTCATGCATAAGAATTATATTTATAATAATGCATGTTTCTATTTTGCCCCTCAACTCATGACATGTTGCAATTTGACCCTTGTCTTTTCTTTTCTCATAAATGAACACATATGACATAAATATGTGTAATAAATTAGACATATTCAGCCCCTTGACGAACTTTTTCATTTATTCTTTAGTCCGTAAAGTGAATAAAATAAATAATAGCTTGTCTCTTTAAGCCCCCGGACTTCAAAACTTTGCGCCCAAGTTATTAATTACGGCGTAACTAATTCATCGAGTTACGCCGTAATCCTTCGTCATCACATACTTATCCAATCCGAAATTATCTCTACGGCGTAACTAAATTGTCATGTTACGCCGTAACCTTCAACACAATAATTACAACGTAACTTTAAGAGGAGGTTACGCCGTATCCTTCATGGCTAATATTTACGCCGTAACATTATTAACGAGTTACGGCTTAATCTTCACACAAATTTTATAGGCCCTCGTAGTGTGAGTTACGGCGTAAGTAAATTGTGCACTTACGCCGTAATCTATCTTCAGATGATATAATTGGCCTTATATCACATCGTTTTCGCTCCAACGCCTCGTTTATCCTGAAATGCAAATATGAATGAATATAAACAAATTAAGTGCCATATTAATACAAATGAGGCAATAAACACGGGAATTTGATATGTAAAATATCAGGTAATTTGATGTTATCAGCTAACATCGATCAGATCCGACCATTAATCAAGTTTTGTAAGTTTTATTTTATGAATTTATAATTTTTTTTCGGTGAATCTGAGTTTTATAACATTTTTTGTACTTTTTGTTATCAGGCGCCATCGTCTCCGCCGTCGCCGGAAAGAGCAGCTACAACCCATGTCTTGCCTGAAAGAGCTCATGCGGCGATTTATTAAAAGCCATTTATGTTGATCCATTTTTGCTCGAGTTTTTTATATATAAAAATAATCTGTTTTCTTAAAATAAATATGAGTAATTTTTTAGTTTTTTATGAATATGCTACTTTTTATGAATCTGACTTTATTTTCGGTCTATTTATGATGAGATATCTTTAATGTTATTTTTGAAAATCTTTTTTTTTTGTATGAGTGTGGTTGAGAAGTGGTGGTAGAGAAGTAGTAGTTGAGCAGTGGTGATTGGCCGGAGGTGGTGGCCGGAATCTGCAGATGAAGGTGGTCTGAATCTGGGTGTGAAATGAGAGAGAAAGAGAGAGAATAAGAAGATGAGCATATTTTAGACAATGTACAATCATGAATAATAAAACAAATATCAATCATTTGTAAGCTTTACCTAACTTTTGTACTTGCAGTCGACACGTGTCATAATTTGGATGGAGTCGAGCAGTTGAGCATGACCAAAATGAGAAAAGGGCCAAAAAGGTGACCAAGTCATGGACCATCCATGACTTTTTGGCCTATTTTGGTAATTTGCTCTATATGATATTGGTTCCTTCCAGCAATAGGTGGCCAAGTTAATGACCTGGAAAGTTGTTGGCAAGTTAACGACCTGGCCGTTGTGTAACTTCTTGATAATGTCAATCTCATAGATTAAAGACTGATAAAAAAATCATATGCAGTGAACAACTTGACAGATATATATTGTTTACGGAATAGTTAATATGCTAATTAGGTTTTAATCTCCCCTAGTATTACAATAAGATGAGAACTTTCTAATCAAGCGATATAGGAGTATTTATGCATTTGAAATCAATAGATATGCGAATTCGGTTAAATGGCATATTTATGGACTGAAGATGGTCAAAATGGGCGGGTTTCAGTTAGGGGGTCTTTGGATTAGTTTATATTTGTAGCTTATTTGATATTAGAAAAGTTAAGAATTCCATTTTTTTAAGATTATGAGCTTATCAAGTGGAGCTTATTGCTTAAAATAAGCAATAAGCTCATATGTCACAAAAAGTAAGCTAACCCAGACACCCCCTTAGTATTATACAAACTTCATATATGATTCCTTTTTTATGCTAATGTTTATTTTGTTTTATGAAAGGATTATATTGAAGTGGCTAAGAAGATTTTCATACACAATTATTTGTATAGGTAGCAATATGGGTGGGTGGGTAACCGGAAAAAACAAGTTTGAGCAACTTTGCTAGATGTTAAGATGGGTCAAAATAGACCAGGTCGGGTTGCATAGTTGTCAACGTATTGTTGACTTCTTAAAAGTTACAAAAATTTGAAGGACTAAATGCTTATTTATGTCATGGACAACTTCAGGTCTTGACCCATTTCTCTTTTAACTATTTTTGTTAACAAAAGAATAATCCTAACTGGCATATTTCAAATAAATTAGATGCAACTATCTTTAACGTGCCACAACTTTTTCTTTGAACGGAAAAGAAGTTTTATTGCTATAAGCAACCGATAAGCTAGAAAATACATAACACCATGAGAACCTAAAGTAATAACACCATCACTATAAAACCTGCCACGAGTTTTATCATATATGCCAGGAACGTTAAGACCCTATTCTAGGAATGATAAAACTAATTTAGGTGGATAAGCTTCTCTTTAATATTTGTAATGCAGAACGTTTTTGACAAGGATAAGTTTTCAACGGATGATCATATGACTCTACTCATAATGTTTCCAATTTTCCCCATTCGGTACGTGAAACTTATCCTTTAATATTTAAAGTTTCCGGTAAATGTTTATGAGCATGGTTTGAACTCAAATGATGGGTCAAGTCTGTGTTAAACAGGTTGAAAGTTTATCAAAAATTAATTTTATGGCTTTTAAATTTTTGAATGTTGTTTACTGCTAGCTCTTGGGCCCATCTACTGCCAAAGGCCGAAGCATATGGTGGACGATAAGATCAATTCACCTTTACATGGTCTGGTTCAGATTCTGACCCAACAACCAGCTGAGGAACGGTCACGTGACTGTGGGCTTCAATTTAGGAGATGAAACGAGATTGCACTATTGCTCAAGGTGCAGCTCATTTTCTTACAGAGAGACTCTTTGACCAAAGTGATGTGTATAGAGTTCATGGCTCTCTTTTGAGTGCAGGAGCAGCAAGAACAAAACCGACATTGTTCAGGTGACACGTCATTTCTTTTTCATTTTGTCTCTGATGGTCAAATGAGTATTTCATTTTTTTTAAGTAAAAACATATTATTTTGAACCAGTTTAATATCTTTTCACATTATCTATGAAGATTTTATATATTGGGGAAAAATGTTTATTTACCCTTAAAGTCCACTAGATCTCCCTGTGCCAGAAGGTCCCCATCTCAGCCGTTACTTACCATGCCCGACCCCAACCCAACTTGCGTGGAAACATATAACTAATTGCTATTTATGTGCAGGTTCTTATTCATACGCATGTAAACTGCTGTTCCAAGAGCTCATGTCCATGGAAATTGCGACTATAATGCTCACAAAAGATGTCAAACAAGAAAAAGACAACAAGAAGAAAGGCGCTTGATACCTCTAATATGATTTTTTTTCTTTTTTTTTGATAGAGCACAACTGCAATATCTTGTGATCATAATTACAAGACTGTATTTTTGGACTTTGTGTCTGTATCGGGAAATCGAATGCATATTGCTCCAGTAGTGTATGTGTGAACGTATCCGTACCATACATTATGAAATTTGAGCTTCTAAACTTCTATCATTTTGTGATTTTGGTGGTGGCAACTTTGATCCAATTATAATATATTCGTTGTATACTGTTAACTTAGTACTTGAAATGATGCATTTAACAAGAAACCAATGTTCTCTACAAGCACGTGATAAATCAAAAGTATAATTTGTTTCTCATAAGTAATTAATGATTGTTTATTATTATTTTTGTTGACGATAAGATAAGTTAAAAACAAAGAAGACAAAATATGAAGTAATTACTCGGGTATATTACACTTGGTGGCTCAATAGAATGAATAGATGATAAATATCAAGAGGTCCATCTTGGTTTGTTTTGCATAACAGATTAACTTCATTAGCTATCATGGTTTAAAAAATATTGGAACGGATATTACTCACATATTATTTTAGTTGATGTACTTTCATATTTTACTTCATCTTTTCAAGATTAAGTCATTCAATTTTAGTGAATGCATGCCACATTTGTTTAGACTTATGGGCCTCCTTATGTTTTGAAGGGAAAAAAATAAATTTGACTTTATAGGTGTTTAGATCTGTGTTTTATAATGCGACGTTCTTCTAATTATAAAGATACTTAAGTATGGTATTAGATGCTTTTTTATTAAAGTTTTATTAGTCATTTATACACACATATTGTAGTTTATGAAATTGTTATCGATATATTATATTTAGTAAAGTTTATTTTTGTAACTTTTTTTTACTCTTTCAGACATATCACCCCTATCTTATAAGTGTTAATGCTAAAGAATATTTTTGTTATCAAGCTTTTGTTAAATGCCATAAAGTGTTTTGTGTGTTTGTTGTTTATGATTTTATTGATTTTGTTGTTAAATTATATTACTCTTTTTGTACGTCATATATAGCCAAAACTGCATACCAAAAATGATTTTACGGATTTTGTATCGTTTCTAATTTTTTTTAAGGTTATGTAGCATGACTATTGTTCTATTGATACATCTTTTAAGTATATAATACTTAACAATTTTTCATAATAAATTCAAAACTACTATTTCATGGGTTTTAATTTAATTCGGTGTATTCATGACTAATAATGAGTAAAACTCATTTCTAAATAACTAGAGTATTTTTAGGTAGGAAATAAGCTAATAAACATAAGCACATAAATTGGAACTTTCTGAAAACAAGTATGCTTTGAATCATAAGTTGATTCAAACACTCTATGCACTATCAATATAGTGTTTTCAGTATGGAATAAATGTAAACCAGTAAAGGAACAACTTAAAATAATAAAAATAATAATAAGTAAAAGCAACCTATAAGAACAAAAAAAGCATCAAGTAAACAAAAATGACCAACTAAACAAAATTAATATTGTTGCAAAACTTGGCTTTAAGATGCAAGATGCAGGTTATGAAAGAAGGATTATATTGGGTGGTCAATTGTACGTGAAAATTAATCAAAGACTTCAATACACGAATAATTTATTACGTCAACACCATAGTTAATACTTGGTAATACATGATTCTGATGATCATGTACAAGATGTGATACAAGAAACTTACGATAATTGGGAGAAAATCTTTGGGATCCATCTTATTTACAAGATCAAGCCATTCTTGCAACAACAGATGAGCAAGTTGACAAAGTTAATGACCGAATGATTTCCCAACTTAGTGGTAGAGAGAAAGTATATTATAGTTCAGATATAGTCTCAGATTTAGATGTGGATTTTAATCATACCGAGGATAAGTACACTACAGATTTTTTGAATATAATCAAAATGTCTTGATTTCCACACCATAAATTAGTTTTGAATACTGGCACTTCGTTTATATGTTTGGGAAACATTCATCAATGAGTATGTGTTACAAGTATTGAGAATGGGAATCAATAACACTGAGGCAAAGATTATATCAGGTGGTAAAGTAGGTGAGGTTCGCTCAATACCTAGAATGATTATAAGCCCATCCGATAAGAAGATGCCTTTTCAACTTAATAGGAGACAATTCCCTATTTCCGTTTGTTTTGCCATGTCTATAAACTAGAGGTGGCAAAACGGGCGGGCCGAGCGGGCACGGGCTACGGGCCAAACGGGCAATGGGCCAAACGGGCGCGGGCTAAACGGGCACGGGCTAAACGGGCACGGGCTAAACGAATCGCTTTTAAAAAGACCCAAACGATTTAAATAAATTTCTAACGAACATCTCATTTATATTTAAAAATTAAATATAAGTTTATCTTTAAAACAATCTAATGTTCGAGAAAAACATGCCCATTATGTCCATTTAACTTAAATGGGCAATATACGCTCATTTAAAAAAGGAGGGTCCAAATATAAAATCTTTTAAAAGTTTGACCATTTAGCATTTTTTTGATTTTGAGCCAAATCACCACCTCTACTATAAACAAAGTCAAGCCAAACATTGTCTAAGGTTGACTATATTTGGAAAGGTCTGCTTTTTCTCACGACAACTTTATGTAATTGCCTCTCAAGAGTAAAAGCAGAAAGGTTTAAAAATGTTGTGTTGTGACAAAGGCATTCATTCATACACCAACTCTACAACCAACGTTGTATGTAGAAGTTGTTCATAGATTATAAACTATATATAATTCGGTTATTTTGAACGTTAGGTTTTGTTTAACGTTATTATTATTTTTATAGTGACATGTTTATTTTATTCATTTCGCCCGTGGATGTACTACACGCTCATACTTATTTTACTATTAATTTTATCGCTTAATCAACTTTTAAAGCTAGCCGCCCCATCGCTTTGGATCTAGTGTGTGTATATATATATATATATATATATATATATATATATATATATATATATATATATATATATATATATATATATATATATATATATATATATATATGTGAGGATCACATGATTTTTAATTTTAGTGCGGACGACGGATAGATCCTGACCAACTATTTCAGATCGATCTTGACTTTTGTAAAAAGTCAAGATCTGCTAACTCACTAGTAGCAATTGACCATGTAAACGATTTTTTAATTTTTTTCCTTTGAGCGAACCTTACTATTGTTATCTTCTTTCATTTTTTATTTTTTCGATTTTTCCGAAAGCACTTTTGTTTTCTTGATTATGAGTTCTACCGTGATATTAACGATATTATGAGTATTAGTGTGATATTATGAACCGTGATATTATAAAATGATGATATTAAAAACCAACTGTGATATTTAAGTTTTTTACATGTAAAGATGAACCTTGATATTAAAAACATATGATAGTTCTTATGATATTAACAATTTTATTAAAAACATATGATAGTTACGGTGATATTAACATTTATATTAAAAAAAAAAAGTTCTGTGATAGTAAAAAAAACCGTGATATTAACATTTTTTTATTAAAAAGGAACGGTGATATTAATAATATTAGTAAAAAACAAAAAAGTAGTGTGATATCAAAAAAAGTTAGTGTGATATTAACAATTTGTATTAAAAAAAAGTGAATGTGATATTAAGATCGATCTCGACTTTTTACAATAGTCAAAATCGACCTTAATATCACAATACCTTTAATCACGAAAACGATTTTGTTTTGAAAATTTTTCAATGATTATTAATAATTTATCATTCTCTTTATTTTTTAATTTTTTCGATTTTTTGAATTTTTTTTAAAAAGCTACTTTGTGATATTTACTGCACCATCCCTACTTAAAAACTTCGAAACCCAATTTATCCCTTCCCTATATATATATATATATATATATATATATATATATATATATATATATATATATATATATATATATATATATATATATATAACGTATTACTCATTTATAAATTGTTTTTAATAAAGGAAACTATATTACACAACATGTAATAATAATATAATATACTGCCAAATACAAACACTACAAAAAAGTAGTTGATTCTACGCACTTTTAATCCACACTTTTTCAATATGTGTAAAAATTTATTAGTTTATTAACATTTATTAGTATTGTCTAAAAATTGGTTAGTGAAAAAAAAATGTAAAACAATAGATTTTCACACTTATAAATGTGTCAAGAAAAAGTTCACTCCCTTAAGTGTGGAGTAATCTAAAAAATGTCTACACTTATAAGTGTGGAAGTTATTTGTAACACCTAAATTCTTAACACTTCCCCAAAGTGTGGAGAATTAAATCATCTATATACTTTCTCAAAGTGTGAAGAATTTGAGTGTTACAAATAAAAGTGTAGAGAAA
Organism: Chrysanthemum lavandulifolium; assembly: GCA_022545495.1. NCBI lineage: Eukaryota > Viridiplantae > Streptophyta > Magnoliopsida > Asterales > Asteraceae > Chrysanthemum > Chrysanthemum lavandulifolium. Next base: position 7,491,557 of record CM040246.1, on the reverse strand, counting down.
TTTTATAATTCTTCACATTTAAAAATGTTAGCTTTTCTTTGACATAACTATAAATGTGAAAAATCAATTGCTTTGCAATTTTTTTCTGCACTTATTATTGTAATCAATTTTTACACATAAATAAGTGTTAATAAACTAATAAAATTTTACACATTTTTTAAAGTGTGAAAGTAAAAGTGTGTGAAATCAACTACTTTATTTTTTAGTGAAAGGTCACATTTTCACACAAAATGTACACTAATAATCAAGGAAATTGTTAACTCCAACAAGATGACAAGAGAGAGTATGTCATGGACCCCAACATGTGACAACAACAAAATTATAGACAGTAAACATGAAAGAAACTGAGATGACTATCTCACTGGCCTGTAACATACTGCCACTCAATATGAAGCCGGCCAAAGCTGTGACCCAGCTCGATCATGACTCGTCACCTTTAAGATGGACCAGCAGCGACATGACAGATTAGACCACAAAGTATAACCAGAACCACAGTTTCCATATGAGATTCCAACCACATTAGAGCACAACGTGAGGGAAGAGCGGATAACACGTTATTGGTATGCTACCTCAGCGTCACCTCATCACTTCCCCAATAACACACCAATAACTAAAACACCCTCCCTCATAACACACCACTAAGGCTGGTCCCAATCGTGGCCGAAGCACGACCGCCACATCGCTTTTCTCTTGACGACCGTGACACGACTAGAATTCTGCGATCGATGGCCAAGTTTTTTTTTTTATTAAATATCAAGTGGGACATATTTTAGTGTGTAAAATGTCGGTCGAGATTTGAACCGATATACACGTTTTTTCTCTTCGACCGATGATGCAACCGATCCACCATGATCGAATAACCGATGTCGGCATCGGTCACAGGTGATACCGAATCGATGTTATAAACGATTTGGACCACCTAATACGTTATCGGGTCACAAAATATCTGCAAAATAATCACTCACTCACAATACACACACAACATCACCAATGGCTGAGCCATTCAAATGGTACGAGGGACCTTTAGACACCAACGACACATAACTCTCGGTATGATAATAACGTATTATTGGTTCATAGTTGGGACGAATGACGTGTTATCGATCCCATACCGAGTGCTCTTACTAAGAGCATAAGGTATCATGAATGATGAATAACACGTTATTGGTATCTGATCTGCATTCATTCGTCGTCATCTGACATTTCTAATAACACACTAATAACTAAAAACTCATCCTCATAACAAATCACTAACATCACCTATGGGTGCCATAAAATCACCATGAATATACTGGCTCACCACAATACAAAAAAAAGACATAAAAAGCGTTTGGCGTGGCGCCAAATGCAAGCGGCTAAAAATGATACTTTCGGCTCACGAATGGCATGTTGGGTGGTATGGCGATGGCATGCCATTGGTATATTTTTTTTCCTTTGGCGTGTTAACAAGTTCGATACCGCCTGCTCTAAGCTCCTTGTAGGATCAAAAAGACATGGTTGCCACTCTAAGAGCACTAGGTACCCTGGAGCTATCATGATGGTGTCATGGGGAAAAGTGCTGCCACATTAGCATTTTTTCTTATAACATCTGAATTCACCACAACACCAAAAACACCCGTCCCTCATATCACATCAGATTCTGGTGTCGTCGTGCACCCCTGGACCTCACATATTTTTCTCTTCATTTATTTAAATAAAACAACACATTTAACTAACATAAAATTTCATTAATAAAAAATACATTAAATAAAAAAAACATAAAAATAAAAACAACACATTAAAATAAAATTACATAAACTAAACTAGTTTGGTCCAAACTATTCGAACCGAGAAATGCCACAAGCACAAATCATAAGTACACATACTCGAAAAATACAACTTTAAACCCAAATAAGTAACACCGTACAAAAACCTCGTAGTCACAATTTCGTTAGAATACCATATCTAGCCACTATGTAAAGGGTTTTGTAAGATTATAAGATTTTCCAAATCTATCAATCAACTTTTCTACTTTAAAAAAGTGCTACTTTGTATTTCATATTGAGAGGATAATCTACATGGGCACCCTGTTTCACTTTCCAAGCATGAATGTGGGGCCCATGACCCAATCATTGTCCTTTTTTTTTTTTTTTTTTTTTTTTGTATTTTATTATGTAAGTTAATTTGTGTAGTATTGTTTAAATCACAGAGTGTTTTAATACGTATAGTGTATTTATTTGTGTAGTGTTTTTATATGTAGAGTATATTTATTTGTGTAGTTTTTACGTTATGTTTTTAATTGTGTATTGTTTCCATTTAATTAAACAATAACATAAAACATTAGAAATTAAAACATTAAACAAGTACAACAACAAATGTTACTACTATTACAACGAAATTTACTCCACATGAAGATTATTAATGTCATCTATAAGATAATAGAGTATTCCACTCGACTGACATGCGTGATCAACTGGATTTCTTCTAATTCCAAAGGATGCCTCTAACTTCTTTATTCTGCCTTCAACAAATTGTTTTGAGCCAATAGCGTGTTGAACGTATTATCTTTAGTTTAGCAGCTTAGTGCTGCGTTGAAGAAAACCTTGACCAAAGTACTTTTGTTGAAATACATCCTTCCACATAAAGTATCGACCCCATAGTCTTGGGTCCAGGTACATTACATGGTGAAACAATGATAAGAAATGTATTCTTAACAAACAAGTTATTGATATATTTACGTAAATAAGCAAGCGTTTAGTTATTTACCTTTGATAAAGGACGTAATATCTTGACCACCTTTTGAAACTTTGGGATGTTCTTTCAATTATAAGTCCCGTCGACAACGACACAAGAAATGATTTTCTTGTTGCAGATCCGCCAAAAGAATTTGTATAATTATTTACAACATAAATCGATAATATCATGGTTCACAAAATTAGAAGCTTGAATACATAAATAACCAATCTTGTTATAGATTAATAGTTGATACATGGTTCACAAAATCACAATATAACTAGAAACTAAGATCAATCACGCCCGAGGCGTAGTCGCCCAATGATGCCGCCATCCGTCCCACACGAAACTATAACTATGAAATCGTCTCTCGATCCGCAATCTCGCTCATACTAAATCAACGAGACGGTCAGAATAAAAGATGAGGAAGAACCGGAGGACGGTGTATAAAATTCTCCTTATCGCAATGGAGATATAGCCGAGAGGAGGCACATAATATGGAGAAGAAGGCACATAATCTGGACTCTCAACACGGCGGGTGTGTTGCTAACACACTGAATGTCCCTCCAGCTGAATGTCATCCGATTTCGTAACAAAGATGAGGAAGAACCGGGCGAGCGTATCGTAACAAAAGGCGAGTCGTTTACTATAAATCAAGAATCGCTACTATAAATCGATAATCCGTGTCGTCTATACATGTTGTGTCGTTTACAATATAAATCGATGTCGTCTATACATGTTTTGTTGTTTACAATACAAATCGATGTCGTTTTCTATATATCGATGTCGTTTGCAACATATTTCTATACTACGTCTTTCTAAACATGCTTTGTCGTTCAGCAAACAGAGGTGCCCATCCCGCGGCCAAGTCATTTCTGAACCATCTCCATTGTGGGTGAGTGAGCGGGAGTGGTGAGTTTTCATCCAGAACCACATGAACGTAGTGAACAACATGGTCTTCCCCCACACGAAGAATCACAACGGGGGACAATAGTTGTGTTGTCTCTGGACCTGACCTAAGCGGAAGACACGTAGTAGATTATCTATTGGATATGCATACAATTGGACGGTTAAGAGTCAGAGTAATAGCCACTCCGTGTCCGCATAATCATCCAATGAATCGTGGGGTCTTGGACTGATTCAAACCAATTCGTGAGTTGACCATATGTGTAAAAAGTCCCCACATTTGCATGTAAATTTCCCGGTGATTGTCTACCTCTTCCCTGACAATAGTTCAAAGTCTGGGCCATATCCCTTCGGGATGACCAAGACCTACGCCAAGAGCTCGATACCTACAATTTCCATCACCTTCCACGTTAACAATCCCTAGGATCCACCGTCGGAAAAGAGGTGGAATTCGAGCCATAAAATATTTGCTACTGTTATCTGGAATGTATAACTCGTGTCTTAAATCGCCCTCGCTAGGTTCTTCGTTCAAGTCTAGGACGTTAGAAGGCTCTTCCACGTATGAACTATGTCTCGCAGTTTCTTCATTTAAGTCTCGGACTTTTTTAGGTTTTGTATAGCTTCTGCGGTTCCCTGGGGGTTCTTCATTTAAATGGGATATTTTGTTTAGCCTTGGACTTTTGGTCCTTTGCGCTCGGACGCTCTGAGTACTTTCTTTAACAGAGAGGTTGACGGGTTGACACGACCAGAGCGTATATACCTCCGATCATGTTTAACATATTTTCTTGACAAACGATGATGCTTTGTTAAAAACATTTTGGAATTTTTCTACGTCATCTTGACAAGAAAAATATTGAGGCTCTTCAGGCTCCTCTGGCGTATGAGTATGTCGGACTTTAGGCCAGGGAACACTTAGTGTTCTCCAAAAATTATCAACATCATTAAGCGGAATAGGCGATCCTATATTCGAAAAAAGTGACTAGTTAAAATTATCGGTGTTGTGGGGAGAATAACTTGATAGGCATAAATTTAATATACATACCATGAATCAAGGTAATGATTCGTGATAGCATGGTAAACCATAAACCAACATAATCGATGACCACATTCATGTGGGTCCACATCCCGTTTACTTCTGCAGTATGAGTAGTAAAGCATCTTTTGACGTCGGGTGAACAAAAAATATTTCCTCAAGCTCATTAGTGTGGTCATTTATCCTGGGGTAGTATGTATAACCTTTACGCCTCAAATGTGCTAAAAGGAGTTGTATCGGAGTCATATCATCACTAATGGCGCCGCGTATCTTGTTTTGTGCATTATATATCGTTTTAATGCTAGACACGTTATTCGGATCGTTCTCTTTTATTGAAGAAAGTATAATTCGTGGTGCTACATGATGTTTTGTCAATTGATCCACCAAAACTAACTCATTTTATTTTAATCGCATGGCCTGTGAAAAACCATGGAACGAGTCTACAAAATCATGATTATGCCTCGGACACTTTACCTTCAAGATCCAACCACTAGTTTTAGCGGTACCGTTCGACCTTTTATATATTTCGCGATGTCTGAATGGGCAATTAATTTTAGCGGTACCGGTCGCCGCTGAAGTTCATCTTGTAAACCTTCACGTGCAGACGTCCCATGTCTAGAACACTTAAATTCGATTGAGTACTTATAGCCCCTATATGTTTTAGTTCTTCCTTTAACAATAAGAAAACCGTTCGATTGAGCAGCAGATTGTGATGGATCTAAACACACACCTTGTGTTAGTGATATTTTGAGTTATATTACTAAGCACGCGGAATATACTTAGCAATACTTAGAAGACAAATTATATGTTGTAATGTAAGTAAGAATAATAAACACAAAGCTCCAATATTATTAAGAAATAATACGAGTGATCTTGCTTATCACTAGGGTTACATCTTGAAGCTAATATGAATAATACGTATGCTTAGCAAAGACCTATGATCTCCTTTTATAGCACAAGGAGTCCTTTACAAGATAAGTATACACCTAACAATATAGAATATACACAAGATCTTTTCTATACTTATCAATACACGGATACATAACATTTATCCTAATAGCGGTGGTAATATATGTACCGGTGGTAATGAGTTTCCATTTGCTAGTGTAATCTTTGCGATGTTAACCACAAGACTATCGATGATAATCTATTATTATTCCTAAAATCCTCCCTAAACTTATGATTTCTCTGCAAATCAATAAGTTTCTTCAATCTTCATTATCTGTAAGGATTTGGGAATTCTTTCAAACACTTCATCTTCTTCTCAATGCTTGAATAGATCTTGAACATTGATCTTGAAGCACGTGTAACAATGCTCGACTTTCTCACTATCTTCATGAACTCTTATAGTAGTACACAACATCACGGTGAGAGTTCCATTTCTGAGTGGATATTCTTTCTCGAAGCATGAATGCATCTACTCCATTTGTTTGTAGAAACATGATGAACTTCACATGAATCATAGTAGAACCATTTAGTACCGGGACATGAACATGAGAATTTCGAAATCATCATTAACATCGGTTCATAGAGCCTTCTAAGATTAACCCATAATCGCATCTCCTTCATATATTTGAGATCTTGACATTAAACCTTTCTTGAACTAACTTCCATAGTGTATCAAGATCATCTCATCAAAAGCTTTGATGAGATCTTCAAACGAATAAATGATGAAGTTTCACCACCTAGCCTTGTAATCTTCCATGTTGTAGCAAAGTTGCTAGCGATAAACACTTCCATCAATGATAGGATGTCGACTTGCGGTGGTTACGGATAAAAATCTTCTTCTTCAATCACAATCATATCGATCCACCGTTTCTTGATGAATTTCTTAGTTGGAACTTCTTGTTCTTGAAGAACTTTGTCTTCTTAATAGTTTGAGAATCACGTCTTTGGCCTTTCTCTTCAAATCAGGATACCTTCTTGCTTCTTCTTGAGTTCATTGGAATGAAATCTTTATCTTGTCATTGAACTCGTAGTAGATACTTTCAACTTTATCATCGCATTCCTTTGAATTGATGTCTTTTCCACCACCAACATGGCAACAATAAGTCTTCATGTATGCAATAACTTGTGCTTTAGTTGGTTGCCTTGGTTTTTTGACCTTTTCGATCGAACCAATTACCTCTTGAAGTGCTTGATTATTCTTCATCCGAATAAAGTCCTTTAAGCGAGTTGTTCTTTGTTCTTGATTAAAGACTTATCTATGAACTAGGTCAATTGCTTTCTTCTTGATCAACGGATCATTTGCAATCAAGAACTCAATTTCTTCTTGATGGGTACATAGTCGAACTCGGAGTCTTCTCTCGAATATTGTAGGTTGAAAAGTGGAAAGTGGATCTTCCATTCTATCCAGCCTTTTAGCCTCCATAAAGCTTGCAATATCCAATTCTTCAAGCTTTTTCTTCTCAGCAACTTCATCTTCATTAATCTTTCTTGCAACTTCAGCATCATGAGCAATCTGAATTTGTACTTTCTTTGAAACCTTTCTTCTTGCTTGCTCCTTGCTTTGCATAACAACTTTACCTTTGTATTTCTTCATTTTATCAATTTCTTCACTTGCAGTGGCAATATCATGTCCAACAGTGGGAATATTTGGCTCTGCAGTGGAAATTGGATCAGTGGTAAAATCATCAGTTGCAGTACTAAAAATGTCTTGATCCAGGTTGCTCTTCGAGTATCAACTCCTCTCGCACCTTTACTAGAAACACCTTCATCTTCAAAATCAATTCTCCTCCCACGAGTTCCAAAGATCTGTTTTCCTCCCTATTTGGGAGAATTTCCCAAATCTTGATTAAAATCACCGAATCACCATCATTAGGTGAGGATGAAGATGATTTCACAAGCTTTGCAGTTTTCTTTTGCTTTTTCAACCCCTGCAACTCTTCTTTCAAGGTCTGAATCTCCTCTTTTAAGTGTGTAATGTCCTTGGCATGTTGCTTCTTTACTTGTGCCAGATTTTGTTGTAGAGATTCAACCTGTTTGGCTAATGTGGTACACAAATCCATCAATTCCTTTTGTTGCCCACTGCCCTCAACACTTCCAACTGTGTGACCTGGTGGGAGAGGTGAATCATGGGGCAATAGCTCAGATTCCTCCCTAGTTGGACTAGGTTGAAGTCTAGAACCACCACTGCTTGTTCCTAAACCAGAAGGATTAGGGACATGCTGTGTTGTAATGAGAGAAGTTGGCTGTTTTGACCTCCTCTCATAGGTGTGAGAAACTGGTGGAGTATAATCAATGTTTGGAACAGTAATTATTGGTGAAGTTTGTACCTGAGAAATCTTTGCAAGCATTTGAGGAAAAAGAGGTGTAATAATCCTATTGCCATCTTTGTTCATGTTTTGAAAAACTTTAGGCTTAAGGCAACGGATTTTATAAACTCTAGTGTGGGGTTGCAGTTGAAACTCATTTAGCACTGCTTGCACAAACCTTGGATACATCAAAATTTTCGTTGAACTCTTTACATTGCCTTGCATACTTTGAAAAATATATTTTGACCAATTAAAAGTCCTATCTAAAGCTAGACAAACCAAATGGTAAGCCATGGTTGAACTGAATTGTTCATAAGAAGTTTTCTTATGACTTAGGCAATGCAAAAGATTATGTATCAAAAATCTCCAATGGGGACAAAACCACTCTTTTGAAAGTAGCCTTTTTGTCGGTGGTATCATACCCCATGGATGAAAGATGTGTATGAATTTGGGCATGGGTAATGTGATGATACCATTGAGATCATCAATTGGAGAATTTTCCTCAAGGATGCCTCGAACATCAATGGTTACCCCATCCACGGTGGCTCAAGAGCATCCATCGCTTCATGTGTATCTCTAGTTTCAATGGTTATGGACCGATCAAGTCTAAAACTATTTGATTTAAGAGATATAGATTGTGGGATTAAGAAGTAAAGCATACCTTATATGGGTAGTATTAAGAAAGTCCACAATCTGGTGAAAAACAGGGCCACTCTTCTCGTTTTACTTTTGTAAGTAGGCCACTTGGTTGTGCTCATCTGCAAAAGTGATAGGTGTCATAGAATCTTTTCATGAAAAATAGATTGTGTCCGTATGAATTATATAAAGAACTCGCCAATTGAGAGAAAATATAAAAACAGTTAGGGTTTTAGAGTTTTGCGCAAGAAAGATGTTAATACAAATAAGCCGTAAAAACGTTTATTTATATTTTACGATCTTCTAATGTTTTATCAATAACAAACGTAAAATCATGTTAACGAAACAAATAAAATACGTAAAGGGTTTGAACTAATAGTTACTAACATATTCACATTTTCACATAAAACACTAAAACAAGTATAAGTGACTTTATGTTTTAATATTACATATGTACAACAACTAGTGTTTACATATTTGGGTAAAATATACACATAACTAGTATGTAGTATATTTGGTAATATAAATGGGTAGAAACTTAAGTATCACAACCCATTGGGCAAATACATTGAATGTAGTTGGGTACAACCCAAAGCCCATGACCCATAACCTATTGCATGACATCATGCTTATATCATACATGGATAATATCCATAACCCATGGATCAACTCATACCCAAGTGACCAAGTGCATTGCACTCAAAAGATACATTGTATCTAGCTAAAGATCCATGGTTCAACCCATGACCCATGACCCATAACCAAAATACCCATGGGTAAAAGGGAGTGTCCCACGGATCCCTAGCTTAACGCTAGACGGATCCCTTGTGGAAGGGATCCGGAAGCGATGAGATCTTTTCTTCTATAAATAGTGAGCCATTTCTTCATTGTTGCTCACCCCTTTCTAACACACTTTCTCCCTGAGTTAAAAACTCACTAACCTCATATCCAAGAGATCTATGTTTGTAGTTTTGTTTTTGTGTGATCTTCTAGGTTCCTCTTAAAGGCAAGATCACCACCTTTGAAGTCGAGCAAGCTCAAGTCCATGAGTTGCCATGCTTCCTCATCATCAAGGCTACTGAAGTCTTCTTGTTGATGATTCCTTCTTTCTTCTAAGAAGTGTAGTGTTGAAGACATTAGTGAAAGATGTCTCAAGTGTCAAGATGAAGATATTAGTGAAGGGTATTTATCGTCTATATCATAAGCACTTGTGGTAGGTGCTTAGAAGTCAAGACTAGAAGCATTAGTGAAAGGTGCTTAGAAGTCAAGACACAAGACATTAGTGAAGGGTGTCTTGTAGATCTAGTCAAAGGCATTAGTTAAAGGTGCCGTAGATGTACATTCGATATGGTGTGTTTCGATGTACAAGATAGACTAGTATTAGATCCAAGGATATTGATATCCTTAATGATGTTGTAAAGGAGTAGATCTCCTTTGGGATTAGTCGTTGGTGTAGTGTGGTAGTAGTTCCTCCATTGCAATGTAACTAGGTGCTTAGCCTAGTACCTAATAAAGGGTAGGCGACGTTGTGAAGGTGTAGTTCACCTTGGAGTGAAAGAACTAGGTACTTAGCCTAGTACCTTATAAAGGGTAGGCGACGTTGTGTAGGTGTGGTTCACTTGGGTGAAAGAACCCGGTGGTTAGCCTAGCACCGAAAAAGGGTAGGCGACGTTGTGAAGGCTTCTCCGCCATAAGGAGATTGGTGTAGTTTTACGAACTCTTGAGTAGGTGACTCGGGAAGTGGAGTAGGGCAAGGAAGGTGTCCTTGTAGCCTAACCACTATAAATACTCGCGTTGTGGTTATGTGCTTCTTACTCTTATCTTTTCATTACTTACCTTTATATGCTTGTTTATCAACATCCAACACACACATCCAAATAGATTAACATAAGTCGATCTAAATAGACAAAAATGAAGTTTTAATTGGAAAAACTATTCAACCCCCCCCCCCCTTCTAGTTTTCCACAAAAGATTATCTAAAGAAAAGATTTATCTTATGTAGATAAATTATAAGTAGGAAAGTAGATAATCTTCTAAAAAGTTACCTTATTTATATATGGAAAGTAATTAACTCTCAACGGCTAGTAAAAATTTTGTTCACAGACACAACAGATTGTAACGGCTAGATCATGATGGTAAAAATAACACTCACGGTGGAAACTGTGAACTAACGTGGGAATTTTTCATAAAGATTTGCAAAGAGCGTTAGTAAAGAAAAACATTTAAAAAATGGATGCCTTTATCATAGTTTTAGCAAACTACCGACTATCAACGGATTTGATATGTCTTCACCATGAGCCGTTTGCTATGGACTAGCCAACTCTTAATCATAAAGAATATGGTGAGTTGATAACCATATAGTTTTTGGTAAACTATCAACCATAAATGGATTTGTCAAGTCTTTACTAGTAGCCGTTTGCTATGGACTAGTTGATTCTTATGTGAATTAGACATGGTGAATCAATAACCATTTGTTGTGTATCTCGGTTATACATCTTTTAAGTTCAACTCCCATCTATCTTTGCATAAAAGTTATTGAACAAGCAAAACACAAGCACAAAACATATACAAATATATACAACAATGTTAGTACCCGTAGTCTTCCACTCAACACCAAAGTACATTAGACACAAAAGTTTATGGATTTAGCATTCCAATACTTGTTACCAAGTCTTGAAATCTACCCACATCAAGTCCTTTTGTTAATAAATCAAAGATAGTTGTCATCGGTATGGATTTTGACAACTTGAATTAGTCCTTTTCATACAGCTTTATTATGAAATGGTGTCTAATTTCAATATGTTTAGTCTTTGTGTGTTGAATCGATTCTTAATAATGCAAATGGTACTGCTATTGTCAATATGAATGATGGTATTCATGAAATTGTACCCATAGTCCAAAAGTTGATTCCGAAGCCATAGAACTTGAGCACGACAACTTACGGCAGCCACATATTCTCGCCTCGGTTGATGAATTAGCCACCATTGTTTGTTTCTTGCCTTTGCCATGACACTAACTGCTTTCCAAGAAATTGGCATCCACTAGTTGTAGATTTTCTATCCGGACTAGCTCCGACAGATAGTCACTATCCGAGTAGGTAACCAAATCTAAGGAGATTCTCTAGAATACCATAATCCCGAGTGGGAAATGCTTTAAGATATCGAAAATCTTCTTCACGCAGTCAAGTGAGAGAATCAGGGAGTGACTTGAAACCTTGCACATGCACACACTGCAAACATAATATCTGGTCTAAATGATGTAAGATACATCAAAGAACCAATTATAGACACATACATGTGTACATCAAGCGCTCACCACTATTTTCCTTCAAGAGTTGATGTGTAGTCTTATCTGCGGGTGCCGGATGACTTTGCATCGAGAACTTGAACTTCCTAAGTATCTCGACCACATATTTATCTTGATTGATGAAAATACCATCGGCCTTTGTTGTACTTGAAGTCCCAAAAAGAATGTGAGTTCATCCATAGAACTCATCTTGAATTCTTCCTTCATTAGCTTTTCAATTTCTTTGCACATCTCTGTCTTTGTAGATCCAAAAATGATATCATCAACATACACTTGAACCAACAAGATATCATTCTTGTCTTTCTTGATGAACAAAGTCTGGTCCACTCTGCCTCTATGAAACCCATTATCAAGTAGATAAGTAGTCAAGGTCTCATACCATTTTCTTGGTGCCTGATGCAAGCCATACAAAGCTTTAACCACGCTGTATACTTTGTTTGGATATTCAGGAAGCCTGGAGGTTGTGACACATATACCTCCTCATCAATCTGCCCATATAGAAAAGCACCCTTTACATCCATTTGATAGACTTTAAAGCCCATAAAGGATGCATACGCTAAGAACGACTGATTGCTTCAATTAGTGCAACTGGGGCAAACACTTCTTCATAGTCAATACCTCCTCCCGAGTGTATCCTTGAGCCACAAGCCTAGCTTTGTTTACGATAACAATTCCTCTTTCATCCTTTTTATTCGAACACCCATTTAGTACTATGACCTTCTTGCGGAAGGAAAATCACAAAGCACCCAAACCTTTTGAAGCTTGAATTGGGGCAACTCTTCTTGCATTGCTTCCACCCAACTTTCATCTTCAAGTGCCTTGTATACATTCTTTGGCTCCATTTGTGACGAAAGCACATAAAGAGACATTCATTCTTGCCTTCATGAGTCTTAGATTCATATATTTCACTAATGAATCCATGAATATCGAGCAATTTTGTTTGTCTTCTAGTCTTCACCGGTGAATTGATGAATCACATCTTCAAGAGGATGTGATTTATGAATTAAAGTATGAGGAGTCGAGGAACTGCAATCTCATTTGGCATATTTGAGATTTCAACATCATAGGCTTGAGCTTCTTCTATAAGCGGGTTGTAATTTCCACTTGTGTTGCGGTGGAAAATTACGGCCTAGCGATGGAATCAATTTCCACCGCTTTTAGGATCTTCGATGTTCATGTTGCTATCTTATTCTTTACCGAATCATTAGAAGGATGAGCATCTCCAGTCCTTGAAATATCATTATTGTCTCGCAAAGTCCCAAAGTGGCAAACTCAAGTCATCTTGATCTTCCACTTGATCTTTGATGGGTTCATCATCAAGAAACTCTTACGAACTCGCAAAATCATAAGTAGATGTACCAGAGATAGGCACATAATTCATAGTATTGGTTAGAGTATCAAGATCAAACAGCGTTTTTGACCGATTCCTTTGACATTCACTTTGTTCTCCAGGGAACTCAACAAGCATATTTTATTCAATCTTTTGGGTTATTAAGTTGAATACTCAAAGCTTTCTTGACCATGGAATACCCAACAAAGTACCCTTCATCGCCTTTTCTTCAAATTTGCCCGGATAATCTATGGTATTGAGAATAGATACATGACATCCAAATGGTCTCATGATCTCAAGGATAGGTGGTCTATCCCTAAATAACTCATAAGGTGTCTTGTTCTTTGTTTTTACCACTAAAACCTGTTTTGCACATAACATGCGATGTTAATCGCTTATTAAAAAGTGATTGGCAATTTTGAATCGCCAACATGGTTCTAACAACCTCTATAAGTGTCATGTTCCTCCTCTCAAGAACACCATTTTGTTGAGGAGTTCTAGCAACACTAAATTCTCTTTTAATACATTTATCTCTGCAAAATCATCCATAACTCTATTCTTAAACTCGTCCCATTGTCACACCCGATGATTTTCACTTTGAAATCATATTGGTTTTCTACTTGTGTGATAAAGGTCTTAAGGATGCCAGTTGTTTCATCCTTTGTATTAAGAAAGAAAACCCATGTAAACTTCTTTGAAATCATCGGTTACAACAAGACAATACTTTTTAAGATTTAAGTCGCTCACGATGTAGGACCAAACAAGTCCATATGTAACATTTGTAGTGGGTGAGCAATAGAGTTAACCAACTTTGATCTGCAAGAAGCTCGTGTTGTTTTCCTTTAAGACAAGCCACAGTTTTGATCATTCTCAAATCTTTTCTCGAGGCAAACCTCTTACCAAACCATCTTTGACAATCTTGTTAATGGTTTTAAAGTTAACATGACCAAGTCTTTTATGCCATAACATGGATTCATCCACTGTGGCCTTTGCAATCAAGCAAGCATAATCATCTTTAGCAACAATGTTGTTCATATCAAAGCTATATAAGTTGCCTTTTCTAGGAATCTTAAGAAGAATCGACTTTCATCGTGCATCTTAAAATCCTTAGAGAACAAAACACATATCTTTGGTAAAAGAACATTGTTCTTCTTGTCACACATTTGTGACACACTAAAAGATTATACTTAAGCTCTTTTACATAGTACAGTGTTCAAAGTCCAAGTTACCGCTTTTGATTATCCCTTTACCAAAGAACTTTTCCATTAACTCCACTCCAAAGTCGATATACTCCATTATAATGTTCAAAATTTGAGAGATAGGACTTGTTACCACCATGTGCCTTGAACATCCACTATCCTGTAGCCTTGATCCGATCTTTTGTCCTTGGATGTTCCCGCATAAAAAAGAAAGAGTTAGTTTCTTTTGGGGACCCAAGCCATGATTGACTTGGATCTACCTCGTGTATCAATATAGTTGATACACCATTGAGATTGGTTGACGAGGTAATTCCTTTAGGTTTCCATTCCCAATGTGCGGAGGCCTTCACAGCATTGCCCATGTCCCCCTTTTCTTGTTTACAACCCTTGCAGTGGGAACTTTTGAATAAGCAAATAAACTGGTTTGGTTTTAGGTACCCACCGTTGGTTATAATGAACCTTTTATTTTGAAAAGTTCTTTTCCTGCTTTTGCTGATTTTGAAAAAGTTGTTTTGGATTTTGCACTTGTAACGGATGACTTAGGGTGGCGGTGTTAACAATTTTGCGATGGCAAAAGTTTTGAGGCCACTTCTTAGTTGAATCGCTCTTGGGATCATTTCTTGTGTGAATTAGGGTGCAAATTATTTTGAAATCATTAGACTCACCCTTTTATTCCACGGACTTCCTTCTCCCAACATGATAGTCACAATAAGCATGTAAATGATCAAAACTACCACGGATATAGCATGCTTTATTGTACATCACAAAATCACTACCTAGTTGTTGAGATTTAACATGATTCCAACTCCTCTGGTTACCCCTAGGAGTCAGAGGGCTTGTTCCTATACATCTCAAAGATACCTTATAGTTGATCTAGGTTTATTAGCTTGTTTCCTAGGTTCCTCCGTAATGATATTAACAACTTTTGGGATAGAAGCCTCTACATTCTTTTAACATTCTCATCAATAACGATGAGTCACTAGCACTTTCAAAACATCGGTTTCATGCTTTACATGTTCCTCACTTTTCATAAATGTGTCCTTTAGAGGACCATATTCACGTTGAAGTTCACGAAAATCTTCTAGGCCCGTATGAGCTAAATCTATGCAGGTGATGGAACACCTCTTAGTGGTGGTGGAGCAAGATGGTATCCCATACCGACTTAGCTTTGCTCATAATTTGAGCATTCCAAATTTTATCAATTGACTTAGGCCGATAATAACAGTGTCTCTGTTAAATTGACATTTCATTTATCTTTTAAGTTTTTCAAGCTCTTCTTGGTATGCCTCATTCACGGTTGTCTTATGATTTACCTCTTCTAAGAAGAATCATATCATCATTATATTTTGACTCATTTTCTCTATAGTGCTCTACTTGTTTTTCTAATACGACTATAGTTCTCCTAAGGTTTGACACGAGAATAATTAGCGACAAACAACTCGTTCTTTGACTTTCATAAGATTCATTAAGCCTTTCAACTTCTAGCAGCCCTACATGTTTTAGAACAACTTTCAAAGTTTTGTACCTCGTAGTAAGAGAAAGCCATGAGAGCAAATTCGGTGAGACACAAGAGCGACTCAAGGTTCTTCCTCTTTTCATTAGCCATGAAACTCAATCATAGCTCACACCATCAATTGCCAACATTGCCTTTGGTTCTTCCACAATTGGCTCTTTCTTTTGCTTGTACCAAGTAGACTGTTGTCCTTCATCCTTGGTCTTTTGCATTCCCTAGAAAAATTCCCCGACTTCGACAATTTAAGCACTCTACTTTCTTTTGTCGAACCTGCGGTTTCACCACCATTGATGTGGATTGGCTTGCCAAGATTCTTGTAGAATTTCCTAGCCCTCATGCTAAGAAGAGCTATTTGCCATTTTATATCCATCTCCTCCAAGTCATCTTCATCAATTTGCTCTATGTCTTCATGAGTTAATATAGAGCCATTAACTTGAGTGGAGATAAAAGCATAAAAGGTAGAATCTCCAATACTAGAAATCTTCTTCTTTGAACTGCGGTGGTAACGCTAACATTACCAATGGAAACAAGAGAACCAGCAGTGGCAATATAATCATCACAGTCATCTTCAAAATCATCATCATAACAGAGGTTGACATCAAAGCCAAGTCGCTTGAGCTTGTACCAAGTTTCCCAGCCTTCTTCAATCTTTGTTCAATGAGTTTGAAGTTGTTTTAAAGATCATTGAGCTTCATTGTTTCAATATCGCTTTGTTTTCCCGATCAGAACATTAGTTTGAAATTCGAAGGTAAACTTCTTAGAAACTTCAAATTGAGGTCTTCCTTTTCATCAATGATGCCAAACACATTCGGATGTGTAACAATCTTACGGAGTTTGGTGAAGATGCTATCAAGTGAGTCATTGCTTGAAGCGAGAGAAGTTTTCATAACTTTGCTTCAACAATGTCTTTTGTGTCTTCTTTGTAGCATCATTACCACTAAACACCGAGCAAATCTCTTCAAAAGTTCTTTAGTGTCTTGAACTTCTTTGAATGCTATGATCCGTCTCTAGGGAGAGTCATCGACAACAAACTTCTAGCCTTTAGATCATTCTTCTTGCTTTTTTCAATATTGGTCTCGTACGAAATTGTCACAACATCTCGTGTCACCAACCTTCCGAGTACTAGTCGCGGGCTTGAAAGAATCACCGCTTAAGATGATCTCCCATAGAGCATAGTCTTGAATGAGAAAGTATTGCTCAATCATTATCCTCCACATCTCAAACTCATTAAGTTTGAGCTTAGGAAGTCTTAGAGTAGAAGAGTTGGATGGTTGTTTTCCATCTCCATTGAATTGAGTGAGTAGGTTAAGTGTATTCCTTGGATCTTCTAAATCAAAATATCGAACCTTGCTCGATACCACTGATGGATCTAAACACACACCTTGTGTTAGTGATATTTTGATTTATATTACTAAGCACGTGGAATATACTTAGTAATACTTAGAAGGCAGTTATATGTTGTAATGTAAGTAAGAACAATAAACACAAAGCTCCAATATTATTAAGAAATAATACGAGTGATCTTGCTTATCACTAGGGTTACACCTGAAGCTAATATGAATAATACGTATGCTTAGCAAAGACCTAGGATCTCCTTTAATAGCACAAGGAGTCCTTTACAAGATAAGTATAAACTTAACAATATAGAATATACACAAGATCTTTTTTATACTTATCAATACACGGATACATAACATTTATCCTAATAGCAGTGGTAATATTTGTACTGGCAGTGGCAATGAGTTTCCACTGCTAGTGTAATCTTTAGCAGTGTTAACAACAAGACTATCAGTGATAACTGTTATTATTATTCCCAACAGATTGCACCCAATCAGTTAAAACAACTTCATCACGGAACACCTAAAAAATAATAAATACAACTTTTAATAAACTTTTTAAAAATACAACTTTTAATAAAACTTTTGTAAAACTTTTATAACACTTAAAAAATACAACTTTTAATAAAACTTGTTATAAAACTTTTAATACAAGTTTTGAAAAACTAGTTATAATACTTTTCAAAAACTTGTTATAATACTTTTAAAAAACTAATACAACTTTTATTTTAAAAAACTAATACAAAATTTTATTTATAATACTTTTATTTTAAAAACTAATACAAAATTTTATTTATATTGCTTTTATTTTAAAAAAAGTTATATAGTGTGTGTGGTTTCGGTTGTATTTACATGTTTGGTTTTGTGGTGTGTGATGTGTCTGCGTTTTACGTGTGCACATGGTTTTGCTTTGTGGTTTTGTTACTAGTACTCTTATCTCTCACTATTCTCTCCCTTACGGCAAAGCGTATTATCACTCTCTCACTGTTTCTCTCTCTCTAAAGATTTTAGATCTAAAATTTTAGATCTAACAAGTATAAAACTTGTTAGATCGTTGGTTGCATCTAAAATTTTAGAGATGTGTGATGTTGTGGTGGTATCTGTTGTGGCGGTATCTCTTTTGGTGGTATCATTTCGTTGTTTAAGTTTTAGATCTAACAAGTTTTTAGATCTTGAATATTTTTAGATCTTGAAAAAATATGAGGTTGGTTTAAAAACATGTTTGGTTTTCATGGATTATTAGACTTTATAAGATCTAAAACTTGTTATATCTAAAAACTTGTTAGATCTAAAAACTTGTTAGATCTAAAATATTTCTGTGGTGGTATCTGTTTTGGTTTAAAAACCTGTTTGCGTTTTGTTGCTTAAGTTTTTAGATCTAACAAGTTTTAGATCTTGAATATTTTTAAGCTCTTGAAAAAAAGATGATGTGTTGTTGCTGGTTAAAAAAAAGATGAGGTTGGTTTAAAAACAAGTTTGGTTTTCGTTGATTATTAGAATTTATAAGATCAAAAACTTGTTATATCTAAAAAATTGTAAGATCTAAAAGCTTGTTAGATCTAAAATATTTCTGTGGTTGTATCTGTTTTGGTTTAAAAAGCTGTTTGGTTTTCGTTGCTTAAGTTTTTAGATCTAACAAGTTTTAGATCTTGAATATTTTATAGCTCTTGAAAAAAAGATGATATGTTGCTGGTTAAAAAGACGATGAGGATGGTTTAAAAACAAGTTTGGTTTTCGTTGATTATTAGACTTTATAATATCTAAAACTTGTTAGATCTAAAACTTGTAAGATCTAAAAATTGTTAGATCTAAAATATTTTTGTGGTGGTATCTGCTTTGGTTTAAAAATTTGTTTGGTTTTCGTTGCTTAAGTTTTAGATCTAACAAGTTTTAGATCTTGAATATTATATAGCTCTTGAAAAAAATATGATATGTTGCTGGTTAAAAAAAGATGAGGATGGTTTAAAAACAAGTTTGGTTTTCGTTGATTATTAGTCTTTATACGATCTAAAACTTGTTAGATCTAAAAACTTATTAGATCTAAATATTTCTGTGGTGGTATCTGTTTTGGTTTAAAAAGCTGTTTGGTTTTCATTGCTTAAGTTTTTAGATTTAACAAGTTTTAGATCTTGAATATGAGGTTGGTTTAAAAACTTGTTATATCTAAAAACTTGTTATATCTAAAACTTGTTAGATCTAAAACTTGTTACATCTAAAACCGCTTTGGTTTCTTTGCTTATTAGACTTTGTGGTGATGTTTTGCGGTGATACTCTAATGAGTCACATGATTATTTGCTGTGGTGATGTTTCTGTTGAAACTTGTTGGGCGCCTATGTAGTTTCATTACTGGATGGTAAAGTGAGCAGTTTTATCTCACTTTGCAACTTTAAATGAAATAAATAGGTTTTAAAAAAAAGGCAATGATGATTTTTTTTTTTATAAAAAAACTTAAGAGTTTTGACGTGGCAAAAGTGAATGGTGAAGTGAGCAGTTATATCTCACTTTGGAACATTCTAATTTGCAGCCAACATGATATAAAAAGCTAATGATCTGAGGTTTACCTGTTTTGTGTCAAATGGTGAACTAGACATGGTTGTTTGTGGTGGTGTTACTTGTTGTTGTTGTTGCTTGTTGGTGTTGTTGCTTGTGGTACTGTTGCTTGTTGTGGTGGACCACTTGTGTTGTCTGCTTTCTTGTTGGTGCTTAGTTTTTTTAGTTTTTAGTTTGTGTTGTTGCTTTCTTGTTGGTGCGGTTGGTGTTGTGGTGTTGTTGCTTTCTTGTGGCATTATAAGCCTGAAGTGCCTGCATAGCAACTCCCCTTTGAGAATCTTAGTTACTTTCTTGTGAACTTTTGCAGTTTTGGAATCCTACTTACTACATTCATGTTGAAAACGTGTAAACGTAAATATTGTTGAACTTGTGAGGCTTGTGCAGTTTGAGACTTGTGAGACTTGTGCAGTTTTGGACTTGTGAGACTTGTGCAGTTCCTGTGAACTTGTGACTTTGTGCAGTTGTGACTTCAAATTTTCCGAGGCGGTGATGATAACCGAAACCAAATGGACGGTAAAGTGAGATCAAATCTCACTTTGCAACCTTCGAATTTGAGCCTTAAAATTTTCCGAGGCGATGATGATTTTTGAGCCTTAAAATTTTACGAGGCGATGATGATAATCGAAACTGAATGGATGGCAAAGTGAGATAAAATCTCACTTTGCAACCTTCGGATCTGAGGCTCAAAAATTTTTCGACTACGTTTTTTTTTAAAGTTATAAAACTGTAAAAAAGAACTTGTAAAAAAAGTTGTAAAACTAAAAGTAAAAGTTATAAAAAAAGTTGTAAAACTTGTAAAAAACCATTTTATAAAATTAAAAATAAAGTTACGAAAACATAAACCTTATAACCCTAACCAAGCACAAAAAAAACTTGTAAAAAAAAACTGCCACCACAGCTAACCAAGCACCCAATAAAACAACTCTTTTAAGATTTTGGGACGAAAATCGAGAAAAAAACATTCCCCCATCACCTCACCCAATGATTGGGAAATGACAACACCCCAACACCCCCTACAACCCCTATATGGGGTGCCTGCATAGCAGCTCCCTATTGAAAAGATACACACATCACAAAACAAACACCAACAAAAGCATGACATCCAAACGTTTTTGCAATATGTCTAAGGTTATGTCATAGTGAAAGTCCTACCTTAACCGGCCCAAATGAATAACCAGCACACAATGATCTAATACCAAAATCCATTAGTTAAATACCTAAACTTTCTCATATGTAAACCAATTTTTTCTCCACCTTATAGCCACACACACACCTCCCTATCTAGGAATGACAACGGGGCAGGTTAGGGGCGGGGAGGCCATCCCCATCCCCAAACCCGATTACAAAAAGCATCCCCAATCCCGCTCCAATCCCCATTGGGGATCTTATCGGGGCGCGCCATTGGGGCGAGATACTCCCCCAAACCCGCCCCATTCCCAATTGGGGACTTATTGGGTTTCTTTTTGAGCTCGATCCTCCATCATACTCATGCCTTTCCCGTTTATTCTTATTTTTACGCTATTAACAATATGATTTTACGAAAAATTTAAAGAATTGAGAACCCATTAATAATATATTAGGCATTGGAATAAATCACAACTTTTTAGAATATTATGACACAAAACAAGATTTTATGATCACGCTTTGAAATATTACAAAGATAAAAATTAACAAAATTAGAGAATCATATTTAGTACATAAATACTAGGACAATATTTAAGGTATATAGATATATGTATATGTTTGGGGCGGGAGGTGTCACACCCCAAATTACATGCTTTGCGTGAATGGAATTCATAGGATTGATGTCATAGCATCACAATCACAGTTATATTGAACGACCTAAAGTGTCGTTTAAAAACACATCGTTTGATATTTAATTAAAGCATTCAGAGTTACAAAATAGGTCCCAAAAGTTGATAAAGTTTGCGGAAATATAAGTATATTACAAGTCCAAACGATGTTTTGAAAGAAAATGCCATAATGTACAATGAGATAAGTCGACGCCGCGACTCAAAAAGGGTTCCTTAACCATGCCATGATGAGTATGTCTTAGTTACCTGAAAATACATTGCTAAAACGGTCAACAATAATTTTGGTGAGAAATCATATGTTTATGGAAATGTTTTATACGACTACGCAAGTATAGACCACGTATGACAATCATGCCACATAAAAATGTTACAATTGCTATAAGTCCATGACACGAAACTAGACTGCTCATGATGTTCGCCAACACAGTGTTTGCCAAACAACTCAATAATGTTATTAAATGAAATGCATCCGTATGACTAGTTGGGATTCACCAACCCGGATGGAGGAGTCACCCTCGATAGATCTATCCACTCATCATCGCTTCTAAGATTAACGGTTCATGTAATATAATGGGGACATTCAATTGGCATGTGGTAACTTAAGCAATGTAAATGAATTTGATATACTTGGTATCGTAATAAAAATGATGTGCAATGTATTCTCCCCCGTAGGTTTGAAAATAATTATAAACATGTACGACGTGGCTATGAAAACTCACTTGATGAATTGGTACGATGACAAGAGTGAGTACACTGAAATGTAGCGTGATACTTTATCCTTGACCTATTATGAATGATATGATACGTAATGAGTTATGATGTAATGTTATGCATGCATTTCGTATGTTATTTATACCACTTGTGAGTTTTGAAAATAATACTTATTGTCGAAAAATACTCTTTTGACGTCTTGACCATTCTTAAATTACTTTGCAAGTATTTACGTCAAAATGTCATCCTACCATAGTTTCTTAATGATTTATTGTGAAATTATAACTTTTCGTCGTAAAATAATGTCGTTGGAAATTTCATGAAAGTGACTAAAATGGCCTCAAAAAGCTAGTCGTAAAATGGTGTACGTCGAACGTTAGGAAACGAACTCAACGGTTTTGGAAAGCTTGTATCATAATCTCAAAGTTTTGGCATTTAAGTTTTTATCCTAGAGGTCTCGTTCATAGAGAAAATATAGGTTAAGTATGGTGATTTTGTCCAAAATGTAGTTTAAAAGTGAATTTCGCAAAGTTTAAGCAACCGTAGTTAATTCCTTACAACTCCGCTATACAAACGGTTGGTCATTTTGGAAAATATGCTTGGTGGTCTCACTTTTATTAGAAGACAACTCTTTACAAAAAGTTCTACGTCAACGTTAAAAATAGCCTTCAATATGGTCACTTGTTTACCGTAACACTTGTCTAATAAAAATAATATAGTTTTTCTTAAATAATAAAGTTACGGCAATTTTTGTGAAAACGTGTATAATTTAGTCGTTACAAATCCGTTTTCTACGTATTATACGTCCTTAGCTTCGTATCAAAGTATACTAATATATTTTTGGTAAGTCGAAATAATTTACAACGTCCAAGCTTCATTTTTGACTCGTACAACACAAAAATAGTTTGCTGAAATTTTCAGGATTAATATATTTCGTCGTCAAACTTGAAAAATTCATATCTCCTTCGTTATAGCTCCGTTTTAATCCGTTCAAGCGGCCACGGTTTCGTTTTAAAGTATATTTTCTAAATATCTAGGCCAAAAATTTATGTCTACTGTCGGATTTTCCAGATTTACAAAATAAGATCAGACCCTTTTTAAGACTTGTCGAAATGAGTTTTTCTCGTGCTAAACCTATTCCAATCCCTTCAAAACAACTCCGAAGCTATTCTAATCCTACCATACACCTTCTTAGGGTGTCATGGGTTCCTAAACATCATCAAGAGTGATATATAACAAGGATTAATTATAGGATGACTTATATATGTATAACTTCTAAAAACAATGTAAAAGTGGTATAAACATCCATAAGTCTTGCATGCTTTGCTCAAATATGATGAAATAAATATGAAATGATAATGAAAGATGAAAATGAAGATGATATGCTTACTAGTTTACTTGATGAGGTGACTAGAACAAGGATTAAACTTAAACACCCTAGGTTTTTATTTCAAAACCTAAACAAGAGTGTATACTAGATTGTTTAAAACTTGATTTGGAAAATTTTGATGATTCTTCTTCCTCCTTAGGTGTGACGGTTTTGAGAGAGACAAACAAGAGGAGAAAACTTGACTAACTTTGAATTATTGTGAATGAATTGAGTGAAAGTAAGGTTGAGTATAGATCTCAATATGTAAGAAAAAATCCACCAACTAATTAATGTATCACCCCCCAGGTCGGCCAAGGGTATGTATTATAAAATACATTTTTTTGTATATATAAATGTGTAAGTAAATGTGTAAGTTAAATAAGTATAAGTTGTAACTTGTGTAATCATTTGAGTATTTAAGGTAGAGTTAGCTAAAATAAATTTTAATGGATCAAAGTAAAGTATATTGAGATCATAAAAATTGTAAAATACATTCTTGCAAAATTTGAGTGAACTAATAATTATCGTGTAGTTTTTAAGAAAAGAGTCGTAATAATATAAATTTAACAATTTATATACCAAATAAATTTAAAACACTGAGTAAACTCATAATATTATTTTATAAACTAAATGTAAGTATAAAATATGTCGGATAGTTTTGAAGTATTGGATTATATGTTCAAAATAATAACTTACGCGATAACGTTTATTTAATATGAAATTTACGCGTTTAATGTGAAATGCAAAAATCATGAATGAACTAACATGATGAAAATGATGCTAATGATATGTAGACTAAACTTAGTCTATATGAAATGTCCGTGATGATATGATCATGAATTCGCAGCTAAACCAATAAGGTTACGCGAATTTGAACTTGTAAACCTAGTTTACGATCAATGATGAAATTGTGAAGCATGAATTGTTTTGAGAAATGACCTGAAAGTACGAGTTGTCACATTCGCCCATCCAAAAGGAATTCCACCTGAATTCGATCGTTATTAGTCCTACGGTGTTGTCGGTGAAAAGATGAGGATACTTGAGGCGCATCTGGTCTTCCGTTCCCAAGTAAACTCGGGACCTCTTGAGAATTCCAGTGAACTTTCACGATAGGAATACGACTTTGTTTCAACCGCTTGACCTCGCGGTCCATGATTTACGCAGTTCCTCCACAAAATTGAGTTTATCGTCGAGTTGAATTTCTTCCAATGGAATAACGAGTGATTCATCCGAAGACATTTCTTGAGTTTGAAGCGTGAAGCGTGTTGTGTACATGACTAAGTTCGACGGAAGATCAAGTCGATAAGCTACAGGGCCGACTCTGCTCAAAATCTTGAATGGCCCGATGTACCTCGGGTTCAACTTCCGCGTTTTCAAATCGTACCACGCCTTTCAAAGCGATACTTTCAACATAACTTTGTCGCCCACTTGAAATTCTAATGATTTGCGTCTAACATCTGCGTAACTTTTACGCCGACTTACGCGGTTACGAGTCTATCTCGAATTTGAACTATCTTTTCATTGTTTCCGTACCATTTACGGACCCGATTGAGTTGTGCGTCTCAACCTCGGCCCAACAAACAGTGATCGGCATTTTCGACCATAGAGTGCCTCAAATGGTGCCATTTTATCTTGGTGTGATAACTATTGTTGTACGAGAATTCTATCAATGGCAAATGATTAGCCCAACCATTTCCAAAATCAATTACACATGCCCTCGGCATATCTTCTAACGTTTGAATTGTCCTTTCACTTTGACCATCGGTTTGTGGGTGATATCTCATGCTCATCTCTAATCGGTTCCAAATGAATCTTGTAATGATTTCCGAAGTTTGAAGTGAATCGACTATCTCATCGGAAATGATAGAAATTGGTGCACCGTGCCTCGAGACTATTTCCTTGACATAAAGTCTAGTGAGTTGTTCCATGGAATAAGTCTCTAATTGGTATGAAATGGGCTGATTTGGTAAGGCGATCAACAATTACCCATATAGCGTCGTAACCTCCCGATGTCTTGGGAAGTTTCGTAACAAAGTCCATTGTAATGCGTTCCCATTTCCATTGAGAATTTCGGTTGTTGGAGTAATCTGAAGGTTTTGATATTCGACTTTTACCTTAGGCGGTAAGGCACTTGCTAACGTCGTGGCAATTTACGCTTTCATGTTCGGCCACCAATAAAGTTTCTTGAGATCACGATACATCTTATCGGATCCTGGGTGAATAGAATACTTTGACTTATGCGACTCATGCATAATCAATTCTCGTATCCGCCATACAATGGTACCGCATTCTATCCTTGAAACATAATACCCCATCGCTCTTTTACAAAACCATTTGCGTTTCGGGCATACCATAAAGCTTTTCACTTGGTCGGTTTTCCTCCTTAAGTGCCTCGATCGTGCTTCATGGATTTTCGATGGTAAAGGTGAATTAATCGTCATTCCTAATGATCGAACTCTTAAAGGTTTGGGCCTCTCTTTCCGGCTAAGAGCATCACCACAACATTGGCTTTTCCGGGTGATACTTGATTTCACAATCATAGTCATTGAGTAACTCCAACCAGGACGTTGCCTCATATTAAGTTCCTTCTGATCAAGAACATATTGTAAACTCTTGTGGTCCGTAAACACTGTGCACTTTGTACCGTAGAGGTAGTGTCTCCAAATCTTGAGTGCAAAAACTACGGCCCCTAACTCGAGATCATGGGTGGTGTAATTCTTCTCATGAACCTTAAGTTGTCGAGAAGCATACGCTATCACCTTCTCGTTTTGCATTAAAACAGCCCCAAGCCCTTTATGCGAAGCATCGCAATATACAACGAAGTTCTCAATCCCTTCGGGTAGTGCCAAAATTAGGCGCCTTTGCAAAGCTTTGCTTCAACAATGACGCGACTTCTTGTTTCTTTCCCCATTCGTACTTCTTGTTTTTCGTGTTAACTTGGTTAAAGCTTTAGCTATCTTTGAAAAACCTTGATGAATCTTGGTAATACCGTGAGTCCTAGAAATTGTCGATTTACATGGGATTTGTTGGAGTAGCCCAATCTTTACTGACCCGATCTTTGCGGGATCAACTTGTAATCCTTGACTATCAATGACATGACCAAGAAATTGCACTTTGTGATTCCAAAAATCACACTTCGAAAATTTGGCATACAACTTCTCATTCTTGAGTAGTCTTAATATCGTTCTCAAATGCTCCTCGTGGTCTTCTTTGCTCTTTGAGTAAATCAATATGTCGTCGATGAATACTATGACAAACTTGTCCAAATACGGTTTACATACTCTATTCATGAGATCCATGAATACCGCAGGTGCATTAGTCAATCCGAACGACATCACTTGAAACTCGTAATGACCGTAACGTGTTCTAAATGCTGTTTTCGGGATATCCTCCTCCGAACTCTAAGTTGATGGTAACCCGACACGAGATCAATCTTTGAGTAAATACTAGAGCCTTGCAATTGATCGAACAAGTCGTCGATCACGGGAGTGGTAGCGATTCTTCACCGTTAACTTTTTCACTCTCTATAATCTATACACATTACGAAGGATCCATCTTCTTCTTCACAAACAAGACCGGTGCTCCCAGTGAGGAACTCGGCCTAATGAATCCTTTGTCTAGAAGTTCTTGCAATTGATTAGACAACTCTTGCATTTCGGATGGTGCTAGGCGGTAAGGTGCTCGCATGATTGGTGCGACTCCGGGCACTAAGTCAATATGAAATTCTACTTGGCGTGCGGTGGAAGTCTGGTAAGTCTTGTGAAACACTTGAAAATTCTCGGACTATTGGCACATCTTCAAGTCGCTTCTCCTCCGACTTCTTCTCGGTTATATGTGCTAAGAAAGCAAAACAACCTTTCTTTATGTACTTCTCCGTTTTGATGCATGATATGATCTGAGTCTAGTTCCACCGTTCCCCACGAATAATCAAAGTTTCGCCGTTGTAAGGAAGATGAACAACTTTTTCATCACAAGCGATTCTTGCACGATGTTTGGATAACCAATCCATGCCGATGATGGCGTCGAAACTACCAAGTTCTACGGGCATAAGGTCTATAT
This sequence comes from Chrysanthemum lavandulifolium, assembly GCA_022545495.1. NCBI lineage: Eukaryota > Viridiplantae > Streptophyta > Magnoliopsida > Asterales > Asteraceae > Chrysanthemum > Chrysanthemum lavandulifolium. Next base: position 7,463,828 of record CM040246.1, on the reverse strand, counting down.
TGAAGGATGATTTAGAAAATTGAATGTGCAACCACGGACAATGGTGTTGGTGCTAACTAAGTTACCATTAGCTAATTCAACGATGTATGATATGTCTAAGGTGGTTGGTTTGATATTGAGTAAAGGTGCAAATGTAGTGGACACAAAACTTTTATCGGCTCCGAATCAAATAAAGCGATGCGTAACGATTATTGACAAGGAACGACACGTGATAACATTCGGGTCCTCCCAACCGCCGCCTCCCATGGCGTAGGTTCTTCCTTGCGCCATTCCACCTTGTTTACGATTTCCTTGGTTCCTTCCCTTTTTACATTCGGACTTGTAGTGTCCCGTTCTCCATGACAAAACATGTCACTTGTTGTTTCGATTTTCCCCATAGTTGGCGACTTGCAATCCCTAGTTCGATGACCAACTTTCTTACAATTCTCACATGGATCGGGACAACGACCGGGTTTGTGATGACTCAAACACCTATCACACTTAGGCAAAACCCCGAATACCCTTTTCCTTCTTTCGGACTGCGGCATAAGCCTTTGCAACCTCTTGTCTCTTGGGTGGTTGTTGAGTAGCATTTCTACCTCATTGTCGTCCCACTTCCGTTTGTTGTTGTTACTATTGTTGGTGTAATTGGTTCGGTTATTGTTGTAATTGGAGCGGTTGTTGGTGTAGTTGTTGTTGTTGTTTCGGTTGGTGTTGCTGATATTACTCCTCTTCACTACTTGTGCCATGAGCTTTTGGGTCACTCGAATGGATTCCTCAATTGTTTGTGGATCAAAAGAAGTCACATCTCCTTGAATAACCTCGGGAAGTCCCCCGATGAAAGCCTCTAGTAACTTCTCGTTATCCGAAACCATAGACGGGCATAACGCGGCCAATTCTTGGAATCTCACGAATGTAAGTGTCAATATCATACCCAATAGTTACCAACTCATAGAATTCGGTCTCCAACTTTTCACCTCCGTGCGAGGACAAAACTTCTTTGTTACGAACCTTTGAATTGCTCCCAGTGAGCTTGAAAGCATTTTCCATTCCCATCGGTGAGCATAAGAGTTCCACCACGACAATGCTCCATCAAGTAGTGTACTCGTAGCAAACTTTACCTTCTTTGTCATCCGGCAATTACATAACAAAACACGGACTCGATTTCTCGAACCATCGAACCATGGCGGTGGCCCGCCGGTACCTCTAAACTTAGTGGGATCTCCACTTTTGAAATCCTTATCTGACGACTTTTAACTCCGGACCCTCCTGCACTTCCTGCGGCAGTAGCAAACTAAGCGGCTTGGCTTCCCTCGCAATTCTAGCGGCTTGGCGATGCCGCGGCCTCAAGCAGAAGGCGTACCCACCGTTCCATTTCAATCCTTAGAGCATCCGCTATGCTATCCTCACCAACTTTTGAATAGCGGCTGAGTCATTTCGGTGTGTCTTTCTTGGCGCCATTACTCTTCAAAATCACAAGATGAAACAATTATGAGAACCCGTAAGTAGAAACAACCATCACACATAAATATCCACAACCACAACATGCATAAAGTAAATGGAATCTGGCGGAACAATCACGAAATATCACAAATATAATCACAACACACGTGGATAATATACATGAAAATTTCGACCTACATGGACCGATATCATAGATAATAAAACCATTCCTACATAGTAGAGTCAATACTTGATACATTTTTTGTACAACAACCAAAAGACAACAAGTTCTTTAAACTACGTCACACACCTCGTGACTAGGATAATAGTAGTCAAAACTATACATGATAAAAGTCTACACTAGGCACCTCACGGTGCTCATGCTCGATCACAGAGATCTCGAACACGAGTAGTCAAGCTAGCAACCAAACTCCTCAACTCTCCAATCGACCACCAGTAAGGTAACTATACTCTCACGAGCTAGTGACAACTCCACGTGCTGTGTTGTAACTCGTCTGTGCCATCTCGGCTCTGTCAGTATAACTCGGGCATCTCTACCTCAACTCAACAATATGCTCCTGTTCTCTAGCGCTAGTCTCTAAACCACGGTGTGCAAATCAATCGAAACCCTACCTATCACGAGGCCCTCAACCTCCTCTCAATGGCCCCACTCTATCTAATGACAGTTCCTCCAAGCGCGATATCCTATCTATCTGGACCTGCGGCTATCTATACGAGCCCTAACGCCTCGGTGGAAGGTCATCTAGCAAAGAAGACCTTAAACTCTCGCTATCTCGAACCTAACGGTGGTTCGGCTCTGTAGAGGTGGTGTAGGGATGTCAAACGAGCACGCTTTTGAGCGGCAAGTCGATGTAGGCATAGGATCCCTAAGATAATCGATGAGGATGATGATGATGATAGTAGTGGTGATGGTGGGTGTATCGGGTCATGGCGGGGCTAACATGTGGGGTAGGTGCGACTTCGCCTCCTCAAAGGGTTCGATCTCGTGTCGGTCACTATCGGTGGTAGGGGTGAAGTAGAGCCAATCGAAGATAAGACTTGATGGTATGCGATAAGGAATCGTCCATGTTAGGTTCAACTGAGACATCTTCCATGTTAGTGTCCGATGATATAGTAATGGGATGTGAATCTAAAGACATCTCTGTGACAACCGATGTGAAATGAAAGTAAATAACTCGAATAAAGTGTATATGAATCCATGTAAAGTGAATATGCACTTATGATGAAATGATGAAATGCTATGATAATGTAGCTATAGTCTAGGGTCGATGATGCAACCTAGTTCCCTATAATGAAGCTCGATGCCAATCATCACACCCCAATTACTGTTTTGCGGTGGAATGGAATTCACAGGGATTGTTGTCATAGCATCACAATCACGATTATATTGAGCGACCTAAAGTGTCGTTTAAAAACACATCGTTTGATATTTAATTAAAGCATTCGAGTTACAAAATAGGTCCCAAAGTTGATAAAGTTTGCGAAATATAAGTATATTACAAGTCAAACGATGTTTTGAAATAAAATGCCATAATGTACAATGAGATAAGTCGGCCGCGACTCAAAAGGGTTCCTAACCATGCCATGATGAGTATGTCTTAGTTACACGAAAATACATTGCTAAAGCGGTCAACAATAATTTTGGTGAGAAATCATAGGTTTATGGAAATGTTTTATACGACTACGCAGTATAGACCATGTATGACAATCATGCCACATAAAAATGTTACAATTGCTATAAGTCCATGACACGAAACTAGACTGCTCATGATGTTCGCCCCAACAGTGTTTGCCAAACAACTCGATAATGTTATTAAATGAAATGCATCCGTATGACTAGTTGGGATTCACCAACCCGGATGGAGGAGTCACCTCGATAGATCTATCCACTCATCATCGCTTCTAAGATTAACGGTTCATGTAATATAATGGGGACATTCAATTGGCATGTGGTAACTTAAGCAATGTAAATGAATTTGATATACTTGGTATCGTAATAAAAATGATGTGCAATGTATTCTCCCGTAGGTTTGAAAATAATTATAAACATGTACGACGGGGCTATGAAAACTCACTTGATGAATTGATACGATGACAAGAGTGAGTACACTTGAAATGTAGCGTGATACTTTATCCTTGACCTATTATGAATGATATGATCGTAATGAGTTATGATGTAATGTTATGCATGCATTTCGTATGTTATTTATACCACTTGTGAGTTTTGAAAATAATACTTATTGTCGAAAAATACTCTTTTGACGTCTTGACCATTCTTAAATTACTTTGCAAGTATTTACGTCAAAATGTCATCCTACCATAGTTTCTTAATGATTTATTGTGAAATTATAACTTTTAAATCGTAAAATAATGTCGTTGGAAATTTCATGAAAGTGACTAAAATGGCCTCAAAAGCTAGTCGTAAAAGGGTGTACGTCGAGCGTTAGGAAACGAACTCAACGGTTTTGGAAAGCTTGTATCATAATCTCAAAGTTTTGGCATTTAAGTTTTTATCCTAGAGGTCTCGTTCATAGAGAAAAATATAGGTTAAGTATGGTGATTTTGTCCAAAATGTAGTTTAAAAGTGAATTTCGGCAAAGTTTAAGCAACCGTAGTTAATTCCTTACAACTCCGCTATACAAACGGTTGGTCATTTTGGAAAATATGCTTGGTGGTCTCACTTTTATTAGAAGACAACTCTTTACAAAAAGTTCTACGTCAACGTTAAAAATAGCCTTCAATATGGTCACTTGTTTACCGTAACACTTGTCTAATAAAAATAATATAGTTTTTCTTAAATAATAAAGTTACGGCAATTTTGTGGCGTGTATAATTTAGTCGTTACAAATCCGTTTTCTACGTATTATACGTCCTTAGCTTCGTATCAAAGTATACTAATATATTTTTGGTAAGTCGAAATAATTTACAACGTCCAAGCTTCATTTTTGACTCGTACAAAACAAAAATAGTTTGCTGAAATTTTCAGGATTAATATATTTCGTCGTCAAACTTGAAAAATTCATATCTCCTTCGTTATAGCTCCGTTTTAATCCGTTCAAGCGGCCTCGGTTTCGTTTTAAAGTATATTTTCTAAATATCTAGGCCAACAATTTATGTCTCTGTCGGATTTTCCAGGTTACAAAATAAGATCAGACCCTTTTTAAGACTTGTCGAAATGAGTTTTCTCGTGCTAAACCTATTCCAATCCTTCAAAACAACTCCGAAGCTATTATAATCCTACCATACACCTTCTTAGGGTGTCATGGGTTCCTAAACATCATCAAGAGTGATATATAACAAGGATTAATTATAGGATGACTTATATATGTATAACTTCTTAAAACAATGTAAAAGTGGTATAAACATCCATAAGTCTTGCATGCTTTGCTCAAATATGATGAAATAAATATGAAATGATAATGAAAGATGAAAATGAAGATGATATGCTTACTAGTTTACTTGATGAGGTGACTAGAACAAGGGATTAAACTTAAACACCCTAGGTTTTATTTCAAAACCTAAACAAGAGTGTATACTAGATTGTTTAAAACTTGATTTGGAAAATTTTGATGATTCTTCTTCCTCCTTAGGTGTGACCGGTTTTGAGAGAGACAAACAAGAGGAGAGAAAACGACTAACTTTGAATTATTGTGAATGAATTGAGTGAAAGTAAGGTTGAGTATAGATCTCAATATGTAAGAAAAAATCCACCAACTAATTAATGTATCAACCCCTTGGTCGCCAGGGGTATGTATTTGTAAAATGCATTTTTTTTTGTATATATAAATGTGTAAGTAAAATGTGTAAGTTAAATAAGTATAAGTTGTAACTTGTGTAATCATTTGAGTATTTAAAGTAGAGTTAGCTAAAATAAATTTTAATGGATCAAAGTAAAGTATATTGAGATCATAAAATTGTAAAATACATTTCTTGCAAAATTTGAGTGAACTAATAATTATCGTGTAGTTTTAAGAAAAGTCGTAATAATATAAATTTAACAATTTATATACCAAATAAATTTAAAACACGAGTAAACTCATAATATTATTTTTATAAACTAAATGTAAGTATAAAAATATGTCGGGATAGTTTTGGAAGTATTGGATTATATGTTCAAAATAATAACTTACGCGATAACGTTTATTTAATATGAAATTTACTGCGTTTAATGTGAAATGCAAAAATCATGAATGAACTAACATGATGAAAATGATGCTAATGATATGTAGACTAAACTTAGTCTATATGAAATGTCCGTGATGATATGATCATGAATTAGCGACTAAACCAATAAGGTTACGCAATTTGAACTTGTAAACCTAGTTTACGATCAATGATGAAATTGTGAAGCATGAATTGTTTTGAGAAATGACACGAAAGTACGAGTTGTCACAGTAGGGCGGGGATAGTGTGCCCGTCCCTTTAAACCCGATAAGAATCCCCGTTAAGGCTCCAAAACCCGCCCCGAAACCCGATAAGCATGCTCTGCCCCGCCCCAATAAGTTCGGTTTTCGGGTTTTCCCGTCGAGTTCGGGTTTTTTTACCATCCCTATCCCTATCCTTCTTCTCTTCTTCTATGATAACCAAGTACAACACAACACACACCAACTTCGTTGAAGTCCTCATGCACACACTCATTAACAACACACACCAACTACATAACGTTCAAAAGTGAATTGAAAAAGAAGAAAGAAACGGGATAACGCCAAAAAAGGGAAAATCCGGGACCATTTGGGCTAATCATGACGGCTCATGACTCGAAAACACGATGCCCAGTGTGATTGTGGCGTGCTTGTGTCGCGTTTTTCCGAGAAAATGCCTCTCTTGGCGTAGGATACCCTCCCCTCTAAGCACTATTGGAAAATATAACCTAAGGGACCGGAATTGTAACTGTTGGAAAGTTGTTTTATGTTGTTTTTATATTTCAAGTTGGAGTTAGCAGATTGATAGAAGATCAAGGACTTAATGTGTAGCCGTGTCTAAAGGTAAAGGTTCAGTTAGCAAAAAAAGGAAACTCCTGAAGACCTAGCTATAATAGCTACATATTTGTTCATTCTCTCTTAAGTTATATGTGTGTAGACGTGTAGTTTATAGTTTTCTCTCAAAAATTTGTAGCCAGTTTTCATTCTTGTTTTTCATTTTGTAAGTTTGTGAACTCAAAACATATTACCATGTCGTACTGGTAGTTACATGCAGTTTATAAAAATGAAAGGGGTGGTTAGTTGAATGATATCATTGTGTTCTTGTGATATTGTGTATTTCATATCTTTTTTTGCTTTCATGATTAATTTCACATATACCCAAAAGTACAACTATTGAATACATATTATACAATGTTTTTAAATCATGTTTAAGTAAATTTAAGAAGGGTAGATATGAAATTTTCAAATTTAAGAAAGGTGGATATGAAATTGCCTTATTTTTAAAATTTTATTGCCACCCATATCACCGCTTGACACATTCGATATCATTAAGAATATCTCGACTCTAGTGAAAAGAATTTATCTCACCCATTTTCCACCCGACCTAATTTAGTCGCTACTCCAATTCCCAATATGTAAGTGCATATCTATACTACTATATAAAGAGTTTAGGACTTTCAAATAAGGAAGTCTTAAAATTTGTAAGACAAAAAACATTACTTTAAAAGGAAACTTCAATAGCTTATTACATACACATACATAAAAGTAACATCTAAAAAATTAATTCGTTTTTGGTCTTAACCAAAAACCGACTCAAACCGAACCGTGCACATCTCTATATAAAATCATTATCACGAAAAACATGTAACCGAAATATATTGCTCACCAAAAAATTTAATTACAGAGTACTCGCCGTCGCAACGCGCGGGTATCCTTCTAGTATTGGTGAAGAGGGCAAGCACTTTATATATAAGCTTCAGCTTGACTGGTAGTTGTGTAAAATTGTACAGTAGTATTCATAACGCTTATAGTTATATCATAAATTATACTCCGTAGTATATTTTAATGAAAAATGATTGTTGGACCTACTAATCATGCCTACAAATGAACTTAATAATTTGATTGGTTGATTTAAAAAGTTGATTGGTGGAAATTTAGAAAAAGAAAGTAATTAATGCAATTGTACAAGTGATTTATGTATTAGTTATATATTTAGCATTGTATTGTAGGTCTATATAACACAACCCTATTTTAATTTTTAAGTGTTTGTATCTACAAAAAGAATTGGTTATCTATCCTAATGCCAAGATTTCATATTTTGATATTCATCTTTTCAAATATGGTATTGCATCCGTCACTATTTGGACTTAATCATTATGAAAAATCTTAATCACGTGTGGAATAGCTAGCAACAAATCAAGCAATATATATACAATAGTATATACTCTCTCTGGTGAAAAAGTCGACCAACAAACCCTAACCATTCTCTAATCGTTTCTATTAATTTTACGCTTAAACCCGTATGATTCTTGCAACAATTTGTATTAGGTACTAATTAACATTCGTGTTATTTAGTTTTCTTCTGATTTGTTGTTGTTTCATCGTTTTGTTGATTGATAATGTCGACTTTTTAGGGTTTGTTGAAGTCGACTTAATGATTATTGATCATTGCTATTCTGCTTTTGTTTTCTAAGTCGGTTTGTGTATTCCTTTACATCTTCTTGGTGTTTGGGACTTGTGTGAATCGACTAATCATATTTATCTTCGATCAACATGGTGGGTTCTGGTTGAGTTCTTTGGTATTGGTGGCTTATTAAACCCTAACTTTTAGTTAGGGTTTCGCTTTTAATTGTTCGGCGTTATTCATTCTTTGGTTGATTTTGTTTTTGTGTGGTGTTTGTTTGGCTAGTGTGTGGGGTTGTAGAGATGGAGAAAGGATTTTAGATAAAGATGGTTCGACGAATCTTTAAAGCGACCCACCAACTTAGCCGATCAAGTTGGCTTGAATTGGACTCGAATCCGTATGCTAGGGTGGATATTAAAGTACCGGAAGATAGGTTGAGTCGGCTTAAAGGTGATGGATGGAATGTTGCCACTTGTTCACGAGTTTCGTAACCCCAGCGCACGAGTTGGGAATATGTTTGGTGATTGCAGTCCGAATATGTTTGGCGTCTTGAAACTATGGGACTTGATGGTGACCAGGTAGGCACGTCAATGGGTAACCTGGATTCGGACATGGCTAATGTTCCTAATTCTGGTGTGAATGTGAATGTGGTATCACCTTGTGTTGCTTCGCATGTGTCCAATTCTGCTTCTACCTCTGGTCCGAATGAGATTGGTAGTGATAAGAACGACATAAGGTCATTTGCTAATGTATTAAACCCGAACGTGTCTCTAGGAAAGTTAATTTTCGTGCCTTGGTGAATGAGACGCGCATTGATAATCATGATACGGTGCTTCAAGGTCTGCTATGGAGGGTGTATTCAACCGGTATGAAAATACACTTGTTGGCTTCTTTGTTGGCAAGAATGTTGCTTTTCATTTGGTTAAGAACTACGTCTCCAACACGTGGGGTAAGTTTGGTTTCGAAACTAATGAAGAATGATGATGGTGTTTTCTCTTTAACTTCGATTCTAAAGAGGTGTTGAGAATGTTCTTCAACGGGCCCTTGGATTATTCGCATTCTCTCTCATTCTCACTAAATGGACTCTGATGTGCTATTGTCTAAAGTGTGGTAACTAGAGTTCCGTTTGGATTAAATTTCATAATGTGCCATTACTTGCATATTCGGAAGATGGGTTGAGCTTAATTGCTACTCAGTGGGTGGCGATTATGTTAGATGCTTTTACTAGTTCCATGTGTGTTGATTCATGGGGTCACATTAGTTTTGCGTGCTCTTGTGGAATTATCATCCGAATTTGAGCTTAAACATGTGGTGACTATGGCGATCCCTAATAAGGATGATAATGGTTTTACTACGGCAAGTATAAAGTGGAATATGAATGGGCAGCCATCACATGCGTTATGTAAAGTGTTTGGGCATGATCGCTTGTTGTCCTAAGAGTATTAAGGAGAATAATGATGTTCCCCACCTCTAATGAGGATGAACACGAGGATGGCTTTAAGGTGGTGCGAAATCGGAAAGCCAAACCTAAAGGTGCGAAGATGACCGTGGTATTAATATGGGTAAGGGTCCTAGATTTGCACCTAGGAAGCGGTATATGTTGCAAAGGCGAAGACACCCAAGAATGCTAGTGGTAATGCTAAAGATACACCGATTACTACGTCTAAATCTTTTGGGACTCTTGAGGTGGAAGATGATTTGGGCATCCCAATCATGTGGTGATTCTTCTACTAATAAGGTCAAGGCTGGAAGTCTTCAGGTACTACTAAGGCGGCGGTGATGGATCTCGGGGACGGATACTCGTATTGATATTGGTGAGGCGTCTAAGCCTCCGGAGGCTGGACTTCTGCTGCCAAGCTTGTGAGTGATTCAATGGGAACAATGGATGTTGGTTCTACTCCCATGGTGAGAAAATTGGTAAGCTTGAAAAGCTAATTTTTGATGGAAAGCTACTCTTGTGGATGATGATGGTCAACCTATTCCGTCTACCTCTTCTACTAAGAGAGTTAACCCTTTTCTAAAGTGGGAGAGATTGGCGTGTCGATTACGAAGATGAGGTTGTTGCTAACCCGTTTGATGAGTCTGCTAATATTTTGGTGGTGGCCAAATTTGAAGATGAGTATGATGACTATGACTTGATGACTATCAAAAGCGGGTTCGTGATCTTAGAATTTGGATTCCTTTAATGCCATGTATGGCACAAAGTTTCAAGGTCCTAGGAAGTAATTTTATTTTGTTGTGTCATATGTTATCGTTTGAGTAGTGGTTTGTTTTCTTGTTTAGAAAATTGGAAGTATCTTGTTATGTAACCTTTATCGCCTATAGTATCGGTGAGATATGAGATTTCACTCATATCCATTGTCTTAAACGTTTATTTGGTTAATATATTTCTGGGGTGCAGGATTACTCCCTTTACCCAAAAAAATATATACAATAGTATATATTATCAAGAGATCCTCCAGGATTTAGCTAAACATAATGAAAGTGACTACGTACCTAAAGAAATGATTTTTATACGATTATATCTGCCATTATAATGGAAGCAATAATGTAGTGAAAATTTTAGGGAAAATGTTAGGCTGGTTCCAATAAGGTGTAACGATCGAGTGTGGTGATCGATTACATCTCGATCTTCCTTCTGCCAAAAATAGATCGTGGCTCAATCGTCTCATCAGTTGGTCGTCTTCCGATCGAGTGAAACACACATTTAATATTCCAAGCGTTGTGAAACACACATTTAATTATCATGGTAAATGTCTTTCTTTGGGGCGGCGTCGCGCGAAGGTCATTTGGAGAGAAAGGCGGCGTGGCGGGGAAAATAAGGAGGATTGAGTTGCGCTTCTGAACCAAAATTTAGTACTATAATCATTTAAAAAAATTGAAACATTGTCATTTCAAACCAGTATTTTAAAGATTTTTTCACAGAAAATCCGTTGGCCATGCATGCATAACGAAAAGCGTTGATCGAGTAACGATATTTATTAATTGGACAAGATCTCTTTTAACGGGGATTGAAACGAGTTCAAACACAACAGAATGAGCAATCACGTACCAAATTGTTGATTAACCCTGATATGTTTACAAGAGTCCTTGAAGAAGCCTCTGCAATAGTGGGAAAAGATGGTAAGTCCAGGAAGCGAAAATAAATTCTCGACATGCCTTATATATTTGCATGCAGTCATAAAAAACAATGCCACTTCAAAAATATGTGCCCATACCTCATAAAACTGAGAGTCTGAGACTGGATCTAAACTAGGTTAAATATATTGTACTGGGTTAGTGCACTAAAGTAGGGAGAGTTCTTAGGAATGACATGATGGTACAGTATCAAAACACCTCTCAGGTCGGTGTTCCCGCCAATCTACACCTTTTGTGGAATATTGTACCAAAAAATACACAAATTCTAGTGACCTTTAAGCAAACTCATTTTCTGCAGAGCTGTAGTTAATTATTTAGCACACAATTTGTGATTTTCAATTTATTTTGATGGCCTGGTTTTGTAAGAATTTATATAGTAATGCTTTTTTCTTACATTTATTGACAAAACATGTTATTTATGGCCAAAAATGTTGATAATATTAGAACAAAACTGTCAATAAAACTCACGGAAATAATAAGAATGCCACAAAATTTTTAAAAAGAAATTAGAAAAGTCGCAAGGTTTTCAAAAACCTCGCAATGTATATGACTAATATATAACAAAAAAAAATGCTACCGATTGCGTAAAAATTACATTTGCAAAGGTACGGATCTTATTATACTCAAATATAGACATTACGTGTAACGAACGGTGTCGTTTTTGTGATTAATTAAGAAGGCCATTAAAATAAATATATAACAATTGTAATTGATTTTGAGAACAAAGAAGCCAAAAGCCCAAGTTTTAGATTGCAAACATTACAGTCCCTTTGTACTGGATCCAAAGGCTAAACTCCTTAAGTTACAATTTAGCCTCAAGTTCTACATATTTTGTTGATTTAATCTCTCATGTTTTAGTGCAACAAGTAAAGTGTGGTGTAAAATTAAATCACTCCAATCCCCTGCCTGCCGTAGGAGTATAATGAGTTGAGCCTTTGTTGAGTAACCCGGGTTTGAAATCGGCTCAAACTCGTTGGAACCGAGCTTTATCAAGTCTTGAGCTTGAACCTAGAAAATGAGCCCAGAATATTTAACGTTCTAGTCGACCTCGAGCATATATAGGCTTAACTGAAGTTATTATCAACCTTTTAAGGGACTTGTATGTTTCTTTTATATATAATAGGTATATTTTAAGGATGAATATGTAAAATACAGTAAGTGTAAATATTTATTTAGGAAGGTATAGTTTTTCTAGTTGTGCTTAAGCCGAATTCAAATCTTATATTATATTTCAATTTTATTTTGCATAAAAACACATCATTACAAGTAAATCGAGATATTCGAGCAGAGCTCAAGTCGAATTTAATCTTTCTCGAACCTAGCTTGAGGTTCCCTCATGAAGGCTCATCGAGCTATGGAGCCAAGCTCGAACCGAATATATGACATTGTCGAGTCGAGTTGAGCCCCGTCAAAATTTAACTAGTTTACGCCATCACCTAGTTGTATGATTGCTTATGCCTCGACCTTGTTGATTTAGCAAGGCTAGATCGTTTTCACTAGTTGATTACTTTCTCTTTTTTTTAGACGGATTTGCATTAAAAACAACACACTAACAAGAAGCTAGAAAAAAATATTACATAGAGATTGTACAAGGTTTGATCGGGTCATCAATCCAATCAATCCAAACGAGTTTAATTTTCCTATTCCTATTTAGAAACCAAGAATGAGAATAAATGAATTTTAATCTTCTCAACAAGGATATCTTTTCTAGGAGGCTTTAGGCTGAAACATGCGCTGTTATGATATCCTCATATGATCCAAAACGTAGTTTGGACAACCGCGTGGAAACATGTCCTGGGCGTCAAGATTACATCTTGTAGGAAGGGAAGAGACGCCACGAGTGTATGTTGACTTTTATCGAGATTGTATTGTACCATCGAATCACATCATCATTCGAACACAAAGGAAAATCGTCGGTTTTCTTCCTCAAGTAGCGAACCTGGTAGGTTTTAGATGCATCCAGAGAACACTACCAATGGTCTGGGATGATGAAGGGGAAAATTCTCTAATGAAGTCTAACAAGGAGTTATATTGAACAAGTTCTGGGCCATTCCTCGGATGCCTAGTTAAAATAAAGAGGGCCAATGCACCTATCACTCACTTTACAAGATTTTTATGACTCCGATGAGTATAGTCTTGGAAACATAGATTTATATTTATGTACCTCATAACTAGTGTTATCCAAGAATAAACATGATGGACCGTTTCCAACCTTCTCTACGAACACCAAATGTAGATGTTCATGAAAGTGAGGTTATTTTGAAGGCTTATAACTGATTTCCATGGACTAGGTGTTAGCCTTGAAACATTAGACGCGGTTGGTCTGAGACCTCCAAGGTACCCGTAAATGGATATAATTGTCAATCTCCAGCGTGAATTAATTTCTGTGTGGAATCGCCACCACCGTTTTGAGAGCATGGCAAGGTTCGAAGCTCGCTAAGACCCAATCCCTAGACCACCAAAGTGAATCCATTTTATAATTAGCTCCAAAAAAATGTGGTCGTGTAGGGATTGGATCTTTGCAAGCTTCGAAGCTTGCCATACTCTTTAAATGGTGGTGGCGATTCCACACGGAAAATAATTCACTTTGAAAATTGAGAAGTATATCCAATCACGGGAACTTTGGAGGTCTCGGACCAACTACGTCTAAGGTTTCAACAATTGAACCAAAGACATAATCATGAAATTGAGTAAAGTCAGAGTGAATTATGATACGAACGGTACCTTTTTATTTACGTATATTGGAAAATACACTTTGATATAAAAATACTAGTCCAAACTTAAAACTATAGTTTTTCAATACGTACAATTTTGAACCTATAATTCTTTTTCCAGATTCCTCGTTGTGAATTGTGACAGTGTGACTAATCTCGATTCATATTGAAAGGTTTGTTTTTATCTCATTTATTTATTCGTAAATTTGTATCTAAACTTTATGTATATGTGACAAAAGCGCCCATAACCTAAACTAAGGATACAATGTTTACTCTCAGACTCACGTAGATACACAAAAAGGTTACGCTAAAACCTTATAATCAAATATTTAAATACTACTAAAAAACGATACCACATATATTACCATGGTTATACGGTAATCTAACACAACTATAGCTATACCATGGCTAAAACCTTCAAGCATTTTTTTTTTTCAATAATCTCTAAAAAACAAGTCTAACTTATCTCCTACCATACACAGAGAAATTGATAGTTGGAATTTTATTCTTTTGACTTCTCACCTACCGTATGCTTGGGGTTAGGGATGGAAACATGGGGTTCTCGTGGGTGCTCGGGACCCCTATCAATTTTTACGATATAATGTTAATTTTGAAAAATAACATCAGTTTTTCCTAAACGCTTTTAAATGAACCCGGTCTATCGAAATGTGTTTCTATATTACGGTTCAAAATAATTTGTGCACCTGATAATATTTGGTCATGGTTCCGTCCCTGCTTGGGTCGTCAAGTCTTCTTGACAAAGCGTCAATTCTAAAAGTTGCAATGCCACAAGACCAAGGTTACTGTGACTGGTTCTATAGCCACATGACTAGTTGCTAAAGGAATACCAGTCAAACGTACAATATCCTGCAGTTTATATACCATGAAACGAGCTTTCAATAAATATCCACAACAGGTAAATCAATTGTCGAACTATATGTGAACCATAGCCAACTAGTGTTGTCACTAACTTATTGTTTTCGTACGTCTTATATAAATATACAATTTTCTACTACTTCTAAAAATATACTCTAACGAGTAGTCATGTTATTGCAGAGTTCATAGAAATTTTATCTCCTAACTACTTCTAAATATATACACTGATGAATAGTATGTTATAAATAATGATTCTAGGTAATATGATAATGGAGTATAAGATTAGTATTTTCATTAAAAGATATCGTGCTCGTGCATGACATATTCGCATATCATAGGGTTTCACGAACTAAAACATAAAAGTAACTTAAAGGGTTAACATGGGTCTTTTTGGCATAAAGCAAAAAACTTGACCATTTAAGCTAGCAAGCCTTTTTTTTATCATTCAACCTTTAACATATTCATAAGAGATTAACTTTTCTTAGCTCAACCCAGAATCAATCTTAATACGCCGTCGTTGGCTACAACAATTGTATGTATCTGAGTATTATGCAATCGCTTTGTTGCATTCAGTATTATGTAATCTTGCTTTGTCGCGTTTTCTTTAAACCATATTATCTATTACAAAATAAAATTTCGTTTAAGTTGATTTTAATAGATATGTTTTATATAACATATCTATAAAAAAAACAAACTAAGCTATTACTTCATTAGATGGTACCTTGACATAGTAAAGGAAATGTAGTTATTGTCTCCTTAGTTTTGCCTGTTCTTGGGGGTGTAAAAGGAATTAAATGTCTATACTTAGTGTCCCTTTTTAGTGATCAATTTAAGTCAACTCTATGCAGATTTGGTGAGTGTCACGGAAAACAATCTATGCATTCGGATTTTTATTTTAGTGCGAAGCCGTGAGTTTTAGAGATTTTCCTTCGCGGGTCTCTCTTAGTGGTTTGGGTCTCGAAAGTGTAAGAAAGGATAGATTGATTGGATTCTGCAGAGGGTGATGAAGTGAGACCGTTTCAAGTTGTATATTTTTTTGAATGGTGACTTTCATTTTTTGGCGAGTCCCACCTCCATGTCTGAGTACACTGATGAGCCTCATCCACCACATACCCGCATTATGTTGTCTTAACCGGGTCTCTGTTGGCGTGATGGGATTATTAGCGGCGTCAGCCAGCAATCTGCCTCCACACGATTATAAATCGCTGGAGATAACGGCGGATTAAAGCCGGGGCCGGCTTGGATTCGAACTGCATACTAGTGGTTCATGACTCTCTCTCTTCATTGCCTAATATCAGCAGAGCTTGTGGTCCATGAGTGAGGACTTCCGATGGGTCATGCACCCGATCTACTCTCACTTGTGGCTCGCTTAATTGCTTAGCTCCAACCACTAGACCACAAGCCCCATGATCTTTCAAGTTGTATATTACTAGGTGTCTGGTGAACTTCACACTTGGAATATGCACTTTGACAGAAATTGAAAATGTAGTTACTATTGGGCAGAATTTTTCAATCTTGGAGCATAAGTTATCGTGCGTATGAATAACAGCGTTATTGGCGTATCGCGTCATCCTCTTACGATAACACACCAATAACTAAAACACCCTTCCTCACAACACCACTAATATGTTATTGGGTCTCAAAAAATCACATTAAAAATAAAACCACCACAATACACAAAAGAAAAAGAAAAAAAATAACAAAAGAAAAAACAAAGAAGATAGCATTTGGCTTGAGCCAGTCAAATGGCTTGGGTTCCTTTGGCTTACGAATCACACAAGGGGCGGTATGGTTTGGCTCATCAATGGCACGAAAAAATGGACATTTGGCACGTTAAATGCATCAATACCGTGTGCTCTTAGGTGGAAAGGTTTTGATTCATAGTATTTGATAGTTGATCTTGTGTCTAATAGAGGATTAGCGAATTGTAGTAGTTCTTTCATTTGTATGTCTATTGAATCTTACAATGATCTATCTAATTACTAGGGGAATGTCTTTGATGTAAGTGATATTTATGTTTTCTGTTGATTAATATATTTTAACCTTTTCAAAAAAAAAAAAAAAAAAAAAAAAAAAGCTTGGACCAAACCCACTTATTGTTATTAGTAGTACAAAAAAAGTTTGGTCATTTGGCTCTTGCATGAATCAAACCTGCGCCAATAACATAAAATAGAAGCAGTGCCAACTGAGATATAATACACTATTTCTTAAGATTTAGTTTTTGAGATATTCATAGTCAGAAGATTATTTGCAAATTACACAACACGGCACCGTTATCTACGGCTAATGTATAAATAAATACACAATATATAGTACAGGTAAGCAGTGTTACATTTAGGCCATCCACAATGTAGCGTGTAGTGAGAAGTTTAAAAGGTTCAATGCATTATGGAAACGCCATGCCATGCATATGTTTAAACATAGTTTGTCTATAAATTTTTAGTATTTTAAATACCTTACTGGCCCACTATTTGCAATTTGGAAAGAAGATATCACTATAAATTTATGTCTTTGATTTTGATTGTCAATTGGTAACATGCATATTTATGAAAGCAAGCTACAACTTTTTTCAGCAACAAAAGTTAAATATAACTTATAACTAAAACATTATGTAATTATGTAAAAATAAGTGATAAGATATCTTTTATGTGTATATTCTTTCATGCTTACTATTTTACAATATGTGGATGTTTCAGTTTTAATTTTGTATTGCAAAAGTATTGTACAAAAGTTGATGATGTATAAACTCAATAAATTAGTGTAAGGTTCAATGCTTCTAGGTATTTTGTAAGAAAATGTAGTTTGATGATGTGGGAGTGTATTAAACTGTTTTAAGTACCATGCATTAAGGATGCCTTTAAGGGTGTTCAATGTTTGATTTGACATCGAATAAACCGAAATATAATATAGACTGAAATCGGATAAAATCAGACATAACTTTTTAAGGTGGTGTATGGTTTGGTTTGAAACCAAACCAAAATATTTAATCTATATTTGATTTGGTGTATGATTTGACAAAAATATTATCAAACCGAACCCAAAAAAATAATATCCATATCTACTAAAAATAAAACAAATCAAATATACATATAGTTTCTACCCTATCAAACTAACAATCCTAAAATCTCAAAAACATCTGTAGAGCTTAAAAAAACAAATCTTAAAATTAATATTGTGATGCATGTCCTTGAGAGTAACTTACTTGATCTCTAAAAATTTCGTATCATCTACTCCTACCATTACTACGTCATATCATTTGCTACTACCAATAATTTATTTTTGTTAAGTTGTGAAACATACTAGTTTCTTAAACTTCTGTTTTGTTAATTTACTTGATCACTTTATGAAAAATTATAATTTCTTAGTCTTATTTGAACTTTAGGTTACTTCTAGATTATGTTATAAAATTACTTGAATTTGGTTTTTTTAGTTTTAACCGAAACAACATCGAGAATTCTAATTTGGTGTATGATTTAGTGTTATCTGTTTTATAATTACTTAGTTTGATTTTAGTCCTAATATCAAAAAAATTCAAACCGATAAACCCAAACCATGTAACCCACAAAACAAAAAACCGGACCGATGAATACCAAAGTTACATTGAATAGATCCCTTCAAAATAAACAATGCGATAGAAAATGAATCTATCACATTGTTATGTGTTCCGTAGTCCCACTATTCCTGCATTGACTCTTCTATAAATAGACATTCATCACCTTTGGATTAAACACACAATCATGGACCTTCTATTTTTGGTTCTCTCTTCTATAATTTTCCTCTTCTTCCTCATCAATCATGGCATCAACCTCCACCGTAAACGTAAGATGCCGCCCGGTCCAACCGGCCTCCCCATCATTGGTAACCTCCTTGACCTCGGACCAAAACCTCACGAGTCCCTAGCCAAGCTATCCAAAAAACACGGCCCACTTATGACAATACGACTAGGTAGCATCACCAGTGTGGTAGCGTCCACACCTGACGCGGCCAGAGAAATCCTTCAACGTAATGACGAGGCCTGCTCTGGCCGCATCGTTCCAGACGCTGTCACTGCTTTAGACAACCATGACGCGGCAGTACTATGGATTCCAACAAATGACGAATGGAGAACTATAAGAAAAGCACTCAGCACATGCCTAACTCACAATCACAAACTCGACTCACTTCGTAACCTTCGTGAAAAGGTCGTGCATGGGATGTTGGAGTTTCTTCGTGAGTGCATGAGCAAACACGAGCCCGTGGACATTGGAAAGCTGGCATTCGCGGTTGCACTCAACCAGATGTCGAACACATGCCTTTCACAAAACGTGACTAGCTACGAGTCTGATGATATTGGAGGGTTTAAGACGGCTGTTAAGACATTAATGGAAGTTGACGGGAAGTTTAACATAGCGGACATATTTCCTGTTTTGAAACCGTTAGATCCGCAAAACATACGACGACAAGCAAAGGCTGCTTATGATTGGTTCGACAAGGTGACCGAAGGTTTCATATGTACGAGGTTGAAACATCGAGAATCGAAGCTTCCTAGGTTCGGTGATATGTTGGATTCGCTGCTGGATTATAGTCAAGATAATGAAGCCGACTTCAGTCTTGTACATATCAAGACGCTACTTGTGGTAAAAATTTAATGCTCTTGTTTTACCCTATATTTTATCAGAACATAAATTTATCATCTTAAGTTACGTACGTAACTCACTTTACATATTCTTTTTATAACTAAGTTTGTGAGAAGCTTTCAATATGCATCCGATTTTTATGAAAACGAATTTAAACATGTTTTGATCTATTTATAATAATCAATTTACCTTCATCATGTCACACAAGTAATCTTACCTTACACTATGTTTCGCAAAACTTTTCATACCACCGTGACAGACGCAGAAACTTGTCACAGGGTATGCACTTTTCAAATAACGTTAAAAAACCGTATGCACTTAGCATTAAACTCTAACATATCAAGAGAAATTTCGTTATGACACTAGTGATGAAACTTTTAAAGCATGCACACGGATAACGTGCATTTAGTATATCTATCCCTGACCATGGGGTATTAATATACTTTTGTCTATATTAATGAAACAAAAAAACACGTCACTTGTGTCAGTCACATGGAGCTGTAAAACGATGAAATCTCAAATTTAGTGAAAAGGTAATTAATATAGATAGTTGGGTAGATCCAAAGTTATTGGTTTTTTGCCATTTTATATATGTGTAAATAAACGACATTGATATTTGAGTTATTGTAATATAGGAGTATAATCTTTTGACACCTTGTTGAACCTGTTTGATTACTTGCAGCATAAGCATGCAATATATATAATGTTTTTCAAAGAAATAATCCTGGACAACCCAGATATTATTACTAGCTTGGGAATTATATATTGACTTAGCTTAGAACAAACAAATACATTTTGTATCTCATGTATACAACCAATTAAAATTGTGAGACAAAAGCGGTGTGACAATCATATCAAGTTATTTTCAATACAAATGGTAAAAAAATATCTAAGCTAAGGTTAATTTGTCGTATAATTCAAAGCCCTTCAGAAACATAAAAGACGATAGTGACTTTTAAGATAGAAGCCCATAGAGACTTTTGACTTGTTAGATCTTCTTGAAGTTATCATACACCATTGTTTTGACCCTAAATACAATTGACTTTTACTTGCACTCTTGTAATTGTACCAATTAACCTTTTTTTTTTTTTTTTTTTTTTTTCTAGAAAACAGCTAGATATGATGATGCTGAGATTAATTCTATGAGTAACATATTTTGTTGAATTACAGGATTTGTTCCTAGCAGGAACAGAAACAAGTTCGAACACGACAGAATGGGCAATGACGGAATTACTACTTAACCCTGATATGTTCTCCAAGGTCCGCGAAGAAGTCTCCACGATAGTGGGAGAAGATGGAAAAATTCAAGAAGCGAAACTCCTGGACTTGCCTTATTTGAATGCAGTAATCAAAGAAACAATGCGGCTTCATTTATCTGTGCCTCTATTAGTGCCTCACAAAACTGAAACAGAAGTTAAACTCGGTGATTATGTAGTGCCGAAAAACACACAAATTCTCGTGAATGCTTGGGCTATGGCACGTGATCCAAGTTATTGGGAAGATCCTGTAATGTTCAAGCCAGAGAGGTTTCTAGGAAACGAGATTGACTACAAGGGCCAACATTTTGAGTTTATACCATTCGGCTCAGGTCGAAGAATGTGTCCTGGAATACCCTTGGCTCATAGGGTGGTTAGTTTAATGGTGGCATCATTTGTTTATCATTTTGAATGGAAGCTGCCTCATGCTAGAGAAGATATGGACATGAACGACATTTTTGGGCTTACGTTACTTAGAGCAACGCCTCTTGTTGCTACCCCTTTACCCGTCGCATAGAAGACATAAATTCTAAACAATGTCGTTGTTTGGGCATACTCGTGATATTAATCACTACCAAAAAGTAATACCGTTTTGTGTTTAAAAGTGTTATAAGAAATAAATTTTATATGTGATACTTAGTTTTATTACACTAGCTTGATGGCCCGTCTGAATGAATAGGCTAGCTTTATGACTATACTTGTCAAATACTAATAGTATGTACACAAACGTAACATAATACGAACATCCTATTACTAAATGATTTACCAATACATGAAGAAAAAAATTTGAATAAGATGTTAATTAGAACAAAGTAATTCATGTTAATTCAAATCCGAAATAAAACTTCTTTGTAAACCATATTGGTAGCGCATTTGGTGTAGTTTCTTAGTAGGTAAAAGTGTAATCAGTCTATATGTAAGGATTTAATTGCAGTTAGTTAAATAGAGTTAGGGTTTGACTTAAACTTGCCAAGTAAGGATATTATGGAATTCTAATTCCATAGAGAAGGTACCCCCTTTATGTAAGCCTTTATTGATTTTTACTAAAGGGAGTTCGATGATATATATTATGTGCATCTTATTTCTTTCTTTTATCAATTATCTTGTGATCTTGATGTATCGATAATCTTGTGATCTTAATATATTTAAGATTTCTAAAAATCGAAGTTCCTAAATGCATCAGAGATAGTAAAGATAGATACAAAGATTATTGAGTTCTAATAACATTTTTGTTTTTGGAGAAGCAAGGCTAGATAAATAAGAAACATAAAAAACAACCACCTACAAACCAGCAACATATGAGTATATTTTTAACTTGATATAAGCTCAAAGTGAGCCAAGCTTAAACGAGTTGCTCATTGAATCGTTCAAGCATGCTCCTCATACACCTTTTTCCAATATAATTTATGGCAAGATAAATGGCTTGGTGATGTTTGTTTCAAAGATAAATTCCACAGGTTGTTCAATTTGCAACTTCAAAAGGATGTATCGGTTGCAAACAAGTTGCTTAATTATGATTTGTCGCTCTCTTTTAGAAGGTGCCCAAGAGCTGGTATCGAAGAGTCTCAATTCCTTGAGCTTGCTCAGTTGCTTTCCTCGGTGACTTTGATATTGGATGGTCATGGTGCTTTTTCGGTAAAATCAGCTAGAGAAGAGATTGATTCATATTTGCTAGTTACTTCTTCCTCCTCTACGCGGTAGTCCAAGGTTCTTCCTATTAAGCTTAATGTTTTTGTTTGGCGTATGTTTCTAGATAAGCTCCCTACAATGTCTAATCTTTCCAATAGAGGCTTGGATATTGCTTGCACGTTATGCCCAAACTGTGGGAGCAATGTGAAAACCCGTAATCATTTGTTTTTTGGTTGTTTGAAGTCTATGGATTTGCTTCAACTTCTTGGTCGATGGTGGAACATTCAAACTCTTCTTTTATTCGACCCCATTTCCTAGGAGACGTGGTTCAATAATCTCAAGCTAAACAACCTCCAAAAGCTAGCGCTAGAAGCCTCCTTTTTCTCCATGTGGTGGCATATTTGGATCTACAGGATCACAACCTTATTCTCTTTGAAGAAACCTCTTAAAGGAATGATCTTCGACAACATAGTGTCGCAAACATGGCTTTGGGTGTCGAATAGATGTAAGAAGATTAATGTTAATTGGGTTGCGTGGTTTAAATAAAATCCCTCCGTTAAAAAAAATGCACTTTCCTTTACTCCGCATGCCTTCTTTAATAGGTTCAAAGTCAAATGCTCAATTTAGTTTGCGAGGTTAGATGAGTCTGAATAGTTAGCACGCAAAATATATCCATTTATTGTTTATATATGTAAACATACGTCATATACGTATAATTGTATATGTACGTGCTTATGTGTGTTCATCTATACACCAACATAATAAACGAGGTCGAGCCTGACGTACTTAAAATGTCAAGCTCGAGCCGAGCTTTATTTTGTTTGGCCATATTACATAAATAACTTGATTAAGAGCTTGCAAATATCTTAAGAGCCGAGCTTGAGCTTTGGAAGACTCAAGTTCGACAAATTTTAAGACACAAATACACAATTGATATATAACTATCTACGAACTAATGTCCTGTAAATTTGATTTTAAGAACTTCAATATGCATTATGAAAGGGAGTAAGGATTTTGTCAAAGGGTCGACCTAAAGAAGATGGACCATAGCTATAATAGAAAGAAAGATTGGTGTATTATTTCCAAGTTGTAGACTCAACTATAAATCTTTAGTTAGTTGGTATGAAGCTAACATATAACGCCAAATAAACACTTTCCACATTCTTGCATGTTGGCCAAACCATACGTACCCCATCCTATATTCCTATGCAATTGCAATTGGAAGTGTAAATCACGCCATTATACTAATTAAAAGTATAGTCAAAGTTAGAACTTAAGATATACGGGTACACGAAGATAAACTGTTTTGGGACTCATGACATGTTATCAAATGATGAAGTGATTCACGAATTATTCGAACGAGCTATGTTAGAAAACGTATCCTAAGTGAAAACTGAAAGACCAACCGATATACCTGACGTTAACACATTTTGGTTGCGACTTGTGAACATGGCAAAAACGTGAGAGGAGTTAGGATTGATTGTATTAACGATCCGAAACTCATTATTCCTAGCTTCTTACTAGCTGATAATGATATTTACCGATAAAAGAACGATATATTAGGATTTCCGTTGACATATCTTAATATCTTACGAATACAAATGAATTGTGGGAATGAAAAATTTCAAAGATGACGGAAAAATAAGTTCAAGTTTATTTGGCAGGATTTTATGGACCACCGACGGGCGACGACTTGCTTCATCTCCATGCCTTATTTTCTAGCCTGGGGTTCTAATGGATTATACATATATTCTGCACACAAAAAAGTAAACAAATTAAGAAAAATCTAAACAGAGAGTTGACTCTTATATGGATTTTTCAAGTTGGGTAACAACTTATAGCATAAGGTATGTGATGCTATTCGTGTGTCACATGCATGTCATTCGTGTACCAAACATACCGGAACATCGTGTCATTCGTGAGATAAATGTTTTGAGCCAATGCGATAGCTCAAGCTATTTGCATTTTTTTATTTTTTTTTTTATTTTTTTTATTTTGTATTGTAAGTGAGTGAGTATTTTTATTGGGGTATTTTGTGGGACCCAATAACATGTTAGTAGTGTATTATGAGGGAGGGTGTTTAGTTATTGATATTTTATTTAAAAATGTATAATATGACGCTGAGATGACATACTAATAACATGTTATTTGTTTCTCCTTCGCCTTGTGCACTTAGAATGAAAGGTTTTTTTTTATTAGTTGCCCAAACACGTTGTGGGCTTGGATTTTATCATATGTACTTTATGAGTATTTGACGATTTATAAGTTTATACTGCCGGTTTATTTATCATCTTACATTTAGTATCTATAAGATTCTAAAAGTCTAGTTTGGAATTCAACTATTGCTTCTAAAGAACTCAATTTCATTTTGGGCTTTCAAATGTCATGACTCATGAGTATTAATAACTTTGTTACTACCTCCGTCCCATATTTATAGTCCATCTTTCATTTTTCAGTCGTCTCAAAATAATTGTCCACTTCCATAAATAGATAGGGAAAGTAGATCAAGTTTACCATATTACCCTTAATTGAGGTTATTATTACAAACTTTAAAGAAGTTAGAAATTAATTGGTTAAGGGTAAAATTATCTTTGTGCAAAAAGTAAGAAAGAGAAAGTTGTAATAATGATTTTTTATTTAATTGTGTGTTTTTTGTCTGTGGACAATAATTTTGGGACAGAGGTAGTAATACTTAGTGAATTTATGCATTAAAGATACGAAGGAGAAATATGTAGTGAATTGTACAAACCTTTTGTGCATCGATGCCAATATAAATAATGTTAAGAGCTTTTTTTTTTTTTTTTTTTTTTTTACCGTTAAGAGGCATAAACCTCTAAAAACTAAATAGGAGGGTGGTGTCTTAACAATTTTAATGTCTAGCTTTTTATTTTGTATGTTTGTATTTTATTTTTATTTTCCTTTTATAACGATTTTAATTTTTATATTTGGGCGTTTTTTTTTTTTTTTGTTATTTTACTCTCGTTTCAATTGTGTTTTTCAGATTAAAAGCACGTTTAAATAGAACCATTACATACTTTCTATTAGATAAAAATGTAAAACATGATAATAGTTATGTGACAATTCTTATTTTGTTTAAATTGGAATGTTCGGTTTAATGAACTCATAATATCAATCCTAAACCAAACCATTTAGTTAATCGTATTGAAAAGTTCAATCTAAACCCCGACATTATTTTTTTATTTTTTTTTTGTCAAAGTTTAAAATACTTGTAACTTTTAATTGACTATATAATAATAAAAAATTCTATATTTAATAAAGTTTATTTCTTACGTGAATGCAAGCGTCTATATTTAATTTGTAAAAACTTATAGCTTAACACATTCAGACATTTTTACGTAACAAACAGTTTTATTTGAGCCAGATTCAGATTTCTCAATCACTTATTCATATTAAGATGAAATCAGATTCACACTTTTGAACCATATATTCAGATTCAAATATGCGAATAACATTTAAACTGAGAGCCTTTTAATAAACAAACAATGAAACATCACACTAGTCCTATTCTAGGTGTGGGGTTTGGAGATAAGATTTGCACCTATCAATTATGGAGAGTATGCCATGCATGATGGTGATACATGCAATATTGTAGATGAAGACAATAATATACTTATTAATTACAGGAGAGTGTATGGTCTAAAGTCTAAACATGTTGATGAATCCAACGTATCCACATATCTTGGACACAAGGTTGGGCTAGCTGCATCCCCTATGATGCAGCAGCCAATGGTCAAAAAAAAACAAGTTGGTTCAACTACTTGCAACATATTATATACATTGATCAAACTTCATTGACTGAGCATGCTCCAATTGATCAAGTCTCACAGCAAGACATTTTAGTTGCCATTTGCCACTATCTTGTCGATATCAAGTAGTAGTCAAGATTTAGAGAATTCATTCAAGTTCAAGATATTTGAAGTTAATCTATCCATGGACCATGGTTATAGTTATCAGTTATCACTAATGTAATGAGGCAATGTTGTGTTTATCTTCGAGTCAATTAACGATACTGAGGCTACTTGAAAGCATCGACCCGAGCATGTTTGCTCAATATGTAATTGCTGGAGTAGAATATGATATTTGGTTTTTGTGTCTTTTTTTTTCCTAGCGATTTGTAAATTGTAAATGAGCAATGATACATCCACAAAAGATCTCTCACAAAAACAATCCACACGCGGAGTGTCGGGACGGTTGGTTTTAATGGGATCACCGGCGTGTCGGTGAGGTTAGTTTTGTGGGATGTGGATCCCATAAAACGATCCCCCACGACACCTCAGCGTGTGGATTGTTTTGTGAGAGATCCTTTGTGGGTCTAGCAAAATTCATTGTAAATATATCATATTACTACTACCATGGATGAAATAAAAAACAGTTGCGTGATGAAAATATAGTATTCAAATGTATAAAAAACAAATGAGATATTAATCATAGAAGCAATAACAGAGCCCAAAAGCACCAGTGGTCTAGTGGTAGAATAGTACCCTGCCACGGTACAGACCCGGGTTCGATTCCCGGCTGGTGCACCACGAAAGTTGTCCTTAAGCCTCTGTCTTAGTTCACAGGCTTTGGGGATTATTTTCTTTTTTTGATATTTTTTTTTGTACTTAAATTCCGTCAGTGTTCGATAACTTATGAAAAAGAACTTGTTGGTTTTTACACGAGTTTATTTTTTACTCATGTTTAAATCTCTGGTGCTCAATTCTTTAACAAAATCGGGGGCTATCAGAACGAAAAACTATTCTTCCAATGCTTTATGTTTCTAAAAAATTGTTATGGCATTTTGGGTCACATGCCAATGGCATGATGCCATAGTTGTCACTGAAAGAAGGTATTGTTTAACGTTGAAAAAGACCAACTAATTGAGCTTTTGTTAACAAGTATATACTGCAGTGCGAATAAAGAGTATTGTTTGGAATGTATGCCACAAGTTCCATTGATAAGGCTTGTCGTGTTCGTATATAAGTTTCGATAATGTTTTAGAGTGTACTTCAATTGTTAAGAATGCAACTACTAGAAGTCATTGGGACAATCTGAATAATAGTTCCAAATTTCGTATAACGAAAGGTTACTTAAAACGCGAATGATGCAAAATAGTCTGTGTATAGACCAACAGCTTCAAACGAGGTCAAGTTCTAGATGTTATTGGTTATTTCATGCTCTTATATTGATGAAACCTTATATATCTAAAATCAATATACATCTGTTAATTAAAATAACATTATACAAGAATATAGTTTTGGCTAAAAGTTTGGAAATTAGATGTGAAATCAGCATAATAAAGTTGCAACGTTTTTTCATTTGAATTGTTCATTCAAACACTTTGTTAGCTGAACAAAACGTACCTAAACATATACAATTTTACCTAGATAGTAAAGATGTACATAAAAGCACCGGCGGTCTTACCCTGCCACGGTACAGACCCAGGTTCGATTCCCGGCTGGTGCACACCCGTTACTCTCTGAGCGCTGTTACTTGAACTCTTCATAGCTTCATTCGGTAACGGGTTTTTCTCTCCTTTTTCCCATTGTGTTTTCGTTTTGACTTCTGAAGTCAAATATGATCACATTTCAGTTTTATAATTGATACAATTACATACAGGTCACTCTTAAAAGTTTAATACAAACTTCATGCCAATTCTAAATTTGAAAATTTCCAACTTTGGCCTTTTGAAAGTTAGTTTGACCTATTTACGCCTACGCAAAAACATTATTGTTTTGTAACTGTTGTTATTTCCGGTGGTTTATGAGTATGGGAGAAGTGGTCTCGATTTAGAGTTATCACTATTCATGGCCAAACGTGTTCACTATGAAAACATGGATGCACAAGAGCTGTCGAAAGGCATATATACACAAGCCATACAAGATTCTTTACACTTCATACGCGATAAATTATTGAAAAAAAACGTAGCAGATATTTTACTATATGTGAACCTATCATCCACATGCCTTCCTAGATTAATTATGACAGAGAAGAACAGAGTAAGTTTACCCTTCATTATAGGGTTGTGAACTGAACTATTGTAAGACTGAAGGCCCTAGATCTCTTAAATTCGTGCAAATATCCTATTCAAGCCGAATAACCTGCCCTTATTCCAAGATTTGGAACCAGCTCTTTCATGCTGGGGGTGTCGTTTGGGTGCTTTACTACTTGTAGCTTGATAAGACAGGTAAGATAAGGACTGCACCCACGACACGAGTGCTGGTTTTCTTGTTACGTCATCTGAATCAGCGACTTGAACATACAAGTCGTTTAGGACCATGTTTTGGCCATCTTCGGGCAGTTGCACAACCAGCTGTGCTAACAACTTCATCAAACTCGGCAAAACCTGCAGATATAAATTTAGTTTGATAAATTTATAAATTACCAAGGATGGGAACATCTATAAAAGTCAAAGTGCAAACTGCAGGCTACCTGTATATCAACCAATGAGAGAAGACGAAGTAGTAAATCGAGGAGTTTCTTGCAAGGCTCTAACTCGTCATGCAAGTCGTTCCATGAACCAGGTTCTGTAGGGACTTCACTGCAGAGGTTACTAGCTTTCTCAACAAGACAATGAACACAATAGAAGATCGATGGACTTCCAGCAGGAAGATTCCGAACCAAAGCAGCAACTCCAGAAGCCATACCTTCAAATGGGGTTACACCAGGATATCCCTACCATTTCAAACATTTCCAGAAATATAATGAAAATATCAATAAACATTACCAGCAGTTATCAGTAATTTTAGATACCTCTAGTGACCTCTGCATGTAATAGTAGACGAGTTGTTCCTTTAATGTAACTCTTTCATCATCATCATCTTTCCCAGAAGAAATAAAAGCCACAAATGTTGAATGTGAGGCTCGAGTCACTTTCCCATTTGGGTGTCCCATGTATCTAGCATTGGATGTGTTAAGTAACGAAATTATCACTTTTCGAATATGAAGTATAACATGTCATATGTTAGTAAAATCTTTATTCTTAATTACATAGTATGCTTGGAATGATAATAACCGCCTTTCACTTTATTCAGGATACAGAAATAGGATGGGAGCTACAGTCTTTCTGAACACTGAAGCTGGTATGCATTCTGCGCATGTAGGAATCACACGCAAATAGAACAGGATCCTAGAAGTCTGCATTTCGTCTTTAGACCATGTACACTCCATTTTGTTGGAAGAAACTACAAGGCAGGAAATAGCATACCATGAGCACTTACGTATTAATGGTAACATAAAATTGTATTTTTAAAATGTAATACCATGAACGTTTGTCAATTCACCATATGAAGGTATGGATTCAACAAATGAGACACAAGCTACCTCGTCTTCCTGAACGCTTCCAGCAACCCCCCTAATAGTATCCATATATTCTGACAGTCGCATCCTCCGAAAATACTCCAAACAAGAAAATGCAACTAATATCTTCACTGATATATCCAGCTGAATTTCTCTAGGGATATTAGGAACTAGCTTTTGTTTAGTAACAGCCAAAGCAAAGAAGACGACCATAAGAAATGCAGATTCAGCTATTTTTTCTAAATCTTGAATCAACTCTTCATCTTTGGCTTGAAGCATCAAAGCCACCTGGCGATGTGACATATAAATATCTTGACAGAAATTCCATATAAGATTCTCCACTTTACTCTTACTGCCTTCACTGGATTCGGCATACTGTTTGCAGAAAACGCTGGTTATCACTCCTGCCTCCTTGAAAATGACACTATTCAGATGTTCTTTAATTTCATAAAGCCCTCTGGTACTTGAATTGACAAAAACCCCAAGAATCTTAGAATAAAAGCGCCTTAGAGGGATAATTTCAGTCAATATTGCTGAAGCAAGGCATAGGAGAAGAGAATCCTTCGAGGAAACAGCACCACTTCGAGCTAAAGCTAATGACATGCATTGTAGCAGAATACGATCTTCAAGTTCGTTGTTTGGATCAGTAATACTTCTGGTTTTAGAAATAAAGGCTCCTGCAACGATTTCAAGTCGTTGCTCGGCAGAGTTCCTCAATTGCATGAGACCAGTAGATAATGATCTATTGGAGGCCCTTAAGGCTCCTGCTGCACCCATGACAACTGAAAACGATGCATAATGTGTATCTGGAGCTTCTAGAATCCGTTTTGTAAAGGCACTAACTTTCTCGGATGAATGTGACTGGATACAGTTGTAAAGAACCCATTCAACAAGATGGAGTAGCATTAAACCATGCGATAAACTACTAGAAGGTCCTCCTTCTTTATTCCAAACTCCAAACAGCAAATCAAGAATTCGAACAAAGTGTATACTCCCTGAAGAAGATAGGGCATAGCCTATCCCGGCAAGTACACTGGGGACAAGATCATCAAACACAGAAACTAACTTGTAATCTTCCTCGAATAGTTTACAAAACAATTCCAGGCATCGAGATCTTGTTTCTTCAGATATGGAGGGCACAAAGGTAAAGGCACCAAGGAGAAGAAGCCCTTCGGTGAAGAACAAAGCACTCTTGTTGGCGATAGATTGGGATGAAAATAGTTGAAAGAGGACATTAACGGAAGAATTAATAAGCGCAGGAGAGGGCTTAGATGATTTTCTAACCCATATATATAAAAGCCTGAGAAAGGGGGATATGATTCTGCAGGAGAGATATGTCCGTGCTGATAGAATGGAGAGTATAAGCTTAACTTGTGGATCTGCAACATAAAGGGAGTATCCAGAATTTATCAGGGTCTGTAAAGACTGGTAGTGTTGTTGAGTAAATGATTTTTGCTGGAGCGGTTCCCTAAGATTAGCCCATGCTTGGATGATGGCACGAGCTGATTGAGGAGTGGATTGCGTAGAGTTACTATTGCTGATAGCGCCGCTATTTGTTTTGAGCCATTCTTCGAGAAAGAATGTTTGAGCTTGTTTCGCCATCTTACCTGCATAATTACAAAGATCAACTTAAACATAGAAATACATAATGGTAACAAGAAATGAGCCAAAAACACAAGAGAACAATGGTTTCGGTTTTTACGATGTAATAAAAAATTCTTTATATGCGGGTAAAAAAGTATATGTAAGTTAATATCACAGTTTTGATGGCTCTATGATGCTTGGCTTTTCATTTTAAATTGGCACCTAGACAGCCCTGGTCTAAGAATTAGCACAATCATTTGTGATATTCGAGCAGCTAACCCTTTTGATAAGTTAAGTGTCACCCTACTACCAAGGATGTGGAAGCAATAGCATGTCAGCCCATAAGTATCTGCCTTGATTAAACACACACGTGTGATGGTCAAAGCTAAGTTACTGTTAATTACCCACCCGTAAGGATTTCAGTCTTCAGATTCAGTATCAAAATAATCATGATTGCACATATCATTTATTGAAGTGTTAAATATGAACAATCCCCCTCCCTCCAGACATACAAAGCACCAACGAATATAATCAGAAACCATGCTAACTCATCTAATTAAGTACTGTTCTACTGTGTAACTGCGGAAGTGAATTTGATTGTTTGGCATACACTTGGATTGTAAGATAAAAAGTATTTTGCTGATCAACATGCGAGTGCCAAAGTTGTTCCCAGAAAAATGAATATGTGTCATGGATGGTAATTTAGTAGCAAACTGGAATTGTTACTGGATGACTACTCGATGCAAGTTAAATGATGGGTTGGAGGTCTGCAGTTTAAGTGATACGGTTGCTAATCCCTAGTATAGCCCACCCCATCCCCACCCAATGGTACTGTTTTTTTTATCTTGATAGGTCATTAATGTTGAAGGTGCCATAATGCCATTGTGTGGAACATTCCTATGTCTTTTTCCTAACCCGCTAATATCTCATAACATGATCTATGTATGGGTTCTGTTGTATCTGGTAAAGAGATAAAAGGACTTCTATCCAAGACAGATTTTAAGGTGTTATCGTTGTGTCTAGTTACACAGATCACAAATACTCAGTGCGTTTTGAGTAACAGAAAGACCATAAAGATATGCAATTAAAACTGTGCATTTGGCCCCATGATCATTTCACTACAGCAAATGATTCCTGAAAAAGAACTGAGACTGTGTAGCAAGGTCGAAACAGCTTAGACCATTTAGCAAATGCGACAACGATGACGATAATTTCTGGGGGAGAATGTGCGTTCACAGTGAGCCATTAAACAAATAAAGAAGCAAACGTAGAATTTAGGCCTTTGGCATAATACAGTTTCAAAACTTAATCAGAGAACGGAAAGTTGTCTAGCAATTCTGATAGGAACTAACCTAGGAGCTCAATATTTACTCTAAAGCTTGACTAATGCTTTAACTTTCGTCCCGAAACTAGGTCTAAGGGCTTCAAACTAGGAGCTCAATTTATTTCGCCAAAAAAGAAAATTTAACAATATGCCTTTATCCGAAGATAAAAACTGAGATTATCTGAGGTATATATTCCATTTCCGTAACAGATACGAAGCAAGGCTTTTGGTATCTAGTTCCATCAAACACATAATAAAATGGAAACCACAACCCAATTGTCGATAAATAGACAAAAACTATAAGTAACTAATCTTATTGGTTGATAAAGAATCGTAATCGGGGCATCATGTGTTTCCCAATTCAGATGGGGATAAGATCAAGTAGGATTACATATAAGGACTTGAAACTAGGAGCTCAAAAAGTTTGAATAAGGTACCAACTTGGTCCAGAAATCCAAAAAAAGGCGGTTATTGCACTGTCTAGGTCTTAGTCTATTCCCTCAACAAATAAAAAACGAGCCAAGTAGCCTTTTAGTATCTAGTTCTTTGACACTCTCAAAGGCATTTCATCGTGGACGTAGAGTGCAAGAAATGGAAACAACCAAATCATAGTTAAGTTATACAGTTACTAATCTTGGTGAAGGTGCCATCTATTGGATCAAAGTTGGTCACTGAGTGCTAAAGGGTTTACGATTTAACGACTTAGTTTTTTTTTCCTATGTATCTTTCCTACGCCACTTATGCTAAAAATGATCCATGTATGGGTTCTAATGGGGCGGGAATGTGTATCAAAGGACCTGTATCCGAGACAAGGGCACATGTAGTCACAGCTTAGAAGATAAACATATGACAAGGATGACGATAACTCCTCAAAGAGAATCTGAATTCACAGTCATCTACTTTAAACAAATTAAGGGGGTGTTAGTTTCGGCTTATATAGCCGGCTTATGGCTTATCTGGTTTTCGGCTTATGTTTCATAACCTCACTTTTTGTGGCTTATTTTGAAACTTTTCAGCTTATATAAGTTTATTGTGACACAATAAACTTGGAAAAGTTTGAAAATATGCCACAAAAAGTGAGGTTATGAAACATAAGGCGAAAACCAGATAAGCCATAAGGCAGCTATATAAGCCGAAACAAAAAATGCAAATACGAAACCATTGGGGGGTATTACACAGTTTCTAGTTCCTAAAAGAGTCTCAGAGGCATTTCATCGAACACATAATAAACAAACAACAACCAAATTGTTAAAAGGAGATGAAAGTAAGTTACTAACCGATTATTAAGGAATCGGAGCAACCATCAGCTACTGCACTAGTGAGTGATTTGATAGATGAAGTTTCTTTCTCTGTAACCACCAAGGTTGGAGTTTGAGCTAAAACTAACTCCAAGTTATCTTTAGTGTTTTTCGTTTAAGCTAATAGTAGCAGTGCAATGCAGCGACGGGTACCCTATGACTAAATATTACTATATTCGGCCTTATTGTTGATGTTTTAGATGTGGGTGAAAGATATGAAATGGTTTGTGTACTGGTTTATATGTTTTTAATAATCATTATTGGTAATAATGATTTTTAACGGTTACACGTTTTTAATAATAGGCTATAAATAATTTGAAAACTTTATTTAATTTAATTGAAACGTCTGCATTTAAATTTTAATAATAAGATGTATTGAATTTTAAGTCTCCCATTTATAGTAAGTGTGTAGGCTTATTTTTGTAAGACTTTCTTTTTAGGAATGTCTTAAATGCATTATAATGTAGTTAAGATTAAGATGTATACGTGTGTGTTTATAAGTTTACTGTATAACAATAAGCTTTTGAGATTTACAAGTATATGTTTATTAATGAGTTGGAGTTGGGGCTAGAGTTAGGTCATCCACTGTATTTATGTGGCATTGTGCAAAGGATTAAATAACACTTTAGCTTGGAAGGCAAGGTAAGCTTCCATTCACTTTACACCTTATTGTCACGTCAGTTTTCTATCTCATCTTACTTCCACTCACTTTTTTGTAGACAAGGTCATCTTACCATCACTTTTCATTAAAATACTCACTTTATTAAAATATACCCCACTAAATACCCCACAAAAACTCACAAACTAAATAAATAATTAAGTAGGGCCCGGTCATTTTACAAAATCAACAAGGTGAGTCGTTCACCTTAACTCCTCTTGATTTGCGTGAGTCACGTGTGAGTCGACATGGTGTGCAAGGAAGTCACGAGTGACTGGAGCGGGTCACGGCTCCCTTGCCTTCCGGTCTTATAGTTTAACACTTTTGTGGGACTTCAAAGTCTAATAGGTGTTTTTCTCTTAATATACCGTGTATATACGCATATGTGAGCCCTTTGTTGTACTTTTGTGTTTCACTTCTCACTTTTTCTACTTTCATTTAACTATGCACGAGTTCAATGCAATGTAGGGGTGTTTCTAATAAACTCATGAGATGATGATGTGAAGTGTATTATACCATGTTGAGGCCAATGCGTTGGAGATGCTCTTAGAGCTCAAGTTGGGGCTTATAGTATAAGCCGAAAGTTGAAGCTAATATTTTTATAGAACTGTTTTTCGAATTATTTGAAGCTGAAGCTTATTAATGTAAAATCATATAAAAATATATCAAATTAAATTCACATATATTTCCAGTTTTTACGTGATAGTTCATTAAATTTTTAAGAGTATTTAAGTAATTTAACTATCCATAAACCTTTATAAGCCCTATTTTATGGGCTTGGACTTATGGAGGCTTATGACTTATTTTATAAGTCATTAGCCTCCATAAACCTGTGTGGCAAACAAGACTTATTTTATAAGTCGACTAATTTTAAAAGCCCAAGCCCCGATAAGCCTCTATAAGGGTGCGTTTGGTATCCCACTATGGGAATGAGACTATCACTATCAAAGTGATTAAACGTGTTTGTTTAATATGAGAGGGCCCACCACTATGGTAATGAATAATAGATTTTATCCATACTCCATATACATCAAACTACCTATGTATGGATCTTTCATAGATGAGGGACCCACTACTACTATCAAACTCATACCCATTGTCCTTCATGACACCATACCAAACGCACCCTAAACTTCTTGCCAAACATACCCATTGTAATAAACTTATATAAGCCCACACAAGTATTAAAATAAACCGAAAATTTGGGCTTATGTTATGTAAGCCGAAACACGTATAAGCTCATAACGATTTCACAAACTTTTATTTGAAACTCATGAAGCAAAAACCGTTTTTTATATAAAAAAATTTTCTTGTACGTAATCAATAAACACATAGTTTAAAAATCCTTATGAAAGTTTGAGTGTGTTCAAATTAAAAAATGTAATTAATTAATTAATTAATTGATATTGTTTTGGCAAAACTTAAAAATGATTTAAAGTTGTGTTTGCAATGGTGTGTTAAACCACTCGTAATGGTCACCAAAGTCACTCGTGGCGATGGTAACTAGTTATTTATTTTGGTAGGCTTTTGGCACGGGTTTAGTGGTGCACTAGTTATTATTATTTTTTACATTTTGGGTTCGTAGGGTATCTTTGTATATAAGTGATATTTTTGTATGTTTGGTTTGTTAGTCATTACATGTTGTAAGATGATGATGATATAACGCTGACGTGTAGGTGATGAGTTTGAAGAGCATTACATATTAAATATAGTTTTAAGGTGTTACAATCTAAAGTTTTGTCTAATTAGACTCTATTACCCTTAATTCATATTCTTATTGTGGCGTGTTTGGCATAAAAGAATCCCTTCGAGGCTTAACTTAGATTGCCGAGGTATCGATCTTGATAATGTTCGTTGTCTGGTGTGTAATGTTGACACAAAATCTAAATAGCATATCTTCGTAATGCAAAGCTTCTAGCGACACTTGGAAAACCATATTTTCTTGGTGGAAGATCACTGGTCCGCTTATCACCTTCATTGATGACGTGATTTCATTGGCGGACCGAGTCTCAATCGCTATAAATCAATCAAAGTATTTTGATGTGGTGGTTCATACCGCCATATGGCATTTATGGAGCTATAGAACAAGGTGATATTTTTTTTGTAAGGGCCTGTTTGTTTTGTAGATAGGTTTAGATTTGAATGTAAAGTTGTAAATTATGATTTGGATTTGGATTTGGATTTGATGTGAAGAGAGAAAATAATATAATAAATGAATTAAAATAATTAAATATACATTTAGTTTTTTTTATAATAAGCCATGTGAATTAAAAACTAAAAAAAATAATAATTATTGAACTAAAGAAGTAGAGAGAGACTAAGGTACTTTTTATCTGGGTCCACAATAATTATTGAATTAAAAACCCACCTAATACTAGGCATTTGAGAAAACCCTTGTATGAGGTACTCATGCCTAATTTATAAAGTCAAACTTCCAACCAAACAATTTTCTTTTATCCCAATCTCCAATTCCCGCTTAAACACATCAAACCAAACGAGCCTTAAAACGGCTTTCTAAAACTTTATTTTCAACGAATAAGGCTTTCATCTTTTATATTGATTTTAGTGTAAAAAAAAAAAAAAAAAAAAAAAAAAAAAAAGACTCCGCTCAATTGAATAGTTTAGTTTAGTGATTCCAATGGGGTCTTGCTAATTTAATGAATGCCATTAAAAGAAAGTTTAATGGCACGAAAAAATATCATATTTGTCACTTTTTGTCATTGTGTGTAGCCATTTCTTTTTTCAATTTTGACACCAACCTTTTAAAGTCGTGCTATTGTGTATTTTGTGACCATTTTACCTTTATTTTTTTTTTTTAATTTTGAAGGGTAAAATGACATGACAAAACAGTCACAAAAAACACAATAACACGAATTCAAAAGTTTGGTGTCAAAATTAAAGAAAAAAAATCGCCACACAATGACAAAAAATAACAAATATAATAACTTTTCGTGCCATTAACCATTAAAAAAAAATAATAAAAAAAAAAATAGCTTCTCTATTATGAACTTTTCTAGCATGTTACCACAAATAGGTTTCCCATTACTTTGCTACTTTTAAGCCTTTTATTTAATTTGGCATTTTACTTAAAAACTTTTATTTCCCTATCAATTTGTTGTGTTGATTGGTATGTCTTACCAATTATTTTATGAACTCATATACGTCAGTTAGGCTGTCAAAAATAGCGATTTATAAGAGGTTAAAGAGTCAATGAATGTGTGTATATGGCACCGACATTTTATTAATTAAGCCATGTTTTGGGCGACGTGATAATTATTTTATCTTCATCTAACGGCTCACATTAATTCTTTCTTACCAGCAAATGTGTTTTTGAGCCTATCCGATGAGATCATAATTTTATCTAGAAGAATGACCCTGATAATTGAAGACTTTTGCAATTTAAGCCTCACATACTTCATTTTGTATTTTAATCCTCTAAGTTTGTAATGATTGTTACATTGTAAGGACATGTCTTTTGTAACTGGGTGTTCAGTAATTTGTTTGCTTTTTATATTGAAACGTCAAGTGATTTCGCGAGTAATTTTAAGGGTTTTGGTTTAATAAATTGGTTTTGTGTAATAATGTGTCCGGTGATTTGTGACAGGCTACACGACTCAAGAGAGTACGTATACAACATAAACGTGTGTCCTAAGGTGACATTGCTCCATGAGAATTATGTGTAACGGCTACCAAAGTAAGTGAACACATGTCTAAGCAGGCCGCCAAGTCAGACTATAATGTCTTTTACATATTGTATTTGAGGCAAAGCGTGTGAAGCAATCAATATTACTAGCTATCAGCTATTATTGTTTTGCAGAAAACAAGTTACCGCAAAAGATTTGAAGACAAAAAATGATAACCTACAACTAATCCTTAAAGTTAATATCTCTCTCGTTACAAGAGCACATATTCATGGTTTAACAAACTTGACATCGTATGATAAACAAATTATTAATGAAAGAAAAAAACTACTAAAGATTGCCTACTTATAAAAAATTTAGTCTATTGGTATTTATGTTTACACATCAACCAAGAAGTTACATGTTGAAGTCTTATTAAAAATAAGGGCAAATAACCTATTTAAGCATCATACTTGTCACAAAAAGCAGTTCGACGTAGCGAATAAAAAAAATAGCCTTTTTGGCTACTAAACTCGACTAGTTTGTCTTTTATGGAGCATTTTTCCCACCTATTCAACCGGTATCCGGTTTAAAGTACAATAAAGGACAAAATATCAGTATTTGATCTTGTGGTTCATTCTTGACCGGTTGGTTCATCAATTACCATCTCACATTCATATACCCTTTACCAAACACAAGCTTCTTCACCCTCCCTTTTTCCTTTTCCTCCTTCACACATCTATTTGTTCCATTGACATACATCACTCAACCAGCTTGTGACTGCACCTCCACCACCATACGACGCCGCTACCACCACCAACCACCATAATCTCTCTCTCTCTCTCTCTCTCTCTCGTAATTAAAAACCACAACTGTTGTTGCTGCTTTGACAATCGCACCACCATCAGCATCGCGAACAATTGTCGTTGTTGTTTTGACAATTGCACCACCATCACCATCGCGAACAAACATCTGTTTCACAACATCCTTCCTTCACGTCAACCGCAAAATTAACCATCAATTTTATAAAACCTGTCAATTTTTTTATAAAACCATCAATTTTATGGATCCAACACAAGCAATAGCTTCTGAGATATTTCAAATTAATATTGTTGTAAATACTTTTCAAAGGCTTGTTAATACTCTTGGTACACCTAAAGATACACCTGAACTTCGTGATAATTTGTACGTCTTTTTTCATCTTTTATAATTATGTTGATTTGATTATATTCAAGTTGTATAAATGAGGTTGTGGTGTTGGAAGTGCGTTGTGGTGGCTGAAAATAGTTGTGGTGGTGTGTTAATGTAGCGGGTGTTCATAAATCGGGTGATGTTGCAATGGTGGGTGGTGAAAGAGGTGGTGGTGGTAAAGGTGGAAGAGAAAGTGTGTTTGGAAATGAGTTTTGTGAGTAATAGGTGGTGTCGTAAGAGGTAACGGGAGTAATAGGTGGTATTTGGAGAATAATGTAAAATGCCCAATAAAGGACAAACTAGTCGGGTTTAGTAGCCAAAGGGCTATTTTTTATTCGCCACGTCGAATCGATTTTTGTGACAAGATGACGCTTAAATAGGTTATTTGCCCTAAAAATAATTATAACACTGTGAAAGTGTGAAATAAGTGAGATATATGTGTGAAAATTGTCGCTTTAAAAGTGTTGGACTGTTGGGTGTGGGTGGCTGGAAAGTCTCACGCCAACCCGCCAACCAAGCGGATAACGCAAGCCGGAAACCATACCTCGTGACATAGGGTATGACGCTGAAATCATCAGCCAAGCGATACGTAATGTTTTGTTGTTATATTTGCGTTTTATTGGCTTTTGTGTGGGGCAAGGTGTATCATATAACGTCAACTTTTTGAAAGAGGGAGTTTTTGGTTTAAGTTACAGGTTTTGAGTTATACGTAAAAAAATATTGAAGTGGCAACACTTTTTGCTATAACGCGAGATAAATAAACCACGAGTGCTCTAAAAGGATCAAGAAGGCAAATTATAAAACACCCAAAGGGCCAAGGGCTAAAATTGTCAACACATCTAAACACTAGGACAAGTTCAGCATCTCCAGACACATGATAGTCACAGCACAGTCTCATCTAGTCATCATATCCCAGATCCAATCCAAATCTTACAAACAAAACACACACACACACACACCTACAATGGTGGAAGCACAATCCTACACAACTCGCAGGAGCAGCAACCCAC
The DNA here is from genome assembly GCA_022545495.1 of Chrysanthemum lavandulifolium. Lineage (NCBI taxonomy): Eukaryota > Viridiplantae > Streptophyta > Magnoliopsida > Asterales > Asteraceae > Chrysanthemum > Chrysanthemum lavandulifolium. The sequence goes on along the minus strand of CM040246.1, from coordinate 7,423,626 downwards.
GTTTAGAAACATCTGTAGACATCCCAGTAACACCAACCGGTGAAGTTCGTTTTGGAACATCATCTAGCAACATCAGCATTTTTACAACAGTCACATCTCCAGCTTTTTTAACTAGCTTATATATTGCTTCATGGTACTTGTCCAACATTGGTGTCTTGATACTAAATAAGTACTTGTTGTCTTTTTACGGCTTTAGATATCCTATTTTTCTAACCATGCTACATATGATCTCATGCACGTTATATAGTTTACTAATGATACGTTTTTTTAAGATTGTTCAGTTTCAACATATTTTGTCTAGGAAACAGTTTTTCAAGATTTTTGCATTGTCTATGATTTTTTGTTTTTCTGTTGTTTGTGGGAATACTAGTTTAAGGTACTTGCCTGTTTCGTTTAACCAAGCTATAGGTGCTACCACGCCGTTTTTTACGGCGATTTTTGCGTTTTTGATCACGTGTAAGAAAGAGTCTAAGGAGGTTTATTTCGCGCTAATGCCGGTTGTGTTTGGGATTGTTTTGGCTAGTAATAGTGAACCCTTGTTTCATTTGTTTGGTTTTATGATGTGTGTGGGGTCCACTGCTGGCCGGGCGTTGAAATCGGTTGTGCAAGGGTTGTTGCTGACTTCGGATAATGAGAAGCTGCATAGTATGAATTTGTTGTTGTATATGGCGCCAATGGCTGCGTGTATTTTGTTGCCTTTTAGTTTGTATATAGAAGGGGATGTGTTTGGTAAGACGGTTGAGAAGGCGAAAAGTGATTGGTTTATGGTGTTTTTGTTGATTGGGAATGCCACCGTGGCGTATTGTGTTAATTTGACGAATTTCTTGGTGACTAAGCATACGAGTGCTTTGACTTTGCAAGTGTTGGGCAATGCTAAGGCGGCTGTTGCTGCCGTTGTTTCTGTTTTGATTTTTAGGAATCCGGTTACGGCTATGGGGATATCGGGCTTTGGTGTTACGATCATGGGAGTTGTGCTTTACAGTGAGGCGAGGAAAAGATGCAAAGTTACAGTTCATTGACAGCCTAAAAGCGGATTCATGTTTCACTGGTTCATGTTCTTTTTAATACTTTTTGTTATTAGTTTTGATTGTTTGATGCTTTATTTAATTTCACTCATTGTGAAATTCAGTGAAGGATTTAAAAAAGGATAAAGAACGTTACACGATTAGATTGTAATATTGTATAGTACGAGATTTGTATACCATTCATTTAGAGAATCAACATTACATTCCCCTGTTTGTACCTTTACTAGCTTGTAATATCAGCAACATTAAGTCCGAATACGAATTTATAAAACATTCTTGAAGTGATATTTTACCTGTTTGTAGTTGCTTGTCGATAAGATTTTTTATAAATAAGCATGGATTTTGTAGTTATGATATGATTTGCTGTATTGAGTGTGTTCTAATTCAGGTTTAGCTGTAATCATATATATGAATACAATAATGTTATCCTTTTTGACTGTATAGAGTGTGTTCCAATTCAAGTTAACTTTAGTGCCTACTTGCTTTAGTTCTTGCTGCTGCAAATATAGAATAGGAATTTATCCTAAAATTCCGGGGACCTTGCTAGTGGGCAATTTCTTTAGGAATCTTATCCAATGCTTTTCTATAAAAGCTTATGTCAAGAATATTGATGTCTAGAAGACTAGAACTTTCAGCGGTTAAACGGGTGAGGTTTTCCTTGTTCGCGATAGTCCATTGAAGTAAATCTCTGCAATTGGGCTTGTTCTTGCTTAATCTATTGGCTACTCCAGGTCGTTTTCGCCTCCCCAATTGTATATGTCATTAGGACATGGTAATTTAAATCAGTGAATCGCCTTGAATATTAGAGGAAGGGCTGCCGTATCACCTATTTGACCTAGTTTTAGCGATAAAATTAATGCTGATAGAGCTGTTTTCTATCTTCTAACAGGGTACGGGTTGGGGTAGTTTTGGGTAGTTATTACAAAATCACATGAAAAGCAAAATGACCTAAATGCAGGAAGCACATTCAAGTAGAAGCTTACTGTTTCTATCCTAAGACAGAAGATCTTGAACCTCAAATGTGACAGGAGCTAATAAATTTCCCACATTAGCCTCAAAATATGTTTGACAGGTATTTAGGTGTACCTAAAGCTTATGTTACAAAAGTTGTCTTTTACTTTACTCATGTTCCCTGTTTTTAACCATTTACTGCAATAATTATTCACTATGTTTGACTGCTGGCACCAACAATAGCAACTACATATATAGTACTACTGTAGCATATGCACATGCCTTGTTTCTATTAGGTTGTTTTTTTGGCCTATTTGATTTTGTAAGCTTGCAAGTGATGGACCAAATAATGTAGTATGTGTGGTGTAAAATGACCACAAATGTGTGACATATATTGTCCATTATGGTACAACAACAAATGTGTGACACATTTTAGAACAATGTCACTATTACACAACACCTAGTAACATGTTACTACCAAATTAGAGATGTAGATACAACATCATACAGTTGGTAGTTGGTCCTTAAAAGTGAGTATCAACTTTTTCATGTACCCATTAAATGGAAAGAAACTTTTTATTGAGATATCTTAGGTCATATGGTTTGTAGTTAGAAATGTCAATTTTGAGTTGTGTACCATACAGTGGCTGATCTAGATCCACGTCAACCGAGTCGAATAAAAGAAATAGTTTGAAGCATACAATAATTCATACCCAAGAATTCAGGGTGATACATGAGACATAAGTACAATATCGTGTAAAGAAATGATAACTTTTAGTACCGATCACAACATATTTAAGCCAAGGCCATCAAAAGGCTACCGATGAATGCAGCTACAAGACTGTAACTTTTTGTCATCGCCAAACTGCTTGTCCCTGAAGTTGTGGATGGGCTAGGAGCTGGAGACACCGACTCGACATTGATGACAAACTTCATGTTCCTTAACTCGCAGTGCTTTCCAACACCACAAATGTACCATTTCCTCCCAGGGGTTGATAGGGTAATCACATCGTTTCCGCTAATGAAAATGCCATTAGGAGATGACAATGTGCATTGTTGGAAATCAGTCCCGTTAACTCTCAAGACATTATGTTTTCCGATCGGGTAGTTGAATACTGCAATAAAATAATGACCATTGAAACACAATTCACATATCGTATAAGAAACTTGAGATATTGTTGCTACTAATGACAAAAATGAAGCAAGTCAAATTCCATACCGAGTTTATCTCCAACAAAGAATTGTTTTCCTTGCGCCCAAGCTTGGTAATCGAAGTCAAGAGTCCAACCACTTGCATCGCCAACAATGTACTCAGTAGCTGAAACCGAGGTTGCTAGAACGAAAACTGTTGCAATCAAGACGATATTAGTACGAGACATGGCCATTTTTGGAAGTTTTTCAAGATCTTAAGTAGGTTCCTCCTTAGACAATTATAAACTCCCTCCAAAAAATGGCTTTTGAATTGTTTGATTTTGGTGTGATGAAACTTTGATACGATTGTGTGATTATTTATACATGTACTTTTTAGGACGGCAATAACATGCTGATTGGGTCCAATTTGTAATATACTTGCAATACCATTTTTTTAAATACCAAATAATCTAAGGGTCTTAAAAATAAAATAATATATTTGGATGTATTCTTATGACCTATTGCCATTACTTCATGAATCCACACCATTTGGACACACTTTGGGGTTTAAAATGGAGAATGGCATAAATAAATAAATAAATAATAAAAATGTATTGAAAATTATTTTTGACACAGTATAAAAACAAGTGTATTTATATCACATGATTTGGGAAATAATTTTAATACTGAAAAATATTTTCTAAAGCTACAAAGAATAGTGCTCTATAAAATCACCTAAAACATATTTTTATGTTTTACAACTTCAGTCAAACATTGAAATTTCAGAACTAGCCCAAAAAACAAAAGCAAATATAGATGAGAGATTTTGGGTCTGATAATTGGGTCAACCCAGTTTACCATAAAGCCAGGCCCATCAAGATCTTTATGTAGTAGGTTACTTACTACACACATCAATAAATTAATGATGTTGTGATGAAAATATTTTATTAATTTAGCGAGATATAATTACATCGATATATTAATAATTTATTAATTTAAAGAGGTTTTACGTGTTACTTTTAAATTTCTATGTCCAAGAAACTAGTTATGATATATTAATAATTTATTAATTTAAAGAGGTTTTACGTGTTACTTTTAAATTTTTAAGTCCAATAAACTAGTTATAATGTATACTAGTTAGAGATGAAAAATAAATTAAAAAAAACAAGTTCCAATTAACATTTTATGAATACAAGACATTGAAAAAATTAATAAATATATACTAATGAATGTTACGAGGTTCAATGCATTGAAGAAATTGTGAAATTTTTTAGTAATTATTAGTTTATAGTTTTGTTTGGACCAATATATATACACTGCGGTTTCAAAAAATATATTATCTTATTATTTATTGGTTGGTGTCCAATTTATACTGGTCTTAAGTTGGGACTGGACAAATTATTATTTTTATCGAAGTTATTGATTTATCAAGTATTAATTTATAGAGATTTTACTGTACTTGCTATTTTGTATCATTGTGAATCTTGAGCTTATTCATGGTATTATAAGATTCAACTAGGGTGTTCACAAAATTGGCTAACCTAAATAATAATAATAATAATAAAAATCGAACAGAATAAATCAAACCGAATTTGTAACCGAACTGAATTTATCAAAACTAAACCAAACTGAATTAAATATTCGATTTTCGGTTTGAATAGGGTTTTGATAAAATGTAAACCGAACCGAACCAAACACTGAATTCACATAAAAACCAAACCGAATAAATCAGGTATACGGTATACCTCAGGGACATTTTTTGCAGTTTACTCTTAAAAATAAAAACCAAAACTGAACCGTGATAAGTTGCTTTTTGCAGCTTTGATTTCTTCGGATTAAAATTGACTGATTCTGCTCAATTTTTCGGTTTTATTTAACACCCTTAGTTAAATGACAAAAAAGTAAGAACTTGTAAGAATTGTTTGATGTTAAAGATATATAACGTTATTTTCTTGCTTTATAAGCATCAAACGTCATATACCCCTACACACCAACAATATAATACTAATCTCAACATGTCTAAGTCATTCATACCGAAGTATATAAACAAGCATCATTTCTTTCTTGACTCCATGTGGGATTTCACATATAAGAGCACTTACAATCATAACGCCGGAACCGGCGTTATTGCCGTGTTACCCGGCGTTATTTGGCGTTATGGTTGGAAGTCCGGCGTTATTTGGGTGTTAAAGGGGCGGCGTTACTGCCCCAACGCCCGTTATTTGCATTTTTTTTCTTCTTTTTCATTTATGCCCTAAACGAGGATTGTTTTGTAAATTGTTGGGAATGTTATTGATGTTATTGGGATGTTATGGTTGTGGGTGTTTTTTGGAGATGTTAATGTTAAATGTTAAAGCTGATGTGGCGCTGACGTGGACGGTGTTATTGGTGTTATGGTGTTATGGTTGGGAGTGCTCTAAAATAAGTTTTACTTACAAACACTTGAAAAGCGGAATCTTTGTTTAAACAAACTAACCAAACCGAATAAATCGATCAACACACCTAGGTTGCTTGTCTAGTTGAGAATCTTGAACTTAGATTCACGGTATGAGAAGATTCAACGAATAATTATTTTATGTTTTTCATAAAAAAATATCAAAATGATGTGACAAAACAAAATGTTGATAGTCTCTTTTAACTCACGAGATACGTATGTACCCATAGACCAATCTTTCTATTTAAAACAACGCAAACACTAACCACAAATTGACCAATTTCCGTGACTACCCAACAATTACAACCCAAATCATGTAATACAAAAAGCACATTGCATGTGATACTATAAGACTTGTAACATTTATAAAAACTTGCATTGTTGTTAAAGTGTCTATAATCAGTGTTTTTAGCAGCAAGAAATGGTTAAGGAACGAAATATTCATAACCCGGCAAATATTCATTTTGTTGACATCCATGAAGTACCCGAAGAAGAGGAAGAGGAGGAAGAAGAGAACGAGAAAAAGCATACTAATAAAATGGCGGAAAGACCACCCGAGAAGAGACTAAACCGGCCACCAATGATGAAGTTTCGTGAAGGAAAAAGAAGTAATAATGCTCATAGAAGTTTTAGTAGGCAAGTTTCGTTAGAAACTGGTGTGTCAAAGCTTAACAAAGCACAGAATGAGATAAAATCGCTTCCTCGGAGTGGTAGGAGTTTTAGTGGCTTTGGTTCGTCGCATGGAGTTGATGGGAATGTGAAAAAAGGGGATTTTAATATGTTTAGGACGAAGTCGACACTTAGTAAACAGAATTCTTTCATGTTGCCGCTGAGAAAAGACAGTGGAGTTAATCAGTTTCATAAGAACGGTGAGGAGGGTGTCGGTGATGAAACTTTTGATAAAAGTGTTCCCGCTGGTAGATACTTTGCTGCGCTTACAGGACCTGAACTAGATCAAGTCAAGGTACTTAAGTTTTATTCATAATCTTGTTATCCTTGGTCTTATTAATTACACATGTATACCGTTAGAACAAAGGCCCGTTGGTTATAAAAATTAACAATCTCTATGACTCTATTTAACGGCGTTTTTGTAGGATACAGAAGACATACTTCTGCCTAAAGACAAGAAATGGCCGTTTCTACTTAGATTCCCTATTGGTTGTTACGGTATGTGTTTAGGCCTAAGCAGCCAAGCGATACTATGGCGCAACCTCACAATAAGCCCAGCCACCAAGTTTCTAAACATTCCACCATACGTAAACCTTGTGCTTTGGATCTTAGCATTAATCGTGCTTGTATGCGTGACCACTACTTACCTTCTAAAATGTGTATTCTACTTTGAAGCCATAAGAAGAGAATACTTCCACCCTGTGCGTATTAACTTCTTTTTCGCACCATGGGTCGTGTGCATGTTCTTGGCGATAGGGGCACCACCAATGATAGCTCAAAAGCCTCTTCACCCAGCCTTATGGTGTGCCTTCATGATTCCTTATTTTCTTCTCGAGCTCAAAATTTATGGTCAGTGGCTTTCAGGAGGTAAAAGAAGGCTTTGTAAAGTAGCTAACCCTTCGTCTCATTTATCAGTTGTGGGAAACTTTGTTGGGGCGATTTTGGCTGCGAAAGTAGGGTGGAATGAAGCAGGAAAGTTTCTTTGGGCCGTTGGGTTTGCGCATTATCTTGTGCTATTTGTTACATTGTATCAAAGATTACCTACTAGTGTAGCATTACCTAAGGAGCTGCATCCTGTTTATTCTATGTTTATCGCAGCCCCGTCTGCTGCTAGCATTGCTTGGGAAGCTATTTATGGTGAATTTGATGGATCTGCAAGGACTTGCTACTTCATTGCGCTTTTCCTTTATATTTCTCTCGTTGTACGAATCAATTTCTTCACAGGATTCAAGTAATAACACAAATTCATATTGAGCATTTGCTTCTAAAATTGCTACTCACTTGTTCTTCATAATACTTAATTATGTAATGTTATGCAGGTTTTCGGTAGCATGGTGGTCTTATACTTTCCCAATGACTACAATATCAGTTGCAGCAATCAAATACGCAGAATATAACACTGGTGTTGTAAGCAAGGGGATTGCGTTGACACTGTCGTTTCTCTCATCAACCATGGTGTTTGTACTATTTATTTCTACGTTTCTACACGCCTTTGTTTGGCAGACATTGTTCCCTAACGATCTTGCTATTGCAATCACAAAGACAAAACATATCAAAGAGAAGAAACCGATGAATCTTAAGCGTTGGGCAAGGAAGTCCTTTGTCTCAATCACAAAGAACAATTCCGCAGATAAACACACACTCGAGAATGATCAGTGATTATTTATCTATATAGTTTGCTACTTTCATTGTAAAATTTATAATTGAATCAAGACTATGATACTTCAATACTTTACACAGTTCATTTATATACAGTGTCTCTTCGCTACAGATCCAGGAAAAAAAAAACTCTATGTTCATGGCATAACACAGTTTCTTACTGCAATAATGGTTCGTTTTCATCCCTAGACTTGATTAACTTTCTTGTGGTATAAACTGTAACTCCTGCCATTGTCACCACAGTTAAAAGAAACCCAACCACTGTGCACACGATCTGTGGTGTAGACATCGTTCTATCATCATTTGATGCGTCCGCCAATGAGCTGATCATTGTGCCCCTGAAATATACACCCTTTAGGCCTTCAACAATTATGACATAACTATACAGATAGAACTAAAAACATTATGAGTCAAAGGTATTAACGGGTCAAACAACCCATTTTGACCCGTACTATAAAAGTAATTCTGATTTGAGCTGATTCGTTACCTAATAACCCTCTCATTATAATGTTTTAAGGCTCACAAGTTATGCGTACAAAGTACATGAAGAAAGAAGATAAGTCTTACGTATATATAGCCACGAAAATCTCTGGAAGCATTCCAACCAATGTGCCAAATAAGTACGGACCAAATTCAACACCCGTGGCCACAGCACAGTAATTGTATAGAATATATGGGAATGGTGACATTCTTAACTAAATGACAGCTTTAAACTGATCAAACCAATTCCCTTCGCCTGCTAATCTCAAAATCGATGCTTTCTTAGGAAATCTTTTTAGCGTCTCCTGCATAAAGAACAAACAATATATATTTCGTGATTAATCTAACTTCCGTTAAAAGTATAGCAAGATTTTCAGAGATATGAAAGCACTCACTTCTATTTTGTGGGAAAATAAGGATCCAATGTAGTAAGGAAGAAATGTGCCGATTCGTTACACCCCTGATGATTAATAAAAAGGCCTAGCCGTAGCCGAAAGTCATTCCACTCTATGGTATATTAGTAACCAAAATTTTGTAATCAACTCACGATTGTTATTTGTAGCGACGAAAAACATTGTGGTAACATTATAAGTAACCCTTTTTAATAAACCGAGCTCTAAATGTTTCCATATATGCAAATCAGAAAGTGATTCTTAATTATGAAAAGTCTCACAAACGAAAATAATGTATGAGATTGCTCAATTGGTTAGTATATTTGTTTCAATGTTTCTACACGCCTTTGTTTGGCGGACATTGTTCCTTAACGATCTTGCTATTGCAATCACGAAGACAAAACATATCAAAGAGAAGAAACCGATGAATCTTAAGCATTGGGCAAGGAAGTCCTTTGTCTCAATCACAAAGAACAATTCAGCAGATAAACACACACTCGAGAATAAGTGATTATATCTATCTATACTATGATTTGTTATTTCCATTGTAAATGTTATAACTGAATCAAGACTATGATACTTCAATACTTTACACTGTTCATTTACATACAGTGTGTCTTCGCTACAGATCCGAGAGAAAAAAAAAAAAAAAATCTATGTACATTCATGGCATAACACAGTTTCTTACTGCAATAATGGCTCTTCTTCGTCCCTCGACTTACTTAACCTTCTTCTAGTATATACTGAAACTGCCGCCGTCGTCACCACAGTTAAAAGAAACCCAACCACTGTGCACACGATCTGTGGTGTAGACATCCTTCTATCATCATTTGATGCGTTCGCCAATGAGCTGATCATTGTGCCCCTGAAATATACACCCTTTAGGCTTTCAACAATTATAACATCACTATAGAGATACAACTAAAAACACTATGAGTCAAAGGTATTAACGGGTCGACCCAACCCATTTTGACCCGTACTATAAAAACTACTAGCAATTCTGGCATGAGCTGATCCATTACCTAATAACTCTCTCATTATACTGTTATAAGGCTCACAAGTTATGCTTGCAAAAGTATATGAAGAAAGAAGATAAATCTTACGTATATATAGCGACGAAAATCTCTGGAAGCATTCCAACCAATGTGCCAAATAAGTACGGACCAAATTTAACACCCGTTGCCACAGCACAGTAATTGTACAGAATATAGGGGAACGGTGAAATTCTCAACAAGGTGACAGCTTTAAACTGATCAAACCAATTCCCTTCGCCTGCTAATCTCAAAATCGATGCTTTCTTAGGAAATCTTTCTAACATCTCCTGCATAAGGAACAAACAATGATTAATAAAAAAACCATAGCCATAGCTGAAAGTCATTCCACTCTATGGTATATTAGTAACCAACATTTTTCTTCTTCAACCTATGTGGGACAGAATATTAGGATAGAAGGTTAAAAAAGATCTACATAAAGAAAAAAATAGTTAATTATTATGTAAAAGATTTTGTTCAGATAGAAGACTAGAAAAAGGTCTGCATTAAAAAAAATGGTAAATTGTTATAGAAAATATTCATATGACAAGGAAAGAAAGAAAATGCGAGAGTGTTATCATGAGCTTGTGAAAGAAAGATATGCCACTTCGAACTCCAAATTGAAGTTTAGAAACAACTAGTTTATGTGTTTGGAGCATGAATCACGAAGGGAACTAACAACTTGGATAACGCGAATCACATGTTGTTGTTGCTCTAAAAACGAAAGATTGAAAATGTTTAAGCGTTGTATTAAAAGAGACTGCGATTTTTTCTAAGAAATAGGGGTTAGCGTTTACTTATCTAAATTCGTTTATGTAGAATCTATATATGAACATATCGTTGAGTGAACTATGTTTTTGGATCATAAACGTTTAACTATTATAGTATTATGATACTTGATTTGACCCTAAATTAAAATCTCAAATTTCTAAGAGAGTACTTATGTTAACATCTTTTATTAAGTGGTAGTCGTATGTTTCTATTGGCCTCTAAAATATGTGTTCCTCTCTAACTTGTTAGACGTTAAAAATTAAAATGGTCTTCATCAAAATAAATAAAAAAGTTAAGACTTCATATACGTCTTGGCTATCATAAACCTTCCGGTTTTTTTTAACCTGAAAGATTTATAATATCCGAAGACATAATACTTGTCTTAGCACAAAATAAATAAAAAGTTAAGACTTCATATACGTCTTGGCTATCAGGAACCTTCCGGGTTTTTTTTAACCTGAAAGATTTATAATATCCGAAGACATAATACTTGTCTTAACACATTTAGCAAGCATACACTTATGGTATATAAGTAACCAACAACTTCTATCTTCAACCTATGTGAGATAGAGTGCATGGATAAAAGATTATAAAATGTATGACCTTAAAGAAATACGTTTTGTAATCAACTTACGATTGTTATTTGTAGCGATGAAAAACATTGTGGTAACATTATAAGTAACCCTTTGTTTGGCGGACATTGTTCCTTAACGATTTTGCTATTGCAATCATGAAGAAAAAACATATCAAAGAGAAGAAACCGATGAATCTTAAGCGTCGGGCAAGGAAGTCCTTTGTCTCAATCAGAAAGAACAATTCAGCGGATAAACACACACTCAAGAATAAGTGATTATATCTATCTATACTATGATTTGTTATTTCCATTGTAAATGTTATAACTGAATCAAGACTATGATACTTCAATACTTTACACAGTTCATTTATATACAGTGTGTCTTCGCTACAGATCCGAGGAAGAAAAAAAAAAAAAAAAAAACTATGTACATTCATGGCATAACACAGTTTCTTACTGCAATAATGGCTCTTCTTCGTCCCTCGACTTACTTAACCTTCTTCTAGTATATACTGTAACTCCTGCCGTTGTCACCACAGTTAAAAGAAACCCAACCACTGTGCACACGATCTGTGGTGTAGACATCCTTCTATCATCATTTGATGCGTCCGCCAATGAGCTGATCATTGTGCCCCTGAAATATACACCGTTTAGGCCTTCAAAAATTATAACATCACTATAGAGATACAACTAAAAACATTATGAGTCAAAGGTATTAACGGGTCAAACAACCCATTTTGACCCATACTTTAAAACTACTCTCATTATGCTGTTTTAAGTCTCGCAAGTTATGCTTACAAAAGCATATGAAGAAAGAAGATCATATGAGTCTTACGTATATATAGCCACGAAAATCTCTGGAAGCATTCCAACCAATGTGCCAAATAAGTACGGACCAAATTTAACACCCGTTGCCACCGCACAGTAATTGTACAGAATATATGGGAACGGTGAAATTCTCAACAAGATGACAGCTTTGAATTGATCAAACCAATTCCCTTCGCCTGCTAATCTTAAAATCGATGCTTTCTTAGGAAATCTTTCTAACATCTCCTGCATAATGATCAAACAACACATACGCTGAGATTAACGTAACTTCCATTAGAAAAAGAGCAAATTTATTTGTAATATGAAAACACTTACTTCAATTTTGTGGTAAAATAAGGATCCAATAAAGTAAGGCAAAGATGTGCCGATAACTACTCCACCAATGATTAATAAAAAGCCATAGGTGTAGCCGAAAGTCATTCCTGCAACCCACATAGAAGGTGTAGATGGTAAAAGAATGCTCGGAAATAAAGCTACTGAAGCGAATATAAGAACTGCTAGCACTGGCTTGCTGAACGTCTCGGTCTCCCAGTTCAAAAGGGGTATTACTCCCTGTTATAAACGTCGCAAACATGAAGAATTATAGCAAAAAAGAGACAAGAAGCCATAATAATTTACTAGTAGCTAGTTACCTTATTGATCAAAAAAGGAGCGATCCATAACAAGAAACACAGACCCATAGCTGCACCGAAACAAGCAGCAAAAACAAACTTTGCCCAACGCCAAAAACTACTACATGAGTTCCAATACGACGTCATGACAGCCAACCCATGTTCCGGCTGAGAAAATGTTCCATAATCACCCTTAGACGTAACCTCATCTCGAATCGTGATCTTTAAACGGGAAACTGCATCTTCTTCCTCGTAAGTAGTCATATGACGAAGATACTAAAGCAACTTAAAAAAGTTGTAACAAATAAATTTACTAAGGTGCAATATATAAGTAGATGAAAATGCATGGAATGCTAGTATTATAAGTTTTTAACATATTAGAATTTTTTATTTATACAATGATTAAATTGTTGTATCTAGCTGTTTATGCATTTTCTTATTATGTAAGAGTAGTTGCAAATGGTAATTACTAATTAATACTAGAAAACCTAAGCAACAATCATTTAAATTTGATAAATGCTTAAAACCATTGTTTATACTTTTTTTAAGAAAAAAGAAAAGTGTTAATTACTTGAAAATTATCATACTTGTCACTTTTATTATTGTGTGTTTTTTTTTTATCTTGTTGTGTGTACTAAACTTTTAAATTTCGATTATTGTGTCTCTTTTGTGACTATTTAGCCATGTAAAATGATCATTTTACCCTTCAAATTTTGAAAAAATGAAGGGTAAAATGGTCACAAAAAACACACAATAATCGAAATTTGAAAGTTCAGTATACACAATAACAAAAAGTGACAAGTGTGATACATTTTAAAGCAATTAATCTGAAAAAAAAAACGTTATGATTATGCCAAATTAGTTTGGATATACATCTTTGTTTCAAAGAAAAACAAGCAACTCATTTCGTAAAGCAACAATATATTTCGTAGGCTGACGAATGCAAGGCTTTGTGACACATTGTGTGCAATTTCTATAACCAAAGTAGTTAAGTTATATAAGAGTTGCGTGAGTGCATCATATTTTTCAAAAGCATATACATCAAATAGTTATTATTGTTGTCGGAGCTATTCCTTGTGGGGTGGACAATGACTGGTGTCAAAAGGCACTCAGGATCAGGATGTTTCCGACAATCTACATTTTTTTTTTGGAATTAAATAGTTATTATTACTTCTTGCTTCACAGATGAGCTTTAAGTTTCCCTAAATGGATATTCTAAACGGATTAAAACAAAGTACATAGTAGTAATAATTAGTATAAGATAATGTTGAGTTAATTGCATTTTTAGTCCCTGTGGTATGTCCAAATTGCATGTTTGGTCCCTAAAACTTTGAAAATGCAATAATAGTCCTTATTTTGAAGTTTGGATTGCATTTTTGGTCCCTAATCTGTGTGAAATGACCAAATTACCCTTGTATTCTCTGAATAAGACAAAGGGTATTTTAGTCATTTCACTTTATCTAAGGACCAAAATTGAAATCCAAACTTCAAAATGGAGATTATCATTGCACTTTTAAAGTTTTAAGGACCAAACCTGCAATTTGACCATACCACAAGGACCAAAAATGAAATTAACTCATAAATTTTTCTGCATGATTGGATGTCAACAACTACAAACACAAAGTGGTGAACCTGAGTCAATTATTGTAGTGGGTTGGAAATTAGAATTATGTTGTTAATTGGTAGTGTCCATTATGAAGTTATATATGGATGTTGCTTGCTACAACTTTGGGTCATGTTAGTTAGGTTCATGAATGTTATGGTGTCGCTTTATTCATATCGTTATGTAATGATAAAGAAAAAAGAATAGTTTGTTCATCATAAGTTATTCTTTTTTTAACAATCAAAACATGCTTATGCATAGTGTTAAGATTCTTACGTCTCATCAAATACAACATATAAGGATTATAAGCTCAACGCAAGTTTTATTTTAAAACCAATTGATGATAAAATAAATTGCTTATTAAGCTTATATGTTAACTTTGACATTATAGTTCTATTGATGTGGGATTGAGTTTGCATCATATGGGCTTCCCTTTCAACTCTAACCATGATCTCATCTTTTTCATACCGCCGACCTTTGTCATTAGAACACACCGCCTTTTACCGGCTTCGTTTCAGTACAAGGTTTACCGAGATCTATTGATATCGTCGAATTAAACCGAAGGAACACCATCTACATCATCGCTGACTCAACCGTAGCTCTAATATGTTGAGATTCCTACGGCCCAGCATCTCACAAAGTCCAACATAAAAGCCCCCTGAGGTTCTATTCTGAAACCAATTGATGATAGAAGGAGTAACCCACCAAACTTATATGTTAACTTTGAGATTATAGTTTTATCGATGTTGGATTGGGTTTGCACACCCAACACATAGATTTTAGAGTAAAAATACAAATTTGGTCAAATTGCAAGCGCAATTCATTCAACTTAAGTCTAGGCCTTGCCTTTATGAGGAACTTTTTATTGCAATACAGACCTTAGCATGACAACATATTAAATTTGAAAATGCAAACGCAGTCCTTGTCATGTACGATAACTGTCCACCAAAGTTCACCACAAAAACTGCGCCGCATTTTTAAGGTTATAAAGACTGCGCCTGAAATTTGGCCAAACCACAAATACCACCTTTTCAATTTACTAGATTTATATGTTCAATCTGAAACAATTTTACAAGTGTGTTCATTTGTTTGGGTCAAGAAACAAATGTGAGTCCATAAAAAATATAACCCATTATAAAAGGGAAAAACCACTTACTAAAATGACCCATAAAAAAAAGCCTCTTTAGTTGGGCTGCATATATAGATTTCTTTTTAACTTTTTATATCGACTATCATTGTCAAACAAGTTGGATTTTTTTTTTATGTGGACCTGTGTACTGGATCTAATCATGAGAGTTTTTGACTCGTTTTCTGCATATCATTATACATCTAGAAAAATTTATCAAGAAATGGTTCATAGTTTCTACAGTCATGATGATGATAGGCCCAAAATTTCTTGGTTTCTTGCATGCTCGATCAATGCTGGCATGCTGCAGCTAGCTAGGCTTAAATGTCACTATTGGTATTTGGTCCCCTTGCTTCAGTCCAAAAACATGAAACCAAATACACAAAAACTGAACTGTCAACGGTTAGTTATCCTTTTAAATTTTCTACCCAATTGTATAACCAGCAGCGGAGACATGAGGGGGGCAGGGTGGGCATCCTTAGCGAAATGTTGTGTAATTTTTCCAGTATGTAGTTTTTAAAAATTATCAAAGTTTGTGTCCTCGACCATAACTTTCTAGCTCCGCTTCTTGAGTATAACGAGGATTTACCAAGTCAGACATTCTCTTATGTGAAAAGTTTTCACCTTTTGATGTATAAGTCAAAGCTTTCGGATGCTTTTGGAGTTAAATAAAAACGAATTATGACTTTTTAGAGCTTTATGGTCCAGGGTTCAAATGACATTATGGTTCTTGACTTCCACACTTAAATGAAGTTTTTTATAATAGCATAAACAAATCTATCATCTATTAATCTAATGTATGTTGTTTATAAAAGTCTTGGCCTTCGACTTTGTTGTTTATTGATAAACTCATAATGGATAAAGTCATAAAACGTACTCGGGTACAGCCGTACAATAAGCAAATATATTGAACTAGCTGAGCCGGATCGAATAGAATTGGCTTGAATTATGGAGCTTTTATAAAAGATTATTATATTAGTTATGAATTTTTTTCTTTTTCACCGACAATTTTTTCTCACGTTACACTACCTATCTCAAAATATATCTCACAAATGACTCTATCGAGGATTGAATCCACTATTTTTTTTTCAAACGATTTTTTCACACCCTATATTAGTTATAATAAATTCAAAAGTTTTACTAATGACATTTGGTTGTAATAAATCATTTCAAGCTTTGGGTAAAGGCTTTTGTCTTTTTAGTCTAGTTGTATGCTTGTTTGTTATATTTTATTTTCCGGCTAGCTATAAGTCCACAAGATTGGCATGTCGATCTTATGAGGTTGGTAGTTAGAAGCACAATTGATACGTTTGTTTGGACACGTCGATATGGTACTCTGTCATATTGTCTGAACCTTATTGATTGATTAACATACTTTAATCATTTCAAGCTTGTTACACCTACAAAGTTAAAACTGTTTTAAGAACATATATGCAACTAATTGTACTACGTTGAGTAGGAGATGAATTCAAAGAAACAGGAAAATTAATCCAACAGTTATTTTATTAACTATGTTAAGATAAGAAATCAAACGTAGTAATGGATGAAATAGTTACTACACGAATTCGACTATACTACTATTGTACATGAGATAGTTTCTTTTCGAGCTCGGATAATAAAACGAGGTTCTCTTGATGAAGCTGTGATGCCTTCTTCCTCAATTTCTCGTTCTCTTTAAATATATTCATGTTCTCCATGTACAACTTCATGTTCTTGACCTCCATCTCTCTTTTAGTCTTCTCTTCGATTAGTTTGTTCGCCCTATGCAAAGAGTAAAACCTAATTCATCAAGAAATAAACAAGAGACAAACACATGCATATTGAGACATGTGTCTGTTTCTCCAGTTTGTACACTGGAGTGTGCAAATAAAAAAATTTACCTGTTGAGCTTATGAATGCGAAGATGTGCCTGTTTCCGAACGCGCTTTAGTATTGTTTTACGGGTTGCGGAAAGAAGAGAATTCGATGAGATGCATTTTGAGTTGTGTGTGCACATTTTTGATGTAGTGTTTTTGTTGTTTCCTTTTTTGAGAAAGGTTAAGAAAAAGGTACAAAACTCTCAAATGAATGAATGAGTTGTGGGTTGCTAGCTAGCTTTGCCATCTCTCTTATATATAGGTCAAATTCTCTTTTGGTATTGGTTTTTCATATTACGCGTACTTGCTGAAAATAAATACTAGTAATCATGCTAGGTTTAATAACATCAATCATAAGTGTCACTTAAGCTTGGTCAAATGAGCAAAAGATAAGACTAGCTGACTTTTAGCAACTTCGACAAGCTTATAAACAGATAGTCTCTACCAGGGCCGTCTCGATCATGAATTTATAAATTTTTTGACGGCTTTGGACGAAATTATATAATGAGGCCTTTCGAGAAGGAATGTTATATATAAAGTGGCATCATTTATACGATATAATGCAATTAGTTATCTAAACGTTTTAATGTATTAATATGTGTACACATGCATATGATTATTAACGAGACAAATTTTGGGCCATGAACGGTCGCCCACCTTGCACACCCATAAATACGGCATTGGCCTCTACTTTATAATCCAAGTAAAATTAATTTAATCAATTGCAGGGTAGCTAAAATAAGACTGCATTTCAGACTGTGTGTAGTTATTTCAACTAAGAATAGACGCCCGATCAAAGAATAGCTCTAACGACGTTGTACGTACGAGATTTGAACTTGAGTCTCGAATTGCAAATCTTAAACCCGTAACTTTAAGCTATAACATTGTTCTTATTAGATTTAATTAATTAACTATTCGAGTCTCAACTAGGTCTTATATAGTTTGTAAGAAAATCAATATTAGAGATAGAACGAGTTGGGCATTTTACGAGCTGTATGTTTATAAGCCGCGGAAAACATACATAAAATCGTGAAAACATCAACTAGCTAGGCGAACCAAGGTGGTGTTTGTTTTTAAGAGCCTGAATCAATCAACCGCATATCCGAATCAACTGGCGTAAATGTCTCGAATCGACCGCATCCGAACGGAAAAAACTCACGTGTTTGAACCACACATTTGCTTGCTTCGTACTAATATTTTTGGTTTTTTTGTCGTGAGAGAAGCGGCAGAGCGTTCGAGACACCCTCTCAAGCCTGGCTATTAACATCTTACTGCGCTCGAACGCGCGTCGAACGGGAAAAAAAACAAGCGGTCTAAACGACCAAAATGTCGACCGCGTCGAGCTGTTCAGATTAAGAGGTCATTAGAGCGCTTAACGAAAAAACAAACACCACCTTAGGAGATGCGTAGTTTCTTACATCATTTTAGCACATAACAATTTATAATGTCAAGACAAATAACAAATATAGATTGTTGAAGGGTCTTTTAATGACAAAAAATGTTTGTTGTGTTTATTATATATCCGACTGTCGTGTCTACATTTTCTTACCTTAATATTAAAGATGTTTTCATGTATATACAACGGTAGTATTTTGTCATTTTTATCACATGAAATGATGAGAGTTGGTAATTATGGTGTTTGTATTTATGTTTAAAATCTGACGAAATTATTTTTTAACCATGTGTAGAGTGGGCCATGTATCGAGAGATATGGTGGTGATTATTTAATTTCAAGAATGGTAATCATTACATGTAACGAAGGCCATCTGTAGACAAATTGGAAAAGCCTAAGAACAAGGACACCTTTTGTGCACGTATATATATTAATCTATATCAAACCATATGACCATATACGTATGTATGTATATAAGAGCATGGAGTGTCGTGGTTAGCCATTTCTCTTTATTTTGGGCTCAATTTGTGTCATATTATTTTAACACACTCACTTAAAAATACCCATCAATCACAACTAACTCAAACCTCTTCATTTGGGTCTCACTCATCCTAATTTTATTTCTTTTCCATATTTTTCTAACACAATAAAATTTATTTCATTAAAATTAAATTAAATAAAATTACGGAAAAAAACTACATTTGCACAAGATACATACTATTTGGGTGAAATGAAAAATAAGCAATAACACAAGGGTGTAAAATGAAAAATCAAAACATCATCTTCTTAAGTTGGTAATCAATCTCCATCGCTGCAGCATCACAAACACAAACACATCTCACAAACACAAACACAAAAGAAACAAATTAACAGAAAAAGTGGTTTGTCTTTATCCGTGTCGTTAGAGTGGCGAGGAGGCAAACGGCGAGGCCCACTGGTGTGGTGGCGAGGGACGACGAGCCATCCACGTTGGACTGGCGAAGCAATTTCGCCGTGACACTCTTTGCTCTAAGTGGTTCAAACCATGGTTCTAAAAGTTGCCTTATGGCGGCTTTAAGGCGCCGCCAAGGTATAGAGCGTGGCTTTTACGTTATGAAATAGATCAAGGCGTCGATTTTAGGCGTGGCATGAGATAAGTCGAGAAAAGGCGCGTAAAAACGCGAGGCATGACGAGTTTTTTTTATTTAGTGTTATTAAGCAAAAGTCTTATAAAAAGGAATCACTCGAGTCTTTATTAAAAGTGAATAGTAAAAAAAATGTTTTCTGTTAGCCAATAGGATGATTGTTGCGCAAGTTTTTAAAATCAGAATCCTACTCATGATCATTTTCGTTTTTGCAAGATCGAAATCGTAAGATTGGATCAAAATCTTAAGATCCTACTACAATGTCATTTTATTAATAGTGTTTGTAATAGTATTCACATCTACAAATTATTATAGATTATAAATATAAAATTTTATGTATTTTATTGAAATGTTGTCCTAAATTTTAAATATAGAATGTTTAAGAAGATTAACATTTTGTTTTTTAAATTTTACAAAACATAATCAAATACTTTGTAATTTTTTAGTTTGCGTTTCAAGAAAAATAAGATTGGGTCAGATAAGATTTTAATATTCTATGGTCAAAATCGAAATCTTATAAGATTTTAAGCCTGCTAAGCTCCTACGTAAAATCTGGATAGTTTATGCTTTTATATTATCGTAAAAATCGTAAAATTTTAAAATCATATCAGAATCTTAACAACTATAATTCTATGCGGCAGAATTTATGCTTTATAATATTGTAAAATTTTAAGATCAAGAATCGAAATCTTAACAGCTATAATTCTACGCAGCTGAATTAACCTCACTTATCTTTTTTTAACAGATTAAGCTCACTGGTTCAGCGTAAAAGGTGCATTTGCAGTAGTTGTGTTTTCTTTTATTGTATGAAAGATTTATTTTTAATTAGAAATCGAAATCTTATAAGATCTTAATATTCTATGGTCAAAATCGAAATCTTATAAGATTTTAAGCTTGCTAAGCTCCTACGTAAAATCTGGATAGTTTATGCTTTTATATTATCGTAAAAATCGTAAAATTTTAAGATCATATCAGAATCTTAACAACTATAATTCTATGCGGCATAATTTATGCTTTATAATATTGTAAAATTTTAAGATCAAGAATCGAAATATTAACAGCTATAATTATACGCAGCTGAATTAACCTCACTTATCTTTTTTTACCAGATTAAGCTCACTGGTTCAGCGTAAAAGGTGCATTTGCAGTAGTTGTGTTTTCTTTTATTGTACGAAAGATTTATTTTTAATTAGAAAAAATATTGTGTTTTCTTTTACTATATAAAAGATATAATTTTGATTGAAAAAAATGTGAGAATTTGTATTAAATTGGATGACATTCGAAGATATATGTTATCAAACTATTTTATTTTATAACATATAGCCACAATATAACATCCAATATCACACTCACCTCAACTTGTTAAGCTTTGACAACATCATAATATATAAATAAGAAAAATTTGTGTTCATCACCCGATGTGGGATTAAAAACAAGATACTTCATGATAATAACTAGTAGTCCTTTTACAAGATGTACATTGTCTTCACTTTAACTCCACCATCATATTATATCTCATCCGTTTTTTTTCTTGATCATCACACCTTATTCCATCACTAGTTACTAACTCTTAATGGTGGGATTATCTACGTGATGGCACGAAAAATGTAACAATCTCTTTCTTTGTTTTATTTCGCATTCATGAATGGAGGACTTAATAAAGTAATTAATCAGTAAGGATGATGAAATGTAAAAACGCTATCATAAGGCATATATCACGATCGTACAAGCAACGATACCCTCGATCATCCGACCTCAAAAACATCACGACCCTACTTGTTACGCGACACAGAACCAAACCTCTACACACAACCCTAAAAACTACACTAGTCATAGCATTACATACGTCTAACCACTTTAAGTGACTTAGAAGTAGTACATAATAGTAATATTTAGAGATTATACTATGAGTGTATCTTTTTTGGTAATACTTTTGTTTTTTTCGTTTGTATAGCTTTCAAATTTAATGCTCAAAAACAGCATGATAATAAAATTATAATGTTTTGTCTGTACTATCTCTTCGCAATAACACATGCAAATCTCAAGTTGAATTTATGGAGGTTTTTCTTAAACTTGAGGTCACATATGGCCATGGCTTTTCAATAATTTCAAGCACTTATTATTATATATCTTGATGTAGGGTTCTTTGAAAATAGTCTATGGACATTTTTATTGAAAGTTTAAAAACTTTAAGACCAAGCAACTTCTTTTTAATGTGTTTACTTTTATGTCATATGGTCATACGCGCACGTAAGAAAATGTTACATATGTATCAAAAAATTTCGTAGAAAAAATCTAGAATCATAGCGAGCCGAGGAGTTATATATTGTGGGAAACGGTGTACACTTTTATAATAAAATCAGATTATAATGGCAGTATATAAATTAATGAAAACAAAACAAGAAATAAAAGCAGACGAACGGAGTAGAGCGCGGAAGATGACACTATAAAATTATAATAAACGAAAGCGGTAAAGACTTGCACGAGGCTCGATTGAATACGATTCCCTTAAAAGATTCGCTGTCTGCTTCCTGCAGATAACGTGACGCAATTGTATTGCCGCAATTGACAAGACCACTTGCACGAAAGATCACTAAGTCCGGCGTTTCGATCAAGAGATTGCGAGAACAGTTTAGTAATGGAGATGCGTTAATCGAATGTATCTAAAACCGAATGAGACATGGGCTATATTTATATCGAAACCTATCTTGTTCTCCAAGACAAGATATTCGGTTCAATATACACGATATTTTCAAATCTGTTTCATTCTAGAATAGATTTAATATCTTTCATTTATTTAAACAGATTCTATATAACTTGTTCACAAAGTTAAAATCATTCTAAAATAAATGGACAAAATCTGAATTTATCTTAAACTTGGAAACGAATTCTGAAGAAAAGATACGACGTAGCGAGGTTTGAGTGCGTTCGTGTCCATGGTCATGTGGCTCGCATGAGTTCGTGCTTCAACCCATTTTGGAGTAAAACCAACAAATCAATTTGAAGGTTCATATCAAGATTTCTATATAAACAAGGTTTCACTTTTTTTGAGCGATGTGGGATACTCCCACTTTTCCATATTTTGTGTTTCACGCCTTCACTTTGGTATACCGATATCTCATTCATATTAACTCCATTTGGACATACTTTAGCTCGTTCAAGCTCTCGTCGAGAGAACGCAAAACTATTAAGAAATATAAATATATATAACATATACATATATTAAATAGTGTCCAAAATTTGCAAAAACTCATTTTGCAAAACTACTTTTCCAACATATATGGAGCTTGCAAGTTGCAACCGTGCGTCCATGCCACCAGAAGGATCTCGATGCGCAAATGGGCTTTGTGCATGCCGATCGAGCTAGCACAAGCAAGCAAATTGTTAGTGATGAATGAAGTTACTTTTGCATGGATGATTGTAAAGTAAGATAGTGCTAATCACATATATAGTGGGTCAGGAATTAGAGGTGACACTATTATTTTATCACTATTTTCAAAAGTTCAATCCTATAATCCATCATCCTGTCATCATACTTTATTTGAACAAACATCTTAAGAGTCAAGAACTACCTTGAGAAGTCTACACTCTCTATTATTGATTATGCTATATATACAAAGTCCAAACTTTTGTGTACCAAAGCAATCATCATAGGAAGAACTTGATGTTTGGATTGCATTCATTCTAGATAGCTTTTTATGTACATTTCTGTTTAGAACATGTAATTGTCGAATCACATCATATCACACTCTATTTTGTGCTACTTTATCTTTTATGTTGCAACTTTGTTTAGCCTAAAGGGGGTTCGGGTTTCCCCCACCGACTTAATATTTTTAAAGTTTAGCCTAAAAAATCTTTTGGTGCAAATTTTAGTAACCAGGATTTTACAGTCAGATGTTGCTTTGAAAGCCGTCTCGTACAAAGTGACAAAACACAAGAAAGCAAGTACTGAAAATCAACATGTTTTTATTCTTTTCGCGTTTGATATTTTTGGTTTCCTTGAACATGAGGTTGTGGAGCTTCTCAACAGAGTCCAGCGAGTTATGCACAGTAATGTTATGGCATCTAGATCCACAAATGTTGTTTTTAAAAGAATTAATTTGCCATTCAAAAAGAGCTAGCGATGCAATTTGTTGCTCGTTTGCCTTCTATCTCTATGTAAATCCAAATATAAAGAATCGGAAAATGACTATGAATTTATATATAAAGTCAATGTAATTTTAGTAGTAATGATTAAAAGGAAAATGTGTGAAGCTCTTTCGAAAAACTTTTTACAATACCCTCTTGAAAATCATAGATCTGTCTTTGTGGTTTTTGTTTACGTAAGGTACATATTGAAAGTGAAGGTAGCTAACCGTTTTAGGTTGGTCGATCGTTTGGTTTCCTACGTTCGGTAAGGACCCTAAGGTGTGACCTAAGTCACGAGCTAGGGTAACGCTCACGAGTCGACTATGTTGTGCTTGTGTATTATTCGTGAGAGAATAATCCGTTGAGCCATTTCAAAGAAATGGCTAAGTATTTATGGGGACATCCTTAGGGTTGTGAGTAACCCGTAAAGGTGATCCAAAGACCCAGGATACTCCACGTGATGATAGGGACGACACGTAGTGTGTCGCCCTTGGTTGAGCCGGGTGCATGGAGGAATACATGCATGGTTGTAGCACTACCTCTTCACGAATGAGGTAGTGACACGTAGTGTTCGTTCTAACGACCCTGGTTGGGTTGCCAGGCGTGTCGTTTTCCTGGGCGTGTTCGTCATGCATGGCTTGCCCAAGCGTAGCCTGGAAGTGTCTCCCAGACCCGTTTCAGTATCTTAGCCTCAGTGGGCTTGTGTTAGGCTGATATCGAGTGTATTAACTTTAGCCAGTTGGGTTGAAGTTCTCATACGCTATCAGTTCTTATATGCAAATATGCAATATTTTCTTACATACGTAACCATATGATGGTAAGTGTTACAATGCTAACAAAATGCAATAACAAAATGCAATAAGAGTGTGCAAGACATAATTATTTTGTCCTCATCATATCAATAACATTTAACTCTAGTATTATGAGCACATTTCAACCCTTTCCAAAATTTAATGCTATACTCACCATCATCTTTATAAGTTAATAGTAGACACAATATATCAAAGTTCATGATGGTTCGATAATTTCTTAAGTTAGGTGGAATATTAATGATGAATAATAATAGAAAAATGATAAATGTGAGTAATAATAGTAGCAATATTGGGCATATATGGCCATGGTGCAGTGCAATTGATTGTATTTTGGGCTATTATCACCACTTATAGATGCACCATTCAAGTATTTCAACAATATATCATCATATATGATATGATACTTCTTTTTCTAGCTAGTAAATATTTCAACTACTGAATTATGTTAAATGAGTGTTTGTTGATATTCCATCTACCCAATTATTACTTTTGCTTATTACATGTTAGTAATATACTTGCAATTTACATAAAACTACTACTAGTTAGTAATGGTAAGCTACATATTGATAATTGATATGGAAATATTATAACTTGACTAATGCAGACCACAAGCAGCATGCGATAAGTATAGTTATATGTGTTTGCTACCTGCTTTAGTGAATTCGTTTCACAACACTTCGAATGTATATGTGTTAGTTGTAAGTGTTTGTTTGGGTTCTGAACTAACTTTCCGTAGCTTTCCTGCGACATCATTATTCCCGCATATGGAAATACCGCAATCTCTTACGCGTCAAACACTACCCCAAAAGTATATGATTTTGACTTAATCAAGATTATATTGATTGAAATAAATGAAATAAAGGTTAAAGTTGTAAAATTTGAATTAAAATAAAATAAACCCATTAAAAATATAAAACTAAAACTCATAAAAATATATCAAAATAGATGTTGAATTAAAGAAAGATAAAATTTTAGAAAATATGGTGAAATTAGATTATAAAAAAATAAGTAGATAAAAGATATTTTAATTTAAAAATAAAGATGAATTTTAGTTGAGAAATACATATGTCATTTTATAATTGGAGTTCTTTATCTTAATTTTTAGTGGTTAGGAGTTAGGTTTGGAGTTTGTTAGAAATTGAACTTGGATTTTGTTAAGGTCGACATACGCCATCTCACGATCAGTTTCATTATCTTAATTTTTGTTAGAAAAACTTTTTCCATAATAAGCAAGTAAAAAAGTCTGAATTTTTAAGCCTTCTAATTTTAGAAGGCCTAAATGCATTATAAAGTAGTATAGATTAGTAAAATTTTATACAAGTCTCTCTAGACATTATGTGCATGTACTATTGCAATCAATGTGGTTTGGCTATCATGTGATCATAGTAGTTAAAAGAGTCCAATATTGAGGACTAGTCATATCTTTTAACATAGGTGGTCACTTTTGTAAAAAGTAAAAACAGTTCACCTTAGATTGATTTGGCATATATGAACTCGAATAATAAATTTTCGCTTTTGAGCCAAAAATTTATCATTGGTATGATTCTGATTGGGTATTGGGCTGGGCCCATATAAATTACTCCAGTCTATTGAGCCCATTTTAGTTATTGGGTCACAAGTAAAGAACATTCCAAAGCCAATATGATTGCTATCGAAGTATCGAATTTAAAGGGTGCATTCATTTTATGAGATTCTCTAGAAATTCTGTGGTTGGAAAGTTTGGATTCTAAAACTGGTAATGGAATTATATCGGCATTGTTCAAGCTCGATCGTTGCTAGTTGATACAAATACAGATACTCGCGTTCGCCCAGTGGCGGAACCAGGAAATTGGGTTGGGGGAAAAAAACATTTTTAACAATAGCAACAAAATGCGGCAAATTATGTTTTAACAATAGCAACAAAATGCGGCAGAAAAAAAAATCTAAGATGAGGTAGTTAAAAGGTTTTAGAGTGATGAATGTTCATCAGTTTGTGTATTGTTAAAGATGAAGGAGTTAAAAGGCTTTCGAATGTTGGGTTTTAGTGTGTGGGCAGAGGGCAATTTGAGTTTTGGATGTGGTGCACTTTAGAAAAAACTCAAAATTGAAAAGAAAATACATTATAATCTCATTTTGTCGGGGCTAACCATGGAGGGCACTGCCCCCATAAAGGAAGCATACATCCGCCTCCAAGCTAAACATCTCAAAAGAGTTTTTTGTCTCTATGTGTGCAACGTAACAAGTTGACTTTACACGTATCTGTATATACAACTCGTGTGTGTCTGTAATTGTAAACCCTATATCGAAATTAATATAGGAAAGTTAGTACTACGGACGTAAAGCGATCACACCAACTAAACAATGAACCACATAAATCATGCATGTTTAAATATTGAAGTTGCGAGTTACTTTCTTATGTGTCTCATTTGTCTACATTGCGTAATCGCTTATCCATGTGCAAATATACTTTAGGTTATCTTGTTTTTCGACGTGTGACATAAGTTATGTTTGCGTATGAAACAAGTAACTCGTGATATATTGAAGTAAAGTGTCATTGTTTAGATACAATATTTGGTGCATCTCGTAAATATACTTGACCCAAAAGTTGACCAAGGTTGTGTTTGGCAAATCAAAAAAAAAAGGATAAGGGTATGTTTGGCAAAGCTAATATCAGTTAGCGGTAGTTCGACATATATGAACAACTGTTTGTTTTAAAGTAACGTATATGCTTTTTTGAGTAGTACTTTTTAAAAAGGAAAAAAAAAGTTTTCAAACAAGCTTTAAATTTTAAATGTTAAACGCTAAATGCAAAGTGCGAAAACACCAATGCATCATAACAAGATTTAAATGGTGTTTAGTTTGGGTTAATAACTTAATATCTAAATCTTAATTATAAAGGAAAAACAAAAAAGTCAAAAGTGAAAATTTTGAAGTATTTTAAGAAGCTTTTACACTATTTTAGGAAAGTATATGCAAAGCTGAAAACTATTAACACATTATTAATGCATATCGAAAACCGAGTTGACATGTGTCTCTTCAAACCCGGCAGATTGACTCGGTTTAATTTGACTCGTTTTTTCGACCAGTATGATTCAACCGGTTGAACCGTCCAAGTCAAACCCGGTTTCAAAACACTATATTTAATCCTCCTCAAATCCTCAAACTTTTATTTTTTTCCTTTAAAACTTATAAATTTCTTTTTTTATATTCCAAATTTCACCTCTTTTCTTCCTTTTTCATCAAAATCTTCTTCATTTTGACGTTTCATTCATTCCTTTAAAACATTCACAGTCACCATCTATTCAAACACCTTCAATTAGATCCATAGATTTTGAAAAGCCTCACACGGTAATCATCATAATCAAATAAGGTACGTTTCAATTATGAACACATGCAACCAACTATCTTTTTTCTTCTTTTCTTTTTTTCATTTATTTATTGATGTGAATATTCATTTACTAATGATTTTCTTATTAACTTTAGACTAAAATCTAGTACTAGAATTAAATTCTAATTTTTCTTATCATATCACACGGTTTAATAATTTTTAAAACTAGCTAGGTCCTTCTAGAATGTTTATCTTCAGCCTTTAACACATTAAGGGCAAATTCGTCATTTAATGTTAACAGTAAGTCGGTTTTGCCCTTCTAGACACAACTAGATACGGATTCTAGTAAGGGCAATATAGTCATTTAAGTAACCCTTGCCGTCATTATTGATAACTTGTAACATAAGAAAAGTCAACTAACATGTGTTACGGTCGCCTATAAATACTAAAACTCTCACCTAGTCGTGTGTTACATGTTTTTTATGTTATCTAAAGTCGATTATTGTGTTCCTGCTAAATACTTTTACGTGACATATTCTTTAATCTGTTTTCAAGGTAAAAAACTTTTTGTTTTCGTGCGCGTGTATACCCTCTGCCTTAAGTATGTCCGTATGATGATTTATAATAACTTTTTCTTGTTAGGTTTACAATATGGGTTCTGATTCGAACAGGATGAACGATGGCACAGGGTTCCAACCATCAGAGCAAGGACTATGCGCCAACGGGTGCGGTTTCTACGGCTCGGCAAAACAGAATAACCTCTGCTCAAAATGTTACAGTGAACTTCTAAATAGAAACGAGAAAGCTGCTTCGGCTAAGGTTGCTATCAACAAGGTTTTCTCTTTCTCTAAGGTGAGTTCTTCCTCCTCGTCTTCTGCTGCGGTTCAGGAGGTTGCGAAACCGGCTGTTTTGGAGGAGGTGATCAAGGTTAAGGTTACGAACAGGTGTTTCGACTGTAATAAGAAAGTTGGTGTCATGGGGTTTAAGTGCAGGTGTGGGGAGACTTTTTGTGGGAGTCATAGGTACCCTGAAGAGCATAAATGTGAATTTGATTTCAAAAGACTGGACGAGATTTGATTTCGAAGGCGAATCCTGTTGTCAAGGCTGATAAGGTTGACAGGATATGAAACAACGGGTCGAGATGGGTAG
Organism: Chrysanthemum lavandulifolium; assembly: GCA_022545495.1. Taxonomy (NCBI): domain Eukaryota; kingdom Viridiplantae; phylum Streptophyta; class Magnoliopsida; order Asterales; family Asteraceae; genus Chrysanthemum; species Chrysanthemum lavandulifolium. The sequence continues at coordinate 7,394,572 of CM040246.1, read as the reverse complement.
GTTTTGAAGCTCATCAAGTCATCAACCAAAGCATAAAGAAAAGATGGTTTGGTAGTGGGGTGATAGGGTTTAGATTTGATTTGATTTGATTTGATTTTATATAATAAGTGGAATTGAATTGGTTTTCATCTTACTTTTTTACTTTGTGTTTAGTGGTTCTTTTGGCTTTTTGCCTTTACTTGATTTAAACATATGTTTGATACTATTGGGTGTGGGTGGAGTTGAGAAGGTGCACTTAGCTAAGCTCTGTTGTTACATACATCTGATTGAATCTTGAACTTGCAACTGTGGTCTAAGTCATGTTTGCCATCGAATTAGCTGCAGGTGAAGCTGAGATCAAAGCTTATTAGTCGATCACAATGCAATGTAGAACACTGATCTAACGAATGAGGTCACAAATATATATGCGCTTAAGTATCATACTTGAAGATATTAAGTATTACATCCCAGATCATTGCCATGTGTTAGTTTCATAAGATAGCGGCAAACAACATAAAGTTGAATCCATAACCAGTAGAAAAATACTGCAATACTTTACCATTTCGATTCACAAAAGGCTATCAAAGGATACTACACCACCAGTTTTGACATTCTTAATATAGTCGTCCCTTCTGAGTATAATTGAAATAGAAAACATACAACTAACTAAAACGAAGGCTTCACTGCTATAGCAAGTTCATGAAAGTAGATAATTAACCGGCTTTGCATATTGTCATATTGGATCTTCAAAGAATTCATTATAGCATTCATGACAACATCGGTCTCCGTGCACAACCTAGAAAAAGATGTTTCAATCTGGGACCTCTTTGATGCAGGAAGCTTTGTCAGTAATTCTTCGATGTGGCACAACTTTGAAATAATGCCAGAAGTCTTTGCTTTCCCGTGTTCCATCTGTGCACATAGATCTTTCCAACAGCTATCGATCTGATCCCTCATTTCCCACTTGTTAATTTGCATTTTATCTTGCTCATGCATATTTGGCTCATGGCGCTCCATTGGTGTCATAACTCGATCCATATGAGCTATATTGGTCTCAATATTTGCTTTCTCATGCTCTAGCATCTCCCCGAGCTCTGCCATACACTTTAGTGCTGATTCGGCGTCCTTCAATGCTCTCATCTCCTGAATAAGACATATATTGTTTAGAAGAAAACACGACCATTCTTGATTTATTGTAAAAATTCCCAATTTAAATTCCTTTCCTTAAACAGACATTAAAAGTAATGGGTCTCGTTAAGCTAGCATACTGAGTAGTGAACACTGACGGTTCAGTTTAGGACATCGTGAAAGTAACATTTAAAGAAAACCCGTGGACTCATGTAATGCATCACTTTCAGGGAAAAAAAAAAGAAAAAAAACCTTAACAAATCTTAGTTTACTGGGTGTTTGGATAAAAGCTTATAGGCATAGGCTTGTGAGCTTATATAATTGGGGATGTGAATATTTGATAAGCCCTTTTTGTGGCTTATGGGCTTATAAGCCAATTTTTCCAGCTTTTTTATCAGAAGCTGATCCAAAGTCCAAACACTCAGTCTTAGCTTATGAGATTATTTATTATAAGTCATAAGCTACTTATTAAACATAAGCTTATGGGGTGTTTGGATTGGCTTATTTAGTGAGATTAAGCTTTCTTACAAAACGAACTTAAGAGCTTATGTAGTATCAAAAAAAACCTCTAGAAATAATGTTTGGATTAGCTTATGTAGTTTCAAAATACACCATTGAGCAAACAAAAGCTACAAAAAAAGAGAGTAGCTAGGGTAAAGTTGTAAATAATTCAAATAAGCTAGAAAATCCATAAAGGGCTTATGAATTTAAGCTACTTTAAGCTCATAAAAGCTAATAAGCTTAAGCCACCTAGTAATATCCAAACACTTTGATGAGCTTATGTGTTTTCAAAACTCAATAAACCTTTAAGCTCCTTCAGGTAAGCTAACCCAAACACCCACTAACTTAAATAAGCAATAAGCCTAAGTTGGTAAGCTGAGCATATGAGGATTTCCAATTTCATTAACAAAAGAAGAAAAAAACTTTAAATGAACAAAGAATACAGCTAAATAGAGTAATAGACAAAAACATGATTCATGGTGTAATTGACAAAACTCTTAAATTTTGTTACCTAAACCCGAAAATGAATGTATTCCTTCCATACCTTTGATTTTTGTTGTATTTTGTTTGGTTTGATCGCTGGTGGTTTCGTAGCAAGGTCATGAAAGTAGATACCTAACCGGCTTTGCTGCTCGTCAGATTGGATCTTCATAGAATTCATTATGTTATTTATGACGGTGTCCGCCTCCGTGCACAACCTAGAAAATGATTTTTCTATCTGGGCCTTCTTTGATGCAGGAAGCTCGTTTAGCAATTGTTCAATGCTGCACATGTTTAAAGTAATGCCAGAAGTCTTTGCTTTCCCATGTTCAATCTGTGCACTTAGATCTTTCCAACAGCTATCGATCTGATCCCTCATTGCCCACTTGTTAATTTTCATTTTATCTTGCTCATGCATATTTGGCTCGTGGCACTCCATTGGTATCTCAATATTTGCTTTCTCATGCTCTAGCATCTCACCGAGCTCTGCCATACACTTTAGTGCTGATTCAGCGTTGCTCAATGCTCTCATCTCCTGAATAAAACATATAGTGTTTAGAAGAAACACGCGACCATTCCTTTTCTTAAACGAACATGTAAAAGTAACGGGTCTCACTAAGCTAGCATACTGAGTAGTTACGGTTCAGTTTAGGACATAGTGAAAGTAACGTTTAAACTTAACCAGTGAGATGAAAACCCACGTACTCATGTAATTCATTATTTTCAGAAAAAACAACCAATTTCTCCATACACTCAAGTAATTCATTATTTTCAGAAAAAACAACCAATTTCTCCATACACTCAAGTTTTTCCCCTGACAATTCACGTCTTTTTTCGGATTCTTTTTTAATTCTACAATAGCAAAAGGTACAGAGAAATATTTAATCTAAGAAAATATGCATATCAATTTCTACTACTCATTATAAGTTTAGGGGCTACGATTGGTGACAACTAAGCTTTTTTACTTTTTGTTATATTAAACAAAGTTGCGATGTTTGTGACCAGAAAACGAACATGCGTTTAAGTTAACTATGTTTCAAAAAGCTAAATAAAACCTTAAACGCTAAAATACAAATTTGTATTGGCAGTTTAAAATCTCAACATCGTTAACGTGAAGAAGTCAATGCAAGCTTTAATGAGACCTCTGTAAAGGTGGCACTTGGAGAACCATCTAGCAAATACTTTTTGACTTCAGCAGGTATAGTTTCTGGCACTCCAAACCAATAACAATGCGGATAAACCTTTAAACTCTTCAAGTTAACAAACGGAGAAGGTTGATATGAGATTAGTTCCATTAGTGGAAAAAGAAGCTGCAAAAGAAATTACAGAATATGAATTATATATAAGATACATAACAATTAAAGCAACCCACACAATTTTGTCAAATACATAAAAGTATGCATCATATCTCTCTGGATTTTTATTTCATCTTAAATAATGTCTTGGTACTTCCATGAAAAATGACCAATGGCTATTACACAAAAGAATGTCCGGTGTTCTACATAGCTTGAAAAAAAAAAAATTTCACTTTTATAATGAAATTACTCAAATTAGGAATACCAGTTAAGTTAAGATTAATCTTTAATATCACTGCTATGATACCTCACCCTATAAAGACTAATGAAAGATTCCGATGCCAACTCACCTGAAAAATTTCCATGTTAAGCGTAAGATATTTGACACTATGGAGCTGTTGAAGTAGATCAAAAATTGTATGAGGATCTGGCTTCTTTGCCATATAATTTAACTCTAGGAAAATACACAGATCTACATTTTCCATAGAACAAAACACGTATGAAGAAAACTGCATCCAATGAGATCCCCAACCTTTAAAGCGCAGGGACACAAGCTCAGGTGCAGAAATCAGATGCAATCCTGGCCAGTATATAACAGTGAGATTCTTTAGTTGAGGCGCAACTACATTTATAACATTTTTGAAGAAGGTTCCATCTACAAGTGTGAGATTAGAAAGTCCAGGATGACAAATATCAACAGCATTTGATCCCGTCGTGCTGCAATATTTTAACACAAGTGTCTTCAAGTTCGCACATTTAGAGAAAATACCGGTATCTTTAGCAGTAACCTCGTCATTAAATATGATATGTTCGAGGTGCAATGTAGTTAAACTTGTAAGATCCCATGTTGATGTGAGAATAACAAAAGGTACATTACGACGTCCAGCAATAGTAAGATGTTCGAGAGACTGAGAACTGGGCAGAGAAAGAGGGAATTCAGTTGCACTTGCACTCTTATCAGGCAAGCATGAAACAGTTAGTTGTTTGACATTGTGGGAGAACGCATAGTTCAGAAACCTTTTGAAAACGCCTGACTAGCCTTTCCGCGAAAACTGAGTTCAGCTGAAGACACTTCTGTTTGATTATCACGGCAAGATAAAACATGAGTAACAAATTTGGAAAACTTGGGCAACGTTTTGAAATCCTCGCTTGAGAAATTAAGACACGACAATGAAGTCCAAAGATACCTCCATCTAGATGACAAAGCACTTGTTTGGACAGCAAGTTTTATGCCAACAAGAGAAAGGATTTTATGAATAACATCATCGGGCAAGTTGCTTAGTCTATCGCCTTGTACATTCATTCTCATTTTACCACGCCCGAATTCCATTCTCCCCAATTATATCTAATCTTTATTTGCTACACCACTAGCATATAGTACCTTCTTATGTGGCTCCAAAAGCTACAAACAATATGCAGGCAACAATCAGCGCATAAGACATACTAAATAAATAATGTACAAATGATATAAGCTGTTACATGATTAGCTTCTCTTATGAGCTTATGGCAATGGGCTTATTTGAATTTTGACTAAAATCAGCCTATTAGTTTTTGGGTGTTTCGATAAGCTTATAAGCTTAGGCTTGTGATCAGCTTAAGCTATATTTCCAAGTTTTTTGTCAGACGCTAATCCAAGCACTCGATCTTACTTATTAAACATAAGCCTAAGCACATGCATAAGCTTAGGGGTTGTTTGGAATGGCTTATTTTGTGAGCTTAAGCTATTTTACAGAATAAGCTAATGTAATATCAAATTACACCATTGAGCAAACAAAGGCTACAAAAAAAGAGAATATGAGCTAAGGTAAAGTTGTAAAATAATACAAATAAGCTAGAAAAGCCAAGATTAAAAGGGCTTATGAATTTAAGCTACTTTAAGCTCATAAAAGCTGATAAGCTTAAGCCACCTAGTAATATCCAAACACTTTGATGAGCTTATGTGTTTTCAAGGTGTAATTGATAAAACCCCTAAAATTTCCGTACCTTCGATTTTTCTTCTTGTTTGTTTGGTTTCATGGCTGGTGGTCTTCTGGTCCAACTAGGTAAAGTGGTTTTTTTAGGAACGTGTTTTGGAATTGGATTATTTATTTAGAAATTACACGGATCGTCCCTCAACTTCGCCCCGTTCTCACAGTTGGTCCCCCGTTTTGTTTTAGTGGCGTATGGAGTCTAGGGGTGAGCAAACGACCCGAACAGACCGGACCGACCGAGACCAGACCGGACCGGACCGGACCGACCACATTCGGTCCGGTCCTCGGTCTATGCATTTGGGCTAATTCGGTCCTCGGTCCGGTCCGGTCCGGACCACAAACCGACTATTTTGGCCTTAATAGACTCCAAACGGTCCGGTCCGACCAACGGACCGACCGAGACCGAGACCGGACCGGACCGGACCGACCACATTCGGTCTCGGTCCCGGTTTTTACCTTAATTCGGTCTTCGGTCTTGTCGGTCCGGTCCGGTCCGGTCTTGTCGGTCCGGTCCCGGACCGATGCTCACCCTTAATGGAGTCCCCGAGGTTGCAAAACATGACCCGTTTGGTCCCTGGTATCCCGTTTTGGCTAACAAGTGTTAACTTTGCTCGTTTGATGATTTGGGGTGGTTGGTTTTTTAGTCGTTTCACCCATTTTTTACACGTTTGGTCCCTGGTACCTCTCATTAAATGGTATACACGGTATAACTCTTCCCCATTGTACTTCACACCATACTCCTTGCTTTCATGCCCTCTCATATCACCCGTAAAATCTCAAAACTCACGAGTCTCGTCCCTCAATTTTTAATCTGAGTAATGTTGAAAAAATAAATTTTGTTTACAATGTCGTTACCAACATGGAAGAGGCGGAAAAAAAGGAGCAAGTTTAACATCGGAACAGCTGCAAATGGATTGCGAAAAGGATTATGGTAATGACTTGAAATCCTATTGGTTTGAGCCTATATTTTGATATGAACTTGTGTTAATTTATGTTGATTTACTAAGAAACGGGTTTTTTTTATGCAGAATTTGTAACGCATTTATTCACTATATGAATACTCCATGGTGGGTCATTCAAGAGGTTTACTGTTGTAAAACCCTAAAATTCTAAAGCTTGTGAAAAGACCGTTTTACCCCTCGAATTGAGACCTATAAAATTTTTATATAATCCTAAGCTCATTAAATAGACTTTGTCCTAGCTCATATGATAACTATTGTACCTTGAACTACATCGTCATCAATTTAATCATGTACAAAATTTGAGAACTTAACGAAACTAAAATTCAACATGTACAAGAATAATATGATTTATTTTATAAGTAAACGCATGGCCGAACCTTGACACAAATTACTTACACATTACACTTAAATAGAAAACCCATTTATCTAGTTTAGGAAGGTGTTTTTTCTTTTGAAACTCTTGTTGCATGCCTCTAATTGACGCCATATCTTATCATTTATTTGATTATCACGTTTTCTTTCTTTCCTTATTACTCATTCTAAATCAAACCCTAAACCCTTGTTCTAAAGTGACGGCATAAAATCCTTTTCTCTTCCATATCCCGTTGACTAAAGAGTGAGGTTCATAGCGGTGGAAATCTTAGTATTTGGTACGAAGGGTGCATGTGTGGTCGTGATCTATGGTACTTAATTCAGTGCGTGGGTGTTGGATTTACGCGGGTTTCTAAAGCCAAGGAGAGACATCGTCGTGGGTTTCGATTCGAAGAAGGTTCTTGGACTTGGTTCTCATGTGTTAGGGTCACAAGGAGTGCGCGCAGTGGCCGTCATTGTCCTTGGTTTCGCTTTCTCCACCATCACGTAAAAGTAATGTGTCTTGCATCTCATTCTTTTTTTTTCTTTCCTTCTTGTTTTTTTCCTTGATTATGGTCGTGGGGCTAGGCAGCGTATGCATGTTTTCACATTACAAATTTTGTATAAAATGATGGATAGACTTGTCACCTAAACTGTTTTGGACCCCCCATTGGATGCATGAAAACGTAACACATTTGCATGAGTAAATAACTTGTCACATGAATTAACCAATATCATGTAATCTATCCTTGTAAACCATTTGGTTATGAACCTGTTATGACCCATCATGCACGATATTCAATCTAGTTTAATTTTCATGGGTCAAATTAAAAAGGATGAAAGCTCACATATACAATTGGTTTAACTTATGTCATCTAGAAAATCGATAGGGAGGTCTCATATGATTTTGGTTATGGGTCGTATAGTATTGTTTTGGGGTGGGTATATGTCACGACACCATTAAAGGGATCACACAAGGGTCACATAAACTTGTACTAATCGAAATATAATGGCTTATAACGTAAACTGAATTCATGATTAAAACCTAAGGCTCGAATTATGTACGTAGATACGATTTATATAAATTAAAGGTTAGACTTGTAAATTATTGAAACTTGGGGGTTTGATATGTTAACATGTTAAATAAAGGGCTAAAATAAGTAAAATGAGTAAACTTATGATATTTACACTTTTGACCCTATGCTTCGTAATAATGGCAGTTTTGACCCTCTATTATTACAATTTGTCATAAATGACCCTTAAACTATAATGACAATCATTTTCACCACTTTAACCTAATATGACTTTAATTGCATTATAACTGGCTAAACTTGCTAAATACGGAAACCTACTAATTATGGAAAGTTACTAATTATGAAACCTGCCTAAAATAGAAAGTTACCTAAATTGGAGAGTTACTAAAAGTGGAAACCTGCTAAAAATGGAAAGCCGTCTAAAATGTGTAATCCGATTCTTATTAAGCGTTATCTGATTCATATAGGTTCCGGACGGCGGGATTGATCTTATCTCTTGATTTTACTTTCATATTTGCTTGCTTCGAATAAGGTACAAATATTCTATCCCTTTTCAGTAGGGGTTTCTCATGACTTTCTGGTCCTTCGACTTTGTTTCGCTTATGATATTCATTGCTATGCTTTCCTTGCTATTGATCCTCCGATATTGAACCTTTGCTTCATCACCCCTCTTTGATATTGAACCATTGCTATTGATCCTTTCGTTATTGAACCCTTTGCTATTGAACTTTGCTATTGACCTGTGCTATTATATGTGTTATTGAAACTTTGTTATTGAAACATTGATATTGGACCTTGATATTGAATTATTGCTATGAACCTCGAATTGTGAACTACGATATTGCACCTTTGTTTATGAAGACCTATATATCGCTACACTTTGAACTTTTGTCGACCCTTCGATTGATACCGAGCCATTAACTAGGCATGGGGGTTCCATGTCCGTGTCATTGATGCACCAATGGCATGACTCTAGTGTGTACGAGTGATGTTACACACCGTCCTTATTCTGTATTGATTATGCGCGCTTTGGATATATATATTGTATGGCCACTATTGTTCTGCAGGGGCGTATGGATGCATCCTAGATTTGTATTGTATTGGATTGATATTGATATTGATATTGTATTGGTGATGTGGTGCGTGTGTGCAATACACCCCCTCACATTTTGGGAGCTAGCTACTCCATTGGTTACTGAGGTCTCCGCTCCTATTGATATGGTATTCTGTGGTCACCCCTCCGAATACAATGGCTACTATTGGATATTGGGCTGCTAATGCCACTATTGATTATATTGTATTCTATTGTTGGCTCGGGATAGATTTCTGACAACCCTTACACTGTTGATATACTTATATTGTACCATCTGTTTACCCCAACGCACCATATTCTCAGATTGACTTCCGTTACCACTGCACTTATGGGACTTATTCTTCTACCATTCCATTCACGCATCGGGTTATGATATGATTATTGAATTTGATTATGTTTATACATGTTCTACGTGACTATCGTTTCCCTGCTACTATATTAGTAATATGTGATTGTCGATTTACCTATTGTCATGCTAATAAGCGATCAACCGTTTATCATCTTGTTATGTGACCCTTGATTTGTTTGGTCCATGCTAGTGTATAAATAATTGTTTTGACGGTTAGCATGTAAACTTCATTCGGTAAAACTCGTGGACTATGAATATCTCATTAGTATCTTTATCCGCTTGTTGTTGACCCGCCATGTTTACATCTCTCGCCTATGCTACTGTTTGATTGGTTAAATAGTTCAACTTATAACGTCTGGCTTGTTAACTTGTTTAATTGCCCTGTTATGTCCCCAGTTCATTTAATTATAATGCTCATACTGTATTCCTACTTGTTACGTGTGACTGCTATGTTTTTACCGCTGTTATGATACTAGTTATGTTTTCAACTAAGGGTTTTTGACCTGTGTGATTTCCATGCTCACTTACTAATTAATTGCTTCCGCTTTCTTGTAGATATCTGTTTGGCTTGTATGTCTTCTGATTTCTTGAATTGATTGTATGACATATATTTGTGTGGATGTGACGCCTGCTATGCTTGCTTATGTTTCAGTTCTTGTATGTCTGGTTTGTATGTGCTCATTTATATGTCATCGATGCGTTGCTTTGCTTCGTTCTCCTTGTTATCTGTTCGTTTTGGATATCTATATAATTGTGTTCTGCAGGATCCTCTTTGACTCATTGTCCTCATTTCGCTACGACTTTGTTATCAGTTTCATTATTCCATTTCACATTTCAGATTTTATTTAGCTTTCATTTTGTTATATATGTTCACTGGCTTTTAAGCTCACCAAGCATTTCTTTTCCCGGCGGTTTTAGGTTGGAAGATGGGCTTCATGGGTGAGAGTTAGAGTATCCGGTGGACCAACCCTAGCACCTTATTACTTTGGGACTTATTTTGAAGAGCTTTTGTTTTGAGTTTTCTTTTCATTTTGAATATTGTATTTTCTTTTCAGTCTATTGTGTATATGTTTTGATACTTCATTTTTAAGCTTTCTGTTTGTAAAGATTTCATTTGTATGTTCTGATATGACACCAGAATGTGACACTTCTACCCTTGCCGGGTTGGGGTGTTACAATTATGGTATCAGAGCAAAGGTTTCGTCTTGTTGACCTTAGGATTGACCTGTGAGGACTTGGGTAGACACTAGGTTTCCGTCTGTTCTGATTTTCTCCGATTTGGTTGATTGTTGTTCAGATTTGAAATTGATATTCGTTTGTCTTCACTGATTTGGCCTTCTTCTCTTCGCTTTTGATTTTGCTATTTTAATTTCGCACATCCGTTTGTCAATCGTTAGATGGAGACTACTCTTGGAATCGAAGATGATGGTGTCGTCCTGCGTTCTTTGCAATGACTCTGAGTGGAGAGGTTTGTAAAGCGGTAGCAATCGATCGTGATGTCACGGAGACGTCGGGATGCTTTGCAGTGAAGTGGACGGATCAACCGAAGGCGCAAAAACAGAGACAAGATTCAACTGGTGGCTGAGAAGGTTCATCTACTTCATATAACTGGGCGCGACCTATGTTACTCCGATTTGTCTGTCACTCATTTTGAGACGGTTTGATATTTTCTCGGTATTACTTTCTTTGATTTGTTCAGAACTCGGTTTGAATCGTAAAGTTTTACCGTTTAGCATTTTGGTAATATCTCAGCTTTTCTTTGAATCGTCAGTGATGAGTCACGAGGAACCGTTTTGAGCACGTTGTTGGCCTTCTCTCTTTTGTGGTATGGTAAGTTGACTTGATGTTTTATATGTTGCATGTATGTGTATCTGGTATGCTTTGATATGTTGCTTGCTACCTGTATATTATCTGTTTTGTTGTATTGGTTATGTGATTTGTCATAACCCAAGGCAGAATATGATGACAATTAGGACTTGTTATGTGATGCAAGTATTATGACGCCTGATCAACGTGATAATACCGAGATCATATAATCTGAACTTATTGAAATCATACGACGTCTTGGGAAATGCCTGGGGTTGGTACGTGAATGGACTAGGCCTTGTATCCGTTATTTGTCATATTCGTTTGAAATTCTGTACCTCTTCGTGAGATTCTCATCGACATTCGTTACGTATAAGTTGGCACGCTTGGAAACCAAAATCGTTATGATCTGTGTGAAACTATGAATTGTTACATATGTCTTGAACTCGTATGTCTCTGTGTACTTCTGCGACTTCAATTTTCGAGGACGAAAATTTTCTTTTAGAGGGGAAGAGTTGTAAAACCCTAAAATTCTAAAGCTTGTGAAAAGACCGTTTTACCCCTCGAATTGAGACCTATAAAATTTTTATATAATCCTAAGCTCATTAAATAGACTTTGTCCTAGCTCATATGATAACTATTGTACCTTGAAATACATCGTCATCAATTTAATCATGTACAAAATTTGAGAACTTAACGAAACTAAAATTCAACATGTACAAGAATAATATGATTTATTTTATAAGTAAACGCATGGGCCGAACCTTGACACAAATTACTTACACATTACACTTAAATAGAAAAACCCATTTATCTAGTTTAGGAAGGTGTTTTTTTCTGTTTTGAAACTCTTGTTGCATGCCTCTAATTGACGCCATATCTTCTCATTTATTTGATTATCACGTTTTTCTTTCTTTCCATATTACTCATTCTAAATCAAACCCTAAACCCCTTGTTCTAAAGTGACGGCATAAAATCCCTTTTCCTCTTCCATATCCTGTTGACTAAAGAGTGAGGTTCATAGCGGCTGGAAATCTTAGTATTTGGTACGAAGGGTGCATGTGTGGGTCGTGATCTGTGGTACTTAATTCTGGTCGTGGGTGTTGGATTTCTGTCGTGGGTTTCTAAAGCCAAGGAGAGACATCGTCGTGGGTTTCGTATTCGAAGAAGGTTGCTGGACTTGGTTCTGTCATGTGTTAGGGTCACAAGGAGTGCGCGCCGTGGCCGTCATTGTCCTTGGTTTCTGCTTTCTTTTCCACCATCACGTAAAAAGTAATGTGTCTTGCATCTCATTCTTTTTTTTCTTTCCTTCTTGTTTTTTTCCTTGATTATGGTCGTGGGGCTAGGCAGCGTATGCATGTTTTCACATTACAAATTTTGTATAAAATGATGGATAGACTTGTCACCTAAACTGTTTTGGACCCCCCATTGGATGCATGAAAACGTAACACATTTGCATGAGTAAATAACTTGTCACATGAATTAACCAATATCATGTAATCTATCCTTGTAAACCATTTGGTTATGAACCTGTTATGACCCATCATGCACGATATTCAATCTAGTTTAATTTTCATGGGTCAAATTAAAAAGGATGAAAGCTCACATATACAATTGGTTTAACTTATGTCATCTAGAAAATCGATAGGGAGGTCTCATATGATTTTGGTTATGGGTCGTATAGTATTGTTTTGGGGTGGGTATATGTCACGACACCATTAAAGGGATCACACAAGGGTCACATAAACTTGTACTAATCGAAATATAATGGCTTATAACGTAAACTGAATTCATGATTAAAACCTAAGGCTCGAATTATGTACGTAGATACGATTTATATAAATTAAAGGTTAGACTTGTAAATTATTGAAACTTGGGGGTTTGATATGTTAACATGTTAAATAAAGCGTTATCTAATTCATATAGGTTCCGGACGGCGGGATTGATCTTATCTCTTGATTTTACTTTCATATTTGCTTGCTTCGAATAAGGTACAGATATTCTATCCCTTTTCAGTAGGGGTTTCTCATGACTTTCTGGTCCTTCGACTTTGTTTCGCTTATGATATTCATTGCTATGATTTCCTTGCTATTGATCCTCTGATATTGAACCTTTGCTTACTGCTGACCCCTTTGATATTGAACCATTGCTATTGATCCTTTCGTTATTGAACCCTTTGCTATTGAACTTTTGCTATTGACCTGTGCTATTATATGTGTGCTATTGAAACTTTGTTATTGAAACATTGATATTGGACCTTGATATTGAATTATTGCTATGAACCTCGAATTGTGAACTACGATATTGCACCTTTGTTTATGAAGACCTATATATCGCTACACTTTGAACTTTTGTCGACCTTCGATTGATACCCGAGCCATTAACTAGGCATGGGGGTTCCATGTCCGTGTCATTGATGCACCAATGGCATGACTCTAGTGTGTACGAGTGATGTTACACACCGTCCCTATTCTGTATTGATTATGCGCGCTTTGGATATATATATTGTATGGCCACTATTGTTCTGCAGGGGCGTATGGATGCATCCTAGATTTGTATTGTATTGGATTGATATTGATATTGATATTGATATTGTATTGGTGATGTGGTGCGTGTGTGCAATACACCCCCTCACATTTTGGGAGCTAGCTACTCCATTGGTTACTGAGGTCTCCCCTCCTATTGATATGGTATTCCGTGGTCACCCCTCCGAATACAATGGCTACTATTGGATATTGGGCTGCTAATGCCACTATTGATTATATTGTATTGTATTGTTGGCTCGGGATAGATTTCTGACAACCCTTACAAACTGTTGTTATACTTATATTGTACCATCTGTTTACCCCAACGCACCATATTCTCAGATTGACTTCCGTTACCTGCACCTTATGGGACTTATTCTTCTACCATTCCATTCACGTACCGGGTTATGATATGATTATTGAATTTGATTATGTTTATACATGTTCTACGTGACTATCGTTTTCCCTGCTACTATATTAGTAATATGTGATTGTCTGATTTACCTATTGTCATGCTAATAACTGATCAACCGTTTATCATACTGTTATGTGACCCTTGATTTGTTTGGTCCATGCTAGTGTATAAATAATTGTTTTGACGGTTAGCATGTAAACTTCATTCGGTAAAACTCGTGGACTATGAATATCTGTTAGTATCTTTATCTGCTTGTTGTTGACCTGCCATGTTTACATCTCTGTCTATGCTACTGTTTGATTGGTTAAATAGTTCAACTTATAACGTCTGGCTTGTTAACTTGTTTAATTGCCCTGTTATGTCCCCAGTTCATTTAATTATAATGCTCATACTGTATTCCTACTTGTTACGTGTGACTGCTATGTTTTTACCATTGTTATGATACTAGTTATGTTTTCAACTAAGGGTTTTTGACCTGTGTGATTTCCATGCTCACTTACTAATTAATTGCTTCCGCTTTCCTGTAGATATCTGTTTGGCTTGTATGTCTTCTGATTTCTTGAATTTATTGTATGACATATATGTTGTGTGGATGCGACGCCTGCTATGCTTGCTTATGTTTCAGTTCTTGTATGTCTGGTTTGTATGTGCTCGTTTATATGTCATCGATGCGTTGCTTTGCTTCGTTCTCCTTGTTATCTGTTCGTTTTGGATATCTATATAATTTTGTTCTGCAGGATCCTCTTTGACTCATTGTCCTCATTTCGCTACGACTTTGTTATCAGTTTCATTATTCCATTTAGCATTTCTGATTTTATTTAGCTTTCATTTTGTTATATCATTCACCGAGCTTTTAAGCTCACCAGCATTTCTTTTCTGCGGCGGGTTTTAGGTTGGAAGATGGGCTTCGATGGGTGAGAGTTAGAGTATCCGAGTGGACCAACCCTAGCACCTTATTACTTTGGGACTTATTTTGAAGAGCTTTTGTTTTGAGTTTTCTTTTCATTTTGAATATTGTATTTTCTTGTCAGTCTATTGTGTATATGTTTTGATACTTCATTTTTAAGCTTTCCGTTTGTAAAGATTTCATTTGTATGTTCTGATATGACACCAGAATGTGACACTTCTACCCTTGCCGGGTTGGGGTGTTACATTACTGGTAGAAAATACGTTGGTGGTGATGAAGCTAGCTTTGATAGGGTTGATTCTAAAGTTTTCTCGGTGTTTGACCTAGACAAAATGGTTACACAATTAGGCTACTCAATTGGGGTGCACGCTGACAGTTACCCGAAGATGACGGACATGAGTCAAGATGATTAGTAGCACGTGTGGTATTTGACCTCGTGTTGTGATCTGCGACGGTGCCTGCATAACAAAGTCGTATCAAATGCAGTAAATATTTAAGAATAGAGAATGATATAGACATCATCATATGTATCAATGGCAATAACCATGTAAGGAAACCCAAAAAATAAAAGAAAAATGAATAAACCTCGTCTGACACGGCTATCTTGACCTGATTGGGGTGTATGCTCAAGGTCACCCGAAACAGATGGAGAGGAATCAGCACCATAGGGAACAAGTGTGGTGGTTGAGCCTCTGTTACGCTCTCCAATAGTACCTGCATAACGAAACTATATCAAACGCATACCATGCATGGGAAATAGAGAATGGTATGAACATTGTGACACATAGCAAGAACAATAAGGTACCAAGGAGACAAAGAAGTAAAAGAAAAATCAGTGAACCTTGTCCGCGATGCCTATGTTGACTTGACTGGGGTGCACGCTAAAGGTTATGATTCGGTCCCAGACGGTCCGGTTTTATCACACAAGTCAACCACTTGTGAATGGTCAACCGTAATAAAAACCAAACAGTCTAGAACCAATTCAATTGAGTCCAGGAGAGTTTAGTGTTTCCCCAGGTCGTTAAGTCCCAACGAGCTGTGCGATTGAATCTAAACGTAAAGTGATCGGGTAATATGAACAGGAATGGATTTAATGATAATACTAAATGACAAAGGAAATATCTGAGAAAATTAAAATCTAAATTATAGTAAATAAACGCTATCACTATTTTTAAAATGATGTTTTGATTTTCTTGATTTTTCATTATAAATTTGAATTAAAACTAATTTTAAACTTTTAAAACTAAATTAAAACTACTAAAATTATGAAAATAAAGAGGAAAATTGTGAAACTATTTTTCAAAAATCTAAAATAACTAAAAAACTTTTGAAAATTGAATTTGTATTTTTCGATTATTTTCTATTTTCTATGAATTAAAACTATTTAAAACTAATTAAATTACTAAAAATTACAAATTTAACTAAGAAAAATCTGAAAAATATTTTTTGACTTTTATATTTATCTTAACCTAGGAAAATTGAAAAATTATTTTTTGAAGCTTTTCGATTTAATTGCAATAAAGGCTAATTAAAAGTACTAAAACCGATTAAAATATAGAAAAATAGCAAATGAACTAGAAAAATCTGAAAAATTCAGGAAAAGTCTAAAATAATATTCTAAATCTATAAAAATATAAAACAATAGCTTATGTGAAGGATTATGAAGTCAGAGAAAAGTGCTTATAAATAAGCACTTGAATTAAGCAAATGAACACCAAAGACCACCAAATGATAGCGAAGCTAAAGTATGCTAAATTAATCTAAAAGCAATTAATTCCAGCTACTCTAAACCTCTAATGTGTAGATCTAAACTGATTTGAATGATTTGGCTTATTAACTCAAAACAGCCAAACACCCTCACTTGCAGCTTATATTCTGGCTTATCAAAAGAGCTTTATGGAAAACTGGAATTGTGATCCTCAAGAAGACCAACCAAAGAGTCTACAAACCAAAGTTGAGCCTAGACAAGCTCCCATGAGCTTGTTGAGAGCTTCAGAAAACACAATGCACACACTCGAGATACACCGAGTGTGTGCATGTGGCACTTTCGAGCTAATAGACAAGTGTTTTGAAGCTTATAAAAAATTACAAAAATTCTACAAAAATCATATTCCAAAACTTGACCAATTGAAGTTGTTAAGCCCAAAGTTTCAATGATTTTGAACCAGAAATGAAGCTATGATAAATCTAACAAGTTGGGTGAAAAACTGCTTTTTACACTTTTTGACTTTTAACTCAGAATTGGAAAGCTGACTTTTGTGAGTTTTGATTTCAATCTGTGAACTGATATTGATGATTTAAGGTGAAATAAACCTATAATGAGCTACTACTCTAACATCTACACCTAAATCAAGCTTTTGATTTTTAAAAATTCCAACAGTTATGCAATTAGGACAGATTATTTGTGATTTTGACTTAAAAGCTATGCAAAGGCAATACTAAGACAGATATGAGTGAACTAGACCTTAACAAGCCTAAAACAACAAATCTTGTCCAATGTACTAACCTCTATCACAGTTTAACCACTTGTTCCAAACAGTACTTTAACAAACTAAAATGCAATCAACTCTAACTAAGTCCTTAATACTAATCTAAGACAGTTATGATCAGAGGTCTAACAATACTAAATGGACTAAATCAGTGCAATTATAAGCTGATCTAACTATATAGATTGACGAAATAGAATAAGCAATAAAAAAGGTTTCTAACACTTACAAGTGTCCACTTATTCATAGACTTATACCATAACCAAACTACCACTATTCTAATCAAATCCAATCCCAAATCCAGCTCTGCATCAACCAATACCCATTTCCATATCTGTTTAACCCAAAGTTCCCCACAGTTGACTTACGTTGACCATAGGCAATTATGCTTAAAAATGAATTATAAGCTTACTAAAAGCTATGGACAGCTTAAGTAAGCTTATTTGAGTTGTAATAAAGCTTATTGAAGCCTGGCTTAAGATAATTAAGACTGAATAAAAAGACGAAAATTTAAAAATAAGAAACTTTAACCAAACTTTAAATAAGAACTTGAAATGAGTTACAACTGATACAATAACTTGAGTTCAATACAAGGAATATTAAAGTTACAATTTAGAACTTAATTAAGACTTAAACATTAAAAACGACACACATGAAAACTGAAAACTAAAAACTACCCTCTTAACTAGCTTCTCTTCCTCCTATTTTATAGCAGAAGTACTCCCACTTGTCCTCTGAGCTTTTCCCACCAATTTTTAGAGCCATTGGATCACTTGAGCCTTTTTTAGCCGTTGATGAGTTTTGGCGGGAAAATGAGATATCAACAGGGGGGGGGGTTGAGTGCAAGGAAGGAGAAGCTTTAAATTCTTCTTGTTTTGTTGTTGAGGTGGAGGGGACATGGAGAGGTGAGAGTGAGCTGGAGGTGAGGGGTAGACTGGGAGTTGCAGGCAGTTGGTGGAGAAGATAGAAAAAAGGAGGGAAATGAGGGTGGGGTGTTTGACTGGGTGGTTTTACCGGGGGTAATAATAGTGGACGGGGGTTCAAAACAGGGGGGTCACAAGTATATGGCAGGGGCCAAGGTTCAAAAGGGGTTCAAGGGTCATGGTTTGGTTTTAATAACAAGGACCTTTTTGCAATTCCACAAAAACCAAGGGACCAAACCTGCCATTTTGCAAAATTATTCCAAGTGACCAATTATGACAAGTTTCAATAGTACAAGGACCATTAAAGATATTTTTAAACTTTCAAGGACTATTTTTGCCAAATTTGAAACTTGAAGGACCAAACTTGTAAATTCTCAAAACTTTTGAAATTTTTCACCAAAGGACTAATTATGACAACTTATGATTTCAAAAGGACCTTTGGTGACTTTTATTTTAAAATAAGTGCTCAGGGACTATTTTTGCCAAGATTTGAAAGTCGGAGGACCTAAACGCCCATTATGCAAACTTAGCTCGTTTTCATCGATTTTAAACATTTTGCATCCGAAACATATAAAATACACTTTTGAGATATTTTCGGTATTTTGATGCATTTCGAGCGTTTTAAATGTTTTGCGATTCGATTGACCAAAATGATGAGTATTTACACACTCATCAATCCTCCACACTAAACTATTGCTAGTCCTAGCAATATTTTGAGAAAAACTTAATGGTTTGAATCTCTTTACCAAAAGCCATTACTTCGGAGTAGCCAAATGTTTTAGTTCAAGTAAGAACCTTGGTACAATGATAACCAAATGATTTTGAGCAAATCACCGACTTTCAGCGGTTTGATTTGTCTTTACCGAAGCCATTTGCTACGGACTAGCCAAATCTTAGATAAAATATCTTTGGTGATCGATTATCAATTATGGTTTTCAAGCGCCTTTACCACAAGCCATAAACTTGCGGGCTAGCAAACTCTTCACTAATTAAAGATATGGTGAATGAACACCATACAATTTTGGGCAAATTGCAAGCCGTCAACGGATTTGAGATATCTTTACCGAGAGCCGTTTGCTCTGGATTAGCCAATCCTTTTGTTTATTAGACATGGCGGATGATAACCATAAGTCGAGTAAGTGCAAAACACTTACTCCAAAAAAATTTTGGCCAAAATGGGGAATTGGGTGGTATAATTACATGATAAAATTCGTGAGAATTCCCCACACTAGAAATGAATATTGCCCTCAATATTCAAAGTACCCATGTTATGCGAAACATAGAACGTAAAAGGGAAATACTACGGCCATTATTTTGAATTTTTTTTTTTTTTTTGAAACTTTATATACAACAATGGGCAACTCCCCACACTAGGGTGGTAGAAAGTAGAAAGAAGTCGAAATATGGGTGAAAACCCATATAGTGTGCTCTTGTTTTTGATTCCCGAGTCGCTAGCTTGACTCGACCCGTATTCATTTGTTCTTGGGAAGCAACGTGGAAAACCAATCTCGATCGGACTTTCGTTCACGGTGTTAATAAACATATGAACATCGAAAGTTCCACACCGACGAGATACAACCGCGATATTGTTAATAGTAGAAACTATAAAGGATGATACGGGGTCAAAGATGGTGTCCTCGTTCCCGAAAGAGAAAGGGAAAGAGCAACCACACCATCTGTGAAAAATGGAATAAAGATGTGCATGAGAATGCAAGTCCATTACTCATCGAAAAAGCAAATCACCATTTTGACATTTTAAACTTAGTCTTGAAGTTTGTATGGTGATTGTCAACGAATTTCCGGTAGGGAGGGTTGAAAGCGGTTCTTCAATCAATGATTTTCCGGAAAAAGGATGTTCCCCTCCGAATCAAAGTAAGTATTATCGATTCTGTGGGAATCGACTCATCACTAAGAAAGGCATCGACTTCATTCCAAAGTTGTCATCTTCCTCATCCGGAGTGAGAGAAGGGATGGAAGAGTCGGGAATAATAAGACTAGGAGATGATGGATAATTTTGAGCAATTCTTCAATGGGAAGAATGTCTCCCATTGGGTCACAAATATCATCATCCAATCCGGATGAAATCAAGAGAGTTTGGTTTCATCCACGAGTTAACAAACTCGATCGATAAACTCGATTCGGAGGTGGGACAAGTGGCGTGCTCTTAGAGCTAGCAATTTCCACCACTTCCAATAAAGTCTCCGATTCTAGATCATCATCATCAAGAACACTCTTGACTTCCACGGTACAACTTTCAACCCATTTGTTTGAACCGGGGTTGATTTTCAAAGCTTTTAGCTCAAGACGTTTTGGTGACTCCTCTTAACCGTGAAATTTGAGAGTGTTGCATTGATTCTTTGATTTTGATCAATTGTGGCAACACTCTGTTTGGATAGAGGTTTGGAGTTTTGGTTGATATTAAGCGTGAGTTCTTCGTTGTCAACCCGTATGGTCAACTCTTGACAAATACATCAATTAGAGCACGACTGCTTCTCAAGAAAGCTCTCCCAAGATGAGGGAACTCTAGGATCCGCATCAAAGTCTACTACAACAAAGTCGGTGAGGAAAGTGAAACTTTCCTACTTTCATCACGACATCCTCGGCTATCCCAGTGGACGAGTTATAGTGCGGTCCGCTAGCTCGAGTGTCATACAAGTGGATGTAAGTTTAGGAAGAGCAGTTTCTTCCATACCGAGAGTGGCATGAGGTTAATGCTTGCGCCAAGATCGGCAAGGCGGAGCATTGAACCATCCCAAGAAATCACACGGAATAAAAACTGCAGGGGTCTTCAAGCTTTGGGAAGCTTTTGAGAAGGACCGTGAGCATTGCTCATTGAGAGGGTTTTAGCCATCTCGGATAACTTATCTTTGTTGCTCGATGAAGCCTTTAGCGTGGATGCAAATTTGGGCATTAGAACGAGAGCATCAACGAAGCTTATATCAAAGTGTAGTTCATTGAAAATTTGGAAAAATTTTGCATTTGCTCTTTGGTTTTGTCTTTGAGCTTCTCATCATGCAATCTTGATGGGTAAGGAAGTCGACTAGACTTTTAGCCGGACGAAGTCATTTCGCTCGAATTTGTCTTGAACTTGGGTTCCGGACTTAAAGCTTGGACTACAGAAGGTGGGACGTGTCTTGATACTTCATGGGCTTGAAAATGCACCTTGTCCGTTGTATCCTTGGTAACTTGACTCATTGCTCCCGGTGGAGGAAGCATTGGAGTCGAAGGTCCATTGTGCGTCTTACCACTACAGTGGTGACGGCTTTCAACTCGGCATTTGGATTTGGGCTGATTGCTTGGGAGTCCTCCGGAAGATGACGAAGCTTTGTTCATATTCATGTTCATGAAACCGCTCATCATATTCTTCAACTCATTTGTCTGCCGAGACATTGTGGTATCAATTTCCTTTTTACCTCAACTCTCATGTTATTGATCCGAGTTTGCATTGAGCGTATGCTTGACTCAAGAATTTTCATGAAGTCATTTGGTAGGGGAGCTTGAGAAGGTTGTTGATAACTTTGCCGATTTGGAGCTTGATATGGTTGGTTGAAATTGTTCGGTTTGATTGAAATTTGGAGAGTTATTGAAGTTTTGTCCTTGATTCGAACAAAGCGATTTTGATTGCCATGGTTTTGCACAGGAGGAAAACCGGTGGTGTCATACCGCTAGGTGCAGTAGTGAGGATCGACTTGTGGTCGGTATTGATTGTGGTTTACTGAAGCTACGGGAGCTTGGTAAAAGAAGCATCGGTTGCTTGACAATCATAATACGCGTGTGGACCACTACAATTTTCACACACCTTGTTTACGGCTTTGATTGGTTCCGCTTATGAATTTCGCTTTTGATTTCCTTTACCTCTTTCATCATATTAACGGATGACGTCCGTTAGAAGCGGCTAACTGAGCGGCTAACTTCGGAAGAGTTCTTGGATGAAGAAGCGAGTGTTCGAATATTGACTTTGTTGCGAGAAATAGGAACTTTTGATTTTGCTCGCAAATCTCAATCACATCTTTAGGCTTACGATTCAAGATATTGCCACCGTGGCTGCGTTCAAAGAATCTTGATCGTTACCGTTCAACCCATTATAAAGATATTAACTTGTTGAAGCTCAGTGAATTCATGATGGGGCATTTCACGAGGAGATCTTTGAATCTCTCCCATGCCTCTCCAAAGTTTTCATCGAAATTTTGACGAAATCCGAAATTTCATTTTAAGATTAGTTGTCTTTGATGGAGGAAAGAAATAATTGACAAACTTTTGAACAAGATCCTCCCAGTTTCGATGGATCGAGGGGTTCTTTTCCGCCTAAATCCGGCCGTCCCTCAGTGAGAATGGAAATAGCATCAACTTGATCACTTTTTGTGGTACATCTTTGAAATTGATCGTTGAGGTCAACTTGTTAAACCAACGGATGTGTGCATCGGGTCTTCTCGATCAAACCCGTGGAATTGATTTGTAGACACAAGTTGGATCAAATGTGTCTTCAATTCAAAGTGATCGAATTGATTCTTGGTAAAATGATGGCATCTCCATAACCCTCGGTGGGTGCACGGAGCATTTCGCCATAGTTCGTTAAATGCGCCATATTGTTGCTTGGAATAGTACAAATCTCGGGTTCGACTATTTGGGCGTGACGTCTATGAGCGTCTTCAGGAATTTCGCTAGATCACGAAAAGGACTCAATGATCTAGAAGAGCGAGTGCGCATGCACTAGAGTTAACTCTAAGGAATCTCGAGCCAAGGAATTATGAAAAATGGGAAAGAAGAATCTTTTGGTTTTATGGTTTTATATATATGTAGAAACAAAAGAAAAATATTTTTGTGTTTTATATGTTTTAAGATGTTTTGGATTTTTGGATTTTATAAGAAAATATAAATATATATAGATGGTATGAACAAGGAGTGAATATTTAAATCACTAATCTGCTAAACGTAAGATAATTAGCACAGCTCCCCGGTAGCGGCGCCAAAATTTGATTCGGTCCCAGACGGTCAGTTTTATCACACAAGTCAACCACTTGTGAATGGTCAACCGTAACAAAAACCAAACAGTCTAGAACCAATTCAATTGAGTCCAGGAGATTTTAGTGTTTCCCCAGGTCGTTAAGTCCCAACGAGCTGTGCGATTGAATCTAAACGTAAAGTGATCGAGTAATATGAACAGGAATGGATTTAATGATAATACTAAATGACAAAGGAAATATCTGAGAAAATTAAAAATCTAAATTATATTAAATAAACGCTATCACTATTTTTAAAATGATGTTTTTGATTTTTCTTGATTTTTCTGTTATAAATTTGAATTAAAAACTAATTTTAAACTTTTAAAACTAAATTAAAACTACTAAAAATTATGAAAATAAAGAGGAAAATTGTGAAACTATTTTTCAAAAATCTAAAATAACTAAAAAAACTTTTGAAAATTGAATTTGTATTTTTCGATTATTTTTCTATTTTCTATGAATTAAAACTATTTAAAACTAATTAAATTACTAAAATTACAAATTTAACTAAGAAAAATCTGGAAAAATATTTTTTTGACTTTTTATATTTATCTTAACCTAGGAAAATTGAAAAATTATTTTTTTGAAGCTTTTCTGATTTAATTGTAATAAAGGCTAATTAAAAAGTACTAAAAACTGATTAAAATATAGAAAAATAGCAAACAGAACTAGAAAAATCTGAAAAATTCAGGAAAAGTCTAAAATAATATTCTAAATCTATAAAAAATATAAAAACAATAGCTTATGTGAAGGATTATGAAGCTGTAGAGAAAAGTGCTTATAAATAAGCACTTGAATTAAGCAAATGAACACCAAAGACCACCAAATGATAGCAGAAGCTAAAGTATGCTAAATTAATCTAAAAGCAATTAATTCCAGCTACTCTAAACCTCTAATGTGTAGATCTAAACTGATTTGAATGATTTGGCTTATTAACTCAAAACAGCCAAACACCCTCACTTGCAGCTTATATTCTGGCTTATCAAAAGAGCTTTATGGAAAACTGGAATTGTGATCCTCAAGAAGACCAACCAAAGAGTCTACAAACCAAAGTTGAGCCCTAGACAAGCTCCCATGAGCTTGTTGAGAGCTTTGCACAAAACCTGTGCACACTCAGTATACACTGAGTGTGTGCACAGGGCACTTTCAGGCTAATAGACAAGCTGTTTTGAAGCTTATAAAAAATTACAAAAATTCTACAAAAATCATATTCCAAAACTTGACCAATTGAAGTTGTTAAGCCCAAAGTTTCAATGATTTTGAACCAGAAATGAAGCTATGATAAATCTAACAAGTTGGGTGAAAAACTGCTTTTTACACTTTTTGACTTTTAACTCAGAATTGGAAAGCTGACTTTTGTGAGTTTTGATTTCAATTTGTGAACTGATATTGATGATTTAAGGTGAAATAAACCTATAATGAGCTACTACTCTAACATCTACACCTAAATCAAGCTTTTGATTTTAAAAATTCCAACAGCTTATGCAATTAGAATGATTATTTGTGATTTTGACTTAAAAGCTATGCAAAGGCAATACTAAGATGAGATATGAGTGAACTAGACCTTAACAAGCCTAAAACAACAAATCTTGTCCAATGTACTAACCTCTATCACAGTTTAACCACTTGTTCCAAACAGTACTTTAACAAACTAAAATGCAATCAACTCTAACTAAGTCCTTAATACTAATCTAAGACAGTTATGATCAGAGGTCTAACAATACTAAATGGACTAAATCAGTGCAATTATAAGCTGATCTAACTATATAGATTGACAGAATAGAATAAGCAATAAAAAAAAAGGTTTCTAACACTTACAAGTGTCCGACTTATTTCGACTTATACCATAACCAAACTACCACTATTCTAATCAAATCCAATCCCAAATCCAGCTCTGCATCAACCAATACCCATTTCCATATCTGTTTAACCCAAAGTTCCCCACAGTTGACTTACGTTGACCATAGGCAATTATGCTTAAAAATGAATTATAAGCTTACTAAAAGCTATGGACAGCTTAAGTAAGCTTATTTGAGTTGTAATAAAGCTGGCTTAAGATAATTAAGACTGAATAAAAAGACGAAAATTTAAAAATAAGAAACTTTAACCAAAATTTAAATAAGAACTTGAAATGAGTTACAACTGATACAATAACTTGAGTTCAATACAGGGAAGATTAAAGTTACAATTTAGAACTTAATTAAGACTTAAACATTAAAAACGACACACATGAAAACTGAAAACTAAAAACTAAAAACTACCCTCTTAACTAGCTTCTCTTCCTCCTTTTTTATAGCAGAAGTACTCCCACTTGTCCTCTGAGCTTTTCCCACCAATTTTTAGAGCCATTGGATCACTTGATCCTTTTTTAGCCGTTGATGAGTTTTGGCGGGAAAATGAGATATCAACAGGGGGGGGGGGTTGAGTGCAAGGAAGAGAAGCTTTAAATGCTTCTTGTTTTGTTGTTGAGGTGGAAGGGACATGGAGAGGTGAGAGTGAGCTGGAGGTGAGGGGTAGACTGGGAGTTGCAGGCAGTTGGTGGAGAAGATAGAAAAAAGGAGGGAAATGAGGGTGGGGTGTTTGACTGGGTGGTTTGACCGGGGGTAATAATAGTGGACGGGGGTTCAAAACAGGGGGTCACAAGTATATGGCAGGGGCCAAGGTTCAAAAGGGGTTCAAGGGTCATGGTTTGGTTTTAATAACAAGGACCTTTTTTGCAATTCCACAAAAACCAAGGGACCAAACCTGCCATTTTGCAAAATTATTCCAAGGGACCAATTATGACAAGTTTCAATAGTACAAGGACCATTAAAGATATTTTTAAACTTCCAAGGACTATTTTTGCCAAATTTAAAACTTAAAGGACCAAACTTGTAAATTCTCAAAACTTTTGAAATTTTTCACCAAAGGACTAATTATGACAACTTATGATTTCAAAAGGACCTTTGATGACTTTTCTTTTAAAATAAGTGCTCGGGACTATTTTGCCAAGATTTGAAAGTCGGGACCGAAAAGCGCCAATTATGCAAACTTAGCTCGTTTTTCATCGATTTTAAACATTTTGCATCTGAAACATATAAAATACACTTTTGAGATATTTTCAGTATTTTGATGCATTTCTAAGCGTTTTTAAATGTTTTGCAGTTCAGATTTGACCAAAAATGATGAGTATTTACACACTCATCAGGTTACCCGAAGTAGATAGACATGAATAAACTACAAGAACGTAATAAACCATTAGAAGTGTGTGTAAAGTAAGAGTCTCCCAACACAGAAATACAAATCATGATAATAGGTAATAAAACAATAGCTACTTACCCGTTTTACCAAAAGGCTGGATATCGTCAGGAACACGTGTACTGTTTAAGCTTCGGTTGTACTCTTCAACGGTACCTGCGTAACGAAACCATATCAAATGCAGTCAGTATATGAGAAGTAAGAAACACAATAGTAAGTAGTAAGTACCACATGTTCACTGACCTTGGCCCCTAGTTAATTAAGTATTCTAAAAAACATGTACGGCATTGGAATTTGCAGCCGACTCTGTAATAGCACATGCATAATAAAAACGCATCACGCATATACAATACATGCAAAAACCGGATATACATGAAGATCACCCAAAAGTACCTGAAGTATGGCGCACATGAAACAGCTGGTCACCTAAAATTATAAATACTAATATGCGGTCATTGACATATATAGCCAGGAAACTCAAATGGAAAACACCAACAAAGAGAGAATGCAACGCATACATAAAGTAGCATCCGACACCGAAGAAGACATGTTAAGAGGCTGGTAACAGATATCACCGAGCTTTCTCTTTCCCTTGTCAGTACTCAAAATATCAGTCGTAGAGTCATCGATATAAAAGGCAGGTAATTTGTTAGCGCCATCTGGTTCGACAATGGTAAGCTTCTTAGGAGCCATTCGAGTTATAAACATGTCCTCTTCCAGCCCATACAACTGACTTCCATAGACAACATATGTACAAACCTCTTTTTCCTCTTGCCAATGATTGTCGAAATTCGCTCACATCTTCAAAACACTGACTTATCCACATCACACTTGACACGGTTGCCAGGTTCAACAACATGATTGGAATTCACTGGTTGGCTAGGAACAACATTTACCCCCTATAGTTATTAACCTGGCCCGTACCCAACGGTTATACTACACCTGCTTTTTAACAACTGGTTTAAATCCAAACTTTGGCCACCTACATCACTAATTTCACTGTCATCTCCTAACGGTATACACCGACGACCCAAATCAGGGTCCAATACATTAGAACAACCTCTCTTAACAATTTTCCTTTTGGTTTTCATATCTAACAAAGCAACTTATCTAAAGCTAATGCAAAAGGCTAACAAAGTAAAAGGCATTCAACGCATAAAAAAACACATAAGTATACCCATGCATAGAAAGACACAAAATAAATACGAAAAACAAATTTAAAAACTCAACAATAACATAACAACGACATATAGTAGAAGATCAAACACAACTTTTGTAAAAACATACAGTGAACATAACATAACAACAACAAAAGCATGAGACCAAAAGCATAAACGTAAGAACAAGTGAACAACTACAAACCACCACACACATGCAGTTGGTTTAGTAAGTCGAAAAAGTTTTGTGAGTTGAAATATGTTCTATAGAGTGAATTATTTTTAAGAAGGTTTGAGAAAAGAAATGAGTTAAAGGGTGATAAGGCTTTCAAGATCGCGATCTTGCGTGAGATCGTTTTTGTCTTTGCAAGATCGAGATCGTAGGATCGGATCGCGATCCTACCAATTTGTCATAGTTTGTAAACAAATGATAAACGAGTCAAAATGTTTTACGTTTCTACTCAACGTCAAAAATAAATTCATATAATATCATCTTGAAAATGACAAAGTTCAAATTTCAAACACCAAAGTAACAATAAAACAAGAAAATTCAAGTTTCCATCGTTAAATTAATGATTTAGCGGAATAATATAACATAACATGAGTCCTAAATGTCTCAAAACATACGAGCTATCTACATGATTTCAAGGAAAAACATTTCATTAGCAGCATTCCAAAACATACCATTTGATTAGTTTAATCGCAATGAAGTAAAGTAAATTGAATTACTGAACACTTTTACTCTTTTAGACTATAATATATTTAGAAAAGTAGAAAACTAGATATAAACTATAAAGTAAGGATCAAATAAGAAATAAAAGTAAAATGAGAAGGATGAGAAATAACCACAGCCGCACATTTCATATGCATCTCCCATGAAATTCTCCTTCTTTATTTGAAATGTGTGGCTGAAAGCATTTCTCATTCTTCTTATGTTTATTTATCTTCTTAGTGGATCCATTCTCATAAACTATAATATATTTAGAAAATGAAACAACATTGGTTTACTTATTAGACACTAGCCTCAGGCCCGGCCGTTGGCCGGCTAGCAATAAAACACACATTTGTTTTTTGGCCTAAGCAAGTGAGTGAGATGGACTTAAAAGATAGAAAAGGTTAAAAAAAAAAAGTGAACTCGGATCGCGTGACGATCCTACGATGTTACGTGCGATCCTATGATCTTACTTACGATCCTACCACATATGCGATCCTAAAACGATCCTACACGGTTTTAGCTAGTGAACACGTAAACTCGTACGATCATACGAGTATACACGCGATCTTAATAGCCTTATTAACCCTAACCAATATAAGGTGTGTATTAGCAAGACTGTAGGGGTGTCATTCGGGCTGTCTTGACATGAACCCGACCCGACCTGAACCCGATCCAAGTCAATTCGAGTTGGGTCAATCAGGTTCAAAATTATATTCGGGTCAATCGGGTTAACCCGAATTGACCCGATTTTTAAACAAGGTCGGGTTCGGGTATGTTTTTTTAGCCTTGACCAGACCCGAACCCGGCTTACCCGGGTCAACAACACTTTTACATGTAAAAATACTCGGGTTGATCCCGAACCCGAATTGACCCGAGTTCTAAACAATGTCGGGTTCAAATATGTATTTTTAAAGGCTTGACCCATCCCGAATAACACCAATCAACAAGAGTTCCGTACCTGGCCGTAAAAGGGGGGAATTGCATATATACCTATTAAAACTTAAAACTGCGTATTTCCGCGTCTGAGTTTTATTGCGTGATGTCTGATCTGATTTAAGCATGTTTTGAGCATATATGCAATATGCAAGTTTTACCGAGTATATCACCCAAACAACTAATAACAAGCCGACAATAATAATCAGAAGAAGAAAACCCACACTGGTTGTTGTTGTACCATAGACAATAATGTCGGTGTTGGAATTGGAAGAAGCCGAGAAGGAGTTAATGGAATTGGATGTTGACGACGATGATGATGATGATTTTGAGAAAGTGGACAAATTGACGTTGCCTTTGGTCTCCAAGTGGAAGTTCCCTGATGGTACACCTGTAGATGGGTTAGAGGTACCCGTTATGAAAGAGGATGATTTTATTACTGATTCAATGTATCGTGATGATATTGTTTTTGGGCCAACAAAAGACCCCCCTCCTCACGTCTTTGATGATCCTCCTCCTCCTGCCCATGTTTGTTCCATCTGTTTCAAACACTGGACTCTTCTCCATCACTTTTGGTATCTATCCTTGGGTTTTTGCTTTTTGTTTATGCTTATCATTGTTTGTCTTTCACTTGCCAGGTGTGTTTGGTCGCGAGCATAAATGGAACAATTAGCATTTAGCATTTAGCGTTTTTGAAAAAAGCTTTGTTTGGAATGATTAGCCGTTAGCATTTATAAGCAAAAAAAGGCTAAATGCTAAATGCTCTTTGAATAAGCATTTAGCATTATGCCATTTTACACAATAAAATTACGGCTACAGCTATTCTACCAAACACTTCTATAAATTAAACTGCTACTGCTAGTTTCACCAAACACACCCTTAAATGTTTACGCGTTTTTGCTTTTATGCTTGTTTGTTATGCGTATATACTTTTTTGTTAATGCTGCTTTGCTTGTATGTCTTCCTTGCTTTTTTATGTTTATGTTTGTTTGATTGTATGTTTTTGCTTCTATGTCTTGCCCTTGCCTTTTATGTTTCATGTGCTTATGCTTTTATGCTTATTATGCCTTTTTACGCGTTTATGCTTTTATAATGTCTAGTTTATGCTTGTATGTCTTTCCCCTGCCTTTTTATGCTTTTGCGTTTGAGCCCTTATGCCTGAATGTCATTTTTGCTATGTATGTTTGTTTTCGTCTTTTGTCCTTTTATCTACTTATACGTCTTTTTCTCACCCTCACACATACACATGTTTTCTGAGATCTACTTGCTGGAGGTCAAGCAATCTCTTTACTTTCGGGTTTAACCAAGAGTAGGGGTAGGATTAGGATCTGTCTAGATTCTACCTCCCCCATACATACCCTCTTCTTCAGCAGGATTGGGTATGTTGTTGTTGTTCGATTGAAAGAGATATTAAAGAAAATGTAGCAATAGTTGTAGACACTTTAGCTTTTGATTTTTTTCTTTCTTGTTCATGCTTTTATAGATGGCTAAAGTTAACCACAACCTAAAACGTTATGCACTTCTAAAAACTACTTGATCCACTAAACTTAATTAGATTTGGTGAACAAACAGAAACTGACAGTGACTTGCTATAAAACATTGGACTGTTCTCCATCACTTTTGGTATCTATCCTTTAGCCCCCTGTTTTATGTGCCCGTTTTTGCTTTTATGCTTGTTTGTTATGCGACACGTATATACTTTTTTGTAATACCCCCAACGCCTACATTTGCATTATAATTTTTAAAAAAATAGATGACTGTGAATTCGGATTCTCTTTGAGGAGTTATCGTCATCCTTGTCATATATTTATCTTCGAAGCTGTTTCGGGCCTTTCCACATGGTATCTTTTTTTTTTTTTTCCTTGGCGAATCGTTTGTTGTAGTGAAGTGATTGTGTGGATATATCTTTATGGTCTTTCTTTCCTCAAATTACTGTGAGTACATGTGCCCTATGTCTCGGATACGAGTCCTTTGATGTCTGTGCCAGATACAACAGCCGCCCCATTAAGAACCCATACATGGATAATTTTTATGAAATTTAGCGTAAGTGGTGTAGGAATGATACATAGGAAAACAAAACTAAATCATTAAACCCTATCCTTTAGCACTCAGTGACCAACTTTGATCCCATAGATCCCACCTTCATCAAGATTAGTAACTGTATAACTTAAACTGCGGACCTCAAACCCAGAAATTAACTTGCATCGAGTTCTAATCCAGTAACACTTCCAAGCTGCTACTAGATTCCAATTTCAATTTATACAGTTTCTTATTATTCATCAAAACTTTAGTATCATTTGGTTGTTTTCATTTCTTGCACTCTATGTGTCGAAGAACTAGATACTAAAAGGCTACTTGGCTTGTTTCTTATTTGTTGAGGGAGTAGACTAAGACCTAGACAGTGCAATAACCGCCTTTTTTTCAGTTTCCGGAGCCAAAGTTTGAACAGTTGGTACCTTAGTCAAGCTTTTTTAGCTCCTAGTTTCAAGTCCTTATACGTAATCCTACTTGATCTTATCCCATCTGAATTGGTAGCTTGACTTCAGTATTGCTTCTTTAGTTATAAGTTCAAAAAATGTAATATGAACTGTTTCTTGAAATCTACATCTGCTTCTTTATTTGTTTAATGGCTGACTGTAAATTCACATTCTCTTTGAGAATTTGTCCTCACCATTATCACATATTTATTATTTGTGAATGACTCAATGAGACTGTGCTGTGACTATACACCTCAGATAATGCAGTTTTAGCTTCGGTTAAAGGCATAAAGTTTAACATTTTTTGGCGAAATAAAGCTTATAGTTATATTGAGCTCCTAGTTTGAAGCCCTTAGGCCTAGTTTGGGGGCGAAAGTTAAAACATTGGTACTCAAGTCAAGCTTTAGAGTAAATATTGAGTTCCTAGTTTTGTTCCTATCTGAATTGCTAGACAACTTTCCGTTCTCTGATTAAGTTTTGCATTTCGGTTTGAAACTGTATTATACCAAAGGCCTGAATTCTACGTTTGGTTCTTTATTTGTTTAATGGCTCACAGTGAACTCACATTCTCCCCCAGAAAATATCGTCATTGTTGTAGCATTTGCTAAATGGTCTAAGCTGTTTCGGCCATGCTACACAGTCTCAGTTCCTTTTCAGGAATCATTTGCTGTAGTAAAATGATCATGGGCCAAATGCACAGTTTTAATTGCATATCTTTATGGTCTTTCTTTTACTAAAAACGCTCTGAGTATTTGTGATCTGTGTAACTAGACACAATGATAACACCTTAAAATCTGTCTTGGATAGAAGTCCTTTTATCTCTTTACCAGATACAACAGAACCCATTCATAGATCATGTTATGAGATATTAGCGGGTTAGGAAAAAGACATAGGAATGTTCCACACACTGGCATTATGGCACCTTTAACATTAATGACCTACTGAGATAAAAAAAACAATACCATTGGGTGGGGATGGGGTGGGCTTTACTAGTGATTAGCAACCGTGTCACTTAAACTGCAGACCTCCATGGCTCCAACCCATCATTTAACTTGCATCGAGTCGTCATCCAGTAACAATTCCAATCTGCTACTAAATTACCATCCATGACACGTATTCATTTTTCCGGGAACAACTTTGGCACTCGCATGTTGATCAGCAAAATACTTGGTAATCCAAGTCCACGCTAAACAATCAAATTCACTTCCGCAGTTGCACAGTAGAACAGTACTTTATTAGCTGAGTTAGCATGGTTTCTGATTATATTCGTTGGTGCTTTGTATGTCTGGGACATCACATTCTTACATTCCTTGTCGCACATTGCTCATGAATTGATGAGATGCTGTGTATATACCTTAGCTTGACTACTTGGTAGACGCTTTTATGTATGGGCTTCTACCAACAACATTCCCGCGAGACAGTGGTTCCAAATGGACAATATCTTACCATAATTGCCTCACCAGTGTTAGTGATTGGTCCTTTTGTCAAGTGAATTCTAGAATGAACCAGAACACATATACATATTTCTTGTGGATTTATAACTATAGCCTAATATCTACTGTAATAGCCTAGTCAAGGAATGCAACTGATTTGGGCCTATTAATTTTACCCAATTAACTCTGGTCTTTGTGTTATATTTGTTGCAGCTGTCTTCCTTGTGGGCATATATTTGGAGTTCAATGTATACAAAAATGGCTTCAAACTAACTTACGTGGGACGGTGGGTTTGTCTTCCAGTGTGTTAACCACAATTTAACCATGTTTATTATTCTTAATTCTGGTCTTGTCTTAATCAATTGTTTTCAGTGTCCTCAATGCAACGTCTCAAGCTCATTGGAGGATGTTAGATCTCTTTATGCTACCACCCTTTGCATTCCCTATGCTAGTAAAGGTGTCGCAGATCCAGAGGTAATCAATCTCTTTGTAAAATTTAACCTTCAATTTTGATATAAATCTATAACATATGTTTTTGGTCAAGTGTTTTGTGTAATTATAGTTGTTTGCGGTTAAAAAATTCCGTTGCTATGCATGGGTATCGTCTAGTTAACTTTGAAACCTCCGATATCCATATGCCTCTTTTTATATAACATGTGCATAACCCGTTGATATGTTCGTAAAGCAAAAGTAAAGTGATTAATTATCATCTAAAGAAAATAGTAATATTTTTTGTTTATTAATATTTTTCATTTAAATAAACTAATCAAGTTTGAAATTTTATTTAAAAGTTTGAATTAACACATTGGGGTACAACCGTGTTTCCTTCAATAGTTTTCGTGTCCATCCTTGCATTTTCAGTTTTCTCTTTTTCACTTTTAAGAAAAGGTGGTTTTTCCTAAAGAAAAGGGTGTAAATATAGATAAAATAGATATAGATTACTAAATTTTGTAGTTAAGATTAAGATATATATATAATAGTTATAATGCCCGCGCACGCGCGGAATTTTTTCTATTTTTTTGACAAGTTGTAATTTTAATTCCAACATAAATCGGTTAATGTGGGTCATGTTTAAAGCGTATTAGCTATAATGTGTCTACTTTCAAAGAATCTAATACGAAACGTGACAAATGGTTCGAGTGACTCTAACTGTACAAAAGTAATCCAATATATTTTTCAAATACATATATCTATTAAACTGTATTATTATCGAAATGTTTGTAACATTTTTTTTTAAGTATCTCCGTCCTCGATCACATAGACTTGGCTGTTTGTTGTGTCTTTGTATCATTATTTGATGTGGCACTATTATTTCTCATAGGGGAATTATCATCAGACCAAGTACCATTTTGTCAATACCTTGTTTAATCGACATCGGGTTAGAATCAGAGGTTACACTCAACGGGCCACGCTTGATGAAATTACGTACAATAACTGATCACTTGCTTTGCTTGCAACCTGTGCAATTCAAACCGCCAAATTATTACCACTTGGACAATCATCAACCAAGTAACCACCAATAAAATAAATTCAAGATCTAACCTTTCCGATAGAAGCACGGCTAGGTTTTCCATGCTGTCAAGTAGCTCAATAGCTCTGTCAATCGTATCACCATCATTCACCAACTTTGGTAAACCATATTCATCCAATACAACATTCCACCCTGGGCAACACAGTTTGATACACTTATTGCCCAATATTACCAAATACTAATTACAACAAAAAGTGCATCAAGTACTCGATGTGAAACAAACATAAAACAACCCTTTATTATACCAAAGCACTTTTATTATAACGTGAATTATATTAATCCTATTAATCAATAGGCATTCAGTAGAGTTGAATGCTTGAAAAGTATCATTTTTTGCATCAAACAGTTGATAATTAATTAGCAATACAACTTTACCCATGCTAAATGGTAATTAATTTACACACCAAAAATGGAAAATTGTAGCATAAGGAACATCCTACTCTAATCTCTTATATTAGCTATGATATGATATATTCCAAGAATCAGCATTCAAAGAATATTGCAAATGAATAATTTTAACAACGAAAAGCTTAAGTTTAAGTAGCCCGTTCGAGGATAAGTAAATCGGCCAATTACAATTTCTAACCCTTAAAAGAATTCCTCTCCCTTAAAAGAATTCCTCTCACCTTTAATTCAAACACCATAGGTTTTTAATTATGTTGCCCCAAAAGAAGTTCAAGAACATTTGCTGGGCTTACCATTATAAAATATAGAATTATTAAAATGCAAATGAAAACCTTACACAATCAAAGAATAAACAACTATAGTTTGAGAATGCCTGATTCCCCTAATCATATCTCAAAATCAATTCGACAATAGGTTCCTAAAAATTTATTTTGCACTAAAATGATCCTTATCAAGTTTTTCAAGTACCTATTATTTTGAATTTCTTTCGGCCTTCATTACTCAATATTAGCAACATATTATTGAAAGAACAATATAGATTACATAATTAAAGAAACCAGTCTAAGCTTGTTTGTCAGGCTTACCATTCTTAATTGCCCAAACTTGCACAACTCCATCTTCCATCCTGAAGTGGTTTCGCTGAAGTTTTAAGCAAACCTGAACACGATAGACACCCTGCAAAAATAAGCGATTCATTGACAATATACTTCTAGAAAATAGGAAGCACACAATTTAGATAAGTCTTGCCCTTTAAGTGGAGCTTTTCAGATTGGAATCCATACTTGTACACTACAAAAAACAAATAAAACTAAAAAACCATATCTATATGTATATTCCAAACATACCACACTCATACTCATGTATTATATGGGTTACAAAGAGCAGTAATCAAACATACACACGGTATAAAACAGAAACAATAATTTAGTAATCAAACATACCATACTCATGTAATTATATGGGTTACCCAAGATCTTACCGATTTCTTTGATGGAATGTTGTTTTCGATCAGTTGTTTTTGGTTGTAGGTCTTTTTTTTGTGTGTTTGGGTCAATGAATGTTTGAGGAAGATCGAGTTCAGCTTTAATTGAGAAGTTTTAGAATTTGGTCCACAGTTATGATAGATTAGCTAAGAAGCCCATGTGTATTTTAAGCTTTTTTCCTTCATGAATCATAATACGATTTTCTTTTTAGATTTTGACCAAATCAAGAAAGATTCATTCTTTATTTCTTTTTGACATCTAAATTAAAAAATCAAATTAAAAAAAATATTACCAAATAAGGTATGGTTTGATTTTTTTGAAATGAGAAATTCCCATTAAGGGTTTTGTTTTATTATATAAAAGATGCATTACTTTTTTTTATAAGTTTGTGTATTAATCAAGTAACTCCCCTTTTGGTTTCATATAAAATTTCATCCAGATATCCACTAGACGATTTTCCTTCACCCAATCAGGATTAATCGAATTCAAAAAGTTTGAAATTGGACGGCGGAATTTTGCTTTGAAAAAAAGATCAGATGCGAAGAAACGGCTGGCTGGTGTTGTAGGAAGGAAAAATGATTTAATGAAACGTCGGACTGACTTATTGGACAGGAGGGCTAGTGTGCTAAATCGGGCCAAGGCATTGGAACAGCGGGGTGATTCATTGTGTCGGGCAGATGCATTGCGATTACGTGCTGATGCATTGGGCCGGTGGGCGGATGAATATCTACGGCGAGCTAAAGCATGCGAAGAGAGGGCTAAAGCATTGAGTCAGAGGGCTAGGGCATATAATCAGCGGGTTAAGGCATTTGAGGTCAGATTGCAATATTTTTATCGAAGCTACGTTAACCTTCAGAAGAACACTACACATTGTGCCGCAGCAGCTACTTGTCACAAAGTGGTAATTAAATAAGTTGGTTTAGTAAGTCGAAAAAGTTTTGTGAGTTGGTATAGAGTGAATTATTTTTGTGAGTTGGTTTCTTTTTTTTTTTTTTTTTTTTTTTCGCCCCCCTTGTTGGAGTCAATCGATCTATGTATATATCTTTTCTTCTTAACCAATCAATAATAATAATCAGAAGAATACCCACCCTGTTTGTTGTTGTACCATAGTTAATTTTTTTTTTTAATTTATTATTTAAATAAGATGGATAAGGAATCGTCGTTGGTGGAATTGTATGAAGCCAAAAAGGAAGAAGAACAAGTAATAGAAGATGTGGAATCGGATCATGAAAAAGAAGAAGAAGAAAGTATAGATATGAGAATTGAATTTGAAGAAGATATAGAAGACGAACAAGAAAAAGAAGAGGGAGAAGAAGAAGAAGAAGAAGAAGAGGAAGAAAAAGATGATGATGAAGATTTTTATAAGGATTTGGAGTTGTTACCTCATGCTATTAGTTGGTCTGATCCTGTTACGGGTAAAACTAATCATGGGATACTAACCATTGACGTTCTACGATCTACTGATGGTGAAAGATATGAATTTCATCTTTGTCCTATCTGTCTTAAACCTTGGACTCTTGATAAAATACATCAAATGAGGTACTATCTACCTATACTTGTTTGTTTTCGCTTATTTATTGATTTCATTTGGAATTTAATTAACAAGTTAAATCCTTTTTGACCTTGATTGACATTCAAATATCAGATATATATATTTATTTATTGCATTAAGTATGGATTCTCATTCGAAAAATGTTTCTTTAGTTTTGAATTTAAGTTTGCTTCTTGATATCTAATAGTCTAGTCAGTGACTGTGATTCATTCGGGCGGGCTCTTGTTAAATTTACACTATTGACTTCCTTTTTCAGCTGTCTTCCTTGTGGGCACATGTTTGGGTTCTCATGTTTAAAGGATTGGATGAGAGGCCGTTCCTCTGACGATGTATGCACTGTCACACCCATATATAATCAACACAATCTTGCCAATTTTCTTTTCTCATTCTCCTGTCTTAAATATTTCTTGTTAGTGCCCTCAATGCTACCAAACTTTCTCATTAGAGACTGTTAGGCTTCTTTATGCAACACGCCTTTGCATTCCAGCTGCTGCTCATCAAAAGGTAATCTATCTCTTTGTTAATAAATAGCAACCTTTCGTTTGCTACTTTAACTCGCCTTTCGTTTATAAACAACTGTTTAATGCAGACATTCCTTAGACGCTTTCCATTCAGCAACTTTGGATTTACTACTTTTAAGCAATATGAACGGGAACTGCGGACAAATGCATTAAACAATAGGTCTGATGTTTTGAAACAACGGGCTGATGTTTTGGGACGCCAGAATGATGCTATGAAACGCCGGACTGAATTATTGAACCGGATGGCTCATGCAGAAAAACGGGCTGATGTTTTGGAACGCCAGAATGATGCTATGAAACGGCAGATTGAATTATTGAACCGGATGACTGACGAAGAAGACTGGGCTGAGGCATCAGAACAGCAGGCTGATGCAGAAAAACGGGCTGAGGTGTTGCGACGTCGGGCAGGTGCAATGGGCCAGTCGGCTGATGAATATCTACATAAGGCTGATGCATTTGGGCAGCAGGGAAAAGCATTGCGTCAACAGGCTAAATCATTGCGTCAACTAGTTGATTCATATCTGGCAACTAGAAATCTTTATATACAAAGCTACAAGGAGTTTTTGGGTTTGCATGACAACAACATCACCGAGTAATGTGCTATCTCTTGATAAAATTCATCAAATGAGGTACTATCTCTTTTCAACTACCTATACTTGTTTGTTTTCGCTTATATAGTGATGCTTGCTCTATTAGGACAGACAATACTGGTGATAGATTGTTCTCTTCTTTTTTAGTATGGAAATAGGAACTAGCACTAAGTGATACTGCTCTATGATGATGCCTCTTTGTGATGGGATCTTAATGCCCTGTGTGAGGTTGTAGACTGCATTTGGGGTTAAGAAAATCTTACAAAAGGAAATGTAATCATAGTTCAAGTATATCTTTGTGATGGGATCTTATAGCCAAGGATGTTTTTTAACAAAAATAAATGGTGATTGTGGTGGCATGATACAAGGACTTGCCAAAGCAAACTTAAAACGTTTAACTAGTTAAACGCTTATTTTATGAGTTTATGTACTTATTAATTTCTGATTATTAGAGTAAAAAAGTTGCTGAGCTTGGTACCAGTTTAAAACGGGTTTGTTTCAGATTTTGACGGGTTGGCTATGTAGTCTTTCACTATGTTACTATCAGATATGACAATAAGTATACCAAATTAGTCTGATTACTCATTTCTTTTTTTTTTACAATGACAAGAGGATTGATGTTAATGGTTATAAATTTGGTGACAGAATTAGTTTTGTGACATGTGGGACAAGTACTCCAGCTTGAGTAACACATACCAATATGCTTAAAAATTCGACGTTTAGTGTCACTAAACCTTGCTATCTGGAATCACTATATGATTTAGTTTTGTTCATTAAATTCGATATCAGATTGTTTTCGGCATTTTGTTTAATATTCACCACTCAGTTGTTTCATTCGTTTTTTGTGAGAGGTTATACATACTTCCAGGCCTAAATATGTTGTTAAATATCGAGCATCTAACTGTTTTATGCTTGCCTTATAAGGGTGAAACTGAGTTCCTTCTTTCTTTTGTTTAGTTCTCAGTCTCTTGAACATCTCACTATTGCTGGATATTCTTGTGTATCTTCTGTTATTCTCACATCAACATGGGAGGGGGAGCTCACAAGCTTAACAGCATTGCAACTATTACCGTAATCAAAGTCATAACAACAATAACATATCAACTAAATAAGTATGAACGTTAATATCGACTAAACAAGGACAAGAACCGGAAGCATCGATAACACACTAGGCTACATTTTGTAGTCTGTTTCTCAGATCTGGAATAATATTAGAGTGCTAGGTTTGATGGTGTTATAGGCGTGTTAATAGTCTAATAATATATTATTTTTTGCAGCAGGGAGTCGAGCAAAGATCAGGAATCTCGCAAGGAAGTTAGAAGTAGTGCAGACGTTACTTCAAGCAACGGTCAGGAATCTTGTAGGGAAATTAGCAGTAGTGCAAGTACAATCATTTTGTAATGATGATCAATTGTAACTGTGTAGGGAGCCAAACTGATTTTTAGTTTTTAACCTTTTTGCCTTTACTTGATTTTCACAAGTTAAGCTCTGTTGTTACATACATATAAGCCGATTGAATCTTGAACTTGTTACTGTGGTCCAAGTCATGTTTGCCATCAAAGTAGATGCAGGTTAAGGTGAGCTCAAAGCTTATTAGTCGATCACAACTTGGTTCGAGTGGCCATTATGTTTGCAAAGCAGTGTTTAACACTGATCTAACGAATGAGGTCACAAATATATATGCTAGCTTAAGTATCATACTTAAAGATATTAAGTATTACAACCCAAATCATTGCCATGTGTTAGTTTCATAGGATCGCGGCAAACAAGGTAGCCTTTAAGTTGAATCCATAACCAGAAAAAAGTATACTGCAATACTTTACCATTTCGATTACCAAAAGGCACTGAAACTTGAAAGCACAACGGAGGTTATTATGCCACCAGTTTTCGACATTTTTAATATAGTTATCACTTCTGAGTAAATGGAAATAAGAAACATACAATTAGCTAAAACGAAGGATTCGGTGCTATAGCAAGTTCCTGAAAGTAAATACTTAAACGGCTTTGCTTCTCATCAAATTGAATCTTCATAGAATTCATTATAGCATTCATGACAGTGTCAGCCTCCGTGCACAACTGAGAAAAAGATGTTTCAATCTGGGACCTCTTTGATGCAGGAAGCTCTGTCAGTATTTCTTGAATCTCGCGCAACTTTTTAATAATGTTATAAGTCATTATTTGCCTTTCATCGATCTGAGCCCTTAGATTGTTCCAACAGCTATCGATCTGATCCCTCATTTCCCACTTGTTAATCTGCATTTTATCTTGCTCATGCATATTTGGCTCGTGGCATTCCATTGGTGTTATAACTCGATCCAAATGACTTATATTGGTCTCAATATTTGCTTTATCATGCTCTAGCATCTCCCTGAGTTCTGTCATACAGTAAAGTGCTGATTCGGCTTTCTTCAATGCTCTCAACTCCTGAACGAAACATATAGTGTTTAGAAGAATCATGCCACTATTCTTGATTTATTGTTAATAATTCCCAATTTTCAATTCCCTTTCTCACATGGACATGTAAAAGTAACGAAAGTAACATCTAAAACAAGATTAGCTTAACCAATGAGATGAAAACCCATGGACTAATGTAATGCATTACTTTCGGAAAAGGCTTAACCAAAGTAGCAACTACGCGTTTTAACTTCTTGTCATATTAAACAAAGTTGCGATGTTTGTGTGACCAGAAAACGAACATTTGTTTTGAGTTAACTAACTATGTTTCAAAAAGCTAAGTAAAAATTTATAAGCTATTTTAAAAACACAACATCATTGACGTGAAGAAGCTTTAATCACCAAGCACACTGCATGGTATGTAAGACCATATAGTCATGGCATGGCGTAAATACCTCGTATGAGACCTCTGTGAAGGTGGCACTTGGAGAACCATCTAGCAAATACTTTTTTACTTCGGCAGGTATAGTTTGTAGCACTTCTGCCCAATCATTATCCGGATGAACTTTTAAACTTTTCAAATTAACAAACGGAGAAGGTTGATGTGAGATTAGTTCCATTAATGGGAAAAGAAGCTGCAAAAGAAATTAGAATAAGAATCATATATAAGATACAGGACAATTAATCTCTTGGTACTTCCATGAAAAATGACCAATGGCTACTGGAAGTATCAAATAACGTATAGCACCAAACTATTACACAAAAGAATGTCCGGTGTTGCAGGTAGCTTGAATAAAAGCAATTTATATGGCAACCACATAACTACTAAAGACTGATTCCAATACCAACTTACCTCAAAAATTTCCAAGTTAAGC
This sequence comes from Chrysanthemum lavandulifolium, assembly GCA_022545495.1. NCBI lineage: Eukaryota > Viridiplantae > Streptophyta > Magnoliopsida > Asterales > Asteraceae > Chrysanthemum > Chrysanthemum lavandulifolium. Next base: position 7,352,562 of record CM040246.1, on the reverse strand, counting down.
GTAAGATATTTGACACTATGGAGCTGTTGAAGTAGATCAAAAATTGTATGAGCGTCTGGCTTGTTTGGCTTATAACCACGCTCTTTGATGATACGTAGATCCACATTTTCCAAAGAACAAAACCCGTATGAAGAAAACTGCAACCATTGAGATTGCCCACCTTTAAAGCGCAGGGACACAAGCTCAGGTGCAGAAATCAGATGCAATCCTTTACAGTATATAACAGTGAGATTCTTTAGTTGAGGCGCAACTACATTTATGAAAAAGTGTCCATTTTCAAGCGTGAGATTAGAAAGTCCAGGATGACAAATATCAACACCATTTGATCCTGTCATGCTGCAACCTTTTAACACAAGTTTCTTCAAGTTCGCACATTTAGAGAAAATACCAGTATCTTTAGCAGTAACCTCGTCATTAAATTTGATATATTCGAGGTGCAATGTTGTTAAACTTGCGAGCTCCCATGTTGATGTGACAATAACACTTTTCATATAAGAAAATCCAGCAACAGTGAGATGTTCGAGAGACTGAGAACTGAATAGAGTAAGAGGGAAATTAGTTTCATTCTTTCTGAATCCTTCTGGCAAACATGAAACGGTTAGTTGTTTGACATTGTGGGAGAACGCATAGTCCAGAATCCTTTTTACAAACGCCTGACTAGCCTTTCCGCGAAAACTGAGTTTAGCTGAAGACACTTCTGTTTGATTATTGCGGCAAGATAAAACATGAGTAACAACTTTGGAAAACGTGTCCAACGTCTCAAAATCCTCGCTTGAGAAATTAAGAAACGGCAATAAAGTCCAAAGATACCTCCATCTAGAAGACAAAGCACTTGTTTGGACAGCAAGTTTTATGCCAATAAGAGAGAGGATTTTAAGGATAAGATCCTCGGGCAAGATGCTTAGTCTATCGCCTTGTACATTCATTCTCGTTTTACCACACCCAGATTTCAATTCTCTCCTAATTACAAAAAAGGCCCCCTTAAAGAAAAACATGTGAGTAAAACAACCGTTATCGATGCTAAAATAAAGTTACAAATATCCAAATATACTAAACGATACTAAAAAAAGTTTTAAATATCCAAAAATACTATTACAAAGACTATTTTATTGTATGAAGCAAAGTTCATGACCATCTTCTTATAATCAACATCATTTAACAAATCATTCTCAATAGCTAATAAGTGATGATAAAATTCAATGTCCAACTCCATTATGTCTATAGCATAGAAACACATATTAAGATGGTATTACGTACAATTAGGGGTGGCAATCGAGTCGTGTTCGTGTTAACCTATTCGGGTTCTCGTGTTGGCGGGTTAGTATAACCTTTACTCAAACACGACCCATTTATTAATCGTGTCAAGAAACTCAACCCTAACCCAGACCTGCAAAACACGTGTAACCTCATTTGTGACCCTTTTAACCCATTTAAATAAATAGGTCAAGTAGTGAATAGAGTTGGTGGTTTGTTGATTTAACTAGTTTAAACGCAAAAAATGATATAAGGATCTAAAATATGATAAGAATAACATACACATAACTATGCGATCAATTTCTGAATTACAAGCGTCAATTTTCATGATATCTAAGGTATAAAATTATAATACTCATTCTAAGTAAATAAAAAAATACATTTAATCCACATCCAACATAAAAATAGGTTACATATTTCATTTTTAAGATCTTATATACTAAAATGGGTTTACTGGTTGACCTGTTTAATACTTACTCAACCCAAACACGACCCGTTTATTAAACGGGTGAGACGAGTTGACCCGTTTTTTACCCAAATCTATTTATCCTCAACCCAAACATGTTTAACTTCGTGTCGGGTTCGTGTCGTGTCAAAAATTGCTACCCCTGCTTACAATTACCATCACAATACTTTTGCTTATAACATCATTGCTTATTAATTTGCTGTCCAGTGGATACTTATTCATGACATATCACGCTACTTATTTATGGTTTAATCATGCATATAAATTATACTCCGTCGTAACATTAAAGAATAAAGATAAACCTTAAATTAAAAATCAAAGTAAACAAGTACAAGTTTTACCTTATAATAATAGCCAAAACAAATGACGATGGTATCACTGTTCTTATGTTCCAGTCAATATCAAAACTCAAAACTATCGTATAGTCTTTTTTTTTTCACATGCATATATAGAGACTAAAACCTAAATATTAATCCTACTAAAACTCGACATATGCAACTGTATTGGGCTTTAAAATAAGCCTGTCAAATGTATATATGAGTTGGGCTTTTTATAAATTTGGTGCCCCTACTCCAAATAACGGGGCCCTTTGCACCGGCACATGTTGCCTTTGCTTATATCTGGTCCGTACACCACTAGCATACTACCTTCTTATGTGGTTTAGAAAGAACTAATATTATCTTGTGTGAGTGTGTAATTAATGTGTTGAAAACAGGTTTCGCATGTACGACTAAAAGTAATTTATTCAAATTTGTTGCTACTTCCTTAGCTACATAGGTCCAAATATTATAACATGTATATATATTTTTCGGAGTACTAATTAAGTGAATCTTATTTGAACCTACTTTTTAACTTTTCAAAGACTAAATAGTACTGTAATAAGCATCTAAGTGTGATTTGTTAACATTTATATTTAAGAGTTCAAATCCATAGTTTTGCTTATATATATCCAATAGGAAGTACGATCCAATTAGGGATGAGCAGTGGTACTGGAAAAATGGTACGGTACTAGCACCGTACCGGTACCGGTACCGGTTTTTTATACCGGATACGGTATCGATACTACGAAAATGGTGTAAAAAAAACACTATCACAAAATTCGGTGCGAGATTATAACGGGATTTCCCGAGTTCGGTACCGGAATGCAAAAGATTGGCTTTTTGAAATAAACCCGTGATCCAAATTAACACTCTTATTCAGATTCTCGTTAAGAACATCACAGAAGTAACTAAGTATAAAACAGCTGGTATTCATTGCCTTATGTCGAAACCGCATATTCTGCTGCGATTTTCAATTCATGTAGTAAGTAATTATGATGTCATGTGTTTATAAATATGAAGTCATGTAAAAAATGGGATGCCACAAGCAAAAACTATACACTGAACTGTAATTATCTAAATTTATCACTATCAACTTCCATATGCAATTAACACACTCGTTTCGTCTTATCTCCTTTCATACATGCATGCACATGTATGTATACTATACATGCATGGAACAAAGATCTTCATCTGTAATTATTGTTAATATGAAACCATATGGGTGATATGGTTCAACAAAAAACGGGAATACACAGATGGGTACCGATTTCCCGGTACTGTACGAAATTGGTACCGGTACTGTAATTCCGCCCGGTACGGTACCGGTGCACTCCTTTCATGGTCGGGAAAAAAACAGTACCACCAATTCGGTACGGGTACGGTACGAGATTAGTACCGAGCTCATCCCTAGATCCAATCAACCCTCGTTAATTCCGTAACATTCAACGAGATCCAACACACAAATAATCTTCTATTTAACTATGGTGATCGAATTGGTGACGGATAACCTCATGATACACTTCATGGCCCAAATACCATCACACCATGTCAGCTCCCTCTTTCAAAAAAGGTTCCATTGTGACAATGTCTAAAACATAATACATATACATGTATGTTATGATAGTATGAACCACAAACATATAGGAAAATCGGAAAAACATGCTAACTAAAAGAAAACCAATGGTAAGAGTCTAACTACTAAAATGTGTTGGAAAATTTAGTGCACTTGTGGGATTAGTTCACACCTTGTAATGGGTTAGGAGGTACGGAGTGTACACCTATAAGGTCCCTGAACACCCTGACTCTAATAGTGGTTTGTATTGGTAGTCTTGGTGGAAAATCTGGCGGTGGAAAGTCTCGCTTGTGGTTTCCATCGATAGCGATGTTTCCATCAAGCGATGTTTTCATCGAAGCGGTGTATCCATCGATAGTGCTATGAAAGTCTTGATGAAAGTCTTTGCTTGTAACGGGCTTTGACATATTCAAGTGGCGATTATAACCGCATAATCACCACGTTTAATTGGTCATGTAACCACTAACGGCTATAATGGGGATAATTATGAGGCAATTAATGGGCCGATTAATTCTCATAATTCCATTTGACTAGCTAAGAGTAACCTCCTATAAATAGGAGATATGTTTATGCATGAGATACATATAGAAAACGATTAACACTTCTAAGCAAAAGGGTTATTGAATTGTGCCTAATTCTATAACTACATTTGGTCTTATCCCAAGTAGATATTCGTGTAACCCAGGCATAAGGGTCGAATAGTTTACTTTGGAAAGTGATCACACGATTCCAAGTGATATCCGGTAAACACCTAGTGGTATTTGTTTCTACTGACCTGTTGCTTGTTTCTGCTGAATTGATTATCTAACCCTGTTCTGGGAGCTATACCCCAACAATCAAAGTAAACTATTTTGTGATAATCAATGGCTGCTGCTACAATGAAACACATGGCTTCAAACTTTGCCAAGCTTGATAAGTTTAAAGGGGTGGACTTTAGGAGGTGGCAGAAGAAAATGCACTTCTTGCTTTCCAAAGATGAGTGTGGTGTATGTGCTAACTACACCTATTCACGATGATGGGGATGATGCTACGTGGGCAGAGATTAGGAGAAGGAGCAAATGGGAGAATGATGACTACATATGCAGAGGTCTTATTCTCAATGGTATGTCTGATTCTCTGTTTGATATTTATCAGAACTTTGAATCTTCCAAAGAATTGTGGGATTCCTTGGATGCATATGCATCAAGTAAGAAGTTTCTTGTAAGTAATTTCACAAATTACAAAATGACTGATTCAAGACCAGTCATGAAACAATACAATGAACTTCTTGGAATACTTGGAAGGTTTACACAATACAATATGCACATGGATGAGGCTATTTCAGTCTCTTGTGTTATTGATAAACTTCCTCCTTCTTGGAAAGATTTCAAGCATACCTTGAAACATAAGAAAGAGGAACTAACTCTGGTTGAGTTGGGCAGTCATCTGCGCATTGAGGAATCTCTCAAGGTGCAGGATAATGACAAGCCAAAGGGTAGCAATGCTGCTGGACCATCTGTTGTCAATATGGTAGAGCATAACAACTCCACCAGGTACAATGACAACAAAGGCAAGCGCAAATTTTTTAATGGTATATTTCATATATGTTGGAAAATTTATTTCATATTTTTTAATGGTATATTTCATATATGTTGGAAAATTTAGTGCACTTGTGGGATTAGTTCACACCATGTAATGGGTTAGGAGGTACGGAGTGTACACCCATAAGGTCCATGAACACCCTGACTCTAATAGTGGTTTGTATTGGTAGTGCTTGGTGAAAGTACTGTTGTGGTTACCATCGATTATCGGTGTTTCCATCGGCGATACTTCCATCGGATCGATGTTTCCATTGAGTGGTGTTTCCACCGAGTGTGTTTCACTTGAGTAGTGTTTACATCGAAGCGGTGGTGTTTCCACCGAGCGGTGTAACCACTGATAGCACTATGAAAGTACTGATGATGGTACTGCTTGAAACGACTTTGACCTATTCAAGTGGCAGTTTAAACTGCATTATGACCATGATTAATTGGTCATGTAACCACTAACGGCTATAATGGGGATAATTATGAGGCTATTAATGGGCCGATTAAAACTCATAATTCCGACAAACCAAGAGTATTTTCGTATAAATAGGAGATCTGTTTATGCATGAATAACACACAGAAAACATAAAACACTGATTAGCGAAGGGGTTATAGAATTGTGCCTAATTCTCTAACTGCATTTGGTCTTATCCCAAGTAGATATTCGTGATACCCAGGCATTAGGGTCGAATAGTTTACTTTGGAAAGTGATCACTCGATTTCAAGTGATATCCGGTAACCACCAAGTGGTATTGTGTTTCTGCTGACTTGTTACTTGTTTCAGCTGAAGATTGATTATCTTTACCCTGCTGCTGGGAGCTAATACCCCAACAATCAAAGTAAACTATTTTGTGATAATCAATGGCAACTGCTGCAATGAAACACATGGCTTCAAACTTTGCTAAGCTGGACAAGTTTGAAGGGTGGACTTTAGGAGGTGGCGAAGAAGATGCACTTCTTCTTTGTCAAGCATGAGTGTGGTGTATATGTTGACTACACCTATTCCTCGATGATGGTGATGATGCAACTGTGGAGCGATCGGAGGAGGAGCAAATGGGAGAATGATGCTACATATGCGAGGTCTTATTCTCAATGGTATGTCCGATACTCTTTGATATTTATCGAACATTGAATCTTTCAAAGAACTGTGGGACTCCTTGGATGCCAAATATATGGTCGAGGATGCATCAAGTAAGAAGTTCCTTGTTAGTAATTTCACAAATTACAAAATGACCGATTCAAAACCGCTTATGGAACAATACAATGAACTTCTTGGAATACTTGGAAGGTTTACACAACATAATATGCACATGGATGAGTCTATTTCGGTCTCTTGTGTAATTGACAAACTCCTCCTTCTTGGAAAGATTTCAAGCATACCTTGAAACATAAGAAAGAGGAGTTAACTCGGTTGAGTTGGCGATCATCTGCGCATTGAGGAATCTCTCAAGGTGCGGGATAATGACAAGGCAAAGAGTAGCAATGTTATCGGTGCATCTGTTGTCAATGTGGTGGAGCATAACAACTCTACCGGTACAATGACAACAAAGGCAAGCGCAAATATCATGATAACACAAGGCGGATCCTAACAAGAAGGCAACACCTACTTGTTGGAAATGTGGCAAGACCGGTCACATTAAAAGGGACCGCAGGGTGTTAAAGTTGGTGGTAAAGCCAATGGATCGTGCACTAATGGCTCGTGGAGTGGTGGTTCTTCCAACTCACCGAAAGGTCGAATATGGTTAATAAGTCTTTTCGATTTATTATGTTACATATGTATCTCGAATCTCATTATGTGCAGGATGATGATGTTGCGTGGTGGGTTGAATCGAGCAACAGCTCATGTGTGCAAAGATAGAAGATGGTTCAAGACTTATGAGTCACCGAATGATGGTTCTATTCTTCACATGGGAAATGAGTCAACGACCTTGGTGCATGGTCGTGGTTGTGTAGATCTTAATTTTAGTTCGGAAAGATTGTAACTTTGTTTAATGTTATTCATGTTCACGAGATAAGGAAAACTTGGTTTCAAGTAGTGTTTTGAATAATTATGGATATAAACAAGTTATTGAGTCCGATAAATTTGTTCTTTCTAAGCATGGTGTTTTTATTGGTTTTGGATATTTATGTAATCAAATGTTCGGGCTTAATATTTTCATTGATAGTGTTAATTCAAAGATTTGTGACTACCATCGACCGACCGACTCTACCCTATGGCATGCAAGACTTGGCCATGTACACTATAAAAGGATGCAAGATATGTCTAGGGATGGTTTAATCCCAAGATTTGACATGGACGAAAAGTGTAAAACTTGCATGTTGACCAAGATAACCAAGAAACCTTTTCGTGGTGTTAGTCGTGAGACTAAGTTCTTGAGCTAATACACGATGACACATGTGATTTGCATGCCACTCCTTCTTTGGGGAATAAGAAGTACTGTGACATTTATTGATGATGCTTCTAGATTTTGTTATGTCTATCTCATTACATACCAAGGATGAAGCATTAGATAAATTCAAAGTGTTTAAAGCAAGTTGAATTACAACTTGGGTCCCCGATCAAAAGATTAAGGATCGATAGGGAGGTGAGTACATGGATACTCAGATTTTCGATCTGTTGGTATAATCCATGAAACAATCGCCCTTATACTCCTCAAAGAAATGGTATTTCTTAAAGGAAAAATAGGGTCAAGGAGATGGTTAATTCCATGTTGTCCTATTCGGGACCGAGTCAAGGGTTCGGGGTGAAGCTATGTTAACAACTTGCTATTTATTAAATAAGGTTCCCAACAAAAGGAACAAGGTTACCCCTTATGAACTCGGACTAAAAGAAACCCAACTGAACTATCTCAAGGTTTGGGGTTGTAGAAATTGTTGTAAGACTCACGATCCAAAGATGAAAACTTTGGGTGAAAGAGGCATTTATCGCATCTTTGTTGGATATGTTGAGCATTCCAAGGATTTTAGGTTCTATGTTATTGAACCTAATGAATATATTTCAAGTAACTCAATAATTGAATCAAGGGATGCGAGACTTTGATGAGAATAGATTCTCATCGGTCCTAGACCAAGTCATAGGATTCCTAATGGAACTCATGACATCGGTGTATCAAAGGTCCCTCGATGATGAACCATCGCTGGTCCCCGATGAGGTTGTGGTTCAACAACTGAACTCGTGCTCAAGAAGAGCAAAAGGGTCGAACTCCAAAGTCATTTGGACACGAGTTTCAACTATACTTAGTTGAAGGAACAAGGATGAGGTCTCGGACCAATACTCCTATTGCTTCATTGTTGAGGATGACCCCAAGACATTTGAAGAAGCAATGAAGTCCCGAGATATTGCTTTCGGAAAGAAGCAATCAATGATGATACGAGCCTTCAAATCGGTTCAAGACACGTGAATTAACTCAATGCTAAACTCAACTTCTCTAGCGGGGAAGACCGGGGAGTTCATCGGGAAAACGTCGGTGAATTCACAAACAACGAAAGATTTTCAATGTTAGGACTCTAAAGATGTGTCCTTAACAGATGCCGAAAACCTTGGCACCCATGAGCAATCATGGTCCGTGCCTTCATAGCGAAATGAGCTTAACAGATTTGAGAGGTTGAGAACCAAAATAAACAAATTCGTGATGTTTTATGTCTCCAAAGATCACGCCTAGCATAGCGATCAATTGAAGCTCTATGATAAGCCAACCAATCCATGCCTAGAATGATATCAAAGTCGACCATATCGAGAGGATACATATTTGCGAGCGAATACGATCATCAAAACGAAGAGGCACTTAACGTATTTATGATCAATGATCATGTGGTTTTCATAGGCGTAGAAATCGATAAGTGATTTGTTAATGGTTTGGGCTTCATATTAAGTTTCTTAGCAAATGTGACGGATATAATGGAGTGTGTGGCACCGGTATCAAATAAAGCGAAGACATAATAATCATCAATGAAAAGAGTGCCCGTAATGGTACACGAAGTGCGCTCCTACTTTGATTCCGAGTAGTAGCATAAACACGTCCGATGTAGGTGGCGGCTTGATGTAGTTTCCGTGAATCACCGGGTTCTTCTTAGGGCAATCCTTGATCTTGTGAGTAGTGGAACCACAAGAGAAACATCCATCGATGGCCTTGAAACACGGTCCCGGATGAGCCTTTCCACAAGTAGTACAAATAGGTGGGGAGGCAAAACTTGATCGTCCTTGTCGACTGTAAGATCCTCAAGCACGACCGATATGATCCTCGGTGGTGATCCTTGTTGTAACGGTTATTGTTACCTTGATTCGACGATCATTTCCATTCCTACCGGCTCTCGCTATCCCGACTCCTCGCCTGTGGCGCCTAGAGTCCACATTCCTTCCTCGACCGACCTCACGATCATAGCTCCTATCCACTGACCCCTCGAATCATAACTCCTACCGAATTTCCCTTATAATCATTACTTTGAGTCCTACCTTGAATCCGATCACCATCGCGGTTACGCTTGTTGGAACCCGAAACCTCATGAAAGATCTCAATGTTACGAGCTGCGTCATTGCGGCCGACACATTCTCATACTCAATATTAGCGGTCGGTCCAACACCCACTTCTTTAGTCCCCACTTGAAGTGCTTAGCTTGGCGCCTACCATCTCGAAAGAATCGTTCCCACAAAACTTACCAAATTTCATAAACCTACTCATGTACTCATTGGGTTCTCATGATCAAACCGGTAGATTGCACGATAATCCTCTCATATCTTTCTTGCTCGATCGTGGAAGTAACGGTTATAGAAGATAATACGAAATTCACCAGTACAAGTAATAGCAAAAGCATCTCCTCCTCTTGCTTGTTTGAGTGCCTTCCACCAATTCAATGCATCACCTTCCAACTTAAATGCGACCAAACGAGTCTTAAACTCGTCTCCACAACCCAAGATTTCAAACAACTTTCTCAATATGAGTGATCCGGTCCTCGACCTCGGTGGGAGTAGCGGCGGTGCTAAGCGAAGAGGCTTGAGCTTCCAAATGCTCGAGCCAAGTGTGAATGCCGACGGTTGATTTCCTCCACCACCACCCGAAGCACCGGTCGATTCGAATGTTGTTGATCACCGTGCCATCATCTCGTGTAGTAAGACCAGGAAAAGAGTGTTGAGAGCATTAGCAATCGCAAGATCAATGTTAGGAGCATCATCGTCTCCATCCGCTACTACCGTTAGTACGAGTTCGAACCATCGAACGATATTCAAACGATTAGCAAAATGAACAAAGGTGAGATACGAAATGGAAGTACGCAGAAGGAAACCTAAAGTCTACCCAATCCTCACAGGTCATAGCCTAAGCTCTAAGGGTCTCAAAACCTAGTGCTCTGATACCATAAATTGTAACGCCCCGACCCGACAAGGGTAAAGGAATCACAAGCAATGGTGTCATATCAAAGCAAACATAAATATCCAAAAGAAGTATTAGCATAAATACTGAAATAATTCAAGTCAACATGACTTCAATACATAGGTCCCAGCGGAAAAATAAACTCTAATAAAATATAAAATAGTAAGTCTTAAATGGCATCATAAGATCAAAGCAAAATATCTCTAAGGTAAGTCCACTCAAGACTCATCCCAAAGCAAAACCAGCTCCAATGCTTAGATACCGCCATGGAAGAAAAGAAATGCGGCCGAGCTTCAAAAGCCCAAAGAGCAGATATACAAGCAAAGCGAATACGAAACGAAATCAAATACGGAATATAGTGAACGAAAGATAGTAAAATCATAATCATTTCCAAAGTATAAATCAGAATTATCGAATAAGTTTTATAGTTAACTACCTCGAGCCCGTAAACAAATATCATATCATAATCATATTCATATTCACACAAGGCAACATTTGTAGGGAGACCTACCAGAGTTATGAAGGACGTGCATGTACGCAAAGATCAATCATCGATAACATATAACATATAACATATAATGATAATGATCTAGGATGCATCCATATGCCCCAAAGAAAGATATTGGTCATATAATATAACTTGAGCTCATAACGAGATATGAGATAAGGGGACGTGGCGTAACATCACTCATCGCCTAGAGTCATGTCGGAAGTGCATCAACGACACGGACATGGAACCCCATGACTAGTTAATATTTGGCTCGGTGTCAAACTATCTTAGGTCAAATCGTAATGTCAAACCGACACGATCATACTTTATCGAAGATTAATCATATTTTCAAAATCAAAGTTTTCATATCATATAGTTCAAAATCGATGTTTCATAATTCGTAAATCGAGTTCAAATAAGTAACAACTCAAACAAAGCAGAATGGGGTTCATAGCAAAGGCTTAGGAAACCCTAATATAAAAGCTAACGAAAAGAAAACGTTATAAGGAACCTTTATTGAAAAGGTCGAATATATGTACCTTATTCCAAAGCAAATGAGCAAAAGCGAAATACGGAAAGCAAAGGATTACTCCTTTTCACGTAACCTATACACATTAACGGTCGTACATGTTATTTATGATTCCATAATTGTCGAAATGATCTTTTAATATTTGGTGTTTATACTTAGTGTATTCAGTGATCTTAATACTTTAGAGTTTTATAATTAAATGAGACTTAAGTGTTTTATAAACAATATCGTAGATTAGGGTTCATTATGTCATTTATTAAAGTTTAGGGTTAAATGTGAAAAATAGTTTAAACGTCATAACTCACACATGAAATAACGAATTAATACCCTTAGCTTCAAACCCTAATCGACTCTCATTTATGTTATAGGGTTTTCTCATTCTTTTAATATCACATCAATGTGCATTTACTTTATATGTTACGTCATTTAATGACTCCTTACTCTTGTTTATTTACTCAACACATTCATGTCTTAACCATACGTTACTTATACACATATTATACGTCAACTTTTATACCCATGCACGTTTATGATTTCATGTGACCCCAAAAGTTACTTATTATCCGGATTAGACACATCGACACACACATGCACAATAGTTTAGACTAGATATGACCACGTACTACGTTTACATATCGACAAGCTCACTTGACTTATAAAACACACGCATGATACACGGTTCACAAACCAATTAGGGTTCGGCATGCATGGTTCGGTTCACATGTCAATCTAGGGTTTAGGTTTTACATGACCTTACTCGTTTAATACACGTTCAAAACTCTTATATGGTTCGGTTTATCTTATAGGGTTCGGCCTCCATGTTTTTACGCAATACCTTAACTCTCTACGTACTTTACATATTCAAGTTTACATGTTTATACCTTGGCCGAATTACATATACATGGTTCGGTTATATATATATATGGTTCGGTTTATATGGCTCGACTTAACTATGATCCGATTCAAATAATACGTATCAAATAACATGCTCTTTAATAATTATAAGGTTCAAGTCATTATGGTTTGTTCTTGTTGGTTTCATACGGTTCGGCCACAAAAGGAAAAACACAATTCGACTAAACAAACAAGTTATAACATATTATACGTTAGGTGTTATCAAAATAAGACGAGAAAACACGTTATACCTTAGCTCGTTGAACAAGAACTCGCGACACCAAGGGTGTTTGTTACTTGGCCGAATGGAACAAAAAGAAAAGAAGAGGCAACCAAAACTAGGGTTCCAAATTAGAGTTAGTGAGTTATATTTATAGGTGGTAACATTTTGGTTTAGGGCTTTGAGGGGTATGGCTTGGCTTGGGTCCAACCGAACACAACAAACCCACGGCCCAAGTGGCCTTGACTCTTGATCCACACGAACAAAACAAACGCTGCCCAACATGGTTCACCAAATAACGAATGACAAGGCCCAACTAATCGCCCAACACTTTAGCGAGACGTTTAAATCTTCGTCGTACAAATGTCGATCACGCATACATATTAGTTAAGTTTTAATTATTCGTAATTTAGGTTTTAATTTCGTTTAATGATTATAAATGTCTTTTACGTATTTTATAATTTTCGATTCCAAGGGTATTTTAGTCTTTATCTATGTTTTAGATTTTCAGGTTTACACAGAAACTGTCGTAGTATCGGTTGCATGAACTTAGAGCTAACGTAATAGACATTCATACATATATCATTATATTCGCTGTAATGATTATATGACTTTGCTTATGGTTCAACTTTCCATTTTAACTTAAACCTATGAACTCACCAGCTTTTAGCTGACCTTTTTAGCATATTTTCTCAGGTGTTTAAGTTATGTTCATGAAGGCAAGGCAAGAAGCGGGTAAATGGTCGTAGTAGTATTAAAGAAGTGTTTTTACACAGAAACGACGTTTTACATTGGGACCACTAAAAATTATAGGATGTGCCCATCTATTTAAAACAATATTGTAAGATAATGGTTTAAAATATTTTATGAAGTTAAACGAAGTATGTATTCCGTTCTTTATTACTTGTGTTATGATCCACCAATCCCGTAACGCTCCCGAATGACACGTACGCTTCCGCTAAACAAAATTTGGGGGTGTTACAATCACCCCTCCTCATCTTCCTCGTTTGTAGTCCAACGGTAAAAAAAATTGAAATCTTTCCATTTCACCGAACGGCTTATGAAACTGAAAATCATACCCGCTCGCGCTACCCGATCAAGGCGGGGTGGTGTTACCGATCGGGTTAGGGTATCCGCCCCCTACCCGATCACCACTCCCTCCCCCCTAAGTATTAAGTACCACATTTAATCAAAAACACATGTTCACTTACCTTATCCCCTAAGTAATTCAGTATTCTCAAAAACATGTACGACATTGGAATTTGCAGCCGACTCTGTAATAACACCTGCATAATAAAAACGCATCACACATATACAATACATGCAAAAACCGGATATACATGAAGATCACCCAAAAGTACCTGAAGTCTGCCGCACATGAAACAGCTTGTCACCTAAAATTAGAAATACTAAGATGCGGTCATTGACATATACAACCAGGAAACTCAAATGGAAAACACCAACAAAGAGAGAATGCAACGCGCACATAAAGTAGCAGCCGACACCGAATAAGACATGCTAAGAGGCTGGTAACAGGTATCACTGAGCTTTCTCTTTCCCTTGTCAGTACTCAAAATATCAGTCGTAGAGTCACCGGTATAAGAGACAGGTAACTTATTAGCGCCATCTGGTTCAGCAATGGTAAGCTTCTTAGGAGCCGTTCGATTCATAAACATGGCCTATTCCAGCCCATACAACTCACTTCCATAGACAGCATATGTATAAACCCCTTTTTCCTTTTGCCAATGATTGTCGAAATTCGCTCACATCTTCAAAACACTGACTTATCCACATCACACTTGACACAGTTGCCAGGTTCAACAACAGGATTGGAATTCACTGGTTGGCTAGGAACAACATTTACCCCTATAGTTATTAACCTGACCCGTACCCAATGGTTAGACTACACGCTGCTTTTTAACAATTGGTTTAAATCCAAACTTTGGCCACCTACGTCACTGATTCCAATGTCATCTCCTAACGGTATACACCGACGACCCAACTCAGGGTCCAATACATTAGAACAACCTCTCTTAACAAATTTCCTTTTGGTTTTCATATCCAAAAAAGAAACTTATCTAAAGCTAATGCAAAAGGCTAACAGGTCAAAGACATTCAATGCATAAAAAACACATAAGTATACCCATGCATAGAAAGACACAAAATAAATACGAAAAACAAACTTAAAAACTCAACAGTTACATAACAACGACATATAGTATAAGATCAAACACAAATTTTGTAAAAACATACAGTGAACATAATATAACAACAACAAATGCATGAGACCAAAAGCATAAACCTAAGAACAAGTGACCAACCACAAACCACCACACACATGCAACAATAACATAAGACGGGATCAACCAACCTTTACAAGCAGCAGATAATAACACAGCGGTTCCAGAAAAGAAGTTAGTGTGCTTTTTTTTCCTCGAAAGTATGTATACATGCAGAGTCATCATTTATCACTTCAAGAAACATCAAAATGTGAAGTTTGAGTATTTTTTTTCAGGCCTTCAACAATGTTTGTTTGAATGCCATGGCCCACGATAGTTAAGGGCAATCAAAAATAAAACTATAGCTAACAAATGATACACCACGATATCAGAGTCATATATACGGTCCTTACGATATAGTTTAAGATCGAGGATCTTCGCTTATATATTTTCTTGCATCAGATTAGACAAGACGAAAGAAGACCTTAATGCACAAGTCCTCTTAATGACACATCTAGCTAAAGGGCCATCCTTGCGACTTTATCTCAAGAGTCCTTTAGATCAAGGTTTTTAAGATCAGGATCCTACTTAGGATCGTTTTTGTCTTTGCAAGATCGTGATCATAAGATCTTACTACGACAACATCATAATAAAAAATTAGATGAATGTTTTAAGTAAACATTGTCCTAAATTATGAATATTGAATGTTTAAGAAGAATCACACGTTGTTTTCTTAATTCTATTAAAAGATAACCCATAACTTTGTGGTTTTTTAGTTTGGGGTTCGAGAAACGTAAGATCAGATCAAATTAGATCTTAAGATCCTACGGTAAAGATCGGGATCCTGTAAGATCTTAAGCTTTTTAAGATCCTATGTAGGATCCGGATTGTTTTTGCTTTGTAGACTAGTAAAATCGTAAGATCCTAAGATCAGGATCGGGATCTTGACAACTATGCTTTGGCAATAAAACAAGTTGATTTAGTAAGTCGAAAAAGTTTTGTGAGTTGGTATAAAGTGAAATATTTTTGAGAAGGTTTGTGAAAAGAAAAGGAGTGAGGGTGAATGAGATAAAGTAGGATGGGGTAAAGTGTATACCCTATAAGAGCATGGGGTATGATAACATTGTATGTGAGTTAAACCTTAACTTGCTCCAAGTAAAGGGTGTGTTATCATTATAAGGGGGTGAGTTAAGGGCAAGCCTTAACCCCCATGTTAAGCTCATAATGCACGTTAAAAGCTTTCATTTAAAATTATTTTTTTTTCATTTTTTGCCTCTAAATGAAAGGGTGTTTTTGTAAATTTTTGTTGAGTTATAATAAAGGGCAAATGGCACAAAAAGTCATTAAAGTTAGGGTCCATTTTCAATTAAGGTATTCTACTTTTTTTCTTGCATAAAAAGGTACCCAACAATAATTTTTGGCGGATTTGGGTTTTTTACTAACGTTCGTTAACTCACTTCGTTAGTATATTACATGTTTAGTCCTCGAATTTGTATCATCATTTCATGCAACGTCCAAAAAAAATTTTCCAATTGTTTTACAGTATGTGTTTAGATCGTATATCCACCACAAACACAAATTTATATATCCACCACAAACATAAATCGCCAAATCCATCACAAAAATGAAACAAATCCATCTAAAACATAAATCTGCCAAATTTATATATCCACCACCAAATTTATATATCCACCACCAACACCACAAACAAATCTGCCAAATTTATATATCCACCACCAACCCAGAAACAAATCCATCACAAACACACACACCGATCAAAAATCTCCCAAATCACTCTCGAAACAAATCTGCCAAATTTTCTATTCCGTTTCAGAAACAAAACAAACACAGAGAGTTCATCCACTTTCAACCCAATTCGAAAATTAGGGTTCTTCCAAATCAAAGGGGTTTTTGAAATTGAATTGGGGGTTTCGTTAGTTGATGTATAAGGAAGCTATCTCAAGAGTTTAATTGTTCCATTTCGAAAATTTGGTTTCGGGTTTTGTTGGGTGATTTTTGTTTGGGTTTGTGTTTTGGCTATACGGGTTCTCGTCGTGGATTTGACCTTGGTTCTTTTTTCGTAAGTTGTATACATAAAGGAAAAGGATGGCTAGAAGCCCAATTCCGGCTAAATCGCCAGCTACTATTGCTGCTATTTTAACTGGCTTGATTTTCGAGCCGGCGTGAGTAGCAGCTGGTGCATTTTCACTGGTTGAGGACGAAGAAGAAGTAGGTGGATCCATGTTTTTTGGAATAGTCTGCGATTGCGGTGTGGTGAACCATTTGAAGTAGCATTTGGTGGGGTTGATAAAGATGAAGGTATTGTGCATTTGGTGGGGTTGATTAAGTGGCTTACCACATAAATCCAAGTTTTCGTGAAAACTCGCTTTTTGATGAGACAATGTTAACACTGAGGATTTCGCCGTGAGATTATTAAGCGAGAGATCAATAATTGCGTTTGCTTGTATTTTGCTTTGACATTAAAGGTGTTTACATTTTTTAGCATCGGATGCATAACAAGAATGTTTATATTGGTTCAATTTTTTACTATTGGTGTTTTATAACTTTGAATAGAGGTGTTTACTATGTTAATCAAGAACCGATGATGGTTAACCTTTGTACAAGACTAATTTTAAAAATCATAAGCGGATATGAAGATGAAAACTATGGCGATAATAAAGATCGATTTCTCAGTAATGTCTTTGCATACAACAGAAAAGCTAGAAATTCAACTTATAAAAGGTTTCACAGCATCTATTTCCCTTTGTGAAGGCATATGAAGGCTTTCCCCAGAAGGCATATGAAGGTTTTTGCAATTGGATGTTGTATGAAATCATTATACAAATTCGAGGACTAAAAATGTAATATACCAACGAAGTGAGTTAACGAACGTTGATCTGTGCCAAACCGTCAAGTCTAATCACACAAGCCTGCCACTTGTGAATGGCAGACCGTAACAGACTTAAAACAGCTCAGACACAAATGCAAATGAAGATCAGAGAATACAGTGGATTCCCGGGTCGTTATGTCCCACGGAGACTCAATGGTGTGTAAACACTAAATCAGACGATAGAATGATCACTAAGGATAGTGATCAGAAAGGAATTGGATTGATACTTACACTACTGAAAAAGTTTATAAATTAAAGCGACTTAAATACAAATTAAGAAAATTAAAAAGATAAAATATATTAAATAAACGCTATCACTATATTTACAATGATGTTTTTGTGATTTATAAAATAAAATAACTTAAATAAACTATATTAACTAAAACGTAAACTCAAATTATCTAAAAACGTTACTTAAAACTAAAACGAGCGTTATGTACAAAAATTACGCTGGAGCGCAAGATAAAACGTAAAATTTATGAAATAAAAGTCTTACGAGTGTAAAATAAAATTTATTACGTACTATATGATAAAATAAAATTTTAGAAAAAAGATTTATATTTTTTTGATTTTTATTTTATTTATTATGAATTAAATACGATTTTACACTAATTAAATGATTAAAAATAGTAAAACTATTAAGAAAAATCTTAAACTTTTTTGTAAAATACTTTATATTATTACAAAGATAAGAAAATACAAAACATGAAAAGCTAGATTAAATAAGCTAGAAATAAGCTAATAAGCTCGTATAGGCTTAATGAACTAAAATTGGGCAAAGAAGGTTAAGTATTTAATGTAGCAAACATAAACATAAAAAGACCCTAGTGCGAGATGGTTGGAGTGGGAGTCTTTGTGTGCGTGCGGGAGGCCTCCAGGAGGTCAGAGTTCAATTCCCAAGAATCCCTTTTGCCTTTTTATTTTTTTTTCAATTTTCTTTTCAAACTTATTAAGCACATGAAGATAAGCACTTTTATTAACTATGACTTTTACAAAATGACCAATAAGCTCGGTTTGAGCTTAACTTTCAACAATGGGACAAAAGGAAATAAGCATAAGTTTTAAGCTAAATAGGCTAATGGGCTACTTAATAAGCAAATGGAAACTAGGAATAGACTAATTAACTTTAAATAAGCTAATATGTAAACGAAAAAGCAATATAACTTGAAAATAAGCACAAAATAAGCCAAAATGCACATTGTTGGCACAGACACTTTCAAAAAAGGTGGTCAAAGAAGCTATGAATTAAGCACTATAGAAGTCGATTAAAACTAAACTAGTATTTTTCTATTTTGTTGAGCAACTGAATATTAATTTCCCAAAAGCACTTAAGCTAAATCTTAATGATGAACACTCGAGAAAATTCTGAATTTTATTCAAAAACAGGCTATTGAAAAATTTGACTTTTTAATTACACTAACACTTTGACTTTAATGAACTTGAGATTGATTTATATGAATGATTATGTTATAATTAGCTATATTAAGATGATATTAAGCTACACTATCAAGTTTTAAGCTAATTTGATGAATTTTATATCTTAAAATCCTAACAGTGATTGTTAAAGATGAAATTACAATGATTTTGACTTTTCTACTAACAAGGACTGAGTTTTATTGCTTGTTTGAGTTAATATTAGCTACTGAGACTTGAATCAAATTAGAACAACAACTATAACAACCTTTAACACAGTTATACATGCAAATCCAAACATCCCTTAAAGAAGCTGTTGTGAAGAGTTAAGCATAAAAACAAGTTTTAACCCAAATGACCTATTGATTAACTGATATTAACCATACTTAGACATGATTAGACTAGAATTAACAAGGTTTGATTACTAAAAATAGAAAATGCAAATTTCAAGAAAAGGCTTACAAAATATGAGTTCATGCACAAACATGGAACCAAGGACTGAGGATCAATCCTAATGCTTCCCAAGAAGCTCTAAACCCAATAGCAGCTCAATTCCACCGCTTGACTCTTGATCATCATTCCCATGATTTTTGAATTTACACTAATTTTTTGGTATTTTTGAGAATTTTGAGTTAAAACTTTAAACCGAGTTATAAATGATTTCATTGGTTTAAACAGTAACTAAAAGCTTATAAAAGCTTATTGAGCTCAAAACAACAACCATAAACAACAAAAGCCAATTTTGAGATTTTGGCTCAAAATTTGCATAAACTTGATATGTAAACTAAAACTTGAAATTGAAACGGGAATATGTTTTATTACACTAACATGAAATTACAAAGCATTTGAAAACTTAAACATAAATCAGAAACATAAGAATATTAAACGACATAAGGAAAAATAAAATTACACTAACTACCCTCTATCTTGCTTCTCTTCCACTTTTATAGCTCCAGTGATTCTCTCTCCTGCTCGATTGTTTCCCAAAATATCCTCGGCCATTGGATGGCTAAAAATGATCCCGCCTTTGAATCCGTTTTGGCGGAAATTGTTTTATCCATGGGGAGGTTGAGTGAATTGAGTGAGGATCATTAAATGTATTTTGTAGTTTAGGTGAGGTGGAGGAACAAGAAAATGTGAAGGAGAGGAGGGGATGGTTGTGTGGAGAGTTGCGATGAGGCGGTTGGAGGAAGAAAGAAAAACGCGCCAAGGGGTTGATTTGTTTGACCAAGTGTTTGACTGACCAGATATTAATAATAAGGGGGTCCAAAAAGGGAAAGGGTCTAAATGTTTAAGTGGCAAGGGTCCAAATTGGTTTGACAAAGGTTTAATTGACAAGGACCTTAGGTGTAAAATCTGAAAATCAAGGGACCATATCTGCCAATTCAAAGAAGTTGATCCAAGGGTTGAAAGTGACAATCTCAAAAAGTACAAGGACTAACTTTGCCATTTTCTAATTTCCAGGGGCCATTTCTGCTAATTTTCAAACTTGAAGGACCATTCTTGTAATTTTCTCAAACTTTTGACATTTTTCACCAAAGGACTAAATTTGACAAGTTATGATATTAAAAGGACCTTTGGTGACTTTTCTTTTGAAATTTTGACTCGTGGACTGCTTTTTGACAACTTTTGAAACTTGGGGACTAAAGCGCAATTTTGCAAATTTGATATGTTTTTCATCCGATTTTGATATTTTGCATTTAAAACACATAAAACACCGATTTGTGATATTTTATCATTTTGATGCGTTTACGAGTGTTTTCGGATGATTTTGCGTTTATATTGTACAAAAATGATGAGTATTTAGACACTCATCAATCCCCACACTAAGATATTGCTAGTCCCTAGCAATGATTTGAGAAAACATAATGGATTTTAATCTCTTTACCAAAAGCCATCACTCGGAGTAGCCAAATGTTTCGAGTTCAAGTAAGAACCTTGGTACACTGGATAACCAAATGATTTTGAGCAAATCATAAAAGTCAGAAACGGATTTGATTAGTCTTTACCGTGTCGCACCATCCGGACTAGCCAACTCTTAGATAAATTATCGAATTATCTTTGGTGAGTCAATACCAATTATGGATTTTCCATCGCCTTTACCACAAGCCATAATCTTGCGGGCTAGCCAACTCTTCACTTTTTAGGATATGGTGAATGAATACCATACAATTTTGGGCAAATTGCAAGCCATATAAACGGATTTGAGATATCTTTACCAAGAGCCGTTTGCTCGGATTAGCCAATCCTTTTGTTTATTAGACAAGGCGGATGATAACCAAATGAGAAGTGTAAAACACTTACTCCAAAAAAAATTTTTTTTGGCCAAAACGGGAATGGGTAGATAATATATGAAATTGTGAGAATTCCCCACACTTAGAAATGAATATTGCCTCAATATTCAAAGTACCGTGATTATCTTAAAACAAAGAACGTAAAAGGGAAATATTACGGCCATTTATTTAGAAAGTTTTTTTTTTTTTTTTTTTTTTTTTTTTTGATTAGTCCTTGGAGCATCTTTGATGAGTTGGCAGCTATGGTCCTCCAATTTCCAGAAATTACACATTAGGTCCTTGGATATTAACTCTTTACAAACTAATTGTGACCCCTTGCCTATTTGTGAACCCTGCCATTTACATTTTTGGACCCCTTCTCTATTACTAACACCCCTGGTCAAAGCCTTGGTCAAACAAACACCCAACTTGGCGCCTAAAAGTCTCCACTCTCAACTGCTTCCCCTGCTATCACTGCTCAAATCAAAACACCATCCCCCCAGCTCACCCTTATCACTCCCTTGTCTCCTCCACCTCAACACAAAACAAAAACCATTTATTACCTTCACCCTCCTAAACACTCAACTCCTCCACCTGTCAAATGCCAATTTCCCGCCAAAACCAAATAAACGGCCTAGATCACTTGAAGCCATCCAAGGGTCAGAAAATGGTGGGATTTGCAGAGAAAGAGAGAAGAAGTCAAATGGGATTATAAAAAGGGAAGAGTGAAGCAAGAATGAAGAGTTAGTTTTTAGCTAGTTTTTAAGTTAGTTTTTTTTTTCTTCTTCTAAGTTCCTTAGTTTAGTTTTAAAATTTAGTTTTCTGTTTTTCTTCTGAGTTCGGTTGTAATGAATTTTAATGAATGAAAAGCTTTTTTTTTCTACTTTATGTTCCTATTCCTTAGTAAGCAATCAGTTTTTATCTAGTTTTTTTTTGTTATAAACTTAGTTTCTTTTTACAGTTGTAATGTTTTTTATTTAATAAGAAGGAAGTTTTCTTGGTTTACTTGATTAGTGTATTTTTCAGCTTATTTGCAAATAAGCACATTAGTGCTTATTTGACTTTTACTCATTTCCTAGTATTCTAAAAGGTAGTTAGTTATTTGGTATCAATTTAAAAATTCAAGTAAAAACTTTTAAAATCTGTTTGATGTTCATTCCTGTTCTGTATCAGTGGTGAAAGTGGAACAAAAGCTACTGCATCAGCTTATTTCTAAGCCGTTTAGAAGCTTTTTCCTGCGCTCTATTTGGTTTACTGTGCATCTCCAATGTGCTAACTTTCTGTTGTAGCTTTTGTTGGCCTTAGAAGACCTCTCTTCAGCTCATCAGTAAGCTTACAACAAACTCTACAGGTTGCTTGGGGGCTGCAGTAATGAGTTCAGTCCAGCAGCCTCCGCTTGAGTCTTGAATTGCTTATCAGTTGTTTGACGGCTCAAATTAAAACGTAAACAGCCACATCAGTTGTTTCTAAGTCTGAGCATACGTAGGTCAGTTACTACTTTTTAGCTCATTAGTATTGTAGTTTAGGTGATGTAAGCTGTTGTATGCTCCATTAGTATATTTAGATTAAGTTAGATCTGTTGGAAATGTATATATTTACAAACATGTGAATGTCCGGATTCGAACTCGTGACCACGGGATTGCACACATTAGCGAATGAGAATTAAAGTTAATAATTAATGTTTATGTTTACGATTAATTATTACACATTAAGTCCGATTAACGATCGTTATGTATTTAACGGAAAAATGACTAACGACCGTTAAAATGGAAAAGAAGGACTAGAAATGGAAACTTGGAAAAGTTATGGGATGGGCTTTGGGCTCATGATGGTGGCCGCCATAGGCCTCTCCAAGGCCCTAATTCCCCAACTTGTCCTCTAAGTTTTACCTACTAGTATATAAGGAGGGTAGGGTCTGGGTTTTTCACACTTGTGCATTGAATTAACCTAGATCTCCTCTCTTCTCTTTCTTTTGCATAGCTTGGCCGAAACCCCATTTGTTAGGGAGTTCGGTTTTGTTTTTGCATATCTGAGGGCTTGTGTTAGATCTAGCAATCGCTGATTCGTTGGTTAATTCGTGTGTACAAGACGTGGTTGTAAGACATTATTCTTACACCATTTAGTACTTCTTTGGTTTGCTTTGCTCGAGGGTGGTTTGCTTTGCTCGAGGGATTTGATATTCATGAGAGGTACGTTACGCATACTTTCGCTTAATTAATTTATTTGTTATGATCTTAAGTCTTCCACGTGTACTCTTGATGTCTTTATGTTTTAGTATATTTTATATATCATTAACTCAACGGTGGCATCACGAGCCTTGTATAACAAGTAATTAATTATTGAAACACATAATTAAAATAAACATGAATGTGTTATTTTTGTATGCTTAGATCTAGGGTTTGCAAAACCTAAACCCTAATTTCGAGGGGGGCGTTGGTGCCCTAATTAGGGTTTTGTAAACTTTGTTTTAATTGGATTAGAAACCCTAAGATGCATGCAACTTTATGTGTATATGCGTAACTCGCTTAATTGCATTAATTGTTAAGTGTAATTTATATCCATGATTATTACCGCATGTTTTATCATGGATCCGCTTTATTGTATGTCTTTCATGTTTTAAGTGATATACATTAAATATTGATAGATCTTAAATTGGGAAGACCTCAATTATTATTATTTAATCGCTTATGTGCTATGTGGTATATATTTAGTTTTGACTTACATGATCGATGAATCGATGCATGTGGTTCACCTTGTACATAGATGAAAACGGGTGGAAGTCTTAATTAAATATATGCATATTGACAGATATAAAATTGGTTATTAATAAGATTTATCAAAACCGTTTGCATGTGGCTATTTGATATGCATGACTTGTATTTGTTATGTATTCATTGTTTATTTGTTTATTTTTTCAAATACCTGCTTGTTTGTGTTTATGTAACAAGGGTATTTTTACAAGAAAGATAAACTGATCTAAACAATGGTGAAACATGTATTTTTAAGAATAGTAATCATAATCGTTTAATTGATTGATGACCTTGGTACAAATGACTGAAAGGCTCACCCATGAGAATGAACTAATAAAGGGGTTTAAAGAAGTGCGCACAAATACACCGAATGGATGTCTAAGGTTGTGCTTTAGCACGTGCACCGGTCCTCTCGCCCCTGTAAGTTCGAGTGGAGCTACTTAGTAAGTCATTAAATGTGCAAGCTCATCTTAAGGCGAATCGTGTTGATTCCATGCGCCACTTAGGTGGTAATTATCCAAACACTAAGTGTTTACACTTATGCAAAAGTACGGTATAATGGATGATAATTAACACTAATTCCTTGATTGGTGAACCCAATACCTCAATTAAAGTTTGATGATGAAAAGCTTAAACATTAAAACAAGATATAAAAGTTTTAATAAAAACTATGCTACAAAGATGAATGCATGACATCTTTGTACATATTTGATTTTACATCAAAACTATTACCCTTTAAATTTAAGTTATATGCCATCCAACGAAACGGAAACACCTAAGATTACTTTCTATTTGCGTGAGAACGTGATTTAGATCTTAATCAAAGGGTAAAATGTCCACGTGTCGTGAGAACGGGCATGGACGATTTTGCAGTTTTTTAAGTTGGACAACTTAATTGAGTTAGGCAGTGAAAACTAAAAACTCAAGGCATAAGATGGGATAAAACATGTTTACATGGCGATTGATATTGGCTATATGTAAATCCCATAAATCTAGGAATTGCAATTGAAATTGGCAATTGAGCAAATGCTCTACCATTTTGTATAAGGTTCATCACTAATGATCAACGATGTGATGAGATTATGACACTTTGGATCCTAGTTTTCAATAAATATTAATTGGTTATATGAATATGAACCTTGGGTATTTAATTGTTTATTGAAAAGGAAAATTATCAAAATACTAATGATGGTTTTTGAACTTTTTACGTAGATGGCTCAATCGATAACACTATGAGCTTCTTGAGTGCCGCTTTCAAAGATATGATTGGAAGGGACAAGTCGACCGGCCCTAATTTCAATGATTGGCATCGTTCACTTAGGATCATCCTTCGTGTTGCCAAAAGGGTTGAAATTTTGACTACACTCGCTTAAAGCTCCTCCCAACACGGCAAGCTCGCTCTTGAATTAGAGGCATATCGTGTTGAATATGAGAAGCATAATGATGTGGCGTGTCTAATGATTTCGGGGATGTCTCGCTCAATTGAAAAAACAATTTGAGCACTATCCGCCTATGAGCATGCTAGATGAACTCAAACGTATGTTTGAGAAGCCACCAAAGCACCGAATCTGTATGAACTTATTGAAAAGGTTCACAACCGCAGTGTGAGGTCGGCAACTGCTCCGACCACGTCCTTGAGATGAAACATCACTTGGACCAATTGGAGAAGCTCGGTACCGTGGTTACTCGAGCGATGTATGTGTTGACTCATCAATCATTCCCTGTCGAGAGCGATTTGGTGATTTTGTCCGCAATTTTAACATGCATTGCACGGGAAGGCAATGAATGAGTTACATGCAATGCTTGTAGACTACGAGAAGAGATTGCCAAAGAAGGCTCCTACACCGATGTGCTCGCTTATCTGAGTGGTAGGGTGAATAAGCCTAAGCCGCAAGCGTATAAGAAAGGGAAAGGAAAAGGAAAGGGAAACAAGTTGTCATCCCACCACTCTAAGAAGAACCTCGAAAGAAAAAGGAAAATCATAAGAAGGATTTGTCTTGCCACCATTGCAACTCACTGTGTCACCGAAGCGAATCGCCATCGGTTTATCCGAATGAGTGCCTTGAAATAAAAATAAGATGGTGCCTAGCTCATCGGTATTTTTATGTTTGAATTATTTTCTTTCCTCATAAGTTAAATTCACGGATATATGATACGGGATGTGGTACTCACATCCGTAATACATCGCAGGGACTTAGAGGCGAAGAAGTCGACACGGAGAGAGATACTTGTGCGTTGGAAATGGAAAGCGTGCATTTGTCGAAGCCATAGGGACTTTTGATTTAGTGTTGCCTTGGGCTTAATTTTAGAACTAAATAATTGTCATTATGCACCTCCATTGTTAGGGGTGTCATTTCGAGTTTCTTTGTTAAAAGATATTGGTTTTGTGCACACTTTTACAAGTTATGGAATTTCGCTTTAAATAATGTTTTTACTTTAATGCAATTCCTATTCTTGGTGTGTTTGAAATTGATATGGATGGTTGTATATCCAATGAAAATAATTAGTTGTATAGCATTAGCAATAAGAAGAGCAAGTCGAATCTGTGACCCTTCTTATCTTTGGCATTGTCGCCTTGCCCATATTGGCAAGAAACGCATGGAAAAGCCGCAACACGATGGGCTTTACAAACGGTCAATGATGAATCATTTGACAAATGCGAGTCTTGCATTCTTGGGAAGATGACAAGGAAACCTTTTCACCACAAGTGGAAAGGGCTTCGATCTACTTGGATTAATACACACCGATGTGTGTGGTCCACTTAGACATGTGTCAAAACGTGGTCTTTTACTCTTAACCTTTACGGATGATTTGATCGTTATGGTTATGTTTATTTACTTAAACATAAACATGAAGTCTTTGAAACATTTAAGGTTTTCAAAAGTGAAGTAGAATTACAACTTGGAAAGAAGATTAAAGCTCTTCGATCCGATAGAGGTGGTGAGTATATAAGTCAAGAGTTCAAAGATTACTTAGGCGAGTGTGGAATTATCCAAAGACTCACATCTCCTTATACTCCACAAAGAAATGGTGTATCTGAAAAGGAGAAATCGTACCTTACTTGACATGGTACGATCAATGTTTGAACTTACGACTCTACCTTTACTTTTGGGATTATGCCCTTGAAACCGCTATTCGCATTTTGAATATGGTTCCAACTAAGAAGGTTGTTAAAACTCCATATGAAATATGGATGAAAAACTCCCAACTTTTCTTACTTAAAGGTGCAGGGATGTGAGCGTTTGTTAAACGTGACACACCGATAAGCTCCAAGCGGATCCATTAAGTGTATCTTTGTAGGATACCCTAAGGAAACTATGGGTTAATACTTTTACTACCCACCGAGAACAAAGTCATCGTGGCTAGGTATGGAGATTTTCTTGAAAGGAATCTCATATCTCAAGAACTCGATGGGAGAGTATATGATCCGGAATATGATCAAGAAGATACAACACCTTACGAAAATACTAGCCAACTTCAAGAAGAACACGAAAGCTTAGGTGCTCCTCCGAAGTTGTTCCCATTCGAGGTCCGAAAGGACTATACGTGCACCGACCGTCTATGTCTAAATGTAGAGGTGGAGGAAAATATGGTTGGGGATCTTAATGAACTCGCCAACTATAAAGGCGCCATGGGCGATCACGAAAAGGATAAATGGCGATTGCTATGAATGGGGAAATGCAATCCATGAAAGATAATGATGTCTCGGATTGAAGTTGACCTTCCTCCCAAGGCTAAGGTCGTTGGGAGTAAGTGGATCTTCAAAAGAAAACCGACATGGATGGCAATGTACACACCTACAAGGCTCGTCGGTGGCTAAAGGTTTTACTCAAACCTATGGCGTTGACTACGAGGAGACATTCTCTCCTGTAGCGGACATAAGAGCTATTAGGATTCTCATAGCTATAGCCGCACACTATGACTATGAGATTTGGCAAATGGATGTCAAAGCGCTTTTACGAATGGCCGTCAGATGAAGACATCTATATGGCACAACCGTAGGGTTTGTGAATCCATTATTTCCTAACCGTGTATGCAAGCTTAAGAGGTCCATTTATGGACTAAAGCAAGCATCAAGGCAATGGAATAAAAGATTCGATGGGAAATCAAAAGTTTTGGATTTACTCGAATCTTGATGAGCCATGTGTATATCACAAAGCTAGTGGGAGTCATGTTACTTTCCTTGTTACGTATGTCGATGACATATTAATCATGGGAAATCATATACCAAGTCCGAATGAGGTGAAAGCCTATCTTGGTAAATGTTTTCGATGAAGGACTTAGGGAAGCGAGATATATCCTTGGAATCAAGATCTCACCGATAGATCAAGGCGGCTAATTGGTTTAAGCCAAAGTGCTTACATTGACAAAATATTGAAGAGATTCAATATGCAAAATTCCAAGAAGGATTTTGCCAATGCAAGTAAATCATGGTTTGAGCGCCAAGGTGTGCTTCAACACCGCAGAGGTGGCGCGATGAAGAAAGTTCCTTATGCTTGGTGTGGATCTATCATGTCACGCGATGCGATGCACAAGGCCCGATGTGGCGTTTGCTCAAAACTTGACCGATCGGTATCAATGTAATCCGGGTGAAATTCATCGGATCGCATAAGCATATTCTCAAGTACCTTAGGGCTACAAGAGATATGTTCATAGTGTATGGAGGAAATCCGAGCGTAACTGTGCATTACGTGTTCTCGCGATGCATCACGGAAGTGTGACAAAGATGATCTGAAGTCTCAAGCGGGTTACATTTTGTCATCAATGGAGGTCTTGTGGATTGGAAGAGTAAGAAATGACAACACTTGCGATGTCTCTCTGAAAGTGAGTACATAGCGGCTTCGAGGTCGCCATGGAAGCCGTTTGAATAAGGAAGTTTGTTTGGGGCTTGGTGTTATGCCGTCGATTGAACATCCTATTAAAGTGTATTGTGACAATTCAAATGCAATTACTTTTGCCCATGAACACGAGTCATGAAGGGCACCAGACACTATCCTAGACAATATCACTATGTTCGAGAGCAAGTCGAGATAGGTGAAATTGAGTTGCTAAAGTTCACATGATGATAACCTAGCGGATCCGTTAACTAAGGCCTTGCTCGGTGAAAAACTTAATCATTTGTCCGATAAGTTTGGACTTCGTTTAGCTAGTAGTTTCATGCCCATCTGTGACTAAGTATTTTAGATAAAGGATATTGTAAACATTATTATTGAAATGAAATAAAGTATTTTGTTATGTTTATTATTCATTTATTATAATGTTGTCCTATATTTACATGTTTAAATCCTTGAATAACTTAAGTTATTCTAAATAGTCCGTTGTCAATCAATAACATGGGAATGATATTGAATTAAGACAACTCGATTATTAGTTAGAATATACTTGAAAGTATATTGATGCGTAGCATGACTAATTCGATGATATTCAATGAATTGAATATAGGACTTATCCCACTCACATGATGATACTTTATGGATCTTTGTCATTAAGTATATCATGGATATTTATCCTCGACTTGAGATACAAGAGATATGTCATGGATGTAGTGCATTTTGTGAAGCAATCTAACGCTACACGAATCGGTAGTTATAAGGGTTGTTTTGAAGTGTTGCAAAATTTATGAATCTCGCTGTAGTCAAAATGGGATTTGTTTCCTTCAAATTCATTTTGAAGTTTAATACTCTTGGGCCCCTCGTAGGATTGTTAAGATGTTTGTATGGCCATACCCAAGGTCTTCGCTTAGAAGAATTGGTAATCTTAATAAATCATAAAGCGAGAAACATAATAGTTAATTAAGAAATGAGTGAGATCCATATTCTTATTAACATGGTATTAGAAACAAAGGATGAATATGATGATGAATCATCAAGCTTGGTTTTCTCGAGAAAACCATACACGAGTTGTACCGGGGGCATTGGCGTGTTGCTAGACGCTAACCAATGTCATTTCACGCTTTGTAAACATATCCAGTGGGAGTGTTGGAAATGTATATATTTACAAACATGTGAATGTCCGGATTCGAACTCGTGACCACGGGATTGCACACATTAGCGAATGAGAATTAAAGTTAATAATTAATGTTTATGTTTACGATTAATTATTACACATTAAGTCCGATTAACGATCGTTATGTATTTAACGGAAAAATGACTAACGACCGTTAAAATGGAAAAGAGAAGGACTAGAAATGGAAACTTGGAAAAGTTATGGGATGGGCTTTGGGCTCATGATGGTGGCCGCCATAGGCCTCTCAAGGCCCTAATTCCCTAACTTGTCCTCTAAGTTTTACCTACTAGTATATAAGGAGGGTAGGGTCTAGGGTTTTTCACACTTGTGCATTGAATTAACCTAGATCTCCTCTCTCTTTCTTTGCATAGCTTGGCGAAAACCCCATTTGTTAGGGAGTTCGGTTTTGTTTTTGCATATCTGAGGGCTTGTGTTAGATCTAGCAATCGCTGATTCGTTGGTTAATTCGTGTGTACAAGAACGTGGTTGTAAGACATTATTCTTACACCATTTAGTACTTCTTTGGTTTGCTTTGCTCGAGGGTGGTTTGCTTTGCTCGAGGGATTTGATATTCGCAAGAGGTACGTTACGCATACTTTCAGTTAATTAATTTATTTGTTATGATCTTAAGTCTTCCGCTGTGTACTCTTGATGTCTTTATGTTTTAGTATATTTTATATATCATTAACTCAACAAGATCAGTATTAGTTTGTTAGTGATTATCATAGGAGTTTAGTGCTTATTCTCTATTTTTCATATAGTTTAGGATTCCCCTAGATTAGATTGTAGCCTAAACTTCTATTTTCCCTCCTCAGGATAGCACAACTTCTGTTTTTGTAGTTTATTTCAAGTCTAGTGCCAAGATAGATTGCTAGTTCCCATATTTGTATGTTTATTGCACTTGTAGTTCACTTAAGGGGTGTTTGTTTTGTCGCCTTGACAGAACCAAATGACCCTTAGTCGTCCCTAACCAAACAAATTTCTTAATCCCTTAGCCAAACACCCTTATCGATTTCCTTTACAATCTTTGTTGTAAACAAGTCATCTACGCTTGTTTTAAGCTTTTCCTAGCTTAAGTTTTTGTTAAATAGTTGCTTATTTTGTCCTAAGTTAATTTGCAAAAGTTAAAACCAAAAATAAATAAGTACCAAAAAAAGGGAGGAAGTGGGATTCGTACACTAGACCTCTTGGACTGAAGTCCACGCACACAGAACACACAACATAACCATCTGCACTAGTGGTCGTTGTTTGTTTATTCTCACTGCATTAATTATCTAAGTACATAGGACATTTTAGCTTATTGAAATATACTTTTGCTTATCTCTCTCTCTTGTTTTTTTTAGTGTTTATTTCCAAAAAGGACTTGCATTTTTTTTATTTTTCCTGCATTTAGTTTAACTTAATTTTGTTTTCAGTAAAGTTTCACATTTTCTCAAATCAATTAGTATTTTAATTAATTAATTAGTTAAATATAGTTTTAATTAAGTAATAAATAAAATAAAACTCAAAAAAATACCGGCTTTTCCTAAAATTTTCTTTTGTCATGTAGTGCGTGAGAAAATTGTTTTACATTCGTGGGACTTTTATTTCACAAATTTTCGTTTTATCTTGCGCTCGGCGTAATTTTATAAATAACGTCGCTTTTATTTTAAATCACGTTTTTAGATAATTTAAGTTTACGTTTTAGTTAAAATAGTTTATTTAAGTTATTTTGTTTTATAAAATCACAAAAACATCATTTTTAATTATAGTGATAGCGTTTATTTAATAGATTTTATCTTTTTAATTTCCTTTAATTTGCATTTAAGCCGTTTTTATTTGTTGGCTTTTTCCTTAGTTATAATCTATTCTCAATCTCCTTTTCCGTTCAAATCTCGCGATCACTATACGTCTGATAATCCATTGCATAGCTCGCTGGGACATAACGACCCGGGGAAACACTATACTCCCCTGATCTTCATTGATTTCGTGCCTAAACTGTTTTAAGTCTGTTACGACTTGACTAGTTTAGCACGGATCAAATTTGATCGTGCTAAACTAGTCAAGTCGTAATGCACTTAAAACAGATTTAAAACAAATTCGAACACAAATGCAAATGAAGATCGGAGAATCGATGGATTCCCTGGTCGTTATATCCCACTGAGACTCAATGGTGTGTAAACACTAAATCGACGATAGAATGATCACTAAGGATAGTGATCGAAAAGGAATTGGATTGATACTTACACTCTTGAAAAGTTTATAAATTAAAGCGACTTAAATACAAATTAAGAAAATTAAAAGATAAAATATATTAAATAAACGCTATCACTATATTTACAATGATGTTTTGTGATTTATAAAATAAAATAACTTAAATAAACTATATTAACTAAAACGTAAACTCAAATTATCTAAAACGTTACTTAAAACTAAAGCGAGCGTTATGTAAAAATTACTATTTGGGCGCAAGATAAAACGTAAAATTTATGAAATAAAAGTCTTACGAGTGTAAAATCAATTTTATTACGTACTATATGATAAAAGAAAATTTTAGAAAAAAGATTTATATTTTTTTGATTTTTATTTTATTTATTATGAATTAAATACGATTTTACACTAATTAAATGATTAAAAATAATAAAACTATTAAGAAAAATCTTAAACTTTTTTGTAAAATACTTTATATTATTACAAAGATAAGAAAAATACAAAACATGAAAAAGCTAGATTAAATAAGCTAGAAATAAGCTAATAAGCTCGTATAGGCTTAATGAACTAAAACTGGGCAAAGAAGGTTAAGTATTTAATGTAGCAAACATAAACATAAAAAAGACCCTAGTGCAGATGGTTGGAGTGGGAGTGCTGTGTGCGTGCAGGAGGCCTCCAGGAGGTCACAGGTTCAATTCCCAGCAGTCACTTTTTGCCTTTTTATTTTTTTTTCAATTTTTCTTTTTCAAACTTATTAAGCACATGAAGATAAGCACTTTTATTAACTATGACTTTTACAAAATGACCAATAAGCTCAGTTTGAGCTTAACTTTCCAACAGTTGGGACAAAAGGAAATAAGCATAAGTTTTAAGCTAAATAGGCTAATGGGCTACTTAATAAGCAAATGGAAACTAGGAATAGACTAATTAACTTTAAATAAGCTAATATGTAAACTGAAAAAGCAATATAACTTGAAAATAAGCACAAAATAAGCCAAAATGCACACTGTTGGCACAGGACACTTTCAAAAAAAGGTGGTCAAAAGAAGCTATGAATTAAGCACTCTAGAAGCTGATTAAAACTAAACTAGTATTTTTCTATTTTTGTTGAGCAACTGAATATTAATTTCCCAAAAGCACTTAAGCTAAATCTTAATGATGAACACTCAGTAAAATTCTAAATTTTATTCAAAAACAGGCTATTGAAAAATTTGACTTTTTAATTACACTAACACTTTGACTTTAATGAACTTGAGATTGATTTATATGAATGATTATGTTATAATTAGCTATATTAAGATGATATTAAGCTACACTATCAAGTTTTAAGCTAATTTGATGAATTTTATATCTTAAAATCCTAACAGTGATTGTTAAAGATGAAATTACAATGATTTTGCCTTTTTATTTTTTTTTTCAATTTTTCTTTTTCAAACTTATTAAGCACATGAAGATAAGCACTTTTATTAACTATGACTTTTTACAAAAATGACCAATAAGCTCAGTTTGAGCTTAACTTTCCAACAGTGGGACAAAAAGGAAATAAGCATAAGTTTTAAGCTAAATAGGCTAATGGGCTACTTAATAAGCAAATGGAAACTAGGAATAGACTAATTAACTTTAAATAAGCTAATATGTAAACTGAAAAAGCAATATAACTTGAAAATAAGCACAAAATAAGCCAAAATGCACACTGTTGGCACAGGACACTTTCAAAAAAAGGTGGTCAAAAGAAGCTATGAATTAAGCACTCTAGAAGCTGATTAAAACTAAACTAGTATTTTTCTATTTTTGTTGAGCAACTGAATATTAATTTCCCAAAAGCACTTAAGCTAAATCTTAATGATGAACACTCAGTAAAATTCTAAATTTTATTCAAAAACAGGCTATTGAAAAATTTGACTTTTTAATTACACTAACACTTTGACTTTAATGAACTTGAGATTGATTTATATGAATGATTATGTTATAATTAGCTATATTAAGATGATATTAAGCTACACTATCAAGTTTTAAGCTAATTTGATGAATTTTATATCTTAAAATCCTAACAAAGATTGTTAAAGATAAAATTACAATGATTTTGACTTTTCTACTAACAAGGACCTAGTTTTATTGCTTGTTTGAGTTAATATTAGCTACGAGACTTGAATCAAATTAGAACAACAACTATAACAACCTTTAACACGCTTATACATGCAAATCCAAACATCCCTTAAAGAAGCTGTTGTGAAGAGTTAAGCATAAAAACAAGTTTTAACCCAAATGACCTATTGATTAACTGATATTAACCATACTTAGACATGATTAGACTAGAATTAACAAGGTTTGATTACTAAAAATAGAAAATGCAAATTTCAAGAAAAGGCTTACAAAATATGAGTTCATGCACAAACATGGAACCAAGGACTGAGGATCAATCCTAATGCTTCCCAAGAAGCTCTAAACCCAATAGCAGTTCAATTCCACTCTGCTTGACTCTTGATCATCATTCCCATGATTTTGAATTTACACTAATTTTTTGGTATTTTGAGAATTTTGAGTTAAAACTTTAAACCGAGTTATAAATGATTTCATTGGTTTAAACAGTCAACTAAAAGCTTATAAAAGCTTATTGAGCTCAAAACAACAACCATAAACAACAAAAGCCAATTTTGAGATTTTGGCTCAAAATTTGCATAAACTTGATATGTAAACTAAAACTTGAAATTGAAACTGGGAATATGTTTTTATTACACTAACATGAAATTACAAAGCATTTGAAAACTTAAACATAAACTGTAAAACATAAGAATATTAAAACGACATAAGGAAAAATAAAATTACACTAACTACCCCTCTATCTTGCTTCTCTCTTCCACTTTTATAGCTCCAAGTGATTCTCTCTCCTGTTCTGATTGTTTCCCAGCAATATCCTCAGCCATTGGATGGCTAAAAAATGATCCTGGCCTTTGAATCCGTTTTTGGCGGGAAATTGTTTTATCCAGTGGGGAGGGTTGAGTGAATTGAGTGAGGGATCATTAAATGTATTTTGTAGTTTAGGTGAGGTGGAGGGAACAAGAAAATGTGAAGGAGAGGAGGGGATGGTTGTGTGGAGAGTTGCGACAGGCGGTTGGAAGAAAGAAAAAGCGCCAAGGGTTGATTTGTTTGACCAAGTGTTTGACTGACC
This sequence comes from Chrysanthemum lavandulifolium, assembly GCA_022545495.1. Classification (NCBI taxonomy): domain Eukaryota; kingdom Viridiplantae; phylum Streptophyta; class Magnoliopsida; order Asterales; family Asteraceae; genus Chrysanthemum; species Chrysanthemum lavandulifolium. The sequence goes on along the minus strand of CM040246.1, from coordinate 7,316,975 downwards.
AGATATTAATAATAAGGGGGTCCAAAAAGGGAAAGGGTCTAAATGTTTAAGTGGCAAGGATCCAAATTGGTTTGACAAATGTTTAATTGACAAGGACCTTAGGTGTAAAATCTGAAAATCAAGGGACCATATCTGCCAATTCAAAGAAGTTGATCCAAGGGTTGAAAGTGACAATCTCAAAAAGTACAAGGACTAACTTTGCCATTTTCCAATTTCCAGGGGCCATTTCTGCCAATTTTCAAACTTGAAGGACCATTCTTGTAATTTTCTCAAACTTTTGACATTTTTCACCAAAGGACTAAATTTGACAAGTTATGATATTAAAAGGACCTTTGGTGACTTTTCTTTTGAAATTTTGACTCAGGGACTGTTTTTGACAACTTTTGAAACTTGGGGACTAAAACGCAATTTTGCAAATTTGATATGTTTTTCATCCGATTTTGATATTTTGCATTTAAAACACATAAAACATCGATTTGTGATATTTTTATCATTTTGATGCGTTTCGAGTGTTTTCGGATGATTTCTGCTTTATATCAGTCAAAAATGATGAGTATTTAGACACTCATCAAACGTTAGTAAAAAACCCAAATCCGCCAAAATTTTTTGTTGAGTACCTTTTTATGCAAGAAAAAAAGTAGAATACCTTAATTGAAAATGGACCCTAACTTTAATGCCTTTTTGTGCCATTTGCCCTATAATAAAAGATGTTTTTTTATTGAATTAAGATGAAATATTAAAGTTGATATGGTGTTGACGTGACATGTGTTAAACCTAAACTTAAATTACCATACCCTTTGCTCTAACTAGGGCTGAGCGTCGGTCATAAACCTAACCGAACCGAGAAAACCGAGGATCGAAACCGTGAAAAACGCGAACCGAAACCGAACCGAATGTTGTCGGTTCCTTGGTTTTGTCGATCTAGGTGTATTTTGGCATGTTTTTGTCGGTTTGGGGCCGAACCGACCCGACCCGAAACCGAAAGCATGTAAAACCTGAAACCGAAACCGAACCGACGGGCCGTCGGTCCGTTTCGGTTTTTGTCGGTTCGGTCGGTTTCATCGGTCCGGTTCGGTTTTGAACCTTCGGTCCGACTCAGCCCTAGCTCTAACCAATATAAGGTGCGTATCTATACTACTTATAATAGATGAATGAATCTCTCTCCTCATGGTCTTAAATTAAGACTTACAAAATACAAAGCCTATTGTACAATACATAATGCACTATTAATGATCTTTCTCATCAATCTTAATTTTAAGACTTACAAGTTTTAAAGCTTAATGTACAAATTACAAAGTACTATTAATGTGATCAAAATATTTAATGTAGTTAATTAATTAACCGGTCAATATATATACAATTAATGCAGTTATTAAAACACCCCTTACATAAGAAATACAAATTATCAAGCCTATTGTACAACCAACTTAAACATAATTCTTGCATTAAAATGTCACTTATACAAATAATAAAGAACATTATACAAATATACAAGTTCTCGAGCAGAACAGCAGTCCAAATAGGCTGAGCCCGAACCCAGACGATCCAAACGGCACGGGCAAAATGGGTCGAACACGAGTAGGCACGGCCAAGCGGGCTCGAGCCGAATCAGACGAACTAAACGAAATTCTTGAAATCCGTAAATTTATTATCAAAAAGAATATAATAAACTAAAATACATGATTCAACGGAAAATTTTATTTCATGGTATCCATCCATAACGCTACTGAACCTGCGTTAAATGTCACTAATACAATAATAAAACACATTATACGATATTCAGTGAATGGTCAACAGAAAAATGGGCTTAAGCAATGCAGTAAACGAACTCGAGCGAACGAAGACGAGCGTGGGCCAAATAAGCCAACTCCGTTTCGGCTCGAGAAGACGGCTAAACAAAATTTTTATATTTGTAATTTATTGTCAAAAAGAATATAATAAATTAAAATACACGATTCACAAATTTTTATTTCGCGACCACAACAAGAACTACTTACCTTGCTAGTATATATAAAGAAAAGATACACCGAAACAAGTTAATAATAACAACTAACACAATTAGCCGACAAATCAAACACAATAGTGACTGGGTTCCACCCTGAACCCTGTTTGTTGTTGTACCAAGTAATAAAAAGATGGGAAAGGTAGATGACATGTCGGTGTTGGAATTGGATGAAGCCGAAAGGGAGTTACAAGAGGATATGGAATTGTTGGATGTTGATGATGATGATTTTGAACAAGTGGACAAGTTGTCGTTACCTTTGGTCTCCAACTGGAACCTCTCTGATGGTACAACATTCCCGCGAGACAGTGGTTCCAAATGGACAATATCTTACCATAATTGCCTCACCAGTGTTAGTGATTGGTCCTTTTGTCAAGTGAATTCTAGAATGAACCAGAACACATATACATATTTCTTGTGGATTTATAACTATAGCCTAATATCTACTGTAATAGCCTAGTCAATGAATGCAACTGATTTGGGCCTATTAATTTTACCCAATTAACTCTGGTCTTTGTGTTATATTTGTTGCAGCTGTCTTCCTTGTGGGCATATATTTGGAGTTCAATGTATACAAAAATGGCTTCAAACTAACTTACGTGGGACGGTGGGTTTGTCTTCCAGTGTGTTAACCACAATTTAACCATGTTTATTATTCTTAATTCTGGTCTTGTCTTAATCAATTGTTTTCAGTGTCCTCAATGCAACGTCTCATGCTCATTGGAGGATGTTAGATCTCTTTATGCAACCACCCTTTGCATTCCCTATGCTAGTAAAGGTGTCGCAGATCCAGAGGTAATCAATCTCTTTGTAAAATTTAACCTTCAATTTTGATATAAATCTATAACATATGTTTTTGGTCAAGTGTTTTGTGTAACTATAGTAGTTTGCGGTTAAAAAATTCCGTTGCTATGCATGGGACTCGTCTAGTTAACTTTGAAACCTCCGATATCCATATGCCTCTTTTTATATAACATGTGCATAACCCGTTGATATGTTCGTAAAGCAAAAGTAAAGTGATTAATTATCATCTAAAGAAAATAGTAATTTTTTGTGTTTATTAATATTTTTCATTTAATAAACTAATAAAGTTTGAAATTTTATTTAAAAGTTTGAATTAACACATTGGGGTACAACCGTGTTTCCTTCAATAGTTTTCGTGTCCATCCTTGCATTTTCAGTTTTCTCTTTTTCACTTTTAAGAAAAGGTGGTTTTTCCTAAAGAAAAGGGTGTAAATATAGATAAAATAGATATAGATTACTAAATTTTGTTGGAGTCAATCGATCTATGTATATATCTTTTCTTCTTAACCAATCAATAATAATAATCAGAAGAAGAAGAAGACCCACCCTGTTTGTTGTTGTACCATAGTTAATTATTATTATTTTTTAATTTATTATTTAAATAAGATGGATAAGGAATCATCGTTGGTGGAATCGTATGAAGCCAAAAAGGAAGAAGAACAAGTAATAGAAGATGTGGAATCGGATCATGAAAAAGAAGAAGAAGAAAGTATAGATATGAGAATTGAATTTGAAGAAGATATAGAAGACGAACAAGAAAAAGAAGAGGAGAAGAAGAAGGAGGAGGGGGGGGGGAGGGAGGGGAGGGCTTACCAAAGCAAACTTGAAAACGTTGCAACTAGTTAAATGCTTATTTTATGAGTTTATGTACTTATCACAAGGTTATAAATAAGCGTGGGCGGCGTGGCAGACGACCAAGCCTCACGCCTCATGCTAAAGCGAAAACTTTTCGTTTATAACGCGGCATAAAGCGGCGAAAAGTATGAAAATATTTATATATTTATATCATAATTCATATATATCGAGTTCTGAAACATGTGTCGTAAAGCGGGCGAATGACATGGCGTGGCGGCATGACCAAGCCTCACGCTGCGAGGCTTTGCGAGCCTGCGGAGCCTTTTGTAAACGATGACTTATCAAGAAGCCATTGATGAATACATATTAGTGATTCCGCAAAGTAAATACTTAAGCGGAGAATAGTGATAACGTATTCTAGAAACAAGTTGATTTTACATCTCAAGCAACTTTCCATTCACCAACTTACATATTAGTGATTTTAACAAACACACGTAATGATTAAAGGTGTCTGATATTAAAGGTGTCTGATGAGACCAAGAGTAATTTTCCTATAAACGGATAAGGCTAATCTCACCATATAATGTCAAGGGTTGTATGTGCTCGGCTAAAGTCAAATCTAGTAAGGTTAGGAAAAACATGTCAAAATTTTAAAAAATGACATAATTTTTCAAAATAAACTAGAAAAAAGAGGGCGAAATAAAGTTGGGAATTACACACCCATTACACCCATTAAAACTCCGTTGCAAATTTTCCATTCTCTCCAATACCTATTGCTCTCATCTGAGTTCCGCAAAGTAAATGCTTATTTCTAGGTTTTCTGGGGGAGAAAATTACCTAGAAATATAAATAATTTTATATTTCTAGAAAGCATTAGAAGTCAAGCTACGAATATAATCATCTTCTTGATAAATACATATTAGTGATTCCGCAAGAGCAATGAATACCTAATCATCTTATTTTATGAGTTTATGTACTTACCATAAGGCACTGAAACTTGAAAGCACGGCAGAGGATATTATGCCACCAGTTTTCGACATTTTTAATATAGTTATCACTTCTGAGTAAATGGAAATAAAAAACATACAATTAGCTAAAGCGAAGGATTGATGCTATAGCAAGTTCACAGTAAATACTTAAACGGCTTTGCTTCTCATCAAATTGAATCTTCATAGAATTCATTATAGCATTCATGATGATTGTCGACCTCCGTGCACTGGCGAGAAAAAGATGCTTCAACTGGGACCTCTTTGATGCGAGGAAGCTCACGATATTTCTTGAATCTCGCAACTTTTAATAATGTTATAAGTCTTTATTTGCCTTTCATCGATCCGAGTCCTTAGATCTTTCCAACGACTATCGATCGATCCTCATTTCCCACTTGTTAATCTGCATTTTATCTTGCTCATGCATATTTGGCTCGTGGTATTCCATTGGTGTTATAACTCGATCCGGATGACCTATATTGGTCTCAATATTTGCTTTTCATGCTCTAGCATCTCCCGAGTTACATAATACAAGAAAAGTCTTGATTCGGCATTCTCCAATGCTCTCATCTCCTGAATGAAATATATAGTGTTTAGAAGAATCATGCGACTATTCTTGATTTATTGTAAATAATTCCCAGTTTTCAATTCCCTTTCTTACACTGACATGTAAAAGTAACGGGTCTCACTAAGCTAGCTTACTGAGTAGTGAACACTGACGATTCATTACTTTCTACTACAACCTTCAACATAAAAAATAATGTATATAAAAGCGAAAGTAACATATAAAACAAGATTAGTTTAACCAATGAGATGAAATCCCTTTCTTACACGCACAAAGCGAAAGTAACATCTAAAACAAGATTAGCTTAACCAATGAGATGAAATCCCATGGACTAATGTAATGCATTACTTTCATAAAAAAGCAAGTTTTCACGTCTTTTTTCAGATTCTTTTTAATTCTATAAAAGAAAAGGAACAGGGAGATTTTACTTTAAGAAATCCGCAACCTTCAACATAAAAAACATGAAGTTAAATTACACGCAAAAGAATTATAGTGTTATAAAAAGAAAATTCAAAGTTTAGGCTACGATTGGTAACACGCTTTTTACTTTTTGTTATATTAAACAAAGTTGCGATGTTTGTGTGAACAGAAAACGAACATGTGTTTGAGTTAACTAAGTTTCAAAGAGCTTAGTAAAAGTTTATATCAACATCAGTAATGTGAAGAAGTCAATCCAAGCTTTAATCACCAAGCACACTGCATGGTAAGTAAGACCATATAGTCATGCCGTAAATACCTCGTGTGAGACCTCTGTGAAGGTGGCACTTGGAGAACCATCTAGCAAATACTTTTTTACTTCAGCAGGTATTCGTAGCACTTCTACCCAAATATCATGCGGATAAACCTTTAAACTCTTCAAGTTAACAAACGGAGAAGGTTGATGTGAGAATAGTTCCATTAAGGGGAAAAGAAGCTGCAAAAGAAATCAGAATAAGAATCATATATAAGATACAGGACAATTAAAATCTTGGTACTTCCATGACAAATGACCAATGTATAGCACCAAACTAATACACAAAAGATATCCGGTGTTGCAGGTAGCTTGAATAAAAGCAATTTATATGGCAACCACATACATAACTCACATTATAACTGCTAAAGACTGATTCCATTACCAACTTACCTCAAAAATTTCCAAGTTAAGCGTAAGATATTTGACACTATGGAGCTGTTGAAGCAGATCAAAAATTGTATGAGGGTCTGGCTTGTTTGGCTGATTATGACGCTCTTTGATAATACATAGATCCACATTTTCCAAAGAACAAAACCTGTATGAAGAAAACTGCAACCATTGAGATTGCCCACCTTTAAAGCGCAGGGACACAAGCTCGGTCGTAAATCGATGCAATGTGCGGTGTCTAACAGTGAGATTCTTTAGTTGAGGCGCAACTACATTTATGAAAAAGTGTCCATTTTCAAACGTGAGATTAGAAAGTCCACGATGACAAATATCAACACCATTTGATCCTTCCATGCTGCATTCTTTTAACACGAGTTTCTTCAAGTTCGCACATTTAGAGAAAATACCAGTATCTTTAGCAGTAACCTCGTCATTAAATTTGATATGTTCGAGGTGCAATGTTGTTAAATTTGTGAGCTCCCATGTTGATGTGAGAATAACACTATTCATATAAGAACCAGCAACAATGAGATGTTCGAGAGACGGAGAACTGAACAGAGTAAGAGGGAAATTAGTTCCATTATTTCTGAATCCTTTTGACAAACATGAAACAGTTAGTTGTTTGACATTGTGGGAGAACGCGTAGTTCAGAATCCTTTTGACAAACGCGACTAGCCTTTCCACAAAACGAGTTTAGTCAAGACACTTCTATTTGATTATTGCGGCAAGATAAAAAATGAGTAACAACTTTGGAAAACGTGTCCAACGTCTCGAAATCCTTGCTTGAGAAATTAAGACACGGCAATAAAGTCCAAAGATACCTCCATCTAGAAGACAAAGCACTTGTTTGTACAGCAAGTTTTATGCCAATAAGAGAGAGGATTTTAAGGATAAGATCCTCGGGCAAGATGCTTAGTCTATCGCCTTGTACATTCATTCTCGTTTCCCAATTAAAAAAAGGCCCCCTTAAAGAAAAATATGTGAGTAAATCAACCGTTATCAATGCTAAAAATAAAGTTACAAATATCCAAATATTCTAAACGATGCTAAAAAAAAGTTATAAATTTCCAAAAATACTATTGTATGAAGCAAAGTTCTTGACCATCTTCTTATAATCAACATCGTCTAACAAATCATTCTCAATAGCTAATAAGTGATGATAAAATTCAATGTCCAACTCCATTATGTTCCATTATGTCTATAGCATAGAAACACTTATTAAGATGGTTACGTACGTACAATTACCATCACAATACTTTTGCTTATAACATCATTGCTTATTAATTTGCTGTCCAGTGGATACTTATTCATGACATATCACGCTTCTTATTTATGGTTTAATCATGCATATAAATTATACTCTGTCGTAACATTAAAGAATACAGATAAGCCCTAACAAATTGAAAATCTTGAATAAAAATTCAAAGTAAACAAGTACAAGTTTTACCTTATACTAATAGCCAAAACAAATGACGCATGGACCGATGGTATCACTGTTCTTATGTTCCAGTCGATATCAAAACTCAAAACTATCGTATGGTTCCTTTTTTTTTTGCATGCATATATAGAGACTAAAACCTAAATATTAATCCTACACTCGACACATTCAACTGTACTGGGCTTTAAAATAGGCCTGTCAAATGTATATATGAGTTGGGCCTCTTATAAATTTGGTGCCCCTCCAACTAACGGGCCTGTGCACTGGCACATGTTGCCCTTGCTTATATCCGGGCCTGCACCACTAGCATACTACCTTCTTATGTGGTTTAAAAAGATTTGCGTGTTGGAAACATACTGACGAGTTGAGATAAAACTAAAGAACTAAATATATCTTGTGTGAGTGTGTAATTAATGGGTTGAAAACAGGTTTCGCATGTATGCTAACTTGTTAACTTCATGTGCTTCTTTCTTACCTTACGGCAAAAGTCTAAAATTAAGTAATTTATTCAAATTTGTTGCTTCTTCCTTAGAGGACTAGGTGTCGTGAAGAGGTAAGACCTCTTCATCACTGCCACGTCACTATAACAAACCTCCACAACTAACCTCCCTCACTCACAACAAACCTCAACCTCTTTATTTGAGGCCCACCACTACAACTTTTTTTTTTTTTTTTTTTCAAATTTCCAAATAAACTAAATTTATTTCATTAATAATTAAAATACATTAACAACACAATAATAAGAAAAAATAAATACGATGCGTAAAAAAAAAGACGACACGAGTAAAAAAAAATACAACACATACTAATGGATCGGATCTTGACATCCCACTGGGTAATTTTAAAATCTCGGCGTGAACATACTGAACTCCTTCCCACCAAGCGTTGCTCGAAGTTCGGTTCGCATTCTCGAGATGATCGTGGTCATTTTCACCACTTGACCGCAAATGTTTGTAAATAGCGTTGAATTTTTGGCAATCAACGTTAATCCCGACCATTTACCCGTGATTGAATTTTTGGTATGATGGTCGTGATGAGTCGATCATTAAACATCTCCATAACGTCGTTCCAAAATAAATCTTCTAACGCTTATTTCCCATATCTCGAGCTTATGAAATTTCTATCCAAATTTGCGCAAGCAACATTTCTTCAAACTTGTTCCACTTCGGATTTTGAGACATTTTTTTTTTTCTTTTTTTTTTTTTTTTTTTCAAATTCATATTAAAATTCAAATTCAAAATCAGATTCAAATTGGAGCGGGATTATTTAAATTCAAAATTCAAATTCAAACGGTATAGTTTTGAGCGGGATCATATGTGCCTATATATACAACTCTACCAGATATGTTTATCACACACAACTCACACACACAAGTTACACACACAACTCACACACAAAAAAATGTCTCGCAAAGATTTCTCTCAACAATTCCCAAGTCCACAACAACTGCCGGAAAATGCCTTTCCAACTCCAACACAACTGCCGGAAACTACCTTTCCAACTCCACCAGAAGAAGTTGAAGTTTATTCAACACCACCAGAAGATGTCTTTCCGGTTTTCCAACCGGAGAATGTATTTGTAAACACTCCGTCTCTTAACAATCCAATTGTTAACACTCCACCTGTTAACAATCCACCTGCTAACAGTCCACAGATGGACCTTGAAAACAATCCATTTGGGTTAAGTGAGGCTTCCCTTCGTGAACTTGCTTAGGACGAGGAAAATTATAGAGAGATTATTTCACAATTCTCAATTTCCGGTCATTTTGCAAACCTTAAAAAATTTTACTATTCATCTCGGGAATTTACTATTCATCGGTTACTATTCATCATTTTCGAAATCGATTTGATATTTTGAGGGGTTATTTCAAAATTTTACTATTCACAAAATACTATTCATTCCCGGAGAAAAATTTATATTCATGATTCACTATTCATCATTTTTCGTGAACTAGGTTTACGAGTATCAAATTCGCGTAACCGTAAGGGTTTAGCTGCGTATTCATGAAACATCATTGAGACCATTACATATAGACTAGACTTAGTCTACATATCATCAGTAACATCATTTTCATATTAGTTCATGCATGGGTCTGCATATTTCATTAACGTATATTTTTCTATTAAATAAACGCTATCGCACGGTCATTTATTTTGAATAATTGATCCGACAGTTCCGACAATTGTCCTGATATATTTTTATACTCATTTTAAGACTATAAAAATTATATTATTAGTTTACCCGACGTTTTGAATTTATCTTGGTATATAAATTGTTATATAAATATTACAACGGTTTTCGTAAATTCAATTCGATAATTATTTATTCACTCAATACTTGTGAGAAATGCATTTTTATAATTTTTATGACTTCGATATACTTTATTTTGTTCCGTTAAAATTGATTTCTAGCTAATGCTATACTAAATAATTAATTACATGTACAAAATATACAATATACTTAACTTAAATGCATTTAACTATCAAAAGTACACATCATATTTCCCCATTTCTAACCTTGTCGACCTCCTCCCCCCTTTGTCATCCATTTCAATAAATGTCTTGACCAAAAATGTACACCTACACAAAAATGATTAGATATTTGTAATATGCAATAGTTTTATTAATCAAAAGCTCATAGTTTACACATACTTGAAGGTATAAAATGTTGATGCATAATCTGGCGCGGACTAGATTCAACGACTCTCCTTGGCCGTTAGTCGTCTTCTCGAGCCCTAGTAGACCTGTCAACAAAGAGAACCCGTTAGGAGTGGACCCGAGGCCGTAGCCCCGGGGTCCACCTCCGACGGTCAAGTTAGTATGTGATGTAGCATATCCAAGTTAGTTAGGGTTAGAGATAACTGTCATGTATATATAGGACATGGATTAGGGTTTAGGCGTAGAGTGGGCAGATCTGCCGGCTGACCCATTCTGCCCGGTCCGGACCATACGTCCGAAGCCCCCAAGTCTAGTATGAGATAGCGCATGGCTATGTTATGCTAGACTTAAGTTCGCTCATGGCGCGTGGGTGAAAGTGGATCTCGCATGCGCATCACGGATAAGGCGTACCTTTTGTACCGATGGCGACGCAACATGGTGCGACGAAGACGCGTGTACATGTAAGTGCGCGCGTTGTCTTGAGAAAGAGGTGCGACGTAAGACGCGTGCTTCAGTAGCATAAGTGCTTGTTGTCTTGCGACAAAGAGGTGCGACAAGACGTGTAGAATGGCGGTCTGTATTGTCGCGACAAAGAGGTGCGACGAAGACGTGCTTCCGTAGCATAAGTCTTGTGCGGGATAAAGAGGTGCGACGAAGACGTGCTTCATGGCGTAGTGCGTGATGCGCGCGACAAAGAGGTGTGACGAAGACGTGCTTCGCGCGCATTACATCCGTCTTTACAAGCGACAGAGGACGTCTCCCTGCGGCAAGATGGTGCGAATATTTAAACCGTCTTTGTACCGGTCTTGCAATATCTCTTACATACGATCCGCTTTCAAATATACCGCGTGGCGCTGACGGAAACAATAGTATATATATACTCGGTAGCCCCCAAGTTTGATGGTGCTACTCGTGTAGAGCATTAAACTTATTTAATCTGCGAAAACACCAATGCAAGATTAAAAGTATATGCCGCGAATCGCAGATATAAAACCTAATGAATTGAAACAATAGACAACACATAGCATGAATAATATATAAGAGAAGTGGTAGTGCGCACCCGTGCGTGGGATGCGTCTTCGACGAAATAATTAATTGTGTTTTTTTAATGTATAAAATAAAACTCGATGGATGTACCGTGACCGCGACTAATAGACGCAGATGGATTTATCGTAACCGTATAGACTCGAACGTTTGTGGATGATCGCAGATGTTTATACCACGGCCTTTGGTCCAGTGCGCATCATGGCGATTGACTAGCATCGTGGTGTTCGCGCGTACGCGTTCTCTGCGAAGATGTCTGAACGCACGACCTAATGCGGGTAGATTTATCGCGACTGCGTTGTTCGAGCGCGAACAGGCGTACCAACCGTAAAAACTGTATCGGCACGAATTAATTCGCGACAAAAGATAAAATAGCTCCGATCGTGCGGATATTTTCTTAGGTCCGATCGTGCGGACGAAAAGATAAAATAGGTCCGATCATGTGGACGATTTTTCGTAAATAATGATCTTTTGATAACAATATGCAATTTAAAGGGATATTTTATTCCACGTTTTGATTTGACCATAAATAGTATCACTATAACAGACGTAAATATGTGTTGCTTGCCTTTTTCTTTGGAAAAGTATTGTTATCTCACTGGATATAATATCAACTATTGACGTGATATTTGACTGTTCCGTATCAAAACATAACTTTTGTTTTTATTAAACAGTACTTTGACGTGATATATGATTTCTGCCATGATAATCGAATAGAACTTATTTACGCATGGCAGAATGCACATGATGGCAGAATGCAAAGTTATACGCATGGCAGAATATAAAGTTTTTAGAGTTACCGACTTTAGAAATTGATTTATGCTTTTCGGTATTATGAGAACACGAAACATAATTTATTCGTGGTCCCACGGATGGCGCCAACTTGTTGATGCATAATCTGGCGAGGACTAGATTCAACGACTCTCCTTGGCCGTTAGTCGTCTTCTCGAGCCCTAGTAGACCTGTCAACAAAGAGAACCCGTTAGGAGTGGACCCGAGGCCGTAGCCCCGGGGTCCACCTCCGACGGTCAAGTTAGTATGCGATGTAGCATATCCAAGTTAGTTAGGGTTAGAGATAACCTGTCATGTATATATAGGACATGGATTAGGGTTTAGGCGTAGAGTGGGCCGCATCTGCCGGGCCTGACCCATTCCTGGCCTAGTCCGGACCATACGTCCACATAAAACAACTAGAAACTCTTTCATTTTTTCTTTGATGGTCGACTAAGCAAGAACATGAAGGAGAAACCAAATAGTTTTTCAAGATTCAAGTGATAATTAAACACTAGTTTACTTCTTTATTAGGTTTTGAAATAAAAACCAAGAAGTTTAAGTACATTGTTACCTTTAAACCTCATCATACTACTAGTAAGCTTCTCATAATTTTTATTACTCTTTCATAATCTTACTTGAGCTATTTTATCATTCTAGTACAAAGATATGCAAGTATTATATGTATTCATGCCACTTTCACTTGTTTTTATTACTTATTATTAGTATAAACTATCCTATAACTATTCCCATGAAACCTATCATTGTTGATGAAGTTTAGGAATCTATGACACCCTAAGAAGGTGTATGGTAGGTTTAGAATAGTTTTGGTGTTGATTGGAAGGGTTTAAAACAAGTATTACACTAGAAAAATCATTTTCGACGACATATAATTAAGGGCTGTTTATTTTTGTAAAATCTGGAAATTTAGAAAGGTCATGGATTATTTTGGTTTATATTTTCAGAAAATAAACTTTAAAACGAAACCGTGGTCGCTTGAACGGGTTAAAACGGATTTATAACGAAAAAGTTACGCTATTTTCAAGTTTAACGACGAAAACTAATTTTCTGAAAATATACAAGCTGTCAAGGATTTTTCAAGGGGCAAAATTGAGTTTTAAACATAATCTATATGAGTCGATTTATCAAAAATATATTAGTATACATTAACACGAAATCAAGGATATATAAAACGTAGAAAACGGACTTATAACGACTAAGTTATACGCATTTTAAATATGACTATTGTGACTAATTTACACAAGTATTATCACTTACATATTTTTATTAGTCTAAAATGGTTATCGCAAGTGACCATGTTTGAAGCCATTTTTCTTATCGATAGAGTACTTTTGAGAAAATAATGCCTTTAAGTAAAAGTGATTTCACCTGGCCTATTTTCCAAAATGTTCAACCGTTCGTTAAACGAAGTTGGAACGAGTAATATACGATCTCTCAAACTTTTCCGAAAACTACTCATAAACTATAATTTCTTGATGAATCACTAAGCAACTATTGTAGAATTTCGTTTCAACGTAAGTACTTGTAAAGTATTTTATAACATGACGAGATGTCATAAACGTGTATTTCGACGATAAATTTCATTTTCAAAAATGTACAAGTGGTATGGATATCATATGAGTTTGCATGCACAACATTATTTCATGACTTAAATTAGAACACATCATTCATATTAGGTTGCAGATAGAGATTGCACCTCATTTCAGTGTATCCGCTTTTGTCATCATAATCATTGCATCAGGTGAGTTCGTAGCCCCACTTTTACTCGTTTAATCATTTTACAAACTCTTTGGGGGAGATACATGCTCAATTATTTTAATTTCAATTTCGATTATTTGCAAACTATATTGTTTGAACTATCATGAACTTGTTAATCTTTTGTTTCACTCTTTATGCTCGTAAGTAGATTATGCCCGAACTAAATTGATTACTATGTTATGAACACTATTATTTGAACCCTTCGACATATATATTTGAACTTTTTTAAATTGATTTGGACCTTTTAACATATATTTGAACACTTCGAACTTGATTTGAACCTTTTGACATATAGTTGAACTCTTTTAACTTGTAAAGGACCATTTTGATATATTTTGAACTTGTTTGGCTTGATTTTGAACCCTTTGACTATTTTGAACCTTTTGATATGTTTTGAGTTCTTTGACTGTTTTTAACTTTTGAACTCGACTTAAACTCTTGAACTTAATTACGAACTTTTGAATGGAACACTTGAACTTAATTACGAACTTATGACTTGTTTGAACTTATTGAACCGTACGTGCTATGACTAAAAGTCTCGCCGTTTTGGTGGAACGTTCTTGACCTAAAGTCTCGCCTTATTGGTGGAGCGTGCAACGTCTCCCATGTTCGGAGCATCCTAAAGTCTCCCCTGTTCGGAGCAGTGCAAAGTCTCCCATGTTCGGAGCGTTCTTAATTGTATATAATAGTTGTATGATGTACTGTTCGTACATTCGCATTGTTAGTCTCCTACCAGTAGGTAGTATGGATAACGCTATTAGAGGTCGGCCAACCTCTCGTTCACTATGTTACGGGACGCATATTATTTATTCTAGGGGCTTTACCTTGCATACATTATTATATACGTGGTGCTATACTATGAACTATTATGACAACGTATACTTGACTACTAGACATACTACTTTTGGCAGTGGGTTGTGAATACACAGGTTGCAAGTTTTGTATGGGTGGAACTTGAAACTGAGTGGATTTACAATGCCTTTGCTTTGTGGACTATTCACAATGACCAAAAACTTTGCCTTTGCTGCATGAACGTTCTTTAAAAGCTTTACATGTTAAACAAACTCTATGAATTCACTCAACCATTGTGTTAACACTTTTAGCATGTTTTATCTCAGGTATCTAAGGCATTCACTTCATGGCATGCATGTGGACTTATCATAGAGTCGCGGTGACGACGCGTCTCACATATATTTTATGCACTTAACTATCGTTTGATTGTAACAAACTCATTTTTGGTACATTGGAAATCTTTTGGGACCTGTGTTTTGTAAACTCTAATTATTTTACTTAATCAAACGATGTATTTTCAAAACGACACTTTAGGTCGTTCAATATAACCAGAATCGTGATGCTATGACAACAACCCCGTGTATTCCATTCACGCAAAACAAGTAATTTGGGGTGTGATGATTATAGAACAGGAGGCACGCGAGGAAGCTGCTCGTCATGAACAGGAAGCCAGGGAAGCTGAATATCTTAGGGAGAACTACTTTGACATCATGGAAAGAAAGTACTTTAATGGCGAGTTTTATTCCTCTTCGAGTGACGAGGGTTGGAACTCAGATGATTCGTATTTTTAAGTTTTAGTAGTTTTATTTTCATCAATTTCGTTGTAGTTTTAATGTTTAAGCGTATTATGTATTTGATGTTTTCACTTTAATCTTCAATTAATGTAGTGTTTTAACTTAAATGTTCAATTTAATTTGTGTTTTTAATTTTATATTTGCATTCTTTTTTCCTCCAAAACACTTATCTTCTATTGTACAAAAAACTTTACCTTCAAAAACAATTTATATATTTTTTCCTCCAAATATATTCATTGTCCAAAAAAAAAAAGTACAACGCAAATCTTCGTCGTGCAGACGAAGACCTCCCAGACGGCGAGCTTCGGCAAGGTGGTCCGGTGTCGCGGCGAGGGTTCACGTCGGACGACGAACCATCACTACGAGCCCACACCTAATGCTCTTAGCTACATATGTCCAAATCTTATAACATGTATATATATATTTTTTCGGAGTACTAATTAAGCGAATCTTATCTGAATCTACTTTTTAACTTTTCAAAGACTAATAGTAATAAGCATCTAAGTACGATCCAATTAGGGATGAGCAGTGGTACCGGAAAAACGGTATTGGTACCGGAACCGTACCGGTACCGACGTGTACCGGTACCGGTTTTTTATACCCGATATGGTATCGGTACTATGAAAATGGTGTAAAAAAAAGGGTACCACATAATTCGGTGCGGGATCATAACGGGATTTCCCGAGTTCGGTACTGGAATACAAAAGATTGGCTTACGGGATTTAAATAACTTTGTTTATGTTATATAACACTTGATGAAAAATATATAAATGGATTACGATTTAAATATGTTTTCATTGGTATGATTTTCAAAAAATATTTATATAACGCAAAAAAAATATTTAAAGTCAAAGTTGAGAAAGAAAGACTTAAAAAAGTCAAACTGGACAGTTATTGTGGGACGAAGGGAGCAATAAGTAACTATGATGTCATGTGTTTATAAATATGAAGTCATGTAAAAAATGGGATGCCAAAAGCAAAAACTATAAATTTATCAGTATCAACTTCCATATTTGAATTTTGACTAAAATCAACCTATTAGTTTTTGGGTGTTTCGATAAGCTTATAAGCTTAGGCTTGTGATCAGCTTAAGCTATATTTCCAACTTTTTTGTCAGACGCTAATCCAAACACTCGATCTTACTTATTAAACATAAGCCTAAGCACATGCATAAGCTTAGGGGGTGTTTGGAATGGCTTATTTAGTGAGCTTAAGCTATTTTACAAAATGAGCGAATGTAATATCAAATCACACCATTGAGCAAACAAAGGCTACAAAAAAAAGAGAATATGAGCTAAGGTAAAGTTGTAAAATAATACAAATAAGCTAGAAAAGCCAAGATTAAAGGGCTTATGAATTTAAGCTACTTTAAGCTCATAAAAGCTAATAAGCTTAAGCCACCTAGTAATATCCAAACACTTTGATGAGCTTATGTAAGTAGAATGAAGTGTAACATGATTCAAGGTGTAATTGATAAAACCCCTAAAATGAGTTCCGTACCTTCGATTTTTCTTCTTGTTTGTTTGGTTTCATGGCTGGTGGTCTTTCTGGTCCAACTAGGTAAAAAAGTGGTTTTTTTAGGAACGTCACAGTTGGTCCCCCCGTTTTGTTTTAGTGGCGTACGGAGTCCCCGAGGTTGCAAAACGACACCCGTTTGGTCCTTGGTACCCTGTTTTGGCTAACAAGTGTTAACTTTGTTCGTTTGATGATTTGGGGTGGTTGGTTTTTTAGTCATTTCACCCATTTTTTACACGTTTGGTCCTTGGTACCCCTCATTAAATGGTATACAAGGTATAACTCTTCCCCATTGTACTTCACACCATACTCCTTGCTTTTCGTCCCTCAATTTTTAATCTGAGTAAAGTTGGAAAAAAAAAATGTGTCTACAATGTCGTTACCAACATGGAAGAGGCGGAAAAAATGAGCAAGTTTAACATCGGAACAGTTGCAAATGAATTGCGAAAAGTAATATGGTAATGACTTGAAATCTTGTTGGTTTGAGCTTATATTTTGATATGAACTTGTGTTAATTTGTGTTGATTTACTAAGAAACGGGTTTTTTTTAAAAGAATTTGTAACGCATTTATTCACCATACGAATACACCATGGTGGGTCATTCAAGAGGTTTCCTGGTAGAAAATACATTGGTGGTGATGAAGTTATCTTTGATAGGGTTGATTCTAAAGTTTTCTCGGTGTTTGACCTAGACAAAATGGTTACACAATTAGGCTACTCAATTGGGGTGCACGCTGACAGTTACCCGAAGATGACGGACATGAGTCAAGATCATTAGTAGCACGTGTGGTATTTGACCTTGTGTTGTGATCTGCGACAGTGCCTGCATAACAAAGTCGTATCAAATGCAATAAATATTTAAGAATAGAGAATGATATAGACATCATCATATGTATCAATGGCAATAACCATGTAAGGAAACCCAAAAAATAAAAGAAAAATGAACAAACCTCGTCTGACACAGCTATCTTGACCTGATTGGGGTGTACGCTCAAGGTCACCCGAAGCAGATGGAGAGGAATCAGCACCATAGGGAACACGAGTGGTGGTTGAGCCTCTGTTGCGGTCTCCAACAGTACCTGCATAACGAAACTATATCAAACGCAGACCATGCATGGGAAATAGAGAATGGTATGAACATTGTGACACATAGCAAGAACAATAAGGTACCAAGGAGACAAAGAAGTAAAAGAAAAATCAGTGAACCTTGTCCGCGACACCTATGTTGACTTGATTGGGGTGCACGCTGAAGGTTACCTGAAGCAGATGGACATGAATGAACTACAAGAACGTAATAAACCATTAGAAGTGTGTGTAAAGTAAGAGTCTCCCAACACAGAAATACTAATCATGATAATAGGTAATAAAACTATAGTTACTTACCCGTTTGACCAAAAGGCTGGATATCGTCAGGAACACGTGTAGTGTTTAAGCTTTGGTTGTACTCTTCAACGGTACATGCGTAACGAAAACATATCAAATGCAGTCAGTATATGAGAAGTAAGAAACACAATAGTAAGTAGCAAGTACCACATGTTATCAAAAACAGATATTCACTTACCTTATCCCCTAAGTAATTCAGTATTCTCAAAAACATGTATGACATTGGAATTTGCAGCCGACTCTGTAATAACACCTGCATAATAAAAACGCATCACGCATATACAATACATGCAAAAACCGGATATACATGAAGATCACCCAAAAGTACCTGAAGTCAGATGCGGTCATTGACATATATAGCCAGGAAACTAAAATGGAAAACACCAACAAAGAGATAATGCAACGCGTACATAAAGTAGTAGCCGACACCGAAGAAGACATGCTAAGGGGCTGGTAACAGGTATCACCGAGCTTTCTCTTTCCCTTGTCAGTACTCAAAATATTAGTTGTAGAGTCACCCGTATAAGAGGCAGGTAATTTATTAGTGCCATATGGTTTGGCAATGGTAAGCTTATTAGGAACCGTTCGAGTCATAAACATGGCCTCTTCCAGCCCATACAACTGACCTCCATAGACAGTAGATGTACAAACACCTTTTTCCTCTTGCCAATGATTGTTGAAATTCGCTCGCATCTTCAAACACTGAATTATCCACATCACACTTGACACGGTTGTCAGGTTCAACAACAGGATTGGAATTCACTTGTTGGCTAGGAACAACATTTAACCCCTATAGTTATTAACCTGACCCATACCCAACGGTTAGACTACACGCTACTTTTTAACAAACTTAAAAACTCAACAGTTACATAACAACGACATATATATAGTAGAAAATCAAACACAACTTTTGTAAAAACATACAATGAACATAATATAACAACAAAAGCAAGAGACCTAAGAACAGCCACAAACCACCACACACATGCAGCAATAACATCATACGGGATTAACCAACCTTTACAAGCAACAGATAATTAATAACACAGCGGTTCCAGAAAAGAAGTTACCGTTTTTTTTTTTTTTTTTTTTTTTTTTTTGTAGGGGCCGATCGAAAGTATGTATACATGCAGAGTCATCATTTATCACTTCAAGAAACATCAAAATGTGAAGTTTAAGTATTTTCTTGCATTAGATTAGACAAGAGTCACAAGACGAAAGAAGACCTTAATGCACAAGTCCTCTTAATGACGCATCTAGCTAAAGGGCCGTCCTAGTGACTTTATCTCAAGAGTCCTTTGGACATTAACAAAGTGGTAATTAAATAAGTTGGTTTAGCAAGTCGAAAAAGTTTTGTATAGAGTGAAATATTTTTGAGAAGGTTTGAGAAAAGAAAAGGAGTGAAAGGGTGAATGAGATAAAGTAGGATGGGGTAAAGTGTATATACCCTATAACCAATATAAGGTGCGTATATATATATATAAAGAAAAGATACACCCAAACAAGTACTGTAATAGTAACAACACAATTAGCCGACAAATCAAACACACACAAGTGACTGGGATGTCGGTGTTGGAATTGGATGAAGCCGAGAAGGAGTTACAAGAGGATATGGAATTGTTGGATGTTGAGGATGATGATTTTGAACAAGTGGACAAGTTGACCTTACCTTTGGTCTCCAACTGGAACCTCTCTGATGGTACACCTGTAGATGGGTTAGAGGTACCCGTTATAAAAGAAGATGATTTTGTTCCTGATTCAATGTATCGTGATGATATTGTTTTTGGCCCAACAAAAGACCCCCCTCCTCACGTCTTTGATGATCCTCCTCCTCCTGCTGATGTTTGTTCCATCTGTTTCAAACATTGGACTCTTCTCCATTGCTTTTGGTATCTATCCTTTAGCCCCCCCCTGTTTTATGTTCCCTTTTTGCTTTTATGCTTGTTTGTTATGCGACGCGTATATACTTTTTTGTAATACCCCCCAACGCGTACCCAGTGACCAACTTTGATCCCACCTTCATCAAGATTAGTAACTGTATAACTTAAACTGCAGACCTCAAACCCATAAATTAACTTGCATCGAGTTCTAATCCGGTAACACTTCCAAGCTGCTACTAGATTCCAATTTCACTTTGTATTGTTTCTGATTATTCATCAAAACTTTAGTATCATTTGGTTGTTTTCATTTCTTGCACTCTATATGTCAAAGAACTAGATACTAAAAGGCTACTTGCCTACTTGGCATGTTTCTTATTTGTTTGGGGAACAGACTAGACCTAGACAGTGAAGTAACCGCCTTTTTTTTTTTCAGTTTCCGGAGCCAAAGTTTGAACAGTTGGCACCTTAGTCAAGCTTTTTGAGCTCCTAGTTTCAAGTCCTTATACGTAATCCTACTTGATCTTATCCCATCTGAATTGGTAGCTTGACTTCAGTATTGCTTCTCTATTTATAAGTTCAAAAAATGTAATATGAACCGTTTCTTGGAATCTACATCTGCTTCTTTATTTGTTTAATGGCTGACTGTAAATTCACACACTCTTTGAGAATTTGTCCTCACCGTTATCACATATTTATTATTTGTGAATGACTCAATGAGACTGTGCTGTGACTATACACCTCAGATAATGCAGTTTTTAGCTTCGGTTAAAGGCATAAAGTTTAACATTTTTTGGCGAAATAAAGCTTATAGTTATATTGAGCTCCTATTTTGAAGCCCTTAGGCCTAGTTTTGGGGCGAAAGTTAAAACATTGGTACCCAAGTCAAGCTTTAGAGTAAATATTGAGTTCCTAGTTTTGTTCCTATCTGAATTGCTAGACAACTTTCCGTTCTCTGATTAAGTTTTGCATTTCGGTTTGAAACTGTAGTATACCAAAGGCTTGAATTCTATTTCTTTATTTGTTTAATGGCTCACTGTGAACTCACATTCTCCCCCAGAAAATATCGTCATCGTTGTAGCATTTGCTAAATGGTCTAAGCTGTTTCGGCCATGCTACACAGTCTCAGTTCCTTTTCAGGAATCATTTGCTGTAGTAAAATGATCATGGGCCAAATGCACAGTTTTAATTGCATATCTTTATGGTCTTTCTTTTACTAAAAACGCTCTGAGTATTTGTGATCTGTGTAACTAGACACAATGATAACACCTTAAAATCTGTCTTGGATAGAAGTTCTTTTATCTCTTTACCAGATGCAACAGAACCCATTCATAGATCATGTTATGAGATATTAGCGGGTTAGGAAAAAGACATAGGAATGTTCCACACACTGGCATTATGGCACCTTCAACATTAATGACCTACCAAGATAAAAAAAACAGTACCATTGGGTGGGGATGGGGTGGGCTATACTAGTGATTAGCAACCGTATCACTTAAACTGCAGACCTCCAAGGCTCCAACCCATCATTTAACTTGCATCGAGTCGTCATCCAGTAACAATTCCAATCTGCTACTAAATTACCATCCATGACACGTATTCATTTTTCTGGGAACAACTTTGGCACTCGCATGTTGATCAGCAAAATACTTTGTAATCCAAGTCCACGCTAAACAATCAAATTCACTTCCGCAGTTGCACAGTAGAACAGTTCTTTATTAGCTGAGTTAGCATGGTTTCTGATTATATTCGTTGGTGCTTTGTATGTCTGGGACATCACATTCTTACATTCCTTGTCGCACATTGCTCATGAATTGATGAGATGCTGTGTATATACCTTAGCTTGACTACTTGGTAGACGCTTTTATGTATGGGCTTCTACCAACAACATTCCCGCGAGACAGTGGTTCCAAATGGACAATATCTTACCATAATTGCCTCACCAGTGTTAGTGATTGGTCCTTTTGTCAAGTGAATTCTAGAATGAACCAGAACACATATACATATTTCTTGTGGATTTATAACTATAGCCTAATATCTACTGTACACAGATCACAAATACTCAGAGCGTGGGATGGTGGGTTTGTCTTCAAAAATGGCTTCAAAGTTCAGACTAACTGTACATATTTCTTGTGGATTTATAACTATAGTCTAATATCCACCGTCCCACGTAAGTTAACTCTGGTCTTTGTGTTATATTTGTTGCAGCTGTCTTCCTTGTGGGCATATATTTGGAGCTCAATGTATACAAAAATGGCTTCAAACTAACTTACGTGGGACGGTGGGTTTGTCTTCCAGTGTGTTAACCACAATTTAACCATGTTTATTATTCTTAATTCTGGTCTTGTCTTAATCAATTGTTTTCAGTGTCCTCAATGCAACGTCTCAAGCTCATTGGAGGATGTTAGATCTCTTTATGCAACCACCCTTTGCATTCCCTATGCTAGTAAAGGTGTCGCGGATCCAGAGGTAATCAATCTCTTTGTAAAATTTAACCTTCAATTTTGATATAAATCTATAACATATGTTTTTGGTCAAGTGTTTTGTGCAACTATAGTAGTTTGCGGTTAAAAAATTCCGTTGCTATGCATGGGACTCGTCTAGTTAACTTTGAAACCTCCGATATCCATATGCCTCTTTTTATATAACATGTGCATAACCCGTTGATATGTTCGTAAAGCAAAAGTAAAGTGATTAATTATCATCTAAAGAAAATAGTAATATTTTTTGTTTATTAATATTTTTCATTTAAATAAACTAATCAAGTTTGAAATTTTATTTAAAAGTTTGAATTAACACATTGGGGTACAACCGTGTTTCCTTCAATAGTTTTCGTGTCCATCCTTGCATTTTCAGTTTTCTCTTTTTCACTTTTAAGAAAAGGTGGTTTTTCCTAAAGAAAAGGGTGTAAATATAGATAAAATAGATATAGATTACTAAATTTTGTAGTTAAGATTAAGATATATATATAATGCATTACTTTTTTTTATAAGTTTGTGTATTAATCAAGTAACTCCCCTTTTGGTTTCATATAAAATTTCATCCAGATATCCACTAGACGATTTTCCTTCACCCAATCAGGATTAATCGAATTCAGAAAGTTTGAAATTGGACGGCGGAATTTTGCTTTGAAAAAAAGATCAGATGCGAAGAAACGGCTGGCTGGTGTTGTAGGAAGGAAAAATGATTTAATGAAACGTCGGACTGACTTATTGGACAGGAGGGCTAGTGTGCTAAATCGGGCTAAGGCATTGGAACAGGGGGGTGGTTCATTGTGTCGGGCTGATGCATTGCGATTACGGGCTGATGCATTGGGCCGGTGGGCGGATGAATATCTACGGCGAGCTAAAGAATGCGAAGAGAGGGCTAAAGCATTGAGTCAGAGGGCTAGGGCATATAATCAGCGGGTTAAGGCATTTGAGGTCAGATTGCAATATTTTTATCGAAGCTGCCTTAACCTTCAGAAGAACACTACACATTGTGCCGCAGAAGAAGACCCACCCTGTTTGTTGTTGTACCATAGTTAATTTATTATTGTTATTATTTTTTAATTTATTATTTAAATAAGATGGATAAGGAATCGTCGTTGGTGGAATTGTATGAAGCCAAAAAGGAAGAAGAACAAGTGATAGAAGATGTGGAATCGGATCATGAAGAAGAAGAGGAAAGTATAGATCTGAGAATTGAATTTGAAGAAGATATAGAAGACGAACAAGAAAAAGAAGAGGAAGAAAAAGATGATGATGAAGATTTTTATAAGGATTTGGAGTTGTTACCTCAGGTTATTAGTTGGTCTGATCCTGTTACGGGTAAAACTAATCATGGGATGCAAACCATGGACGTTCTACGATCAACTGATGGTAAAAGATATGAATTTCATCTTTGTCCTATCTGTCTTAAACCTTGGACTCTTGATAAAATACATCAAATGAGGTACTATCTCTTTTCAACTACCTATCAGTTTATTTGAATTTAAGTTTGCTTCTTGTTAGGTTGATATTTGAGCACACATGCATCTTCCTGATATCTAATAGTCTAGTCAGTGACTCTGATTCTTTCGGGCGGGCTCTTGTTAAATGTACACTATTGACTTCCTTTTTTGTGATGACTGCTGCATGCAGCTGTCTTCCTTGTGGGCACATGTTTGGGTTGTCATGTTTAAAGGATTGGATGGAAGGCCGTTCCTCTGACGTGGTATGCACTGTCACACCCATATATAATCAACACAATCTTGCCAATTTTCTTTTCTCATTCTCCTGTCTTAAATAATTGTTGTTAGTGCCCTCGATGCTACCAAAATTTCTCATTAGAGACTGTTAGGCTTCTTTATGCAACACGCCTTTGCATTCCAGCTGCTGCTTATCGAAAGGTAATCAATCAGACATTCGTTATTTTAACCTTTAATTTCTCTCTCTCTTTTTCTCTCATTTATATATATTTTGTTATTTTAACTCGCCTTTCGTTTATAAACAACTGTTTAATTATTTCATGCAGACATTCGTTAGACGCTTTCCATTCAGCAACTTTGGATTTACTGCATTTAAGCAATATGAACCGGAACTGCGGACAAATGCATTAAACAATAGGTCTGATGTTTTGAAACAACGGGCTGATGTTTTGGGACGCCAGAATGATGCTATGAAACGCCGGACTGAATTATTGAACCGGATGGCTGATGCAGAAAAACGGGCTGATGTTTTGGAACGCCAGAATGATGCTATGAAACGGCAGATTGAATTATTGAACCGGATGACTGACGAAGAAGACTGGGCTGAGGCATCAGAACAGCAGGCTGATGCAGAAAAACGGGCCAAGGTACTGCGACGTCTGGCAGGTGCAATGGGCCAGTCGGCTGATGAATATCTACGTAAGGCTGATGCATTTGGGCAGCAGGGAAAAGCATTGCGTCAACAGGCTAAATCATTGCGTCAACTAGTTGATTCATATCTGGCAACTAGAAATCTTTATATACAAAGCTACAAGGAGTTTTTGGGTTTGCATGACAACAACATCACCGAGTAATGTGCTATCTCTTGATAAAATTCATCAAATGAGGTACTATCTCTTTTCAACTACCTATACTTGTTTGTTTTCGCTTATATAGTGATGCTTGCTCTATTAGGACAGACAATACTGGTGATAGATTGTTCTCTTCTTTTTTAGTATGGAAATAGGAACTAGCACCAAGTGATACTGCTCTATGATGATGCCTCTTTGTGATGGGATCTTAATGCCCTGTGTGAGGTTGTAGACTGCATTTGGGGTTAAGAAAATCTTACAAAAGGAAATGTAATCATAGTTCAAGTTATAGCCAAGGATGTTTTTTAACAAAATGTAGCATGACTGACCAATCACTGTAATAAATGGTGATTGTGGCTGCATGATACAAGGACTTACCAAAGCAAACTCGAAAACGTTGTAACTAGTTAAATGCTTATTTTATGAGTTTATGTACTTATTAGTTTCTGATTATTAGAGTAAAAAAGTTGCTGAGCTTGGTACCAGTTTAAAACGGGTTTGTTTCAGATTTTGACGGGTTGGCTATGTAGTCTTTCACTATGTTACTATCAGATATGACAATAAGTATACCAAATTAGTCTGATATAGTAATTGGCTGTGAGAGGGTGGCTACAAAACATGCATGGAAAAAGTTATAGATGCATATTATCTACCTACACGATAACCATTAGGTTGTTTTCTAGAATTGTTTGCTGTCACTTTTAGCTTACTATATTGTTAACCATGGTTACCAAACAAGTAAAACAATGCCCACTGATAAATAAGATGTAAATACTATATCTCATTACTCATTTTTTTTTTTTACAATGACAAGAGGATTGATGTTAATGGTTATAAATTTGGTGACAGAATTAGTTTTGTGACATGTGGGACATACCAATATGCTTAAAAATTCGACGTTTAGTGACACTAAACCTTGCTATCTGGAATCACTATATGATTTAGTTTTGTTCATTAAATTCGATATCAGATTGTTTTCGGCATTTTGTTTAATATTCACCACTCGAGTTGTTTCATTCGTTTTTTGTGAGAGGTTATACATACTTCCAGGCCTAAATATGTTGTTAAATATCGAGCATCTAACTGTTTTATGCTTGCCTTATAAGGGTGAAACTGAGTTCCTTCTTTCTTTTGTTTAGTTCTCAGTCTCTTGAACATCTCACTATTGCTGGACATTCTTGTGTATCTTCTGTTATTCTCACATCAACATGGGAGGGGGAGCTCACAAGCTTAACAGCATTGCAACTATTACCGTAATCAAAGTCATAACAACAATAACATATCAACTAAATAAGTGTGAACGTTACTATCGACTAAACAAGGACAAGAACCGGAAGCATCGATAACACACTAGGCTACATTCTATAGTCTGTTTCTCAGATATGCAATGATATTAGAGTGCTAGATTTGATGGTGTTATAGGCGTGTTAATAGTCTAATAATATATTATTTTTTGCAGCAGGGAGTCGAGCAAAGATCAGGAATCTCGCAAGGAGGTTAGAAGTAGTGCAGACGTTACTTCAACGGTCAGGAATCTTGTAGGGAAATTAGCAGTAGTGCAAGTACAATCATTTTGTAATGATGATCAATTGTAACTGTGTAGGGAGCCAAACTGATTTTTAGTTTTTAACCTTTTTGCCTTTACTTGATTTTCACAAGTTAAGCTCTGTTGTTACATACATATAAGCTGATTGAATCTTGAACTTGTTACTGTGGTCCAAGTCATGTTTGCAATCAAAGTAGATGAAGGTTAAGGTGATTTCAAAGTCTATTAGTCGATCACAACTTGGTTTGAGTGGCCATTATGTTTGCAAAGCAGTGTTTAACACTGATCTAACGAATGAGGTCACAAATATGTATGCTAGCTTAAGTATCATACTTAAAGATATTAAGTATTACAACCCAAATCATTGCCATGTGTTAGTTTCATAGGATCGCGGCAAACAAGGTAGCCTTTAAGTTGAATCCACAACCAGAAAAAAGTATACTGCAATATTTTACCATTTCGATTACCAAAAGGCACTGAAACTTGAAAGCACGGCGGAGGATATTATGCCACCAGTTTTCGACATTTTTAATATAGTTATCACTTCTGAGTAAATGGAAATAAAAAACACACAATTAGCTAAAATGAAGGATTCGGTGCAAGAGCAAGTTCATGAAAGTAGATCCTTAAACGGCTTTGCTTCTCGTCAAATTGGATCTTCATAGAATTCATTATAGCATTCATGACAATGTCAGCCTCTGTGCGCAACTGAGAAAAAGATGTTTCAATCTGGGACCTCTTTGATGCAGGAAGCTCTGTCAGTATTTTTTGAATCTCGCGCAACACTTTAATAATGTTGTAAGTCATTATTTGCCTTTCATTGATCTGATTCCTTAGATCGTCCCAACAGCTATCGATCTGATTCCTCATTTCCCACTTGTTAATCTGCATTTTATCTTGCTCATGCATATTTGGCTCGTGGCATTCCATAACCATTGGTGCTATAACTCGATCCAAATGACCTATATTGGTCTCAATATTTGCTTTCTCATCCTCGAGCATCTCCCTGAGTTTTGTCATATAGTAAAGTGCTGATTTGGCCTTCTTCAATTCTCTCATCTCCTGATGAAACATATAGTGTTTAGTAGAATCATGCGACTATTCTTGATTTATTGTAAATAATTCCCAGTTTTCAATTCCCTTTCTTAAAGGGACATGTTCACTAAGCTAGCCTACTGAGTAGTGAACACTGATGATTCAGTTTAGCACAAAGCGAAAGTAACATCTAAAACAAGCTGAGTAAATATTTATAAGCTATTTTAAAAACTCAACATCATTAACGTGAAGAAGCTTTAATCACCAAGCACACAGCATGGTATGTAAGACCATATAGTCATGGCGTAAATACCTCGTATGAGACCTCTGTGAAGGTGGCACTTGGAGAACCATCTAGCAAATACTTTTTTACTTCAGCAGGTATAGTTTCTGGCACTTTTGCCCAAATATCATGGGGATAAACCTTTAAACTCTTCAAGTTAACAAACGGAGAAGGTTGATGTGAGATTAGTTCCATTAGTGGAGAAAGAAGCTGCAAAAGAAATCAGAATAAGAATCATATATAAGATACATGACAATTAACATCTTGGTACTTCCATGAAAAATGACCAATGGCTACTGGAAGTACAAATAACGTATAGCACCAAACTATTACACAAAACAATATCCGATGTTGCAGGTAGCTTGAATAAAAGCAATTTATATGGCAACCACATAACTCACATTATAACTACTAAAGACTGATTCCAGTACCAACTTACCTCAAAAATTTCCAAGTTAAGCGTAAGATATTTTACACTATGGAGCTGTTGAAGCAGATAAAAAATTGTATGAGCATCTGGCTTGTTTGGCTGATAATGATGCACTTTGATAATACGTAGATCCACATTTTCCAAAGAACAAAACCTGTATGAAGAAAACTGCAACCATTGAGATTGCCCACCTTCAAAGCGCAGGGACACAAGCTCAGGTGCAGAAATCAGATGCCATCCTTGCCAATTTCTAACAATGAGATCCTTTAGTTGAGGCGCAACTACATTTATGAAAAAGTATCCATTTTCAAGCCTGAGATTAGAAAGTCCAGGGTGACAAATATCAACACCATTTGATCCTTCCATGCTGCATTCTTTTAACACGAGTTTCTTCAAGTTCGCACATTTAGAGAAAATACCAGTATCTTTAGCAGTAACCTCGTCATTAAATTTGATATGTTCGAGGTGCAATGTTGTTAAACTTGTGAGCTCCCATGTTGATGTGACAATAACGCTATTTTCATAAGAACCAGCAACAATGAGATGTTCGAGAGATGGAGAACTGAACAGAGTAAGAGGGAAATTAGTTTCATTATTTATGAATCCTTCTGGCATACATGAAACAGTTAATTGTTTGACATTGTGGGAGAACGCGTAGTTCAGAATGCTTTTGACAAACGCCTGACTAGCCTTTCCACAAAAACTGAGTTTAGCTGAAGACACTTCTATTTGATTATTGCGGCAAGATAAAACATGAGTAACAACTTTGGAAAACTTGTCCAACGTCTCGAAATCCTTGCTTGAGAAATTAAGACACGGCAATAAAGTCCAAAGATACCTCCATCTAGAAGACAAAGCACTTGTTTGGACAGCAAGTTTTATGCCAATAAGAGAGAGGATTTTAAGGATAAGATCCTCGGGCAAGATGCTTAGTCTATCGCTTTGTACATTCATTCTCGTTTTACCACGCCCAGATTTCAATTCTCTCCCAATTAAAAAAAAAGGCCCCCTTAAAGAAAAATATGTGAGTAAAACAACCGTTATCAATGCTAAAAATAAAGTTACAAATATTCAAATATTCTAAACGATGCTAAAAAAAGTTATAAATATCCAAAAATACTATTGTATGAAGCAAAGTTCTTGACCATCTTCTTATAATTAACATCGTCTAACAAATCATTCTCAATAGCTAATAAGTGATGATAAAATTAAATGTCCGACTCCATTATGTTCCATTATGTCTATAGCATAGAAACACTTATTAAGATGGTATTACTTACAATTACCATCACAATAATTTTGCTTATAACATCATTGCTTATTAATTTGCTGTCCAGTGGATACTTATTCATGACATATCACGCTTCTTATTTATGATTTAATCATGCATATAAATTATACTCCGTCGTAGCATTAAAGAATAAAGATAAACCCTAACAAATTGAAAATCTTAATTAAAAATTCAAAGTTAATAAGTTTTACCTTATAATAATAGCCAAAACAAATGATGTTCTTATGTTCCAATCGATATCAAAACTCAAAACTATCGTATGGTTTTTTTTTCGCATGCAATATATAGAGACTAAAACCTAAATATTAATCCTACTAAAACTCGACGTATGCAACTGTACTGGGCTTTAAAATAGGCCTGTCAAATGTATATATGAGTTGGGCTTTTTATAAATTTGGAGCCCCTCCAGATAACGGGGCCCTGTGCACCGGCACATGTTGCCCTTGCTTATATCCCGTACACCACTAGCATACTAACTTCTTATGTGGTTTAAAAAGATTTGCGTACTGGAAACACACTGACGAGTTGAGATAAAATTAAAGAACTAATTATAACTTGTGTGAGTGTGTAATTAATGGGTTGAAAACAGGACTAAAAGTAATTTATTCAAATTTGTTGCTTCTTCCGTAGCTACATAGGTCCAAATCTTATAACATGTATATATATTTTTCGGAGTACTAATTAAGTGAATCTTATTTGAACCTACTTTTTAACTTTTCAAAGACTAAATAGTACAGTAATAAGCATCTAAGTGTGATTTGTTAACATTTATATTTAAGAGTTCAAATCCATAGTTTTGCTTATATATATCCAATAGGAAGTACGATCCAATTAGGGATGAGCAGTGGTACCGGAAAAACGGTACAGTACCGGTTTTTTATAGCCGATACGGTATCAGTACTACGAAAATGGTGTAAAAAAAAGGGTATCACATAATTCGGTGCGAGATTATAACGGGATTTCCCGATCGAGTTTGGTACCGGAATACAAAAGATTGGCTTTTTGAAATAAACCCATGATCCAAATTAACACTCTTATTCAGATTCTCGTTACGAACATCACAGAAGTAACTAATGGCTAGTTGTACGTGTAAAACAGCTGGAATTCATTGCCTTATGTTGAAACCGCATATTCTGCTGCGATTTTCAATTCATGTAGTAAGTAATTATGATGTCATGTGTTTATAAATATGAAGTCATGTAAAAAAATGGGATGCCAAAAGCAAAAACTATACAGTGAACTGTAATTTTCTAAATTTATCACTATCAACTTCCATATGCAATTAACACACTCGTTTGGTCCTATCTCGTTTCATACATACATGCACATGTATGTTATGTATACTATACATGCATGGCACAAAGCAATAAGGGATAGTTTGGATACAATTTTTGTAGCTAATTGGCTACAATCTTTCATAAAAAATACACTAGCAATGAATCTAGGACCCACAGAAAAAGAATCAAGACCCACAAAAAGAATCAAGCCCACATTATATAACACAAAATTGTAGCCAATTAGCTACAATAAATTGTACTCCCTCCGTCCCAAATTTATTGTCCACTATTGACTTTTTTATTCTTTTTTCTTCAACTTTGACCATAATTATTTTTTGTTTGTGTTATATAATACTTGATGAAAAATATATGGGTGTATTGGGTTTTAAATGTATTTTCAGTTGGTATAATTTTCATCAAGTATTATATAACACAAATAAATATATTAATGGTCAAAGTTAAACAAGAAAGACTGGTAAAAGTCAAAGTGGACAGTAAAAATAGGACGGAGGGAGTAGCTAATATATTCCCTTATTGTTAATATGAAACCATATGGGTGATATGGTTCAACAAAAAACGGGAATACAGGGATGGGTAACGATTTCCCGGTACCAGTACTGTAATCTCGCCAGGTACGGTACCGGTACACATCATGGTCAGGAAAGAAACGGTACCACCAATTCGGTACGAGTACGGTACGAGATTAGTACCGAGCTCATCCCTACATCCAATCAACCCTCGTTAATTCCGTAACATTCAACGAGATCCAACACACAGATAATCTTCTATCTAACTATGGTGATCGAATTGGTGACAGATAACCTCATGATACACTTCATGGCTAAAATACCATCACACCATGTCAGCTCCCTCTTTCAAAAAAGGTTCCATTGTGACAATGTCTAAAACATAATACATATACATAACATAGTATGAACCACAAACATATAGGGAAATCGGAAAACACGTGCTAACTAAAAGAAAACCAATGTAAGAGTCTAACTACTAAAATGTCACACTATTTTTTGGAATACAAAAATTAAACACTTTTAAGTTCTAATGTTACATAACAAAAGAATTAGGTGCAACGACAGTATATCACGACTCTGAAGGATAAAATTTTGATCAATCATGAATCGAAAAGAAACTACTGAGTTTTTTTTTTTTTTTTTTTTTTTTTTTTTTAGGGCCGATCGAAAGTATGTATACATGCAGTCATCATTTATCACTTCAAGAAACATCAAAATGTGACGTTTGAGTTTTTTTTTTTTTTTCAGGCCTTCAACAATGTTCGTTTAAAAGCCATGCCCCATGATACTTAAGGGCAATCGCAAATAACACTATAGTTAACAAATGAAACACCACGATATCAGAGTCATATATATGGTCCTTACAATATAGTTTAAGATTGAGGATCTTGGCTTATTTTCTTAGAATAGATTAGACAAGACGAAAGAAGACCTTAATGCACAACTCCTCTTTATCTAAAGAGTCCTTTGGACATCAACAAGTGGTGGGTGAGTAACTTAAAAGCTGTCTTTGAAAAGCTTGGAATTAGCGGGAGTTGAACAAGAAGCTGCAAACAAGTTCTAGTACTCGACCCCAGGCCCCTAGAAGACGACTCAACACATAAAAGAGTTTGAAAGTTATCAATATAAAGACTAGCTTCAATTCAGTTCATCTTATGTTGCATTATAAGTTTGATATATTTGGAAGTGTAAAGAATCATTGTGGGCATGCTGTTGTTGATGATATAGCGACAAGGATAGAAGATGCACAAAATTAAGCTCTGTTGTTACATACATTTATATAAGCTGATTGAATCTTGAACTTGTTATTGTGGTCCAAGTCAAGTTTGCCATCAAAGTAGATGCAGGTGAAGCTGAGCTCCAAGCTTATTAGTAAACTTTGTTCGTATGGCCATTACGTTTGCAAAGCAGTGTATAACATTGACCTAATGAATGATGTCACAAATATATCTACTAGCTTAAATATCATACTTGAAGAACAACCCAAATCATTGCCATGTGTTAGTTTCATAGGATAGCGGCAAACAACATAGCCTTTAAGTTGAATCCATAACCAGAAAAAGTATACTGCAATACATCACCATTTCGATTCACAAAAGGCACTGGAACTTGAAAGCACAGCGGTGGATATTATGCCACCAGTTTTTGACAGTTTTAAAATAGTTATCAATTCTGAGTAAATTGGAATAGAAAACATACGGTTAATTAGCTAAAAGGAAGTCTTCACTGCCATAGCAAGGTCATGATAGTAGATACTTAAACGGCTTTGCTTCTCTTCAGATTGGATCTTCACACAATCAATTATATTATTGATGAGAGTGTCCGCCTCCATGCACAACCTAGAAAATGATTTTTTAATCTGGGCCCTTTTTGATGCAGGAAGCTTTTTTAGTAATTGTTCAATGCGGCGCAACTGTGAAATAATGCCAGAAGTCTTTGATTTCCCATGTTCGATCTGAGCACTTAGATCTTTCCAACAGATATTGATCTGATCCCTCTTGCTATTTTGCATTTTATCTTGCTCATGCAGATGAGCTATATTGGTCTTGATATTTGCTTTCTCATGCTTTAGCATCTCCATGAATTCTGCCATATCTTTAAGTGCTGATTCGACAGCCATCAATTCTCTCATCTCCTGATGAAACATATAGTGTTTAGAAGAAACATGCGACCATTCTTGATTTATATTTACCTTTCTTACACAGACATTAAAAATAATGGGTCTCACTAAGCTAGCATACTGATTAATGAACACTGATGGTTCAGTTTAGGACATAGCACAAGTAACATTTAAACTTAACCAGTGAGATGAAAACCCATGGACTCATGTAATGCATTACTTCAGAAATGGCTTAACTAATTGCTCCAGACACGCAAGTTTTTCAGATTATTCTTATTATATAAAACATGTGTTTGAATTAACTAACTATGTTTTAAAAAGCTAAGTAAAGTTTATAAGCTAAAAATACAATTTTGTATTAGCAGTTTAAAATCTCAAGATCATTAATGTGAAGAAGCTTTAATCACCAAGCACACTGAATGGTAAGTAATTGACCATATAGTCATGGCGTAAATACCTCGTATGAGACCTCTGTGAAGGTGGCTCTGGGAGAACCATCTAGTAAATACTTTTTGACTTCAGCAGGTATAGTTTCTGGCACATCTACCCAATAATCATGCGGATAAACCTTAAAACTCTTCAAGCTAACAAACGGAGAAGGTTGATATGAGATTAGTTCCATTAGTGGAGAAAGAAGCTGCAAAAGAAATCAGAATAAGAATCATATATAAGATACAGGACAATTAACATCTTGGTACTTCCATGAAAAATGACCAATGGCTACTGGAAGTATCAAATAACGTATAGCACCAAACTATTACATAAAAGAATATCCGGTGTTGCAGGTAGCTTGAATAAAAGCAATTTATATGGCAACCACATAACTCACATTATAACTACTAAAGACTGATTCCGATACCAACTTACCTCAAAAATTTCCAAGTTAAGCGTAAGATATTTGACACTATGGAGCTGTTGAAGTAGATCAAAAATTGTATGAGCATCTGGCTTGTTTGGCTTATATGAATATAATTTAGTAATACATAGATCCACATTTTCCAAAGAACATAACTCATATGAAGAAAACTTCAACCATTGATATTGCCGACCTTCAAAGCGCAGGGACACAAGCTCAGGTGCCGAAATCAGATGCAATCCTTGCCAGTCTCTAACAGTGAGATTCTTTAGTTGAGGCGCAACTACATTTATGAAAAAGTATCCATTTTCAAGCGTGAGATTAGAAAGTCCAGGATGACAAATATCAACACCATTTGATCCTTCCATGCTGCATTCTTTTAACACGAGTTTCTTCAAGTTGGCACATTTAGAGAAAATACCAGTATCTTTAGCAGTAACCTCGTCATTAAATGTTATAGATTCGATATGCAATGTTGTTAAGCTTGTGATCTCCCATGTTGATGTGAGAATAACAGAAGATACTTTAGAATGTCCAGCAATAGTGAGATGTTCGAGAGACTGAGAACTAAACAAAGAAAGAGGGAATTCAATTGCACTCTTATCAGGCAAGCATGAAACAATTAGTTGTTTGACATTGTGGGAGAACGAGTAGTCCAGAATCCTTTTGACAAATTCCTGCAGACTAGCCTTTTGGTGAAAGCTTAAACTGAGTGTAGCTGAAGAAATTTCTATTTGATTATTGCGGCATGATAAAACACGAGTTACAAATTTTCTAACCTTCTCCAACTTCTTGAAATCCTCAGTTGAGAAATTAAGACACGGCAATGAAGTCCAAAGATACCTCCATCTAGATGACAAAGCACTAGTTTGGACAGCAAGTTTTGTGCCAACAAGAGAAAGGATTTTATGAATAACATCATCGGGCAAGTTGCTTAGTCTATCGCCTTGTACATTCATTCTCATTTTACCACGCCCGAATTCCATTCTCCCCAATTATATCTAATCTTTATTTGCTACAACACTAGCGTATACTACCTTCTTATGTGGCTCCAAAAGCTGCAAACAATATGCAGGCAACAATTAGCGCATTGGACATACTAAATATGTACAAATGATATAAGTTGTTATTACTTTACCCAAAAAAAATGATATAAGTTGTTGCATGATTAGCTTCTTTTATGAGCTTATGGCTTATTTGAATTTTGACTTTTTTCAGCCTATTAGTTTTTGGAAGTTTGGATAAGCTTATAGGCTTAGGCTTGTGAGCTTATATAATAGGTTATGCGATAAGCCTTTTTTTGTGGCTTATGGGCTTATAAGCGTATTTTTCCAACTTTTTTGTCAGAAGCTAATCCAAACACTCGATCTTAGTTTATGATATTATTTAATATAAGCCATAAGCTACTTATTAAACATAATCTTAGGGGGTGTTTGGATTGGCTTATTTAGTGCGCTTAAGCTTTTTTACAAAAAGAGCTTAAGAGCTTATGTAATATCAAAACACACCTCTACAAATAGAGTTTGGATAGTTTCAAATTACACCATTGAGCAAACAAAAGCTACAACAAAAGAGGATATGAGCTGGTTGTAAATAATACAAATAAGCTAGAACCAAAGAGCTTGAAGCTCCCCAACCAAATCATATCGGATAGCCGCCTCAACGCTCCGATACGTAACATACGTAAACATTAACAAGTGCGGAAAAACATCATTATATATAACTATGTATGAATTCAGAAGTACAAACTTTACAAATCACAAAAGTATATAAAATATCTATGCATGAAGTCTGAAAGGAATTTTTAATAATAATTTGACAAAAAAAAATATGAAGGAATCATAATATCCAACAAGTAACAATTCCAACTATTTGTAATGACAGTAAATATGTAAAGCAACAAGTAACAACTAATCAAACAAATTTAAATATAAAGAATTAAATATGCAACTGACCTTTGTCGAGTTCGTTGATATTCTTCTACCCAATTCTCACGTTTGTAATCTATATATAAGACTTATAATATGAAGTGATCAATTGGATTGGTTCATGGACTAATAGAAATTGGGCTTTATAATATGCAAGATTATTGTGGCTTTGTGGGTGGGTTATGGTCCCCCCAAATCCAAGATGTTTTGGAATTGGATTATTTATTTATTTAAAGATATTAATTATAAAAAATGACTTTTTATATGTCTAAAACATATGACTAAAGATATTGCCTAATCATAAGATTAGGACATGTGGCATAATATAAAATAGGGATAAAAAGAGAGAAAATGTGAAAGATATGTGTCAATTGATGACATGATTAGGTATATTTTTAGGAGAAATGATAAGGGACCTAAACTTATGCTTAATTTTAAGCCTAAAGACAAGTGTCATCATCCTGATGGTTATAAAATAAGTGGGTCTCTGTCTACAGCCATCAAGATGATGCCACTTGTTTTTAGGCCTAAAATTAGGTCTAAGTTTAGGCCCCTCTATCATTTCTCATTTTTTAAGGATGCATATCACTACTCATTAATTATTTGATTCTTACTATATCATTGCTACTTTGGGGCTATTACTGAATTCGTGCATCATTATACTATTATATCACTAGCTTATAGACCCGTGGAATCACGAAATTTTTTAAAAGAAATATCCATTAAGGAGATACTTATGTGAATAAATCAACAAACAACAAATAACGTAAATAAGTTCCATTATCTTTTAAAGGGAATAATAAGTAATGTGTCAATGATATGATAAAAAATTTGGTTTGTAAGTATTAAGAAAATAAACGTTCATGTATCATCTTCTCCAACCAGTACATAGTCTTGGAGAGCAAAGCTATGCAATCAACCTTAAATGTTTGTGTAGTCCATGTTCATTCCCTGAACATCTAAACATGAAAAAGCTACCTTTGAATCATCATTCCTTTTTTTTACATGGCACCAAACTTATATAGCAAAAACTATGACTATGTCATGCATAAGAGAGTTGATGAAGACGCCCCACTGATAAAGATAAATTTCCTGATGAACCCAATATGTTTCAAGCCACAAACAAAGTAAATGTTATGTTTATACATACCTTATATTATAAATGACACTCCTTTACTCGAAAAGCATTAATGTTGTTGAGAAAATTTGTGTCAGTACAGTGGAAGCATGTCTTTCCATATCAACCTAATTTCCATGATGTCATTATGAATGTTCATTCTTAAGCAAAGCAATAATAAGTATTAGGTCACAGCACATGCAATGAAGGGATCAAAAACTCAAATCATACACCCTCATCATTTTGAAAAAAGCCACACAAGAAGATATCTCAAGACACTATCAAAGAAATCAAATTTTAAGTTCCCATCTTTTGAGTAGAAGAGCGCGAGCAAATTAGAACAATATGAAAGTTAATCAAATTTTGTTTCCAATCAAAGTTCACTTATTAATCTGTGGATCCCTTTGTTACTCTTAATCGTATTTGGATCCCAATCATGTGACATTTCGTGTGCTCATCATTTATAAAACCCAAATTTTTTAAGGGGTTACTGCATTCAGCGAAGGTAATACGCTGCTTTCTTCTTCTCGTTTGTTTTCGTTTGTGATTCTGTGATGTTGAAATCGGGGTTCACTAATTCGTGTCGGGGAGGTGGAAAAAAGAATAAGAAAAAAAAATAATGAATCGAGGGGTGTGAATTTGGTTTCTCCAACGATGGAGTCTCAGTTCCTATCTATAGTGAGATTGCTTTGAAAGCTTGTAAGAACGAGACCCAATTATTTGGTACTGATGTTTCTCCTACATGTGATACGGGGTCTGATAATCACAATGATATTCCTTTGAGTTTCTTGCTATACAAATCACTGATATGGAACACCAATTAATTGATTGTAAGGTAGTGTTAGTGGACTATAATGGGGTCCCGTTACCATGGAACCAAGACGTCAATACGGATGATGCTCATGTTGAAACCATTACGTCATCTGGTATTGATGTTGTTTTATCGAGTTCGTCTATTGAAGCTATATCTGTTAATGTTGACAATACCAATGGTACTACGAAGGAGACTTTTTCAGTTGAGCCTTCAATGAATTTAAATAGGGAAAATTCCATATATACCCAAATGAAACTACATAATGCCATATTTACCCAAATGACAAGTTTTCAATGCATGAGTACAATGCTTTTAAAGCATGTGTTGGGGAAATATGGAATTATGATGTTGGCTAATGAGCCTACTGATTTACATGTGCATGGGTATGACCATTGTGCTAAAAGTACTCCTAATGTTCGTAATAATGAAGATGGAATTGAATCTAATGTCAATGGTATGGTCCCAACTGTTGTTACCAGTGAGATCCCATTAACCTATGCCTCTAAATTCAGTCCTAAATCTCTAGTTTTCGAAAAATAGAAAAGAATATACCCAAGGATGTAGATTATTGAGAAAGTTACGATGGATGCGAACGGTTTCTTCTTCTTCAAGTTCTCATCAATACAGGGCACTGAGTCTGCTCTCTGGGATAGACCTTGGATGATTCATGGTATCCCTATTTTCTTTAGTAAGTGGTCTCCCGAGGTAAGTCTCCTTAAGGAAGATTCACCGTGTGTTCCGATTTGGGTGAAGTTTCACGATGTTCCTATGGTTGTTTATAAACCAGATGGTCTAAGTTTGATTTCTTCTAAGATCGGTACCCCTATGTTGTTGGATTCTTATACGAATACCATGTGTTTGGAGTCTTGGGGGCGGAGCAGTTATGCGAGAGGTTTGATAGAAACTAATGCATCTACTGAATGTTGAGACAATTTAGTTTTGGCTGTTCCGAAATTTGATGGAAGCATGTATGTGAAAGGAAACATTCGTATTGAATACGAGTAGGAACCACCTCGATGTAGTACTTTTTTTCTATATGGTCATTCGAATGGGTTGGGTAAGAACAAGGATGTTAATTCGGGTGTATCCAAGTAGCTTTCTAATGATGTATTTACTGTTGTGAAGCGTAAATGAGGTAATATTAAGAAGTTCAATGCGATTCAAATAAACAAATTTGAGTATCGACCGGTTGCTCCCAAGAATAGCGATGCTTCTCCTTCTAAGGACCATACAAAGGAGGCGTCTATATCTAAACAACCAAGTAAGGATGCTAAAGAGGTGAACACGTATAATGCTTGTGGTGTTCTTAGTGAATTGGACGAGGGTTCTACTGCTCATGTAGAACCTAGTGAATTGGTTTGCCCTTTTTGGCTGAGATGTGAGACTCACTCACATCTGTTTGTATTTAACAGTATTTTTGAAGTAATAATATTTTACCGGGAGTAACTCTTTTAGCTAAAAAATAAATAAATTATACATTAAAGTCTATTTTTTAATTGCACACAGTTTAAATAGGCTTGTCAAGTATATATGAGTTCTGCTTTTTATAAATTTGGTGCCCCTCCAAATAACGGGCCCTGTGCACTGGCACATGTTGCCCTTACTTATATCCGGGCCCATACACCACTAGCATACTACCTTCTTACGTGGTTTAAAAAGATTTGCGTATTGGAAACATAAGGACGAGTTGAGATAAAAGAACTAGTTATATCTTGTGTGAGTGTGTAATTAATGGGTTGAAAGGTTTCGCATGTATGCTAACTTGTTAACTTCACGTGCTTCTTTCTTACCTTACGACTAAAAAGTAATTTATTCAAATTGGTTGCTTCTTCCTTAGCTACATAGGTCCAAATCTTATAACATGTATATATATATATATTTTTTTCGGAGTACTAATTAAGTGAATCTTATTTAAACCTACTTTTTAACTTCTCAAAGACTACTAATAGGCATCTAAGTGTGATTTGTTAACATTTTTATTTAAGAGTTTAAATCCATAGTTTTGCTTATATCCAATAGGAAGTACGATCCAATCAACCCTCGTTAATACTCCGTAGCATTCAACGAGATCCAGCACACATATAATCTTCTAGTTTTACTATGGTGACCGAGTTGACAAGTCGAACACGAATGAAACCTCAAAAAGGTACAATGATACGTTAGAATCGATTGTCAAGCCCCTACATTCAGGGGTGTTCATCGGTTTTGTAATTCTAATTGTCTAATTATAAGAAATACCCTGATCCAAACACCTTTCTTCTTCAACCTCTCCTCCACCACCGCCGTTATCATTTACCTCACCTATTTCATTGAATGAATTAAACGTTAAATATTAAAAGATTATTTTAAAGTAAAAAAAAACAGGTATTTTAGTAAATGAAAATTGTGATTCATCAAACAAACCATTCGATGACTATGTAGTGTCTTATAATAAAGTTGGATTTGGATACACAAAAGTACTACACTATGCAGATCTTTTTGTAATTGTGTTTGAGTGTACATTGGAATCATTTCTTTTGTTAGAATATATGATTTTTGCATTATGCAAATCAAGGTCAACTTATAATCACCCGGATATGCCACCCCACTCAAGGGGTCGTTTAGAAAGACGGGCTCCTAAAGGGGGTTTGCGGTGCGTTTACAGATAACTATTGAAGGGGTTCAAATGCCACGGGTACGTACCCTAAAGAGCATAAATGTGAATTTGATTTCAAGAAGACCGGACGAAGGAGAATCCTGTTGTTGAGGCTGATAAGGTTAACAGGATATGAAACAACGGGTCGAGTTGGGTAGCGTTTGATGCTCATCAAGTCATCAACCAAAGCATAAATAAAAGACGCCGCTTTTGGATTTAAACATGTTTTGGTGCTATAAGCTGATTGAATCCTGAACTTGTTACTGTGGTCTAAGTCATGTTTGCCATCAAAGTAGATGCAGGTGAAGCTGAGCTCCAAGCTTATTAGTTAACTTCGTTCGTGTCGCCTCTACATTTGGAAAGCAGTGTGTAACACTGATCTAACGAATGAGGTCATAAATATATCTACTAGCTTAAATATCATAAATTGAATATACTAAGGATTACAACCCAAATCTTTGCCATGTGTTAGTTTCATAGGATAGCGGCAAACAACAT
The DNA here is from genome assembly GCA_022545495.1 of Chrysanthemum lavandulifolium. Lineage (NCBI taxonomy): Eukaryota > Viridiplantae > Streptophyta > Magnoliopsida > Asterales > Asteraceae > Chrysanthemum > Chrysanthemum lavandulifolium. The sequence goes on along the minus strand of CM040246.1, from coordinate 7,275,275 downwards.
AGCTAAAACGATTCACAAAAGAAGGATACTATGCCACCAGTTTTTGACATTTTTAATAAAGTTTTCACTTCTGAGTAAAATTGGAATAGAAAACATACAATTAGCTAAAACGAAGGCTTCGCTGCCATAGCAAGTTCCTGAAATTTGATACTTAAACGGCTTTGCTTCTCTTCGGATTGGATCTTCATTAAATTCATGACAACGTCAGCCTCCGTGCACAACCTAGAAAAAGATGTTTCAATCTGGGCCCTCTTTGATGCAGGAAGCTCTGTCAGAAATTCTTCAATGTGGCACAACCTTGAAATAATGTCAGAAGTCTTTGCTTCCCCATGTTCAATCTGAGCACTATCTATCCAACAGCTATCGATCTCATTCCTCATTTCCCACTTTTCAATATTTGCTTTCTCCTGCTCTAACATCACCCGTAGTTTTTCCATACAAAATAGTGCTGATTTGGCATTCGTCAATGCTCTCATCTCCTGAATGAAACATATAGTGTTAAGAAGAAACATGAGACCATTTACTGTAAAAAAATTCCCAATTTACAATTCCCTTTCTTTCACCGAACATTAAAAGTAACATTTAAACTTATGTAATGCATTACTTTCAGAAAAAAACTTAACCAATTTCTCCAGACACGCAAGTTTATCCCCCGACAATTCACGTCTTTTTTCAGATTCTTTTTTCATTCTACAATTGAAAAGGAATAGAGAAATTTTTACTCTAAGAAAATCTGCATATCAACTTCTACTATCAACTTTCCAACATAAAAACATGAAGTTAAAGTACACTAAAAAAGATTATAGTGTCATGAATAGAATCTTAAAAACTTAGGCCATGCTTGGTAACAACTACACTTTTGACTTAACTATGTTTTAAAAAAGCTAAGTAAAAATTCAAAAGCTAAAAATAAAATTTTGTATTGGCGTTTTAAAATCTCAACATCGTTTACTTGAAGAAGTCAATGCAAGCTTTAATCACCAAGCACACTGCATGGTAAGTAAGACCATATAGTCATGACGTAAATACCTCGCATGAGACCTGTGTGAAGGTGGCACTGGGAGAACCATCTAGCAAATACTTTTTGATTTCAGCAGGTATAGTTTCTAGCACTTTTGCACGGAAATTGAGTGGATAAACCTTTAAACTCTTCAAGTTAACAAAAGGAGAAGGTTGATATGAGATTAGTTCCATTAGTGGAGAAAGAAGCTGCAAAAGAAATTACATAAGAAATATGCATAAAAGTATGCATCGTATCTTTCCCGATTTGTATTACATCTTAAATAATGTCCAATGAAAAATGACCAATGGCTACTGGAAGTATCAAATAACGTTGAAAAAAAGAAATTTCACTTTATACTGAAATTAGAAATTTCCAGCTAAGTTAAGATAAATCTAAAAGACTAAAGACCGATACCGATACAAACTCACCCAAAAAAATTCCACGGTAAGCGTAAGATATTTGACACTATGGAGCTGTTGAAGTTGATCAAAAGTTGTACGAGCGTCTGGCTTGTTTGGCTTATATGAACAGGAACTGTGAATACACAGATCCACATTTTCCAAAGAACATAACCCGTATGAAGAAAACTGCAACCATTGAGATGGCCAACCTTCATAGTGCAGGGACACTAGTTCAGGTGCAGAAATCAGACGCAATCCTTCCCAGAATCTAACAGTGAGATTCTTTAGTTGAGGCGCAACTACATTTATAACACTTTCGATAAAGCCTCCATCATCAAGCGTGAGATTAGAAAGTCCAGGATGACAAATATAAACAGCATTTGATCTTGACATGCTGCAATTTTTTAACACGAGTTTCTTCAAGTTAGCACATTTAGAGAAAATACCAGTATCTTTAGCAGTAACCTCGTCATTAAATTTTATGGATTCGATATGCAATGTTGTTAAGCTTGTGAGCTCCCATGTTGAGGTGAGAATAACAGAAGATACAACAAAATGTCCAGTAATAGTGAGATGTTCGAGAGACTGAGAACTAAACAAAGAAAGAGGGAATTCAAATGCACTCTTATCATGCAAGCATGAAACGGTTAGTTGTTTGACATTGTGGGAGAACGCATAGTCCAGAATCCTTTTTACAAACGCCTGACTAGCCATTCCGCGAAAACTGAGTTTAGCTGAAGACACTTCCATTTGATTATTGCGGAAAGATAAAACATGAGTAACAAATTCGGAAAACTTGGGCAGCGTTATGAAATCCTCGCTTGAGAAATTAAGACACGGCAATGAAGTCCAAAGATACCTCCATCTTGGTGACAAAGCACTTGTTTGGACAGCAAGTTTTATGCCAACAAGAGAGAGGATTTTATGGATAAGATCATCGGGCAAGTTGCTTAGTCTATCGCCTTGTACATCCATTCTCGTTTTACTACCTTCTTATGTGGCTCTAAAAGCTGAAAACAATATGCAGGCAACAATTAGGGCATATGACACACTAAATATGTACAAATAAGTTAAGTTGTTACATTATTAGCTTCTCTGATGAGCTTATGGGCTTATTTGAATTTTGACTTTTTTTCAGCCTATTAGTTTATTGGGTGCTCGTTTTTAGCTATTTTATGAGGTTTACTAGTTTGTATAGCCAAAATAAGCCCATTAAAGTTTTTGTATAAGCTTATAAGGCTTAGGCTTTTTAGCTATTTTTTGTGGCTTATGGGCTTATAAGGTTATAAGCTTATTTTTCAAACTTTTTTTATCAGAAGCTAATCCAAAGACTCAATCTTAGTTTATGAGATTATTTAATATAAGCCATGAGCTACTTATTAAATATATGAGATTATTTAATATACAGTTGGTCCATTTCATTAACAAAAAAGAAAAAAAACAAATTTATGAAACAAATCAAAAGAATACAACTAAATAGAAACATGATCCATGGTGTGATTGACAAAACCCCTAATTTTATTTTATTTTTAATTTAAACCCTAAAATGAATGCAAGAGTTCCGTACCTTCGATTTTTGCTGTTTGGTTTGGTTTCAATGGCTTGTCCAAAAGTGGTCTATGAAGGTTGTTTGGGAAATGGATTACTTACTTATTATTATATGAGTTAAGTTGGTTTAAATGTATCCGTACAAGGTGTACCAGGCCCGAGCACTGAAGGTTTAAAATCAAACCGGACCAACGAAATCGACGGAACTGACAAAAACCAAACCGGACCGACAACCCGTCATTCGATTTTGGTTTCAGGTTTAACATGATGTCGGTTTGGGGTCAGGTTAGGTCGGTTCGGTTCGGCCCAACAAACCGAACCGAACCAAACCGACAACATTCGGTTCGCGTTTTTCACGACTTTCGGTCCTTGATATTCTCGGTTCGGAGCGGTCGGTTAGGTTTATGACCGATGCTCAGCCCTATACAAAGACAGGAAAGAAAAAAACATTTTAAAACACTCAAATTTTTCTAAAAATAAAATACTCCTAGATAATGTTGTGTATAAAAAAGCTAGTTATAATACATGTGCACGCATGAGGTTTTAACATTTTTTTTATTATGTATTAATATCGAGTATATTTAATTAAAATGATTAATTTCATATACCCCATACTTTCATGAATAATAATGAACTTTACATTTATTGGTTTTGATACCGATTTATATATTATATACTTTTGAGTTGATCATTGCCGGATAGTTTGGAAACAAACCCTAAAAAACATTCGAAATAGGATATATAATACATTAACGCAACAAAAAATAAGTAGTTTTAATAAGAAATTCAGAAACACCAAACTTGTTAAATGGCACCAAAATACTCATTTAACCCGAGCATTATAAGTTGATTATAATGATGTTTTTGTTCTAACGGCTAGAGCATCTCGCGAATCTTATCAAACGGTTACCTTCCATGGTTCTAGCTTTACTCTAAGAGCAAGTGGTATGGTAACGCCCAAGTGGTGTTAAACCTTAACATTTTCAAGTTAACCAAACCGTGTATGGCATGTTAAAGGTTAAGCCTTAACATTGCGTTAAGAAGGTAACGTACGTTAAATCCATTTTCGTTTTCTTTTCTTTTTTTTTTTTTCTTTTTTTTTTCTTTTTTCATTTATGCCCCCTAAATGAGGGGTTGATTTTGTAAATTGTTGGTGAGTTAAGGTTTAACCTTGAGAATGTTACGATAAGAGGGTTTTTTTGTTGAGTTAAAGTGAAATGTTAAAGCTAACGTGACACGATGTTAAAGTTTAACCTAGATTATTATACCTAGTGCTCTAACGGCTAGAATCTGCACCCTCATCAATAGACTCATGACTAATAATAAATTATATCCAAACACATAGGCGTGTAAACATCAATATTTTATATATAACTTAGATATAAAAGATCAAAAATAGATTCAACAGTAGCCAAATAAATGTTTGCAGCTTAATATGATGTGGCTCAATGCATTATTAACCGTTAGCCGAACGTTCTATTTTACCACCTCTACAAATGATAGTTTAGTATTTTTCAATGTTGCAAAAATCGGTCAACTCGGCCGATTAATCGTCGATTAATCGTTAATCGGCCGAGTACCTTGTCGATTTTTGAAAATCAGTCGAAAAATCGGCCTAGGAAAAAAATCGACACTAAGCAGTCAAAAACTCGGCCGAATCGGTCAAAAATCGGTCGAATCGGTAAAAAATCGGTCGAATCGGGCAAATCGGTCATTTTAAAAAATATAATAATTTAGGCATTCTACTTAATTTGGGGATCGTATATTTAATTTATAACGCACAATGGGCATCATAATCACAATTTGAGCGTTTTATTGAGGTTTGGTAACATAGCAGGCTTGGAATCGGTTAAGATTTTTAGTTTGGTCTCCAGAAATACCAAAAAAATTGCAGGAAATGCCAATCCGATTAATCCCGACTTGACCGATTACTCGTTGCAGGGTGGTCGACCAACTACCGATTTATGATTTTTGCAACATTGGTATTTTCATCTAAGCTGCATATCTAATGTGACAATTTAACCTTAGTAACATCTAAATTTGAGTGCTAAATCTTTGTTTTAAAAGGCCGCAATCTTGCAAAAGCTTAAAAGCGTGAGGTTTGGTCGTCTTACGCCGCTGCCATGCGCCACGCCGCCTTATAACATATGTTTTGTAAACTCGATATATATGAATTATGATATAAATATATAAATATTTTCATCTTTGTCTTGGCTTTATCTTCTACGCCTTATAAACGAAAAGCTTCGCCACCGCAGCGTGAGGCTTGGTAAATCTGCGCCAATGCCGCGCTTCTGCTATTTATAACGTTACTGCTAACCATTGATGAAGATTTAGTATTCGTGTGAATTCTTTTGGATGTGGCATCTGTTCTGAACATTCATATAAGACAAAACAAACAGTTAATAAAATTGCTAAATGGGATCATACAACGTTAACCAAATAACTCAACCAAAAACTTTTCTTTTCTGCCTAAAATAATAATATAAATTAACACATGAAAATTGTTAAACTTTTTTCTTTCTTTCCTACACGGTGGCCGTTGAATGTTTTCATCTTCATATCCAACCAAAAACACATACACGCAGGGACGGAGCTAGGGGTTCCCGCGGGTGTCTGGGAACCTCATGGATTTTTTCGATTTAATGTTAATTTTTGAAAAAAACATTAATTTTTCCTAAATGCATCTGTGCACCCGATCATATTTGGTCTTGGCTCCGTCCTTGCATACACGTAATTATTAGTCAATGGATTGGGTTCTAAGGTCGTGACCTTTCCGTTCTAAAGAACCACATAGCTTTTGTGAGGAACACTTGTCGACTGTTAGCTTTTGTGTGGGTTTAAAACAGGTTTCACATATATGCTACTTTCTTACCTTACGACGAAAAAGTAATTTATTCAAATATGTTGCTTCTTCCTTAGCTACATAGGTCCAAATCTTATAACATGTATATATATATATATTTTTTTTCGGAGTACTAATTAAGTGAATCTTATATGAACCTACTTTTTAACTTCTCAAAGACTACTAATAGGCATCTAAGTGTGATTTGTTAACATTTTTATTAAAGAGTTTAAATCCATAGTTTTGTTATATCCAATAGGAAGTACGATCCAATCAACCCTCGTTAATACTCCGTAACATTCAACGAGATCCAGCACACATATAATCTTCTATTTTACTATGGTGATCGAGTTGGTGACGGATAACATCATGATTGAATTACAAGTCGAACACGAATGACCTCGAAAAGGTACAATGATTCGTTCGAATTCATTTTCCTTACTTTTTCTTGGACAATGGACATGAATAATGAAAAAGGGAAAGATGACACTTCATGGGCTCAATCTATCATGGCCCAAATCCCATCAAACCATGTCTAAACATGATACATATACATGTTATGATAGTATGAACCACAAACATATAGGAAAATTGGAAAACACATGCTAATTAAAAGAAAACCAGTGGTGATAGTCTAGCTACTAAAATGTCACGCTATTTTTTGGAATACAAAAACTAAACACTTTTAAGTTCTAATGTTACATAACAAAAGAATTAGGTGCAACGATAGTATATCCCGACTCTGAAGGATAAGAATTCGGTCAATCATGAATCGAAAGAAATTAATGTGCCAACTTTTTTTAGGTAGGGGCCGATCGAAAGTATGTATACATGCAGAATCATCATTTATCATCACTTCAAGAAACATCAAAATGTTCACTTAAATGCTACGCCCCACGATAGTTAAGAGCAATCGCAAACAACACTTGAGTTAACAAATGAAAAACGACGATATCAGAGTCATATGGTCCTTACGATATACTGATATAGTATAAGATTGACGATCTTGCCATCTTGGCTTATTTTCTTGCATTAGATTAGACAAGACGAAAGAAGACCTTAATGCACAAGTCCTATTAATTAATGAGGTATCTAGCTAAAGGGCCATCCTATCGACTTTATGTCAAGAGTCCTTTGGACATTAACAAGTGGTGGGGTGAGTAACTTAAAAGCTTTCTTTGAAAAGCTTGCAATTAGTGGGAGTTGAACATGAAGCTGCAAAGAAGTTCTAGTACTCGACCTTAGGGCCCCTAGAAGACGACTTAACACATAAAGTGTTTGAAAATTTTCTATGTAAAGACTAGGTTCAGTTCATATAATGTTGCATTATGAATGTGATACATATATGGAAGTGTAAAGAAATCATTGTGGGCATGCTGCTGTTGATGACATGACATTCATAATTGTACAAAGATGATCAATACAAAGATTATGCTAAAAGCAATATAAGATAAATGTACAAAGATAATCAGTTCATAAGTTGTTGTCGTGAGTGTGTGATATTTTAGTTTTTGTTGAGATATATTTGTGTTCAGTGGAGTATGTTTTGGAAGTGAAATTGGTTATCTTATTACGTTAAGTTGGTGGAGAAGTTAATTGTGGAGAGAGAAAGTAATGTGCCGCTGAAGTGACGATGGTGAAGCTGGTTATGGTGACTCCTTATTAGCGCTAGCGTTAATGAAAAGACTTATGTCAAGGAACAAAGAGTACACAAACCAAAGTGTGGATAGGTGAGGAGTTATATCTGATAAAGATGTTCCAACTACCATCATGTGATTTGGTTCATAAGCATCCTGTAGTTTACATATGTTAATAGTGTTATAATTGTATTGATCAAAATCTCACTGTTACACTATAAACTATATATGCATGACTTGATACCAAAACTACAATTTGTATTTTACTACGGGTTGAGTTATTAAGACCCCCTAATTTTTTATTAAGACCCTCCTAGATTTTTTGGTTTTTTTTATTTTTTTTTATTTTTTTTTTATTTTTATAATTTTGTTTATATCAAAAGTATAAACGCGAAAATCGCGAATCAGAATATAAAGTTTAATAAATAAACGCTTAAAACTGCCGAAATACTGAACGAAACCGACAAAAGCGTGTTGTCTTGAAAAAACGGAGACAAGGAATATTCGCAGGGACACAGTGGCGGTATGGGTAGGAGGTCTTAATAGTATGACCATTTACTACATGTCCTTGTAGCAAAGTTAGCATAAAACAAATTTAGTGATGTAATGAAATCAAAGATTATGATCTTTTGCATTTGTTTTATTTAAAAATCATAAAGTAAAGATGTGGGGTGTGATTATTATAACTTTGATTCGCCTTTCAAAAAATTAACTTTGATTATTGTTTCAAAATTGCCTTTAGTAGATACTTCTTTTGTCATACTTCCATTGTGTAGGCCATTATTGACAAATTATATATTAATAATCATGCACCAAAATGGCAAAAGGTTGACAGTATTTTACTTTATTAAGCCATGTATTTTGTCTTCTTATGTAATTTTCCAATATTTGTTCTCAAACGTATTGAAAGATTCATATATCAACATCAATGGACATGTTTTACATAAATTCTCAAAACTAATTTTATTTAAAGTAATGTCAATGATAATTGATGCACAACAAAAATAAACTAAGTGTTATAACTGAAGAAAACCATTTCTCCAAAGTCCAAACTTGAATACCTAGTTCAGAAAGCATTTGTCATATAATCCTAGAATTATAAATGAAATTGTCTAACTAGTGACTTCACGCTATTGAATAAAATCTATTAATGCCAAAATTTTCATATAAATGAGAAAATATATTTAATATACATTAATTTTTTTTTAACAATGATTTCAATTTTTTGGCTGACTAATCCACGAGGTTTAAACCTACAACCACACATAGTCAAATCATGTAAAGCTCTTCGTTTTTAGGAGGTTGACGTGGCCACTTAAAGTTGTTTGCACCTAGCAGGAATTGAACTTGAATCCTTACACATTTTAGAATGATAGTCATAAACATTTTTGCCACTAAATCACCCTTAAGTGATTAAATACAGATTAATTAAACATACAAATTACTTTAACTAAATATGATTTCAAAATTAATAAACTTTCCTATTATATTAAAACTAGCCAAAAGAAAAGGAACACATGTGAAATTCTCCTTATATAATTTTGTTTTCGAGCTAAAAAAATTAAAAGAATCGCTAAAAGAATACAAAATAAAAAGTTGTTTCGTGTAATTTTATTTGAACTAGAAACAAGTAATGGTTAGAAAAATGATGTTTTACATACTTAGGTGGTGTTTGAATGCAGCTTAACTGACTTAATATGAAAAAACTTAATTTATTAAGTCATGTGAAAAGTTATTTGTTTTTCACTTAATCAAAATAAATGACTTAAAATAATAAGTGATAAAAGTGAGGTTCTCCACATTAAGTCATTTATTAATTAACATGTCTTAATGAAAAAATTAAACAAACAGTTTATTCGGAAAGAAAGAGTTTTTAATTCAGATGTACGCGACGTTAGAGGTGCACAAACCGGTTTTTTTTTGAAAACCGAACCGGTTTAAAAACCGGTTCCGGTTCACGTTGACTAGCCAAAAACCGGTTTTGCCAAAAACCGGTTCGGTTTGAAACCGGTTTTGGCAAAAGAAATCACAACCAGGCCCTAACCGGTTTGGAACCGATTTAAACCGGTTTTGGTAAACCGGTTCATAAAACCGGTTTTGTTTAGACGGTGGGTTGGGCATATGAAGAATCCCTATTTGTTTAGGCCACCATCCCTTTTTTGTTGATAATGATTCATAAAATATATAATAATCCACCATCCCCTTTTTGTTGCAGCAACACAACAATAACCACAAGACTTTTATAACCGTAACCATGTCCATCACTGTCAACAACAAAACCAAAAACGAAAAAGAAATATGCAAGAAAGATCTCAGTTTTCTTTCATTCGTGTTGTATAATAAACCTCGAGACCTTTATAAGATCAAACACGCGAAAGAGATATCATCATAGATCTGTGAAAAGTTGGAACTTCTCTTTTATATCCGAAAAGAAAGAAAGACTAATAACAAATCTGTTATAATCTATCTTTAGATCGTTCAAAGAAACACAAGAAACAAAAACGACAAAGTGACCCTACCCGAGGTCTCACTTGGAGATCTTGAAGACGAGCTACCTCGATATGCGAAGAAGGTTTCAAGGGTTTCATTTGGTTATGTTTTTCGTGGCTTGGATTTGTAAAGAAGATCTTGTAGCTTATCCTTATTGTTCAAATTTAATGGCTGCAAAAGGAGGTTTAGGGTTTGAAGGGAAAGGGGGCTGACATGTTAGTTGTAGGGTTACAAATGAGTGAATAATAGGGTTGTAGGTATTTAAGGGTAGTGTGAAAATCCGGTTCAAACCGGTTTTAAAAACCGGTTATTGAAACCGGACCGGTTTAAACCGGTTTTTTAACCAGTCGATCAAAAAAACAGTAACCGGTTCTAAAACCGCCGGTTCGGTTCAAGGAAAACCGGTTTTACTTAAACCGGTTATTAGGAAAACCGGGTTTCGGTTTTTTTACCGGTTCGGTTCATAAACCGGTTTTTTTGTTCACCTCTACGCGACGTAATGAGGTATCCTCATGATCGTTTACGACCTTTCTCTAACCACTTTCAAATGTATATCTAGTAAGGTTTTAAAACTAAACCTCTTGTGAAGTTGCTATTTGTTTTTATCACTATGTCATTTGATGATGATTAGACTCAAGTATATAACAGTAATACAGAAAGAAACTGATCCATTTTTAAACTTTTTTGTCAATGAAGGTGAAATTAAAAAACGCAATGGACAAATAATATTTCAACATAGGGTATGACAAAAGTATATATTACTGGAACTGGAGATGCAGTTTTGTAGATAAAGATGGAGCAGAAAATTATAAATTGAGACTATTTTTATAAGCTACCCGAAGTAACATTTAATTATCAAAGATTACGAAAGATTATTTTCTTATAATCTTTTAAAAGTTTTGTGTGCCAAATAATTTCTTTTTTAATTTAAGTAGCTTATCACAATCTTCTTATAATCTTGTGTGCCAAATATGTCTATAAAAAGGTTGTAGAGCAAAGTTTAGCAACCTAATCTATATATTTAAAAAGCGAATCGCGTAAAAAGTCTTCATCTTATGTCGATTTCAATTAAAGGTCTTATTCTTTTTTTCTCAATTTAAGGTGCAGACTTTTTTTGGGGCCGATTTAGGTTTTCTAACTTCCGTTAACCATTTCGTTAGTAAATTACATGTTTGGTCCTTGAGTTTGTATAGGCATTTCATGTTTGGTCTATTTTCGTCCGCTTTCATACGCTTGCATACGTTTTCCGCCGTTTATACGTTTCGCCCTTTTTACGTTTTCGTCCGTTTTATGCGTTTTACGTTTAATCATTTTTTGCGTTTACATCTGTTTTACGTTTTCGTCCGTTTTACGTTTAAATCATTTTACGTTTTCATCCGTTTTACGTTTAAATCATTTTACGCGTTTCATCCGCATGCGTTTTCTTAGATTTTACGTTTTCGTCCGTTTTGCGTTTGATCCGTTTTCCACGTTTTCTTCCGATTTTACACGTTTTCGTCCGTTTTTGCACGCTTTATTCTGTTTTTGCACGTTTGCGACCGTTTTTGCACGTTTTGGTTTGTTTTTGCATGTTTTCGTCCGTTGTTACATGTTTTCATCCGTTTTTACACGTTTTCGTCCATTTTACATGTTTTGCGTTTTAAATGCTTTTTTACGCCATCTGCTTCGAGATTTTGTTCGTTTTTGCATGTTTCCATCCTTTTTCCATGTTTTGTTCAAGATCCTTGTTCAGAAACATGTAAAAGCGATTTTAAATGTGTAAAAGCAGACAAAACGTAAAATGTACGTAAACATGTAAAACGGACGGCGCAAAACAAACCAAACGCAAAACAAACGCAAACGCAAAACGAAGAAACATGCAAAACGGACGAAACATATAAAACAGCGAACGTGCAAAAACAGATTTAAAACGTAAAACGAACGAAAACGTGCAAAACGGACGAAACATTTAAAAACATATGATATCATGTAAAACGGACAAAAGCGACGGCGTGTAAAACGGATGAAAACGCAAAACGGACCGAAATGTGCAAAACGGACGCAAACGTAAAACGAAAGAAAACGTGAAAAATGCGTTTAAACGCAAAACGGACGAAACGCAAAACGGACGAAACATGTAAAACAAACGGAAACGTGTAACGGACGGCGTGCAAAAGCGATGAAAACGTGCAAAACGGACGAAACGCGCAAAACGGACGGCGTATAAAACGGACGAAACGTATGAAAGCGGACGAAAATAGGCCAAACGTGAAATCGCCTATACAAACCCAAGGACCAAACATGTAATTTCTCGACGAAATAGTTAACGGAAGTTAGAAAAAAACCTAAATCGGTCCAAAAAAAAGTTGGGTACCTTAAATTGAGAAAAAAAAAAGGATAGTACCTTTAATTGAAATTGGACATAAGATGAATACCTTTTTATGCGATTTGCCCATTTAAAAATAACTTTATATGTCTTATATCAAAAAAATTGTGTCTTAATGAAATTTATTAGTGTGTGAGAAAGCCTTTTAACCAAATAGTTACGAGTTCAAATCATACTTAAATAGTTACTTGCCGTTAAAAAACTTTTTATTTGTGATGTTTTGTTTTAAAGTTCACATTGAGAGCGGCCTTCCATACCGGAATAAAACATCTATGAGACAGTTAATGATGGTCAACCTTAAAGGGCATTCATGTCATTTTGCACGTACCAACGTTTCCCACGTCACTGTAGTTCGGTAATTTCCGTAATTTTAGAAACACAAATCTGGTATTACTGGAATTCAAGGTGTTGAGAATGATTAAGCCCCTTGGTTTTAAGGGTTAGCTCATTTTGAACCTCAATGTTTAAATTACTCTATTTGGGCCACTTGTACTTGTTCCTAGCTAGGAATAATTGTGTGCCAAAACTCAATATTTGATTTATTGTTAATCATGCTCAACCTTCTATGGTATTATTGGTTTTGTTACACATCTACGGTGTTGAGAGATTTCTTTTTCAAGCATGTTTTCGTATCGTACATGTTGAATTATGTCTTTGGATAGAGATGGTTTTAGACTTGCAAGAATTAGGGGTGTGCACGGTCCAAAAACCGGATCGGACCGGACCGAGACCCGAGACCGGCAAAAAGCTTAGACCGAGACCGGACCGAATGTGGTCGGTCCGGTCTCGGTCCTTCGGTCGGTCCGGTCCAACAAGGCCAAATTAGCTGGTTTTGGTCCGGATCGGACCGGACCGAAGACCGAATTAGTCCAAAATCCGAGACCGCGGACCGGACCGAATGTGGTCGGTCCGGTCCGGTCTCGGTCGGTCCGACAGTCGGTCCGGTCCGTTCGGGTCGTATGCTCACCCCTAGCAAGAATTATATTACAGATATTTAAAATTAGGTTGTTTGTAAATTCGCTAAAAATGTCTCACATGAAAAACGCGCTCTCATCGATCTAAATGATTCTTGTGATTCTCATCCCGTCTAGAAAATTATTGGCACGATAACACTACTTTAAATACAAAATCCAAAACCTCATATATCTATGTATGATGTAATAACGTTTTAAGAAAGCCATAGATGATAGTAGAAACAACTAACCAAAAGTGTTGCAAATGTTTCCGATCTAGACTTGATATGTGTTTTCAACAAGGAAACCACAGCAAAATAAAAGTACCAGTTATGCAAAGTTACAAACTACAAAACACACTAATGACAAATGAAACAAAACAAGCAACTCTCTTCGTCTTAAAATTATTGTGTACAGGAAAAAAAAATACAGTTTGAAAAAAGTGGCACATTTATACTTTTCAATCGATCAAATATCATCCTCAGCACACAAAAAAAGAAACTGTTTTTATAGGACATCGCAAAATAAAAATGAAGACTATAAATTTAATACAAAAGGAGTACTAATATCTAAACTCTCAGAGCAAAGGGTATGGTCTTTATTTAACATGCCAAACACAAATTTTTTTATCAATGGCATGCCAACTACCATACCATGCAATAAGCCATCTACATGTCAAATGGTTTTGAGTTACTAGAGCGGCTCAAGTCAATGGTCTTTTGTGTTATTATTATTATTATTATTATTAGACTAAAATACACCGTTGGTCCCTAAACTTGTATCGGAGGATCGCGATGGGACGAAACCGGCATAATCATCGCCACGGGTCCAAACAATGGCGATTAAATGCCGATTGGTCCTCGACCAATAACGGCGTTGTCAACGTTCGTTATACCCAAAATAAACCCGTAATCATGGTACTGCGGGGTAGAATAGTCATTATGTGGTATACATCAGATAACCTGTCTTGTCCAATTTCCGCCATATTGTACAATATAACAAAACCGGTACTCATTGCTCATCCCCAAACTTGTTTTGGAAGCCACCCAAAACCCTAAGCGATGTCTATCATAAAATCAAATAATCGAGTAAGAAAATAACAAACAACCACCTTGGATTTACTCGTGGCGAGTAAGGAATATCCTTTATATGATGATCGTGAAGCGGAGGAAAGATCTGCGGTTGATGAGTCTCTAAATACTCATCGTTTTGTATAATATAAACCGAAAATCATCTCGAAACACCGAAACACATCAAAATGATCAAAATATCACAAATCGGTGTTTTATGAGTTTTAAATACAAAATATCAAAATCGATGAAAACGATCAAATTTGCAAAATTGCGCTTTAGTCCCCAAGTTTCTAAAATTGTCAAAATAGTCCCCGAGCCACAATTTCAAAGAAAAGTCACCAAAGGTCCTTTTAAAATCATAACTTGTCAAATTTAGTCCTTTGGTGAAAAATATCAAAAGTTTGAGAAAATTACAAGTTTGGTCCTCCAACTTTGAAAATTGGCAAAATTGGTCCTCGGAAAATGTGAAAATGTCAACTTTGGTCCTTGTAATATTAACACATGTCGGTTTAGTCCTTGAGCAACTTTGTGAATATGGCGATTAAGTCCCTCAATTTCGAAAATTACACAAAGGTCCTTGTCATTTAATCCTCACAAATCCCATTTGGACCTCGCCACTTAAACCCTTGGACCCCTGTCTTTTGACCCCTTTGATATTACCTCCGGTCAAGCCCCACAAGTCAAACAGACACCCGGTTTCCTCCTTCTTTTCTCCTTTCTTCACCCACCTGCTCTCTGCAACTCGTGCTACTCCACCCCTCCTCACCTATCCATCTCTTTGTCCCCCACCAACACCTCAATCCAAACTTCATTTAATGCAACCTTTCTCCTCACACTCAATCTCACAACTACCATATACCCATTTCCCGCCAAAATGAATGAATGGTCAAGATGAGCTTCAAGTAATCCAAGGTCATGATCGAGAGGTGGGATTATCTCAAGAGAGAGAGAAGCAACTGGGACTATAAAAGGAAGGAAGAAAGAAGAAAAGCGAGAGAATGTAGTTTTAAAATTTCCTTAGTGTCGTTTTTATTCAATGTCTTAATTTAGTTTATAATTTGTAACTGGTGTTGGTATTATTTAAACTCAAGCTAATTTACTTTTGTAACTGCTTTTAAGAGTTAATTTCAAGATTTGGTTAAAGTCAAGAAAAGTCAATATCTAAGTCAAATCAGTTTTAGCATAATTTCTGGTTTTAATTTGCTTTATAGTAAGATTTATGTTTGTTTGTTCAATCCAATTCAGCCTTAGTTCAGATTTCAATGAAAGTTTAGAGTTGAGATGCTTTTCATCACTACAAAGGGGTGTTTGGTTTAAGCTTATTTAAGGGTCAAAAACTGTTTTTTACCCACTTTGACTCTAAAAGTCAAAGTGGTTTAAGGTTCAAACAAGTCTTTAAAGTTGTGTTTAGCTAGCATACAAAGTTTGGTTAAGTTTTGAAAACAAAACAAAAGCTCAAATCTGGTTCTGTCTCATTTGTTCCAAATGACCTTAGGTCATTGCTTTAATGACTCTTTTAGCTTATTTTTAAGCCAAAACTCTTTCCAAATCACTTTCCTTATATTTTCACATACCCATCTCATAATTTGCTTACTTTATTTGGCTCTTAGGATAGTTTAGGTTACCTAAAATTGCTCTCAAAACCTGTCAAAAACCCATATCTGTTACTGTAGCAGCCTGCTATTTTCCTTGTTTTAGCTTATTTAGCATTTCCCATTAGCTTATTTTAGGTATCTTTAGTGCTTATTAGTCCCATAGATTAGGTGTACCAGTTTTGAACTTATGTTATGCTTATTTGATGCTTATTTAGCTTGTTAAGTATAGCTTCTTAGTCCATTGTATGCTCATTTCTTTTAGCTTAGGAAGTCCCATAAACTGCTTCTATCCCCTATTTCTAGATTGCTTTCTAGTCTCTTATAGCTTATTTTAGATTTAGCATAGTGTATGAGTGCTTATTTCCATTTCCTTGTACTTATTCATGATTCATTTTGCTTAAAAAAACTGCTCAGGGGTGTTTGTTTTATGCTCTCATCACCAATGTTGTGGATAAGCGGTTGTAAACTGCTTATTCCAAGTTTTGATAAAAATGTTTTTACAAAAGTCCTTATTTTTGTCTTATAAGCAAGTTGCAAAAAGAAAATTAAAAAAAAAATAGTTTGGAAAAAAGGTGCAGGGGTGGGATTCGACCCCCTGACCTCTTGCTCACGCTCACAACACAACACACTCAAACCAACTGCCCTAGGGTCTTTTCAGGTTTTATCTTGCACCTTTTAATATTTAAAGTACCAAAACAGTCTTTAGCTTATTAGCTTATATTAGCTTATTAGTTGCTTATTTCGTATAGTAGTGTACCACTTTTTTATTTTTCTTAAAACCAGTTTTACTCAAAGTATTTTCTGAGAAATTTTCAGATTTTTATAAAATCATTTAGTATTTTTATAATTAAATTAGATTAAATTAGTTTTAATTGTAATAAAAATATAAAAGTCAAAAAATATAAATCTTTTTCTAAAATTTTCTTTTATCATATAGTACGTAATAAAATTGGTTTCACACTCGTAGGCCTTTTATTTCATAAATTTTACGCTTTTGCTTGCGCCCAAATATTTATTTTTACACGTAACGTGCGTTTTGTTTTAGACCACGCTTTAGATATTTTAAGTTTACATTTTAGTTAATATAGTTTATTTAAGTTATTTTATTTTATAAAACACAAAAACATCATTGTAAAAATAGTGATAGCATTTATTTAATATATTTTATCTTTTTAATTTTCTTAATTTGTATTTAAGTCGCTTTATTTTATAAACTTTTTCAGTAGTGTAATATTTCTCATCAAAACCTTTACAGATCACTATCCTTAGTGATCATTCCATCATCTGAATCAGTTTTACACACCATTGAGTCTCCGTGGGACATAACGACCCGGGAATTCATTATATTCTCCAGGACTTCATTGCATTTGTGTTTAAGCTGTTTTAAGTCTGTTAGACTTGACGGTTTTGCGCAGATCAGTCAGGAGATATTGTAAGTCTTTTTTGGTTAGAGCCTATTACAATCATATGTTAGTACGAGTGATTAAGTTATTCCCTTTAGGTAACTTTAGCTTAACAAAGTTTTTGTACATTTTTTATCTGATGGGTGAACTCGGATCGCTTAGCATGATGTTCCATTATGAAGGTACATTCAAATACTTTCCGTGGGATATATCAAGGAGGCAAGAAATGCCTTGTTGATCTTGTTGAAATAAAAGAGGTATCTGTTGATGAAATGGATGCTCTCATGACCCAAATCGGTTATGAGTCCGGACAAACCAATTATTTCTACTTTCTTAAGCCCGGTTGTACATTAGACGACGGTTTGTTTTCTTTCCGTGAACTCGCTAATCTAGACTTGTTGAAAGATGTTGTCATACGACATAAGTCGATAGACGTGTATGTTGAAATAGGGAAGACTAGATTAGAATTTTGTGAAATGTCCCCACAATCAATTAAGACCGTGTTTTGGGAGATGGATGAAGATAGAGAAAAGTTGCTACTGCGGCTATTCAATCATGTTGTAGACGGTTGGTGTTAGATGATATAGATAATGAACCCGCCTAGATCGCTTTATCCAACTTACACAATTGCTGTGGACGCCAATGATATTGGTGAAGCTAGCAATTTGCCAAACATTGAGCCACTCTTTTCCACCTTAGATCGCTCATTTGCTAGCCAACCTGCTCAAAACAAAGGAGCGTGCTTTAGTAGTTGTTGATGAGGACAATGCTCTAAAGGAGCCCGATAATGTTGAGGTTAATCTGCTTAGAGTGATTCGGGGAAGGACTTTGACAACGGTGGAACAAAGACTAGTTGATGTCAATAACACCTTTGAGGAGCCCGAAAATTTTGAGGTTAATCTGTTTCAATTGACACGGGACAAGCATTTACACAAAGCGTGCGGACCACTACTTGATGTGAATAACGACTTTGAGGAGCCCGATGTGGATGTAAGTCTGTTTCAACCGACTCGAGATAACATGGAAGAGGATCCCGTTGTTGATCTTAGTCTTACAAGCGAGTGACACTAGTGAATTTGGCAATGCAATTGAACCAAATCAAGATAACACTTGTCAAGAGAATGATGCACACTTGGTATGCTACAAGTAGGTCGACTCACCGATTCGGTGAAGAAGGAACAACATGTTATATAAGTGATGACAGTGCGGTTGGTAAATGATTTACCGTGATGGTTGATGAAGTATTTTGCGGTGACCATGTTAGTTTCCAACACGCACACTTTGCTAATGGCGTTTATACCACTTTTTCTATACCTTGGTCGAGTTTGCTACTGCGAGGAAGTAAAAAGCTAGTAAGAGAGCATTCAATAGAAACTATGAGGAGTTGTTTTTTGAAGAATGACAAAACAAGAATAAGGGTCGTGTAGGGGTTGTGTTCCAGCCAGCCCCAGTGAAGGTCCCGGATCAATATTGGCCCATCTAGAAGTCCATTAAGCGAAGGGGTATAAGAGCATTGCTTTACGCCAAAAGGACCCTTCGAAATACTACGCCCATGGCTATTGTTTGTCGGCAGGAATGGTGAGACAGTATCCGGTCGGTCGTAACATATAATGAGCAACACACTTGTTTGCAATCAAGGAAGTCGAGCTTTTGACCTTCGCTATATCTCACGAAAAATTACAAAGACAAGTTGAAACAAATCCGAGCTTCCGTCGGTCGGTGCATAATCAACTTACCAACCAATACGACCTTCAGTGTCCCCGCAGAAGGTATTAAGGGCCAAAACCTAGCTATAAAAGCCATCGGGGTCAATTCAAGCTTCAATTTACCATGTTGAGAGATTATGTTCAAGAGTTGCGAAGACAAACCCTAATACGACGGTGGAGATGAATGTGGACGACCTCCGGATGAGTCTCTTCCAACCGGAGAATTCAAGAGAGTGTATGTTTGTTTAGGTGCATCAAGCAAGGATTTAAAGATTATGGAGATCGTTGTTGGGTTTGCTTTTCAATTCGTGGTCCTTTCAATGGTCAATCGATGACAAATGGAATTGATAGCAACAATGGTATATACCCTTTCGCTTATGCTTTTGTTGATTCGGATAACATAGGATCATGGACTTGGTTTCTTCATTGTTTATCCGATGATTTAGCACTGGGCCAATTTCAAGCATCACTTTTATTATCGACATGAATAAGGTACTCTCTTACTCTGTCATGAATTTAAGTCTCACTGCTTTGAAACAGACGAGAAAGATATTTGATTTTGTGCGGATATAAGTAGAGTCAGAGTGAAGTTTTGAAAGTGCGAACACGATTCAGATTAAAAGCATACATGAGAAAATGAAATTGCAATGGAAAGGTAGGGCCTATAAAGACCATCTGTGGAAATGTGCAATGACCTCAACTGTTGTCAGCTTCAAAGCTATGGTCGATCTCAAGAAACTTAATCAACCAACCCATGATTGGTTAAGTAAGATACCACCGATCCATTGGTCAAGGTCACATTTTTCATGTAAGTGATCTATTTGTTTCACTTACTTTGTCATCGTAATGCAAGATAAACAGCTACAATTAATACATGTTTATTACTTGTCATCTTTAGGAGAGCTACTTGATGTGTTACTTAATAACATGTGTCAAGTGTTTCATGAGAAAATTAAAGAGGGTTAAGCAAACCTATTATTACAACCTTAGAATACATCGTGAATATTGTATGAAAAGGATAATGCATGTTCTTATGGTGATTCGAAAGAGTGATGGGCCATTAACACCAACCTGCACAACACATGCTAGAGGCTATTAAGAAAGAGGTCATAAGTATAATGTGTTATGGAATGGGGATCTAAGTTTCGTGTTAGTGGACCATGGGGTGACCAATGTGTAGTTAATGTTGTACACAAGTCTTGTACTTGCGTAAGATGGAGATAACAGAACTTACCATGTAAACATCTTGTTGCTACCAATTGAATATGGCTTTAAATGGCCAACAAGTCTGAGTCAGAGAAACATGGGCTCATCCTTGTTACTATCTTCTCACTGGGAGGCTACCTACAAACACCATGTCCAACCTATAACTAGCGAAGTACATTGGGAAAAATCAACTATGCCAACAACAATTGTTCCACCGAACCAAAACAAACCCGCTTTCCGCAAAAGGTAGAAAAGAGTTAGGATAGCACCAAATCAAGAGATTGTGAAGGATGGTAAGTCGTCGAGGGCTTGGAAGAGTGTCGGTGTAGTATTTGTGGCATTCTTTGGACACAACCTGTAACATGCCTAGGGTATGGTGGAGCTCAACATAGTGGAAATGCCAATAAGGTAAATGTCAAAAGGTGCCTACTAAAGTCGCAGAAAAAGAAGACATCCTAAATGTAAAAGGTAGTAGCGGATAAACAAGTCAAGGTACGGGTGTTGTTCTAGAAAGCCAAGTTAGTGCGAGCTTCAAGGAAGTGGTGTTCAATCTACAAATCAAGAGCCGAGAATCAAGATCCCATCATACATGATGCATCCTGTCACAATCCCAAAGAACTTCAAGTCGAACCAGCTTGCCGATCCCATCATGCATGAGCAATCCCAAGATGAGATTCATCAGTGATGTTCAAGCGGTTTACGCTTCAACCCACTGCTACGAAGAATGACTAGAAGCGGTGACCGGAAAGAATGATGGCCTCACCATAGGTCAAATCTGTTATGCTAATTATCTAGACAATGTTTCATCTAGTTTACTATTTATTTTCTATGGACAAGTTATGTAATCTAAAACATATTTGTGTGTGGGTGTGTAATCAGAAGCGCCATGCTTTGAAAAGTATGCAATTTTATGCACCGGAATTATATCCATTTGCATTAACTATGGAACCATGTCATTATTGTGTATTTTTGAAATTGACTAAGCTTGATGTGTGAATTGTTTGCGTCAAAAGTAACCAAAGCTAAAATAGAACATCATAAGAATGTTGACATTTAAAAGTCAACCCCTAAACACATTCAAAACCATCTCGCATAGCTATGAGGCATAGAAAATCGAAACAAACAAAACGAATACTTCATAACAAGGTTACTACAATTCAAGATACACAACATTAACCAACTAGCCTCATTACATAAAAGGTTAAAACGTTATCCCAATGCATAAACAATGAAGAACAACATCCAACTTAGCACCATGTAAATCTTCCACTTCCACACATCACCTCGAAAGCACTACTAATCTTGCCTCAAGCTCATTTCTCCCTCAAAAGTCCCGGTATGATCATTCTTGAACGAGCACGATTTCGTGATCATACCATCTTATCCACCGACAAAGACCCTATTGTTGGTTATGACAAGTCATTAAACAACCACCATTGTTACAAACTTACACAAGAAATATTAAGACGCACTTACTTGAACAGACAACCAAAGAATCGACGCCTGGTTGGCGAGAGGTCCACGGCACGAATAATAGCTTGCTTACCACACCAAAGAACGTACCATCCCGAAACAATTATCTTTTTGAAGAGGACGGGTTTGAAGGATAGTTTAGGGATGGGTCATAAATGTAGATCAAACCTTGTTACACACATATACTAGCTACATTCACCGTAGAACGGTTTTATTTAATGCGCTACAAATGAAAGACGGTTTGCCTTTCAAAGAAATAACGCCGACAACGGCAGGATTGGTCGAGGACCAATCGGCATTTAATCGCCACTTGCTTGGACTCGTGGCGATGATTATGCCCGGTTTCGTCCCATCGCGATCCTCCACTACAAGTTTAGGGACCAACGGTGTATTTTAGTCTTATTATTATTATTATTTTTGTGTATTATGAGTGTGTGAGTATTTTTAGGTGGGGTATTTTGTGGGACCCAATAACATGTTAGTGGTGTGTTATGAGGGAGGGTGTTTTAGTGATTGGTGTGTTATTAGGGAGGGGATGACGTGGCGCTGAGTTTACATACCGATAACATGTTAAACGTCAACACGATACCTAGTGCTTTAAAGTATACCCTCGATAATGATTATTTGTACTATAAAGTAGTAAATGGTCCTATACTTGGGACCTAAACACATGTGTGGTCTAAAACTCTAAATGAAGTATAGTACTATAGTTAGAACTTGAAGGTCCAATATTAGCCTGATGAATAACTAAAGAGCTTAGAGCTGACGGAGTGGAGCTCGGTTTGAGCATCAAGCTCAAGATCTCTGCTGCTACACCGCCCGCCTTTGCAGTCTTGAAAATATGGATGAAATCGAGTTCGGGCCGAATGGAAATAAGCTTTGTTTTTTTTTTTTTTTTTTTGTCTTTTATGAAATATAGTGTTAGGGTATGATGACCTGGCTCAAATACAGTTAGGGTAGTGTTAGGGTAGTGTTGGGGTAGTTTTGAGTTGAAAGGTTTTATTGGATAGAGGTAGCCAAGACCCTCGCAGACAGTGTGATAAACTACCACTCCTCCCTCCCTCCCTTAATGTAATTTCCAAACTCAATAATGATTACGTTAGTTAAGGTTCACCAAAAAACAATATTTAAAGTGCAAGTAAGAAACATGGATTTTTTTTATTTTAAAATACTTAAGAAAGAAAGAAAACCAACCCACCCATGACCCCACTACCACCTTACCCCACTACTAACATTACATTAACACCTCTCAAACAAAAGAACACAAGAACATCTTTTGCTTCAAAATTCAACTCTCCCATAAATAAATCTTAAACCTGTGTTCTTGTCTGTGTTCCTGTGTTTTTTGTTTTTTTTTCAACTACTACTATGAATGAAAGTTTTATAAAGAAATAAAAAAATGAATCATAGTTATAAGAGTAATGGTGGTGGTGTGAAGACTACTAATAAGTCAATATCATCTTCATCATCATTTTCTTCTTCTTCTTCTTCTGGTTTTAAATCTAAACCATCTTCGGGTCTTCGCCGTAACAGCACTGGCTCTGGTGGTAATTCTGCTGGTGGGCTCCACAAGGATACTCCTGGAGGTGGGTTGTGTAATTTATATCTTATCATTTCATATGTGTATGTATGTACTTTAGAAGAATGAATTTAGGTTGTGGTGTATTTTAATGATTAGAATTTTGGCTATAAGTTTAGATTTTGAGAATGTGTTAATTGACCCTACTGTTTAAGGCTTTTGTGTTTATAGAATTGTGGCCTTCTTTTGTAGTTATATTGTCCCTTATTTTTTGTACTATTCTAAATATATGGAAATTCTCATCATTCTATTATCGGATACAACAACAACAACAAACCCAATCCCGCCGAGGCAGGGATTCTATTATCGGATAATCATTTGAAAATGTATCCAACTTGACACTTCTTATTATTCCAATAGACTATACTCTATAACTCAATAGTATGTATCGAACTATTTTATTTTCCTATTAAATGATTTATCCTATTGTGTGTATCCTTACGGGTAAAGTTAAACAATAGGAAAAATTACAATGTCAAATGAGAAAAAAAATAGTTCAGTACACAACGAAGAAATAAGTGTCGACTTGTGTACAATTTTAGTGCCGGAGGTCCGGGTTTATCCTGGGGTAGGGGTAGGGGTAGGATCTGTCTACATTCTACCCCGGCGGGATTGGGTATGTTGTTGTTGTATTATACATTTTCAGACCATTATCCCTTGTTTTATTTGTTTGATTATATAAGTGAAAGAACGAGTACACGGGAACAGTTTATCTTCATTTTGTGTTTGTATGGATAATAGTGCTTAGTTTAGGGTGAGATAAGAAGTTCGAGATTGCTTTAGAACGGATTGTTTACCCTTAGGTGAAATGCGTTGTTTTTAATAAGCTTATTATCTGATTCTGCTTATAAGCTGTTACATTTTGGCAATTCCAAACATCATGACATGATCTTTCATCTCACTTGATATTTGCGTTCAAACCTTAGTTTCTGGAAGAGTTCGAGTGGCTGTAAGGTTACGACCACGAAACAGTGAGGAGCTCACCACTGATGCAGATTTTGCTGATTGTGTGGAATTGCAGCCTGAGGTATCTTGATGTCATGTTTGTAGCTAACTTTGTTTGGTTGGATTACGAGTTTTGTAATGACATGAAACTTTATCAACATTCTTATCGTGTTATTTCAGCTTAAGAGGTTGAAACTCCGTAGGAATAATTGGGATTCAGATACATTTGAGTTTGATGAAGTTCTTACTGAATTTGCATCACAGAAGCGTGTTTACGAAGTTGTTGCAAAACCTGTTGTTGAGGTATGGAAAATGCCTGTGACGAACCATAATCATTGTATTTCTAAGATGTATCTTTGGTAGCAATTTCTTAGTTTAGGAAGTTTTTAGTGTTACAGTATGTACCATGGTGGTTAAGAAACAAAACTGCCGTAATGATACATCTATAGAGTTAAGTATGCCTGATTTTTAGCTCAAACGTTTGACCCTTATTAATGTTCATTGACTTAATTCCATTTTTGAACCGTTATATGACACAATATGGCCCCCAGTTTCATGGGGTTATACTGAATGATGTTATAATTATTATTTTTTTGAAAGTGCAATCATATTGGTTCTGATGTGCAGAGCGTTCTGGATGGATACAATGGAACAGTCATGGCATATGGACAGACTGGTACCGGTAAAACTTACACACTGGGACGACTCGGGGATGAGGACACTTCTGCTCGTGGAATTATGGTTCGTGCAATGGAGGATATATTCGCCGAGATCTCTCCAGAAACCGATTCTATCTCTGTGTCATATCTACAGGTTCTTGTCTGCCCTTAAAACAGTTTTTCTTATGGGCTAATTAGTAATAGGTTTGTATAATTAACTTTGTGTCCGGATACTTGCAGCTGTATATGGAGACTATACAAGATCTTCTTGACCCTACTAATGACAATTTATCGATAAGTGAAGATCCAAAAAGTGGAGATATTACACTCCCTGGTGCTAGTTTAATAGAGGTCCGGGATCAACCAAGTTTTGTAGAATTGCTACGATTAGGAGAAGCACATCGGTTTGCTGCTAATACAAAACTGAATACAGAATCTTCTCGTAGTCATGCCATATTAATGGTGCATGTTAAAAGGTCCGTTAAGGAAAGTATATCTGGTGAAAATGGTAGTAGCAAGTCCCATACAAGCAGAACAATGAAACCGCCGATTGTACGGAAGGGGAAGTTGATTGTTGTGGATCTTGCGGGTTCTGAGCGTATAGATAAGTCAGGTACGATAATTCAAATAACTAAAGACTTGTAATTTTCAGATAACTAAATGTATCGTTTTTTAAATTATTGGGGGGTTACTTTATAGGAAGTGAGGGACATACATTAGAGGAAGCTAAATCTATAAATCTTTCCTTAAGTGCACTTGGAAAATGTATAAATGCATTGGCGGAAAACAGTCCTCATGTTCCCGTTCGTGATTCCAAGCTTACTAGATTGCTTCGGGATTCATTTGGAGGTGAGATTTACTAACTTAAATTTTGACTTCAAGCTTAAAAGTTTGACTTTAGAACCTATAAGTTTGACTTTATTTGGTCAATGCAGGCACAGCAAGAACGTCTCTAGTTATCACCATTGGTCCATCTCCTCGTCATAGAGGAGAGACATCGAGTACTATAATGTTTGGCCAAAGAGTAAGTTTTTACTTACTATACGGATTATCACACAATTTTCTTAACTTTTTATTAATTATCATGGTTTTGTGTAGGCTATGAAGGTAGAAAATATGTTGAAGATAAAGGAGGAGTTTGACTACAAGAGTTTGGCTAGAAAGCTCGATGTACAAGTAGAATCTCTCATTGCAGAACACGAAAGGCAGCAAAAAGCATACAAAGATGAGGTTGACAAAATATCACTGGAAGCCAAGAAACAGATATCCGAAGCTGAAAAAAAATACGCAGATTCATTGGAGGTAATTACTTGCATCTATTAACTTCCTTCTAATTAAACATCCACGATTCCTTCTTTTTCATTATTGTCTCTATCATATAACTTGTTTAGAAGGAGAGACTAAAATATCAAAGAGACTGTATGGAGTCAATAAAGAAGCTTGAAACACAATTAGCAGTAAAAAAAAGTAAAGACGAAAGCCTTCACAAGACATCTAATGGGGAACTAATTGAAGTTAAGAAGAAGTTGCATAATGAAACACTTTTACGGAAAGCTGCAGAAGAAGAAGTTAAGAATCTGCAAAATCAAGTACTGCAATGGAAACGCTCGGAGGTACAATCTGTATAGAAGTCCTTGCTTTTCTTTTTGATCAATGGTTGCTGACTGTGTATCTTGTGGTTTTCCAGGCGGCACTTAATGCTGAAATGTCAAAACTTCGGAAGATGCTGGAAGATGAGGTTCATCAAAGAGAAAAACGTGAAGAAGAAATATCCATGTTACAAAATCAGTTGTTGCAAATAAGTTTTGATGCTGACGAGGTACGTGTATGTAATTGCATAAGCATGAAGCATGATGTGTTACATGTCTCACTGTATAGTAATATATTTTACTTGTTTTAGACAAGAAAACAGCTCGAGATTGGTGATCATAGTGTAGACATGACTGGAGACATGGGTTCCCTCATTTCCCCCGTTAGGCAAGAGAAGGGCAATGTGGCAAAACTATTTGAGCAAGGTGATTATGAAATTTCCATTACGAATTGTAATGCGTTTCTCGTTTTAGATATATATTGCATCTCTTAATGAATTATGCCCCCAACAGTTGGACTGCAAAAGATCTTATCCTTGCTGGAAGCAGACGATCCTGATGTCCGAATCCATGCTGTAAAAGTTATTGCAAATTTAGCGGCTGAAGGTATTCTTGAATTTATGTTTAACGGGGTGTTTAATGTCGGTTTTAGAAAATGACTGAAACTGAATAATCAGAATTAGATAATGTGCTATGATGAAACGTGTTGTTGCTTTTAAACATAGTTCTAACATGAGATTTGTTGTATATGATCAGCAAACAATCAGGAAAAGATTGTAGAAGCTGGTGGTCTAACATCCTTGCTCTCTCTTCTAACAACCTCTGAAGATGAGAACATCCACAGAGTAGCTGCAGGCGCAATTGCTAATCTTGCAATGAACGGTATACTTTTTGCACGTTGTGTTACAGTGACTCCCGCCTTACACATATTTCTGTAATATTAAACAATAGATTACATTTTCAGAAACCAATCAAGAGCTTATAATGTCTCAAGGGGGCATTAGTTTGCTAGCAATGACAGCAGAAAATGCTGATGACCCTCAAACTCTTAGGATGATAGCTGGAGCAATTGCTAACCTTTGTGGCAACGGTATTGTATTAACTTCAAAGTTCAATCCATCTCCCTTTGATATTAACTTTCGCATGACTAATAATAGTTTGATGATGAAAAAAATCAGACAAACTGCAGCTAATGCTAAGAGCTGAAGGCGGTATTAAGGCTTTGTTAGGAATGGTGAGATGCAGACATCCGGATGTTCTTGCTCAAGTAGCTCGTGGAATTGCCAATTTTGCAAAATGCGAGTCCAGAGCATCCACTCAAGGTACTTTATTGATGGTGTAACCTAAACACGCATGAAATAATGCAAGTTGTGATTTTTTTGAATAATTGCTTGGACCCACATGAACACGTACTTATGTGGTTAAATTGGTATTTTCCTTTTAAAGGAATTAAAAGCGGGAAATCTCTCTTAATCGAGGATGGTGCACTTCCTTGGATAGTAAAGAATGCTAACAATGAAGCCTCAACAATCAGGCGGCATATCGAACTTGCTCTTTGCCATATGGCACAACATGGTAAATTTTCAATTTCTTTTCTTCGTGTATCTCAAACAACCAACATTACGTTACATTACATGTCCCTTAAAGTTTTATTTTTGTGTGGAATTGTAGAAGTAAATGCAAAAGACATGATTTCTGGGGGTGCGTTATGGGAGCTTGTTCGCATTTCACGAGATTGTGCAAGAGAGGATATCAAGATTCTTGCAAGGCGGACTTTATCTTCAAGTCCTACTTTCCAAGTAGAGTTGAAGCGATTAAGATTAAATTCAGGTTGAAGACTCGTTTGAATGTCGTATCTTGAAGTTATTTGAAAACTAATTGGTGATTTTCCGCTAGATTTAGTCATTTGACCTTTGTGGTAAAAATAGGAAGTGGTCGTTTTAGTAAATTATTATCGGTGTTTGTAGTTAGATTGGTCTATCGATCTCAAGGTGATGCGTAAACCGTTACTTATTTTTGGTAAGGTGTAATTATGTAATGGTCTTTCTTTCAACTTATTGAGTTAAGCTATATTTTTTTGTGTAAAGTTTGGTAAATATGTGGGTTTGAGAGTAAGTTTCATTTGATCTTCATGTTAAATGTTCTTTTCATTCATGTATGATTGTATGATGTATCAGTCAAGTCATTATCAATATTGTCAAAGGTCACTTGATAATTAGATTGAAGCAGGACATGAATGAGCTTCTCTTGTCGACATGACCTCTTATAAGAACGCGTGGAGGGCTAGAATTAGGATAGACGGTTAGAAATCGAATAATGTACAAGTGCTATTTGTGAATAGTGAATGGCCTAATATGAAAGGCCCATGAACCATAAATGACCCAAAACTAAACAATTAGCCGAACACGTGTGTGGTGAAAAAAGATATCAATGATCATAGCCAAACAATGAAACAAAACACTTCAACTCACACTTTACATTCATTTTATGACATTTGATTTAAAGACATCCATTGTACTTTCTGAACATATCCGTTTCGATCTTATACAAGCATAAGTTGTTTATCATTGTAATTTTCTTAACCATAATTTTTCACGCACTTATATCACCTGTTTTACAAATGTCTTCCACAGAACATGAACCCTTAACCGGCCTCTTAAATGGTTGTTCCACTCGCTTACCGTTAAGTGAAAGGCCTTGGGTTGATTTAGTGATGCAACAACTAAACCGTTTTTTTTAAACTGGCCAAATAATCGAAACCGGTTATATAATAACCGGACCAGTTTTTTATAACTGAACCAGTTAGACCGGTTTTCGGTTTCAACCTTGGACTGGTTTTTTACCGGTTATTTGAAAAAACCAGTTTTAACCGGTCTAATAATCGGTCTCTCTCTGATTTTCTAAAACCGGTCTAACCGAAAACCGGTTATATAAAAAACCAGTTTTTTAAAACCCGAAAACCGGTTTTAACCGGTATATTTGCACCTCTAGATTGATTGCATACTAATTCTTGCATATAAGGAAGTAATAATGATTGGCTATAAGTATGTTAGTAATGAGTTTTTGAGACTAATGTAATTGAATTTCTTTCGTCCCATGAAAACAACATTACTTCAAGGGAAAATAATAAGGATGCGTTTGGTTTGTCCTTATCAATCACAATGGGTATGGGTATTGATATAGAATAGAATGATAGTTGATGGTATGAAGAAACCACCCATGCACATCATATATGAGGAAACCTTCATATACGGTATCCTCATTCCATCGCGTGGCCATAACCAACCAAACAACATTAATGACTTTCAAAGTCATAGCCCCATACCCATACACCCCAATCAAACGGACCCTAAAACTTCTAAACATGTATAAAGTATGATGATAAAATGATTTATAACGATGTATTTTATTTTGAGATGATATGCTATTACAACACCCCATAGGGGGTGTTTGTACTTTCCATATCATGGGGTGCCTGCTGATGTGGCATTGGAGGTGATGGAATTGAGAATGTTTTTTCTCGATTTTCGTGTCAAATATTTGTTATAAGTCTTAAATCAGTTCTGAATTATAGAGGTTTATGTTTTGTGTTATAACAAATTTTTGTTATAAGTCTCAAAATTTTTGTTATAAGTCTTAAATCAATTATAAAATGTTTTTTTTACAAGTTTTTTTTTTTTTTTTTTTAGTTTTATAACTTTTTTACAACTTGTTATAAGTCTTAAATCAGTTATACAAGTTTATGCTTTATAACTTTTTTTAAAAAAAAACGTAGTCGGAAAACTTTGAGGCTCAGATTCGAAGGTTGTAAAGTGAGATTTTACCTCACTTTACCGTCCATTCGGTTTCGGTTATCATCATCGCCTCAGAAAATTTTAAGGCTCAAATTCGAAGGTTGCAAAGTGAGATAAAAATCTCACTTTACCGTCCATTCGGTTTCGGTTATCATCATCGCCTCACAAGTTCTAAATTTTATCTCAAACTGCACAAGTCTCACAAGTTCAAAACTGCACAAGTCACAAGATTCTCAAACTGCACAAGTTACAAGTTCACAAGATTTTCAAACTGCACAAGTCTCACAAGTTCAAAAATTTTCACGTTTACACGTTTTCAATGTGCAAGTGGTAAGTAGGATTCCCAAACTTCAAAAGTTCACAAGAAAGTAAACAAGATTCTCAAACTGCAGCTCATTTCACAGTTGTTCCAGCTTATAATGCCACAAGAAAGCAACAACACAAGTCTCAAATTCCACCAACCAGAAACAAGCAACAACACCAACTAGCAAGAAAGCAACAACACAAGTCTCAAATTCCACCAACCAGCAACAAGCAACAACACCAACTAGCAAGAAAGCAACAAGTCTCAGTCCACCACAAGAAGGCAGACAACACAAAGTCTCACAGTCCACAACAACAAACAACAACACCATGTCTAGTTCACCATTTGACATACAAGAGGTAAAAAACTTATCGAATGGGCTCAGATTATTAGCTCTTTATATCATGTTGGTCAAATTGAATGTTGCAAGTGAGATAGAAACTCACTTTATCATTCATTCGGTTTGCCATGCCAAAACTCTAAGCTTTTTTTTTTTTTTTTTTTTTTTTAATAAAATCATCATTGTTTTTTTTAATCTGCTTATTTCATTGAAAGTTGCAAAGTGAGATAAAACTGCTTATTTTATAAAAATCATCACTTTACCATCCAGTAATGAAACTGCTTAAGCAAAGTACAAACACCCCCTAATGTGGTGTTGCATTACCAAACAGCACTAGCTAGGTCATGCTATTGCAACACTAAAACAGAGGGGTAGTTTAATGAGGCACCCCAACAAGTTTCAACAGAAACATCATCACAACAAATCATGGGGTGACTCATTAGAGTATCACCTGCAAAACATCACCACAAAGTCTAATAAGCAACGAAACCAAACAGGTTTTTAGATCTAACAAGTTTTTAGATATAATAAGTTTTTAGATCTAACAAAGTCTAATAAGCAACGAAAACAAACAGGTTTTTAAACCAACCTCAAAAGTTTTTTCACAACAGAAACATCATCTTTTTTTCAAGATCTAAAAAATATTCAAGATCTAAAAACTTGTTAGATCTAAAAACTTAAGCAACGAAAACCAAACAGGTAATTTCACCAAAACAGATACCACCACATAAAAGATACCACCACAGAAATTTTTTAGATCTAACAAGTTTTTAGATCTAACAAGTTTTTAGATATAACAGGTTTTTAGATCTAACAAGTTTTTAGATCTAACAGGTTTTTAGATCTAACAAGTTTTTAGATATAACAAGTTTTTAGATCTTATAAAGTCTAATAAGCAACGAAAACAAACAGGGTTTTAAACCAACCTCAAAAGTTTTTTCACAACAGAAACATCATCTTTTTTTCAAGATCTGAAAAATATTCAAGATCTAAAAACTTAAGCAACGAAAACCAAACAGGTCATTTCACCAAAACATATACCACCACAACATCACCACAAACAGAAATCAAGTTTTTACATCTAAACCACCAAAACACCACCACAACATCACCACAAACATCACCAACTCACAACAGAAACCACTCTCTTTTTTAGATCTAAGCAACGACAGAAACATCACTAAGTAACTAACTATCTAACAAGTTTTTTACTTGTTAGATCTAAAATTTTTAGATCTAAAAAGTATCATTTAGAGAGAGAGATAGAAAAGATTGATTAGAGAGAGAGAGTGACCGTGTAGTTATGCCAGAAGTGAGAGATGTGAGAGAGTTATGTGTGAGACAAAATCGGGGTGAGACAAAACAACTGCGCACACGGTTTTACAAAGAAAAACACGTTTTCTTTTTAAACTTTTATTTATTTTTTATTTTTTTTGTGAAATAGATACTTTTAAAACAAAGTATACAAAAGTTTTTAAAAACAAAGTATATAAAGTAAAAAAAAAAAAAAAGTATACAAAAGTTTTTAAAACAAAAAGTATACAAAAGATTGTTAAAAAAAAGGTATAAAAAGGTTTGTAAAACAAAAGGTATACAAAAGTTTTTAAAATTTGTTAAAAATGTTTTTATAAAAGTTGTATTTTTTATAAAAGGTACAAACTTTTTTAAAAATTTGTAAAAATAAAAAAGTTGTTAAAAATGTAAAAAAGTTATAAATTATATGTTAAAAATGAAAATTATAAAAGTTGTATTTTTTATATTTTTAGGTGTTCCCTAATGAAGATGTTTGAACTAATTGGGTGCAATCTATTGCTCAATCGATCGGTTTTTTTATTATTAAAGGAAGAACCAAAACAGATAGGGGCTATAAGTACTCAATTGAATTTAAGTGTTCAAGACATGGGATCTCTGCACATGAAGGTTTAGAAGATGAACTTCAACGGTAGATTAGTACCGCTAAAACTAATTGTCCATTCAAATTACTGGCGAAATATATAAAAGGTCAAACTAATGGTTGGATCTTGAGGGTCAAGTGTCACTTTTTTCGAATGCAGGATGGCCTATTCCACTTAATGTTGTTGATAATTGTTTTGTTGGAGAACACTAAGTGCTCCCTGGCCTAGAGCCCGACCTACTCATACGCCTGAAGAGCCTCAAGAGCACGAAGATGATCTTTCTTGTCAAGTCGACGAGAAAAATTCCAAAATGTTTTTAGCAAAGCTCGTGGTTTGTCAAGAAAAATATGTTAAACATGATGAGAGGTATATACGCTCCGAATCTGTGTCAACCCGTGAACCTCGCTGTTAAAGAAAGTACTCTGGATGTCTCGAGCGCAAAGGACAAAAAGTCCAAGGCTAAAAATCCCAGATTGAACAAAGAACCAACCATGAGGCAATCAAAAAGTTATTCAAAACATAAAAAGTCCCGACTTGAACGAAGAAAGCTGCGAGACATAGTTCATACGCTGGAGAGCTGCTAAAGTCCCGACTTGAACAAAGAACCTAACGAGGCGATTTAAGACACGAGTTGTACATTCCAGATGACGATAGCGAATATTTTATGGCTCGAATTCCAGCTCTTTTCCGACGGTGGATCATAAGGATTGTTAACGTGGAAGGTGATGGAAATTGTGGCTATCGAGCCATTGGCGTAGGTCTTGGTCATCCCGAACGGATATGGCGCAACATTCGAACTCTTGTCAGGGAAGAGGTAAACAATCACCGGGAACTTTACATGGAAATAGGGCTGAGCACAAAACCGATCGAACCGAGCCGAACCGGACCAAACCGCACCGGACCGACCATTTTCGGTTCGGTTTCGGTTCTATGTCTTATCGGATGTCGGTTTTCGGTTCGGTTCGGTTCGGTCCGACCCAAAACCGACCAAACACGCACATAAAGCATGTAAACCGGGCCGAACCGACACAAAACCGAACCGAACCGATTCGGTTCGGTTTCGGTTCTTGTTTTTTGTGAAATCGGTTCTCGGGTCGGTTCGGTTTTCGTCGGTTCGGACCTTTGCTCAGCCCTACATGGAAATGTGGGGGACTTGGTTTCCACAGATTTCGCACTCGTTGGATTGGTTCGATCGAGATTTGCACCCCACGACATCGGATGATTATGCCGACACGGAGCGGCTATTGCTACAATTCTTAACCGCCCGCTTGTATGCATATCCAATTTAGCATCTACTACGTGTCTTCCGCTTAGGTCCGGTCCAAATGACATCACACGTATTGTCCCCGCCAGATTCTTCGTGTGGGGAAGCCCAGTCGCTTCACTACGCTCATGCGGTTCTAGATGGAAACTCACCACTCCCGCTTACTCACCCACAATGGAGTATGCGGACATGACGTGGTCACGGGATGGGCAACTCTATTCACGAACGACAAAGCATGTTTAGATATACGTAGTATAGACATATGTTGCAAACGACATCGATTTATAGAAAACGACATCGGTTTATATTGTAAACGACAAAACATGTATAGACGATTATGGATTATCGATTTATAGTAAACGATTCTCGATTTATAGTAAACGATTCCTCATATTTTGTTACATATTTCGCTCCTGCTCCGTTCTTCCTCATCTTTTATTCTGTGAATCGGATGACATTCATGGAGGGACATTCGGTGTGTCAAGAACACACCCGCTCGTGTTTAGAGTCCAGATTATGTGCCTTATTCTCCATCTTATGTGCCTCCTCTCCGCCTATATCTCCACCGCAGATGAGGAGAATTTCATACACCGCCCTCCTGGTTCTTCCTCATCTTTTATTCTGCCCGTCTCGACGAGTAGCACTGGCGAGATCACGGATTGAGGAGACGATTTCGAGTTAGAGTTTCGTGTGGGACGGATGGCGGATCATTGAGCGACTACGCCTCGGCGTGATTGATCTTAGTTTCTAGTTATATTGTGATTTTGTAAACCATGTATCAACTATTAATCTATAACAAGCTTGGTTATTTATGTTTTCGAAGCTTGTAATTTTGTGAACCATGATATTACTGATTTATGTTGTAAATAATTATACAAATTCTTTTGGCCAGATGCAACAAAAAAAATCCTTTCTTGTGTCGTTGTGAACGGGGACTTATAATTGAAAGAACATCCCAAAAGCCCAAAAGTTATGGTCAGAAGTATTATACATGTCCTTTATCAAAGGTAAATAATTATACGTTTGCTTATTTACGTAAATATATCAATAACTTATTTGTTAAGAATACATTTCTTATAATTGTTTCACCATGTAACAGCCAGAGACATAAGACTATGGGTGTCGATACTTTACGTGAAAGGATGTATTTCAACAAAAGTACTTTAGTTAAGGCTCTTCTTCAACGCAGTGCTCAAACTGCGAAACTAAAGATAACACGATCAACATGCTTGAAACAAGAAACCAGATGTTATTGTCTCAAAACAATATGTTGAAGGCAAGAGTAAAGACGTTGGAGGCATCACTGGAATTGGCAAGAAATCTCGTTGATCACGCATGTCAGTCGAGTGGAATACTCTATGACCTTATAGATGACATTAATAATCTTCATGTGGAGTAGATTTCGTTGTAGTAGTAGTAGCATTTGTTGTTGTACTTGTTTAATGTTTTATTGTTATTGTTTAATTAAATGGAAACAAATACACAATAAAAAAAAACATAACGTAAAAAACTACACAAATATATTTTACACAAATAAATATACACACATATAAAAACACTACACAAATAAATATACTCTACATATAAAAACACTACACAAATAAATATCATATACATATAAAAACACTACACAAATTAAATATACTACACAAATTAAAAAACTACACAAATATATTTTACACAAATAAATATACACACATATAAAAACACTACACAAATAAATATACTATACATATAAAAACATTACACAAATAAATATACTCTACATATAAAAACACTACACAAATAAATACCATATACATATAAAAACACTACACAAATTAAATATGCTACACAAATTAAACACTACACAATTAAATACACAAAAAAACAAAAAAAATGTACAAAGTACGGATTGTACGGATGAGACAACCCTACATGGGGTGTGGGGGGAGCAAATTATGAGATGCCTCATTAGAGGGGTGGTTGTGGTGATACACCATAACCTCTTCATCACTGCCACGTCACTGCCACATCAACATAACAAACATCCACAACTAACCACAACAAACCCCCTCTCTCATAACAAACCTTAACCTCTTCATTTGGGGCCCACCACTATCACTTTATTTTTTTATTCAATTTTTCAAATAAACTAAATTCATTTCATTAAAAATAAAAATACAATACATAACATAATAATAAGAAGAAAAAAAACACATACTAATAAACGCGATACGAAAAAAAAAACGACACGGGTAAAAAATAATACAACGCATACTGATAATAAGAAACCTAGTCATCTCTTTCGTGGTATTTCTTGACTAGTCGTTCCTGCATCTTTCGGATGATCTCTGCTTTTACCGGGTTAGGATTCAAATTCGGATCTATCATCAGAAACTCCATGTCAATGGGATATTCGGCATCCCACTTCGGGTAATTTTTTAAAATCTCCCAACATTTTTCATACACGAACTCCTTCCCACCATAACGTTGCGCAAAGCTAACTTTCGCATTCTCGACATGATCGTGGTCATTTTCACCACTCGACCGCAGATGTTTGTAAATAGCGTTGAACTTCGCAATCACCGTTAATCCTCGACCATTTACCGCTTATCATATTTTTGCCACCGGTCATCGGTGGTCTGAGCATTGAACATGTCGAGAATGTCGTTCCAAAAGAAATCTTCGGAACGGTCATTTCCCATATCTCGATCTTGGGAAATTTCTATCCGACATTGCGCAAGTAACCTTTCTTCAGACTTGCTCCACTTCCTCCTGTCTATCTGGGCTACGACTTACGCATCTTCGTCGTCGTCTGCGTCCAAATCCACGCTTGTTTTTGCCTTCGCTTTTTGCCTACCTTTCGCCGGCTCACGTGGTTTTGGAACTTTGAATCAGGAACCGAACGGTTGTGATTCCATTTGGGAAACCGTGGAGGTTGTGACGGGTTAAAACCGTGGAGGTTGTGACGGTTAAAACCGTGGTGATCGAAATCGGCGGGTAAGTAATGAATCCTTGTTGAAACGCATATTTGTTTAAGAAAAATTTCTTGTGAGACGGTTGGAATTTTGCGAGGAGGGGTAGACGGGTTTGAAGAACCCCAGATTGTGGTGGGTTTGAGTTAAGTAAGTTTGTAAATACTGCTCCGCTATCCCAGGTTTTGAGACATCGTGAGATTTGTTTTTTTGAATAAAGGTATAGAGAGTTGAGGAAGATGGAGGAGATGAATACGATAAAAATGATGGATATGATATGTTATTTATAGGAGTGGTGAGTTTAAAAAAAAATAAAAAAAAATAAAAAAAAAATAATTGTATCCGTTTAATAACGGATATATTTTCATTTTCAAATATATCTGATGGTTAGTGTGGGTTTGTTAGATTTTTTGCCTTCATCGTCACCATGGCGAGGGACGGCGAAGCACCCCGGTGTGGCGGCGGGCACGGCGAACCGCTACGTAAGCCCACAGCGAGCCACAAAATCCTCACACCCACCGCTCTTAGACTACCCCTTATTGTAATTACTACTATATTCAAATAGGGAAATGTTTTGGAGACCTATTATGTGTTTAAAGACATGCCTAAACATCATGATCCTGATGGTTTGTGAAAAAATTGGTCTCCTGACCGCAGTAATCGTGACGACGCCACGCAGCTTTAAGCATTTAGCTTAAACATATCTTTTGTATTTACGTAATCATCGCTCATTCAAATATCAAAGAAGTGAGTCATTAATTTGAACAGTCAACTTTTGAAAATTCCAAAAAAATTATTTGACCTTCCAAAAAGAGTCACTGTCACTTACTGACAGTCATGGACCACATATACACTTGTCCCCCGTGCATTTCATACTCACGTAAAATCCTAATTTAAATTAATGACATTTATAGATATTAAATGAGACCAATTACAAATGGAGGAGAACAATGTGAAAAAGAAAACAAAGTTGTTGTAAAACAAATTAATTAGGCTCTAAAATTCTCAAACACATATTTTCAGTTACCTACAAGTGCTGAAACCAAAATAAAAACAATGAGCAGTATTGTTTTCATACAACATATCTACATGCATTGTGATAATCCATAATTTTTTTACAATTGCACCACATTTGAAATACGACCTTTGAGTTAAACCATCTAAACAGGTAGGTCTCAAAACCCAAATCACTAGGAAAAAACTCGCGAAGAGAAACTCTTAAAGCTCACGGCTTTGTACTAAAAGGAAAATTTGAATTTTCTTTGTCACT
Source organism: Chrysanthemum lavandulifolium (assembly GCA_022545495.1). Lineage (NCBI taxonomy): Eukaryota > Viridiplantae > Streptophyta > Magnoliopsida > Asterales > Asteraceae > Chrysanthemum > Chrysanthemum lavandulifolium. Next base: position 7,236,981 of record CM040246.1, on the reverse strand, counting down.
TACGAGACTCGAACCCAGGTAAAACCCATTCCCAAACTTAAAATAAACCTCAGATGGCAAACTGAGCTAATATTGCATACGAGCATGCAAGGTCACGGTCTAATTTAACCTTTTTAAAAATATATATCTATATATTTGAGATGCGACAAGTCTACTGTTTGACTATTTATATCCATGGATATATAAAGACGCTGAATAAATCCAAATATATGTCTATGATATTATCAACATGTCCTACTGCCCTAGCTGCTAGCTACTTAATTTGAGAGGGTCAACTAACACAACTAGTCGTCGTTCACATTTTTCCTTAAAGGGAAACTTACCTAAACATAAACTTATGTTCATACGAAACTTGTATTTCACATTTACAAATACATATCGAGGTTCGTCTCATTGATTTCGATGGTCCGGTGCAAAACTACGAATGAGGCTCCTTAAATCACGAAAATCTTAACTATTATGAAAATTTTAAACATAAATACTTAGACATGTATAAATATTAATGAATATATACTAAATCGGAGACCATCTCATATAATATTTAAAAAAGGCTATACAAATTTAAGTAATACATGTATAAATATACTTAGACATGTATAAATACTAATGTACATACTAAATTGGGCGCCTTTTACAACGGTGGCGCATGGCGGTTGACCACTCAGACACGCTAATCGTCGTTGCTATCATACATATCATTAAGGGCAATCACGCGGTAGAAGGTCAGAAGGAACATGTTACAAGCCGACCACGACGTAGTTATAGTCTATAGAAGAAGAAAAACATGACAACATATATACACCTTGATGAACAGATTAGGGTTACTAGAGATGAAGATATACATAAGCCGACAGTAAGTGAGATGTCGCTAAAAAGCAAAACAAAGAGCGTGTGTTTGCTTCAGTACGAAGCATCTGACTGAGACATTTTCCAATGGAGATTCATTGTATACATGCAACTATGCAAGTACAACTTTTAATGCACAACTCATAGTTACTTACTAATTAACCATGCAAGCTGTTTTTTTGGGAATGACATTTTCAGCTATGTGCGTGCGTGCATCATCTCTTTGCTCATTGCTCCTTTTCCATATAACTCATGAACCTTTACCACAAACTCATAAGTTTAGTCACTTTAGTGTACGTACCCTCATGTTAAAATTATATTTTTTTCAAAAAGAAAATATGATGATTAACTTGCACTATTGCAATTTTGCAACATTAGATTGTCTGTAATGAGATGCATCTCAGGCAGTGACGGACCTAGGGGTGTCTCAGGGGTCCTGGGACACCATGGATTTTTGTGGCGTAGTGTTAATTTTGTTAAAAAACCAACGATTTTTCTAAAATTAACCAGGTCTCTAAAAGTGTTTGTAGTATTATTTAGTTTATTCTAAGGACACCTGGTCGTTTGTATCCTAGTTCCGTCCCTGATCTCACGTACGTGAACACACACATTTTGGCACCTCACTCACTTGTGATCCTTGTTACGAGCGTCTCCAAGTTCATGCATGAGAACCAAACTTTGGACACAAAGGTGAGGCAGTTCACTCTTGTGAGTGGTTTGTTTTATGTGTGTATTCTTCGATAGTTGTTGAGTGACATAAAATTCTATAGGTTATGTTGTATTATTCATCGATGCACTACAAAAAAAGGGGGCGACATGTACGAAATTTTCATAGGGAAATTTTTCGAAAGAAATTACCTAGGGAACTCCTACAATTTTCCCACGGATTACATGCACTATTATTAGTGACGGTTTTCTTGGTGATTTCCTAGTAATTAGTGACAAAAAAAACCGCCCTAGCTAATCCGTCGGAATATCCTTGTGATTTCCAAGGGATTTCTTTTGAATAGTAATTACTAGGAAATCTCTAGGTGAATTATAGCTATCGCATAGGGATTTCCTAGTGACTTGTCTAAAGTAGTAGTTAAAAATGATAAAAATGAACACGATGTGTATTTCACATATGTGTTTATATTGGGATTACTATTTTTGTAATTGGTGTCGTAATAATAAATAACTTAGTGTTTCGTCTAAACAAACTAGAGTCCATTTACGGGTGTGATTTTGTTTTAAAAACGCTATAAATGATGGAAACATTTGTTGTTATACGTATATATTTATATTAGCGTGGTAATTATTTATATGACGACGCCAAAAGAAGTGAGTTAGGGTTCAAGTTAAACAGGTTAAGGCAACAAACTTGTGTGGATGTGATTGCATCTATATATAAGCATGTGCCTATGTGTGTATAAATATGTGTGAGTACAATGATGTTAAAAGTATTGGTTGTTGTTTAAGAGTTTTGAGTTTTTGGATTCTGTAGGGTTTATTATGGATTCCTAGTGATTTAGTAAAAATTCAGTTAATAAAACAACCATATTTATATGTGCGCGCATATGTATGTCTTATATAAGTATGAGAGAATAATACAGTGAAATTACTGAAATTGAGAAAAAAAAAATATAATTTTATCAAAATATTATATTCGACACGCCATTTGGTGCGGTTGTACACCATGCCACGAGAATGGCTTTATTTACCCGAACAAAAGTTGTAGATCTCTTTCTTCCGGTTTCGTGGCCACTTGAATCATCAAAAGCGGAGTTCGTATGAAAATGTTATTGCTAAAACAATACAATACTTAGTTTTTATGATATGAAAATTGTTGGTACATCTATTTATATTGTTGAGTATTTGTTTGGTATTTTATATTTTAAATAAAAAAATTTAACAAAAATCCAAAATCTGTCGGATGAAATATGAACGAAATTTTGTAAGAAATTACTAGGAAATGAAAGTCAAATTCCGTTGCAAATCAATAAGAAATCAAACTGAAACTTTGTTAGAAATTGGTAGGGAATAAATCACAAATTTCAGTCACTTTGTTTTGGCCATCAATGAGGGATTTCCTAGGCAAACTATTTCGTCGGAAATTATAAACTCCGTAGGAAAAAGTTTGTTATTAAACATTTCCGAGCATGGTTTTCGTTAGGGATTTTTCCCTTGGAAATTCGTCACTAAAGCTCTTCGAAGATGGATTCCCTAGGCTTTTGTCCCTTGGTGAAAGCCTTTTTCTAGTAGTGATGTTTATAGAATGCATGAGAGATATTAAATCTACCAACAAACCCTAATAGACTGAAATTCACAATCGGGATTGGGTAACTCATCTAAAAATACTCTCTAATATGTAAGTGATTATGTTTTGTCTGTATGTATTTAAGGGGATGTTTGGTTTATAATGGGATGGGTTTAAACCTACCGACAAACCCTAATAGACTTATTAAATTCACAATCGGGATTGGGTAACTCATCTAAAAATACTATCTAATACTATGTAAGTGACTGTGTTTTGTCTGTACGTATTTAAGGGGATATTTGGTTTATAATGGGGAATAAGTGAATAACTATAGGTATGGGATCGAGAATGGGTTTATAAACCCACTAGCTTGGGTGGGTTTAGAAAATGGCTAATTTTGAGGGTTTGATAGACAATTTCATCTTTCAAACCCACTAACCAAACAACTACAATTGGAATGAAACTCATTCCTTGATACCCATACCCTTAAACAAAACGCCCCCGAAGTCTTTCCGATTGTAACAACCTTTTACCGAAAAAAACTCTATGTGAGATATAGTTCTAAGGTTAGTTGTAAGTGGTAATTGAATGTTACAAAGATGTTTTTAGTGATGAGTAAAGGAGAAAGAGAATGAAATGAAAATGAGTGAAAAAAAATTTAAAGGTGGGAAATATTATTTCAAATGTGAGAATTATTAACTGGTAAATTAAAATCGATATTTCTCTATTCATGTTACATGGAAAAGATGATTACTTGACTCAAATGTACATGAATAAACTGGATATGCCATTACCGTTTTCAACAATTTTTCTGATCACCTAAAAATATGATAGGTTTGTATTTAAGTGGGGTATGTGAGTGTTATAATTTTATGATGAGATATGAGAAAGAGGATGAGATGAAAGTGATTGAGAAGAATTTTCAAGGCGAGAACTATAATTTAGAGCACAAAACTATTAAGTGGTAAATAAATGTGGTTTTCTCTGTCCAAGTTATATGATAAAGATGACTACTTAACTCAGAAGTCTATGAACTAACCGGAGTATGTCATGACCGTTTTCAACACCCGGACTGTAAAAGTAAAGTAATTTTTAATACCATTTTCTACGATGTATGAGGAGGTTGAGATGTAAATAGTCTTACTTTTACAAAAAGCAGAAAAATTGCTTCTGATTATATTAAAAGTAGAAAAAGACGTCTGACCTTGCAAAAAGTAAAAATCAAACCTTTAACCTCTATCTTTAGAGGTAAAAGTGCTAACCACTTTATACAAGCCATGATGTTTTCAACACCCAAACTGAGACTTACTTTAAGAAATTTAGAGAACTAAATAAACTACTAGCTAAACCACCTTGTTGGTAGTAGAATGCATATCAACTTTAACAAATCCGTAAAATACGCAGCCATATACGAAAGAGATCGAGGTAGGGACCAATATGTTACGAGTCTCGATGCAATTGGTTCAATCAATGAGCGTAAGATAAGCAACATTTGTAGCAAAGTAAAAGGATAAAAGACCAGTCAAAACATACAACGGTTGCCATTTTTGTCCACATCTTGAAAACAAGCTTCTAGCTCTTCTGACCTTTGGAGCGTGCATGCTCAAACCAATAATATATTTCCTACTATTTCAATTCATCCAAATTCAAATTTTTTTTTAAATTTCTATCTTAGCTGCTGTATTTTGTACAGTAGTTTGACTAGAAAACTAACCAACTTGCTTGAAACACAAACAAAAATATTCAAAATATGGTAACGATAAAGATAGACCGTTAACACGTACTTACTATAGAAGTATACTCTGTAAGACTTTTCTTTTGGTTCATATACTATTTTAACATATTTATAATCGTGATAACGTACTTACTATGAGGCAACTCGGCTATGAACACTTCTAAACTTGAACTACTATTGTGTGCGACTAAATTAGATTATGTGGAGTTTTTTTTACACATTGGTTGAAATTTTGTTTGGTTTTTGGTTTAATCATATGCATTATGTTATGTGACATGATACATGTCTTATCCCTCATGGAGAAAATTATATACGAAAGATGTACTTTATTACAATGAGGAGCCAAAGCAAGTAGATCATTATTAGGTTCGGTTCATACTTACCTTTCAACATTTTCCTTATTTGATATGCATAAGAAAGAATCAAAGCAAAAATGTAAGTTTTTTGACCATAGAAACACACATTGTAACACACTTGTTGACTTTGAAGTAAATAAGAATGATTAAAATTAATCCAACTCATGATCACCAAATATAGAAGCAACAATTTACAAAGATGTTTCAACCAAAGTGCTAGTATCAATCTCATAACAATCATGAAGTTCTCTAACTAATAAAGCAAAATTAGATTAAGAAGCAAAAGACTAGTTGACACAAATTAGGAACAAAAGGGTAAAAGAATGAAACCTGAAATCTTGCTCAACAGTTCAAATCCTCTAGGATAAACCTAAATCTTGTTTACCGATGTTGATATCTAATCATTTATCGGTTATAGTCAAAACGGAGGACGAACACCACCACCACCACCGCTACCGTTGTTTCCACCACCGCCCCAATAAGCATCATTTGGTAATTGAATTGAATTGTGTAGGTTTTGAGACATGCCTTGAAATAGTGATGGATCATTTAATAATTGTTGTTGTTGTTGCTGTTGCTGTTGTTGAGGTGGAGTGATGGCTCCTGGAGACCCTAAGGAGCCACCTTGCATAGGTAAAGTACTTTCCTCATCTTCGAGAGGAAGCCTCTCGTAGGCGGCGTTACTAAAGGACGCCGCCATAATAACAACTGGTCCGGCGGCTAAAAGAGCCCCGGCCACGCTTCCACCAACCACCTGTCCTTGTCCACCAGCTAGATAAATAGTCAAGCCAGTGGCAGCAGGTGGAGCTGGTGGAGGCAAAAAAGATCCTGACAATGACAAGATCTCAAATCGACCGTGTAATGTCACAACCGCACCCGCTGAAGCCGGTTGTCTAAGCGTGACATTAGTAACCGTACCAGTCCCACTCATGATACAAACACCACGTTGGCGTCTCCTAGCAAAGGTGGCAATACTTTCCATGACATCACAACCATCAGCAACTTCCATGACATGAGTTCTAAGTGCGTTCGCACTATCTCGTGTGATAATAATCGGTGGTTTCGGCTTGTTCTTGGAGCCAGCAGGTCTTCCTCTCGGTCGCCTTGAAATTTCACCTTCTTTACCTTCGCTACCACCACCCGCACTGCCATTTAACATGTCGTCCTCATCACGTTCTCTTTTATGACCACCCATGTTAAGACCACTTGTACCACTTTGTTCATCTTCAGAATTTTGTTGTTGAAACTGATGCAAGTTGAAGTTTCTCGTATGAAAAGGAGGTGGAAGTGCGTGGCTATGAGGCGGTGTAGTCATCTGATCCATTAATCAATCTCGCGAGTACTTGATCTAGATTGTCCTAGCTTCAGTTTTTTTCAATCAAGAAATCAAAGATAGGGTTTTTGAGCCAAAGATTGAAAAGGGTCTTCACTAGATTGAAAAAAGATTGAGCAAAGTGAATAGAAATGAATATGAAAAGTATGTTGAAGCTTCCATATGAGGAAAGAAATCTAGCTAGCTAGGTTTTGAAGGAGCTAGATTGTTGAGAGTTAGGAAGCTAGATTAATGATGTGATGCTTAACTATGTGTTACTTTGTGTTATGAATATAGATAAAGATTAGAGGATTTATGGGTTAGGGTTAGATTTAGATTTAGATAGGGGATGGATGGAATGATGTGATATTGGATGGATGCTCCTCTAGCTATGGAGACAATTTATTTCCAACTAATATTATGTTTGACAAAGTCACAAAACATTTGGATCAATTAGACCCGTATTTTGTTCCTTATCAATTATTATTATTAATTCGTGTATAGTGTAATGAATGAATAGAACATGTGTTTGGAACTTGCATATATATTGTATTTAATGCTTAAACATAGTTATTTTCTTCTTTTTTATTTTATTTTCTTAATCTTAATCTATATAAAACATATTTTAACATATTTTAGGAATTGTTTAACGAGTGCCCGCAATGGTTAAACTGCATTTACTAAACATAAACTTTCATTTTAGATTTAAAAATTGTATTTAATGCACATTAATGAAACTTATAAATTAACATAATTAAATATAATTTTTCATTAAATAAACTCAACGTTTCCTTTTATACTAACCTTAAACCTTGCCTTGAGGGCACCTTTTAGACAAACCCTTCACAAATATTTGAATTTATATAGAGGTGGAAGTCAAACGAGCAACAAACTGCATCAATCGATCTTATGTCTTAACCTTAATTCGTTTTTTTAACTGTGTACAAGGTAGCATTCTGTTATATAGCATGCCTTGTATCATTTTGTGGATACCTAGTTTAAAGTATGATATAGTATGAACTTATGTTTAAATTGCATAATTCGTTAACAGAATCAAACATTAACTTATTACTTTTAAGCGGATGAGAATATAAATGAAATTTTATACAATTATCTTTGGGACCAAATTTTAAAGTAAAAGTTCGTTTTCACCCGACAAATATATTACTCAAAAAACAGTTAAATATATTGGCTTACATTTGACTTTTAAAAACACTGAACATAAACTATTTTCTAATTCGATCACGAAGATTAATATATATTCATCGCATCACAAAATCCTAATTGTTCTTTTGTCAAGCCTTCAAGATCATAGATGTCATAATCTTCGTGGTCATATAAACTTGCACTATTTGCACCTCCAAATTTTAATAATACAAAATCTTGTACTACGTATTTATTTTGATTTGCCATCTTTTACGGATGCCTAAACCAATAATTTTGCAAATATCTTTTTCTTTTTGCTTTTTTTTATCATAGTATTCTTTTTTGCTAGAACTGATTTCCAAAAGTGTTTAATGTAACTTAAAGAGTGATAAGACATTTAGAGAGAAGAATAAAGCACATTAGAGATTTAATTAAAGAGGACAATTACTTTATAAAACTAGTTGAGTAGGCATCGAATTGGCATAAACCATGGCTTTTATGTCTACAAGATTCATATGAATGTCATTAGCTAGTTATTTTTTAGTTAATTAATTAATAGATCATTGTTAGTTACATAGTTAGCAATACTTTCAATTGTCTTTTAAGATTAACCATGCATGAAGCTAGTTCTTTCAAACTATTGAGCCTTGCCTGTGAATCACATAAAATTAGTTCAAGATGTACTTTTATATGATGTATTGCCTGTGAAAACAATGGATAAGATTATGAAGGCATCTTATATATATATATTTATGATGAGCATGAGCATATGGATGTGATGATGAGGGTATTATATGCCTCACGTTTCCAAGATGGCATCCACATGCAACACTAGCCTCGTCTATGGCCTCTTTAATAAGTTGAACAACGTTGGATGGGTCCCAAGCCACTACTTTCATCATGTCACGTGTCACTACCCCACCCTTCAATTTTAACATCATGTCTCTCTTTAAGAAGAACAGTACAAGCTATAGGGAAGAAACTATGCTTTGGGTCTCTTTCTTTCACCTTTTCCCTTTGAGTTAATTGGCAAAATAAATAATACCGGATTAGTCGACTTCAATTCCATACCAAGCCAAGAGGTTCCATCCGACACATGTTCGGCTAAAGGGTTTCTATGAAACGATATGGCATACCTGATAGTCTGATACCTTGACTTAAGATGTTCGGCTAGCTAAAGGGTTTCTGTGAGTTAACTTTTGTCGTAACGATCGTTCAAGATGTGGTTGAGCTTTGACGGACTCGCTATGGTCCAATTAATTCGGACTAACAGCTTACTATATATAGAAACACAAAGGAAAAAATATGAGTAGCCAAATAGAGAAGAAAGGTGTCTGTAAGTTTAACAGTGACACTTTAAATTTACAAATTTGATTAGTGTCATTGGAAATCTATATCTTTTATCATATCATGAAAGTCTTTATCAATAAATAAATAAAGACTCATATTAATAAAAGTGAAAGTTAATATTAGTTCCAAGTGAATGCATCTGCTTTTTGTATGAATAATGAAATTAGGTGAGTTATCAACTATCTAAGAAAATATGCTACAGCAGCTAATACGACATTTGAGCTGGGACCTTTCATTCATGTTGTGACTTTGTGATGTAAACTTTACTTTTGACTTTCTACATTATCAAAGATACTAGAGCCTAATTGGGTTGAATATTGTTCAAGTGTTCAGTAATATTATTTTCTAAAGGTTTAAATATGCGCAAAAATTATGACCTCGTGCATTGTTTTTTGGGTGCCGATCGAGCCTTTTTCTATAGACTTAACTTTAGGCAATGATCATTTGTTTGAGTAACCTTTAGCTGTGAGTTTGGATTGAACTCATGACCTATTTCTTCAAAACATTTTATTGACTGATCAACTACAAGTTTGCAGTGTAGGAATGATACCATTGGAGCAATGCCATTATAGTAAGATTCGAAAGATATAAAAGCACGATAGTGAACTTAATAACAAACCCATAAGGCTGGTGACCAAGGGTGTGAGTTTGCAATCGGTGACTGCAAGAGTCACGCGCTACGTAGCGAGTACACGATTCAAGAAGTAAAGTCACACGCAAGTACACGATTCAAGAAGAGTAGAAAAGGTGAACGATTCACCTAGTTGCATTTTACAAAATCGTGGGCCTATTTTTGTGTTTTATTGTTTTATATTTGATTTGTGAATGTGTGTGAGGTATTTTAGTGGGTATATTTCTATAAAATGAGTATTTTAATAAAAGATGAGGGTAAAATGACCATGTCCACAAAAAAGTGAGAAGGAATGAGTGGAAGTGACAGGAGAGAGAAAACTGAGATAGAAGTCTTTAGTTTAATAAGTAACCTATTTGTTACTAGTCCTTATTTGGTCGTAATTTGGTTTAAATTTAAAAGCTAATAAATATCTGTTTCACTAACTTATGTAGATCAATGAAGATATTAATCTAAATGTTGAATAAGCACTTTGATCATCAAGGTCGTGGTTAGAAGATACGTGTTCATTGGGTTTCTATTGTTGTACTTTGGCCACTTCTGTTTTCATACATGTAACAACCCTCGTAAGATGAGTTCATAGCCCCAACTTTTGTTTAACTGTTTTTAAATTACTTTGGGTGAGATACATGCTCGACTACTTGCTTTTACTTTCACAAGTACTTTAAACTATTACGTATTACTGTGAGTTTCACAACCACATTTTACTGTTTTACTCGTTTTGGGGTGAAAAGCATGCTATGATTACTTAAAACTAGATTGGTTGTGCATTCATAGAATTATGGATTTCCTGAACTGATTTAATCTACTGAGCTATGCTCTGCTATTTTGTGCAAACTGATATGTATGCTTATGTTGGCGCCTGAGAACAATTGTGAAAGTCCCCTGGTACTACACTACTTATTAACTTACTCCCACTGTATGGGACGAGCCGTTGATATTTATGGATAGTGCTATTTAGGGGTAGAGCCATCCCCTCACTCCCACTAATCGGAGTGCATATTATCACCTTCTCATGCTAGGTTAGAGCATGTTGCACGTAGGGGCATGTTTTCGGCTGAATCGGCTTAAGTAGTGGAACACTCAAGGCAAGAACACGCTGCATACATAATGGACCCTTTTGAAACTTTGACAACCAATTGATCTTCCTATCTTGGAAACTACTTTGTGTATTAAAACCTGTGAACTCACCAACCTTTATGTTGACACTTTTAGCATGTATTTTCATAATTGCAGGCGATAGCTAAACTTTGAAGGCGCTTGGGCATTGGCATGACATGATCATAGAAGACTCTAATATAATTTGGGGACTACTTAAATTCTTTTTATGGGCCTACATTTCATAATATACATTTTAAAAGATGTAACCATAAATCTTTATTAATTAGATTTCTCAAGTCAAATTGTTGTTCTATAAATACTAACTTAAACACATAGAAAAAAATGCACCACACCTCTTTATCTATCAAAGTCCTAAAACCCTAAGGCACTTATCTTATATTTTGTAAGAAAGTTAACTAGTTTTTGAAAGAAAACTAGTGTTTGATCTTCGTTCTTGGAATTTTTCAAGAAAGAGTCATTATAATCTTCAAATAACTTAAAGTCTCTAAAAGACGTTGTTATAATCGTCTTTTCTTCTTCGGGTTCTCAAGAAGGCGTTGTTATAATCTTCTAATAGCCTTGGGTTTTCGAAGATTGCAAATTCTACGTCGAAGCTCCGCTAATATTTTATTTTTCCATAATACTCAAGCATTCTATATTAAGGTAAGTATATATAAGACTCAAACTTATTTAAATACTTATAAACTTGGTTAGTTTATTTATTGTATTTATAAACTCTTAAAATATCATATAATCAAGTAATCAAAAATACATGTTTTACGTATTGAGCACTACAACACTAGGGAATTTCATGTGAGGGGTTCATTTGGGTAAACGGATCGACGAGTTCTTTGGATTTACGAATTAAAGTGTCCTAGCTCCTCGAACGCCATCGCATGACCTCTCGAATTATGATGGCCCGAACGGTAGTACGAGATATACAAACTAAAACCATTTCTATAAACAAACATACAAATACTACATCATGATCAATATAAGGACGTATATAGGCATGTTTATACTTTCGCATCGTTATTCCGAACCTAAGAGTTGACATCATATTCTAGGTTATACGTAGAGACTTCCAGGCTTATCCATCGATTCCGTTATACGTTGTGATATCTTTTTTTAAGGTGAGTTTCATAGCCCCTACTTTTATATGTTTTGAATTACTTTTGGGGGAGATACATGCTCAACTATTTTCATTTACTTTCACAAGTACTCTAAACTTTTAAGGATTACCGTGAGTCATAGCCCTTACTCTTTTAATACTTGTTTTAACTCTTTGGGGGAGATACATGCTCAACTACTTGCTTTTACTTGTATAAATACTCAAAAAATTATACTTGATTGCATTATACATGATTGCATTTTACTTGATTGAATTATACTTGATTACGTTATACTTGATTTTGTTATACATGCTTGGAAATACTTTACTCGCTTAATTTAAATACATGAATTGTATTTACATACGCACACAATACTCTATACTGTCGGAGAGGTATTGATAGTACTATAAGTCGGTATATGCCCCGCCCATGTGTACCAGATTCATGACCTTGGGAGTAATATAGTACTATTTGGGAAGATGCCCCATACTTGTGTACTGATTCATGACCTTGGGTGAACATAATCCGGTGTATTGTGCAAACTATATTTTGGCAGTGGGTTGTGAACACACATGTTGCAAGTTTTGTATGGGCGGAACTTGGAACTGAGTGGATTTACAATGCCTTTGTTGTGTAAACAATCTTTAAAAGCTTTACATGTTAAACAAACTCTATGAACTCACCAACTATTGTGTTGACACTTTAGCATGTTTATCTCAGGTCTGAAAAGTGATAGCCGTTGCATGGAGCATAGAGTCGCTCAGCATGTTTTGAAGACTTATGCTTTTATTATTACCATTCGATATGTTTTAAAAACACTTATGTATTGTACTTTGGAACTCATATTGTAACTCTGATTTCATTAATCGAATGGTAACTTTTCAAAAATGTCTCATTTAGAGGTCGTTTTCTATACCTTGTACTTTGTATTATGAAGTAGCACCCCAATGACACAATCTTCCGCTGCAATATTTTGGGGGTGTTACATAAAGTCACACGCGAGTACACGATTCAAGAAGAGTAGAAAAGGTGAACGATTCACCTAGTTCCATTTTACGAAATCGTGGGCCTATTTTTGTGTTTTATTGTTTTATATTTGATTTGTGAGTGTGTGCGTGGGGTATTTTAGTGGGTATATTTGTATAAAATTAGTATTTTAATAAGAGGTGAGGGTAAAGTGATCATGTCCACAAAAAAGTGAGAAAGAGTGAGGGGAAGTGAGAAGGAGTGAAGGGAAGTGAGAAGAGAGAGAAAACTGAGATAGAAGTCTTTAGTTTAATAAGTAACCTATTTGTTACTAGTCTTTATTCGGTCGTAATTTGGTTTAAATTTAAAAGCTAATAAATATATGTTTCACTAACTTATGTAGATCAATGAAGATATTAATCTAAATGTTGAATAAGCACTTTGATCATTAAGGTCGTGGTTAGAAGACACTTGTTCATTAGGTTTTTATGGTTGTACTTTGGCCACTTCCGTTTTCATACATGTAACAACTCTCGTAAGGTGAGTTCATAGCCCCAACTTTTGTTTAACTGTTTATAAATTACTTTGGGTGAGATACATGCTCGACTACTTGCTTTTACTTTCACAAGTACTTTAAACTATTACGTATTACTGTGAGTTTCACAACCCCATTTTACTGTTTTACTCGTTTTTGGGTGAAAAGCATGCTATAATGATTTTCGAGTTCTTTGTATTAACTTACTTATTAACTTACTCCCACTGTATGGGACGAGCCGTTGATATTTATGGATAGCGCTATTTAGGGGTAGAGCCATCCCCTCACTCCCACTAACCGGAGTGCATAGTATCACCTTCTCATGCTAGGTTAGAGCATGTTGCACGTAGGGGCATGTTTTCGGCTGAATCGGCTTAAGTAGTGGAACATTCAAGGCATGAACACGTTGCATACATAATGGACCCTTTTGAAACTTTGACAACCAATTGATCTTCCTGTCTTGGAAACTACTTTGTGTATTAAAACCTGTTAACTCACCAACCTTTGTGTTGACACTTTTAGCATGTATTTTCAGGATTGCAGGCGATAGCTAAACTTTGAAGGCGCTTGGGCATTGGCATGGCATGATCATAGAAGACTCTAATATAATTTGGGGACCACTTGAATTCTTTTTATGGGCCTACATTTCATAATATACATTTTAAAAGATGTAACCACAAATCTTAGATTTCTCAAGTCAAACTGTTGTTCTATACTTTGTGTTGTAGTACCAATCGAGTAATACCCCAGTAACACTACTTTCGGTGCAAACCATTTTTGGGGTATTGAGGTGTAAGGTGAAAATGTTAGTTCCTTGGTCTATAGTCTAATAGACGATATACTATACACTATGGTAAAAACCAACAGTAAGTAATGTTTAGAGTACGTAATATTTTGGTTATGGTATAAAAGTGGCTAGAGTTAAAATTAGAAAGAAACAAAAAAGGAAAGAGAGTGGAATGTGTGGATGGGGAGGCGTGGGTGACGCTGACAAAAAGGAAGTGCTAGCTGCACGGTGCACCCTAAAATTACCGGCGTAGTCTTCGGTTGGTGGTGTTGGGATTTGCTTCTCAAACTCATCAAGCATGCATATATGCTTTTTACCATTTACTATTTACCATCACCATCTCATATACATTACCAAGATGCTTCCTGTCGGATCTTAACCTATAGCCTATAGCCTATAGCTTCTAGCTTCCATATATAACTTATACTTTTATTGAATGATTTGAGCTCAAGTGATTAGTCCATAGTAATGAGCTTGAAACATATGATAAGTCAAGCTTGAGTTTACAACTCTACAAGGATTAGACTTATATATTCATGTAATATAATGATTTTCGAGTTCTTTTTACCTGTATGAATAAGCTTTATTTAAACATGGTTTGACATATATTTTAAGACTATGTAATATGTCTTATATCGAACTTTTGTTATTGAGATCTGTACTCATGTATGTTTTTGAATTCCTCTCGAATCCTTCTTATCGATCGTGTTTGATTTAAGCTTTTTACCTTTGAGTTGAGCTCGGTTTGGCTTCAAAGTGTTTGCGACTTTAGTCAGGAGTGGTTATCTCGGCTAATAGGTTGCAAAGTGAACAGATTAGACGAGCCGATATTACGTAAGTGAGAACATGTTGTGTTAAGATTTAGTTGCATATGAACATGCTTTGTTTTCATGTTCTTCTCGGAACATAGTTTCTTCTATATATATAGTAGAAACATCAAACATGTTTCAACAAAACTTAAATAAATAATGTCAATTGATATATTCATTTATTATTCGTCATGCCACGACCAACAACCATTTCATACATTGACAAATGACAATTTAACTTATTCCATTCATTCACTATCATACCATAAGTATTCTGCATCAATATTCAACGGGCCTATTCAATTTCTTTGTGCTAGGTCAGAAAAAGATGGCTTCATAATAAATCTACCACAAAACCCACACATCTGAAGACTTATTATTATTTATTAAGTTAAAAACATTTTGATAGGTCAAATTCAAATTTCAATTCCCAGCCAAACGTTTCCTTAAAATTTTGTTTTAAAATATGTATTTCTCGTGTTTTTTTTAATGGGTTCTAACATTGTGACATAGATTTCTAGTTGGTTATATTACTCGTATGCATAAACGAATGAGGTTTTCTCGTATTTAAATTTCTTGGAAAAGTCAAGTCTTTTCATTCAAGATACGACGCGCTTAATCCAGATGTTTCGTGACCGCTTTCGGCGTTTGATTTTAAACCTCTTGTAAAGGTCGATATCAGAGGCCTTACCCCGGCCTAAGCCAATTTGTTTGTTTTTTTTCTTACTGCCTTTTTAAAAAAAAAATTTGATTGTCAATAACTTTTTGCATGATCATATAGAGTTTACCATAACTTTCCTAAACGAAATATCAAGTGCTAGGTCAAGATAATATTCAAAGATCAAAGTCATTTTCAATTAAAGAAACTAATCCCTTGTGTCTATATTCAAATCAATAATTGTAGTCAATTAACTAATAATTAACCATTGTAAATGAAGTAGTAAACCCTAATGGAGAAGTGGTCCAATATTAGCATGTGACTGGCACCATGGAATCCCTCCACCCTTTACGCTGTAACTCATTTTTTGAGACCTTTAATAAGTTTACAGAGAATATGATTATATTATATTAAGGTGACTAATCACAGATTAGAGATGCCCATGTGAAGGATAATGGTGACAAATCCTTCGATTAGCGTGCCCGATTAGTACTCGTCTCTTAATAATTAGTCTTTTTCGACTTTTAGAACTCATGGCATATGAGTATACGATAACATTCACACATGCTAAGCCATGGGTTTCTGGTCTTTTATTTTTATCTATGTACTTAATTGATCAAATGATTTATTTAGACAGCTAAAAAGATTTCAACTTTGTTAAATTTGTCGTTTTGTGATTATGATTAAGATGATTATTTGATATGCTTAATTGCATGGTCAAAAAGAACATTTTAACAAGTGCCGACATCAAAGTTCTATGTGAATGAAAAGAAGGTATTATGTATATTTTCTTTAACCATTCCAAGATAACTTAGACATGTGTAATGAAGATACTTGTTTAAAAAACATTGTATGAACATCTTAAGATAACGAGGAAAAAGTCTGAAATGACTACGAGAAAATCAGTTTGGCCTCATATGTCAGAACAAAAATGTTCGATTTTCCTCTAATGAACAAAATTTATTCTTCATTTAACTTGTCCGTTTAAGTTAAGTCTTTTTTTGGCAAGCCAATCATCGCTATTTTGCTCATAAAATTTGTTCTCTTATGTATATAGAAAACATTTAAATGGAATAACATGTATGTACAATTTATTGGGCAAGTGGCTCGCTAGTGCTCATTTTGTCATTGTCTAAAACTCTTTATTTATATAGATTATAGTGGAAGAATTTGACATGGAAGAAAAAAAAATTAAAAAAAAAAATTACTTTTAAAAAGTTATAAATAAAAAAAGGCGCAGACAAATTAGTTAAAGCCTACATAAAAACGACATGTAAGGGTTTGATGAAACACACGTTTAAATATATAATGAATTTTCTTTGTAAGGTGAAAAATGTATCAAGATTTAATTAGTTATTTTGTAAGGCTAGTCGCAATCGAGCCTAGCAAATCGGTTGGGCATGCGAAATTTTGAAGATCGACCGATGTTAAGATCGGTTGGGATGGATGTGGAGATCGGTTGTGAGATCGGGCGTGGTCCCAAAATTGTGAATATCGGTTGTTTTGACACTCGATGTTCACGCTTATCTTTTCTTCATTTTACCAACGTTAACATGCACATTTAATACACATTTTAAAAACGACCGTTTGGTCATTCAAATAAAAAAAAAAAAAAAAAAAAAAAATCAAACCCATTTTACCACTTTATAAATACCCACTTCACCTCAAACACAATTCACAACTTAACATTTTCATCTATATTCAATCAACCATTCTAACGAAATACCCACGAAACACAATTTTAATATGTCGTCATTCGAGATTTATTCGGTTCTTCTTCGTCTTCGACGAGGAAGAAGTTTTAGTGAGTTTGTGGAGTTCATGGATTTTGCTTGGAAGGCTTACAAAGCATCACATCCAAAACCCGACGAAGGTACATACGTAGGGATCATGAGGTGCTCATAATCGCTTAGTGGCGGCATACTTCTCCGAAAACTCGCAGCTCGACGAAGAACATTCTCTCGGCGGTTCCGTATGAGCCGAGAGCTATTCACATAAATTGTTCGAGATAACCGATCACTCTACTTATTTTCGACAAACTCGATGCTGGGCGTACCTAGTATTAGCCCATTGGTCAGTGTCTTTGACCCATTCAGAATCGGGATATGCGGTACTGCCTCGATTCTCTTGACGAGACTCGGCACTTGGTGCATCCACACCGTGAATGTCTTCGTAAGTTTTGCGATGTTATCATGGAGTTATATGGTCGTGAGTATTTGCGAAGGCCCACGATTCGACCTTGAAAGAATATATGCTCATCACGAGCATAAGCACGGCTTTCCGGGATGATGGGAAGCATTGATTGTACAAGTTGGGAGTGGGAGAATCGATCCAATAGTGAGAGAGCTCAACATTGTAGGGTGATCACGCCACATCCATTCATTTTGTTGGGCGGTCGCCCCGTGATTTATGGATTTGGCACGCGCTCTTGGTGTCTCGGAATGAATAACGACGTAAACGCTTTACGCCGCTCACTGCTTTCAATGATATCAAATATGGGAGAGCACAAGACCTCGAGTTCGAGGCTAACGATGCGGCTTATAAAATGGGATATTATCTTCTCGATAGGATATATCCACAATGGTCCGCTTCTTATGAAGTCTATTTCAAATCCTCCCACTACCGATCGTAAAAGATGTTTGTACAAGAGGAGGCACAAACAAAGAGGAAAGATGTGGAGCGGGCTTTGGTGTGTTGAAGAAAAGTGGAAAATCTTAAAGTTCTCGCCGAGGGTTTTAAGAAATGATATCCAAGATATTATGTATACATGTATCATATTACATAATACGATCATCCGACACAAGCAATGCGATATGTCCTACATGGTTTGAAGATGAGGACACCAAGATCACGATCCCCAAGAATGCATGCGAGAATCAATGGTGGTTACTCGAGCTAATGGACTCAACAACTCATCAAAACTTAAAATCGATTTGGTCGAACACATTTGGAGAAATCGTCGACATCACGTCGAGCGATGAATCAAGTCGATAGTGACGATGACGAAGACGATGAAGAGTTTTGAATGCTTTAACGTTATTCAATTTCAGATCAGAATGTTTTTTTTAATTGAGTGTAATGTTTTTTTTTAATTTCAGAATGTAATGTTTTTCTTTTAATTTCAGAATGTAATGTTTTTTAATTTGAATGAAATTTAAATTTAATGTTAAAATATTTGAATTTAAAAAAAAAAAAAAAAAAAATCATCGGGTCGTCGACCGGGCGTCCGGGTTATCTCGCGTCATTTGAGAGAAATGACGCGACGTGCTTATCCTGCGTCGTCTCTAAGTTGCGACTGGACCAAATTAAATTTTGATTAAAGCAAGGGTTTTATTTTATGCTAAAGTGTTATTCATTCTGTTTTATCCCCATGTGTGTGGGGTTATACAATAAATATGAATTGATAAATACAGCCATATATATTTGACTTCACACTAGATTGTGAAACAAAATTATAATTGACAATGATTGGTGAACAATTATTTAAGTCTAACAAAAGTTTAATTATTTTTCTAATTTGTTGTACTAATCATTCGCCTAAAACTCAACTGTATACACCTCAATTTCAATTGGCAAAACCAAATTTTTTGCAAACTCTAAGTCAATGGCGGATATACTTAAGACAGAGGGTAAGTACGTACATACCTCTAATAATTATTCGTCGTACAATTTTTTTTTTATTAAATGATTTTTTGATAGTTTACTAGTAAGTACATACCCTCTTCATAAAGTTAAGTTGATCATTAAGCGGATAGATTTCTTTGCTTAATAAAAGAATTCACCGCCTGCCTTAGTAGTCTCAAATAAGGCGTGTGTTCCTATTTTGGCTTTGAAAACACCAAAGTCCATGCATTCATGCTTTGACTTGCTAACGTCAAGCGATAAAACAAGGTCAAGTCATTTTCGTTAAAGGTTGTTTTATCTTGTGGTCCATCATCCGATAGAACCTTTTTATAATGTGTACAAACACGAAAGAAATGTTATAAACGTGGATTTAACGACATAGAACCAGACTAGCTCAGAACCAACGAAAAACATTTTTTTTTTTTTTTTAGTAACTCTTTTGAGTTGAACAAACTGATAAGGTTTTAGTATAACCATTGGGGCATTGCCCAAGCGGTATTACTCCCCCAACTGTATACATGCAGTTGACTTGTCGGTTGACATAAGTAACGAGGTCACGAGTTTAATCACAACTCCTAAACTAAATGTCACGGAAAAGAGTGTACGTTGTATGAACTTGGTCCTTGAGGAAGGATTAGTCGTCACCTAAGAAAGGTGTGCGGAGTTTAACCTTTTAGTGTAAGTAAAAGCCGTTGGAAAATTTTCCTCCCATGAGCTTTGGATTCTTGCCTTCTTGGTGCCTTGTTGGGCAGAAATTTGATGATCATATCACATGGGCCTTAACAAAGCCCAAGCCCAAGCCCAATTTCATTACAAATAATTACCACCACCTTTGCATACGGAAAGCCCAATTATCATGAAGTTAAAACTCAATCTTTAAATGTAACAAGAATTTAATGACACAAGTGAATGTCAATAATGTATTCTTTATCAAACGAAGTACATGCCCGGTCAAGTTGTGTATGAGTGTATCTCGCAACTAATGCATCTTTGTTTTAAGAAAACCGATATCAAGCTCGTGAAGCGAGCATGAACCGGAATATATGATGTGGAAAAATTTTTTTCGACGATAAGAATAAAATACTGGAAGAAAAAACTAGAATCATAATGATAAATTCGAGTATGTTTACTTATAGATGAAGAATTTATAACGCTTTAGAGTGTTGAATGTTGGGTTTTATTGGGGGGCAATTTGAGTTTTGTAGAGGAGGCACTTTCGAAAAAAGGTCAAAATTAAATTAAAAAAAATACACTAAAATTTCAACTTTTTCGGCTAGCGATGGAGGGCACTTGCCCCCCATATTTACTCCTCTTTACTTAATAGATCCATCCCTGCTCGTGAGTAATCTAGTACCGAGTACTTTTTATTCAACTTTAAGACAGTCAAACCAGTTAATAATATTGTTTAGGTTAATCTCTTCTGAAGTACTTGGAATTGGCTAGACCGGAATTCATGCTTCACTTGATCAACGCGAATTTGACCTTGATTGCATTTCGTCTTAATATGAATACATGAACATCACTAAGACACTAACCTTTGCTTCCTAAACTTTAACTTGGCTTTACTTATTTATATCTGATATGCACATCACGAAAAGTGACATGCTTAACACAAAATTGCTAATGTGCTAGTTACAAGACCATATATGCATGTTTGTGAAGTTCTTAACGCTTCTTGTTATGCGCATATCACCTTCTAAAATTATTGGGTTTAGGTTGATAACGTGGTCAAAAGTTATTTTTGAAACATTTTTTAGGTGCATCTAAAATGTATGGTCGTGAACTTGTGATTACTATCAAGGTTATAAATAGCGTGAGGCGTGGCATGGCGGCGTGGCAGACGACTCAGTTCTCACGCCATGGCGAATCTTTTGCGTTTATAAGGCACAAAAGATGAAAATATTTATATATTTATATCATAACTCATAAATATCGAGTTCTAAAAACACGCTTATAAGGCGGCGTTGCGGCGTGGCGTGGCGATTTACCAGCCTCGCACCATGGCGCTTTTGCGCTTTAATGATGATTACTACTCATATTTCTCATTTTTATTATTCTTCTTATTCGATCCTAACTCCATCCTCGCATGTATAAAGTCAAAAGCTACAAATTTAGAATTACGGACTAGTTAAAATGCAACCTTACTGCTTATCTCAGTGCATCGCGAACCATTAATTTACAAAATTTCTTTTCATAGCACTTCTTTATTTAGTGAGTCAGAATTCAGAAATTCGTACCAAAACCAAGCCAACAAGTATTCAAGTCTTTAACGGATTAATACATTTGGATGTTGCGTGTTGGTATACTTTGTAGTAGATTTTTTTCTTTTTTTTCTCAGTGCTTATACAAGCAAGGACGGAGCTAGGAATTCACGTTGGAGAGGGCCGAAAGGCTTAATTTCTTTATAGAAAAGTAACGATAAATTATAGATGGAAACAATACGGTAAAGTCATATAGTCTCGAAAACGATACAAAAATACTTCTTCTTTTAAAAGTGAAGCTTAAATCTCATGGTAACACATGAGTTTTGCAATATATCCTAAGAATATGTCAATCAATATTGTTTATGTGCTAACGTGGCGTTTTTTTTGGGTAAATAAAGGCATGAATAACAAAGATAGTATCAAATAAACCCAAAAAACAGAAATTAGAATATTTAATATTAATATCAAAAGGATTAAGATGCAAGAAGAACACGAATCATCGAACAATAAAATATAAGAAGCTTGAAATAAATGAATTATAAATGTGTGTTACATGCATGCTATGTACCTACGTGTCATTTTCTTTGGGCTAATAACCTATTAAAGCATAATACTTGTTATAAATGTCAGTTCGACGTAGCGAACAAAAAAAAATCCCATTTGCCCACTATACTTGTCTATTTTGTCTTTAATGGTATATTATGTAACATATACAGCCGGTATCCGGTTTTTTTAAGATGATATAATCCTATTAGGATTCCACGTTGGAAACCTCGTACACGATAAGAACCTTAAACACACGTTTCAGTGTTCCCCCCACATTCATGCAGATGTGGAAATCCAAGTACGATGTTTATGATAAAATAGTACAGTTATCATCTTTATAGCCACAAATACTTTGCCTCATCCATTCATACATCACTTTCATTCTAGATCCCCAATACGCACCAAAACCTAAATCAGTATTAATAATTCCAATTGATTGTCGGTTTCCACAATTTGTCAAGACAAAAGGTATATTCCATGTTTGTTTTTAATGTTTTATTACCCCAATTGTATTAGTTTATAATAAAAAAATATTTTGTTATTTAGGGTTTTTTGAAATTAAGATTTTGATTTTTTTTTTCAATTAATACAGGTCTTATGGAAGTACCACTTAATGTGGTCTTCAAAATACACTACAATGGTGTATTTAAGTTTGACCCCTTAAGGTATGATTATGGTAGGGAGATAATAATGGAGGCCTCTTCAACAGATAGAATTATGTGTAGCCCTCTGTTAGATATTTTAGTTGTCAAGATTAAGAATAATATATGAGCTCTATACATGTGCATTCCTAACTTAGACATTGATAGTGGAGGCTTAAAGATAATTGAAAGGGATGCAGATGTGAATTTTTTATATGATGTAGCTAAACAGCATAAGATAGTGGAGTTGTTTGTTGCTCATTCCCCCCAAAACTTAGCACCCTACTACCACAAGAACCTTTGTTTAGATAGTTCTGACTCAGAAGTTACGTCAAAAAAAAAAAGAAACATAATAAGATGAAAAAGGATCCTGGTAATATGTCTCGTGAGGAGTTGGTTGCTTGGGCTGAGGAAGAAGAACAATCCCTTTATTTAAGGTCTCATCCGCTAAAAGATAGACCACTTAGAAAGGACTTTGAGGGTAAGGTTACTTTCACTAGAGTTTGGAATGCAGAAGATGAGTTTACATATGATTACCCTATGCTAACTGAAGATGAGGTGTTTAGGGAGTACAATGTTGTAGTTGATAAAGTAGTGGACAATGTTGGTCTTGAATCTGATAAGGCTTTGGACAATCAGAATGTTGATAAGGCTATGGACACTATTAGGCCAGTGGATGTTGAGGAGACTGATATGCCAGTGGAAACTGATAGGTATCTGTCAATACACTTTATAATAATCAGGTTCAAATGTTATTATATATGATATGCATACTAATCAATGTAGTTGTTACACTTGGATCAGGGTTGAGATGCATGATACGGTTGGCCAAACTGATATGAATGTGGAGAAGGATAGGGTTGTGGAGACTGATATCAATGTCACTGATATTAATGTGGAGACTGATAGAGTTGTGGAGAATGATAGAGAGGACCACAATGTTGATGGATTGCATTTGGATGCTGAATCAGATGGTAATTTTTCAGATGCAGTGCTTGCTAGGCAAAAAAAACTAGATAAAGGTAAGTCTATGGTGACACAAAAAAAGAAGCTAGCAAAGAAGATAAGCAGCAATGTTCGTAGACCAACATGTATAGTCATTAGAGAGAACACCAATCCCTCTGCATCCTTAGATTCTGATAGTGAGAGTGAAGACAATGACACTGATCCTCCAGTCTCCTCAGATTCACAAGGTGAAACTGCAAAAAAGAAGGATAAGTATGCTCATCATTCATCAGGTTATGAGTCAGACCTAGAATCGGATAAGTCCTACGATTATCTGAGCAATGGTAAAGACGAGGTTATCCAACTGAGAAAGAGGCTACTTAATGAGGATCAGTGTTTGTCTGATGAGCAGGAGGCCCAAGAAGGAAATGATGATGATGATCAGGATATACGCGAAGATGTTGTTGCAGATGGGCCCACAGGATTAGGTCCATTAGTTAGGGAGCATGAAAAGTATATGGCAGCTTTGTTGAAGCATATAAAGGGTAAAAGAGATGGGATAACAGACCCGTTTGCAGCTATTCAAAAATCCAAAAAGGAAGACAAATACCCTATTTATGATTCTGAGACACATTGGAGATTGAAGAAACCAAGCGTAACTCTTTCATATTTAAATTTGTTTATCAAATCACTGTATCACATGCTTACTATAATGTTTAACTAACTCGATTGTTTTTTTTTGACCATTTACTAGCTTAGACAAAAGTTTCCCGATGTTGACAGTTTTAAAGAGTGCCTTACGTACTATGCGTTGGCCAACGGTTTCTCACTATGGTTTGAGAGGAGCACAAGGAGCAAGGTTATTGCAAAATCTGATAAACGAAAGGAGACGCTAGGATCCATCCATTGGAAAGCGCACTTCATACAACAAGTATCCTTCGAGAAAGTCGAACCGTGATCGCCTTGAGGTGTTACGGCAAGATGCTAAAGGGAGAATCTACATTTCAAGTAATTTCTTTGAAGGATAACCACACTTGTGTACGTAGTTTCCATTATGGTAGGCTTGTTAATTTTAAATGGATAGGTAAGCAATTTGGAGATAAGATAAGGATGAATCCAAATATTAGTATTACTAATATACAGGAACTAGTGTTAAGAAAATACAAATGTCATGTTAGTGATAAGGATTTAAAATGTACACTTTTAAGGGGTCATTTAAGCCCTTAATTGATCACTTTTGTATCCGTTGCTACTTAATTTCATTTTTTTCACTTTTTAGGTCTCTTGAAGGCAAATTGCTGGAATGACACTTATTCGGAGAAAAAGGCGCGAGTATACGAAGAAAATGGCCAAAGTAAAAATCGAGACACTCAAGTCTTTGAATCGAAGGGACGGCGTCACGGCTTAATTGCGGCGCCGTCGCGACGCACCTTGAGACGACTCATAGAGCAAATTGCTATTTTACAAGTGACGGCATCGGGTTTTAAAAAGTAGGCGTCACAACTCGCACGACCTAGATTTGATCCCGACGACGCCGAGGTTGAAGCCGACGGCCACGAGCATAAGGTGACGCCGTCACGAGTTGATGTGGCCAAGACGAAACCTTAATGGCGGCGACCGAGGCGTCACAATTAAAGAGCGACGCGTCGCATATTGTAACTCTATATATATAATTCGGATTTTCAAGATTTTAGAAAGGTAGTTTTGTGGAGTAAAACCTAAACCGAACATAAATCGCATCTTGGGCGATCTTAGGTTCTATACCCTATTTTACAACAAGATAAGTGATTTACTTCATTAATACAATTATGTCTTCAATTATTTGTGTGTATGCTTGCATGTTTTTCATGTCCGACTAATTTACTTATGTGTTTGCTTAGATATATGAAACCTAGTTATTGAATATTGATTGCTTGTCTCTTATCTTAATTGTAATTGGCTTAGGAGTGCTTAAAGTCATCGTTGTGTTTTTAATGCTTGATTAATCTTTGTTGAACCTTAGCTTATAGTTACTAGTGGAAATTGTAGGCTAGATATCCAAAGATAACCTTAGTGTGTTAAGTTTATGAATCCTAGAGATTTTCTAGTCATTAACCTTAGGTAGCTTCAAAGAGTTAGGGATAAAAGCACACCCTACGAACTTAGAAGACACAACGCGTTAAGAATAAGGACGTGACAATTCACCCATCAATAGGAGATAACTAGGGAGTAATAACATCTAAGTAAACATATCTTTAAATCATCATAAGAGCACACAACAATAGACATAGACTACACTCACCTTAGATTAGATAATTAGATAATTAGAGTAATCGGTAGAAATACCAACCCCCCAAATCCAATACCCCGAGATTCATACCTTTCCATTTTCTAAAAAAACATAAAAAAGATAAAAAATAATCTTCCTCAACCATAACCTTAGCGTAGTAATTTCTCACTAGCATTCTTATTCCCCTAGAGAATGATATCAATTCCCGAGGCTTACCCTAATACTACACTACAACGATTAGGTTCACTGCCTAGGGTGTTGAAAAACTTGCTTGACGAAAAGGAAGTTCCTTTGACCCCGAACGCGCGTTGTAAGCGTATCAAGTTTTTGGCGCCGCTGCTGGGGAATAAAATAGCTAGTTAGATTTCTACCTCGTTTAGGTTTCCTTGCTTGATTCCTATCAAGTAAGCTTTTTTTCTCATTTTTAGCTTCCTTGTAGTCTATCCCCCTTCTTCGTGACCTTTGTTAGTAACCCATCACTTTTCATCATGGAAGGTGATAACCCACCAAACAACAACCTACCACTTGATCCAACTTTTTCCAACCAACTCCGAGCTCGTTTTGTTAGTGAAATTAGAGAGCTTAAGAAATTGAATAAGATAATTGAAAGTGCACTTGGGGAAGCCCTTAGGGAATCCACTGGTACTTTAGATAGTAATTCAACCTCAAGTGATTCAGATGACGAGTTAGGAGAAGGAGATTATAAGGTATTAGAAGTTATGGATGGATGTAAGGAGGAGGAAGAACTTAGGTAGTATTTCGATTCATACCCTAATGGGAAGGAAACCGCCTATCACTATAATGTAGTTAACTTCCCACATCCACCTTTCGAGCCTTGCATTAAAAGTGGTGACCCTAAAAATATTAAGATACCGTGCATGATTGGATACTTATATAGGGATCACACTTACATTGACTATAAGGCACCCATGAACATAATGTCTAGGCTCTACTACAATTGGATCATGAGCGAGAAATTAGGACCTATGAAGGACCCCTTTCACCCTAGGAAAGTGAGTAACTATGTTGGGAGGGCCAAAGGATTGCATGTCTTCGCAGGTAACTTCACATATAAGTGTGATTTCATGATCTTGGAGGATGTTAAGGGCAGCATTGATGGGTTTCTAGGAGATGTGATACTTGGGAGACCATTTATTGAGGAATCTAAGATGGTTTATGATCAAGAGGAAGGAATAGCCAAATTCTCAAACGGGATCGAATGTGTTAAGTATATAATTCCCTACAAAAATAAGAAGTTTGAGGGTATTGACGATCTAGATGTAGACAACATTCCGGCCTTTGAAGTAGATTGGGAGAACAAGGTTCACTACACCGCTTGTCTAGAGTTAGGCCCTGAGTATATTCGTGATGAGAGAAGAGTGAAAGAAATCGAATGGACCTCTAAGGTTAGAGGAACGTAGGGGCACGACTTCGAGTCTAGCTACAAGACTCATAAATAAAGAAAAGCGCTTCGTGGGAGGCAACCTATGCTTAATTGTTTGCTTGTTTGTGTGTCGTATATCTTTTATTGATTGTTTATTCTCATGTTTAAATTTATAAAAATGTTTTATTTTGTCTTTAACCTCGTCTTAATTACATATAAAGGTATTTTACAAAAGGGATAAGTGTAGGGAGGATTACACACGTTTTCAAAAAGAACGTGAACATTAGAATTACGATTATTAAAAAGATATACATGTGTGTTTGTTCGAGTCAAATGCTTGTATCGAGTCATAATGGATGTTTTGCAGGAAATTTTTCCAGATTCTAAACATATAAATTTTCCAAAAATCGCAGACCAATTTCTGTCATGATAACCTGACGGCGTCAGGGTCGCAACTTGACGACGTCAGGAGGAGTAGAAACAACTTACTACTTTTTCTCGTTTTCTGAGCTACTTATAAAAATTTTGGAATTTTCCAGGTCTTAATTTTCCAGAAAATCTGTAAACATCCATTTCACAAGCATTATATCCTAGTTTAGTAGAGTCATATATATATTGTTACCGCCGATTTTACGCGAAGGTTTAGTTTGTTTTCTTCAAGTGTGCAGGTTTTGTTTATCAAGAAGAAGATACATAAGATTGGAAGGAGTTTTTCACGCATACATTCTTCTTGAAGAAATATTTAACCACTGTTTCACACGGATCCTACCGGGCTAATCAGGGGAGTACTAGTTTCTTTCGTTTTTAATTACCTTCCATTATCATAACTTTGATACTTTCGGAGAACATTGGGGACAATGTTCAGTTTAAGTGTAGGGAGGGAAATAAAACGGGAACTTTGAAACTATGCTTATCCTTGACTATTTGCCTTGTCTAATTTCATTTGTGTAATAAACCATGAGAAATATCGGTTAGGGTAATTTTGGCACCAAATTTAAATTTTTTCATGACATGTAGGAGTGGGCCATTAGTCTTAATAAAGCGTCTCATGGATAGGAAGTTATATGACTAGCACAAAACCATTTACCACTTAAATTCCACCCAAAATGTGAGGATCGCCCTTAGATTTGTAGAAATTAAAACATTCCACTTTAGTGCTTAGAGAGTGTACCGGTAGTATATTAGATTCTAGAACTTGTTTTGTGATGCATTGATACGCTTACACAATGCGTCGGGGTCAAAGGAACTTCCTTTCGTCGAGAAGTTTTTCAACACCCTAGGCGATGAACCTAATCGTTGTAGTGTAGTATTAGGGTAAGCCACGGTATTGATATCGTTCTCTGGGAATAGGAATGCTAGTGAGAAGTTACTACGCTAAGGTTGAGGTTGAGGAAGATTATTTTTATATTTTTTATGTTTTTAGGAAATTGAAAGGTACGAATCTCGGGTATTGGATTTGGGGGTTGGTATTTCACCGATTACTCTACTATTATCTAATTATCTAAACTAAGGTGGTGGTAGTCTATGTCTAATTAATGTGTGCTCGTATGATAGTTTAAAGATGTGTTTACTTAGGTTTTACTACTCCTTAATTATCTCCTATTGATGGTTGAGTTGTCACGCCTTATTCTTAGTTGCGTTGTGTGTCTAAAGTTGTAGGGTATGCGTTTCTCCCAAATCTTTGAACTTACCAAAGGGTCTCGCCTACAAAACCCACTAGGATAATAAACTCTTACTCTAAGGCACTCTTTGGATGGTTTAGCTTACAACTACTCGTAATTATATTCTAAGGTTCACAAAGATGAATCAAGCATTAAGTACACAACGAATGACCTATCGCATTACTAGGTCATTAATCAACTAAGATAAGAAACAACCAATCAATATTCAATAATTAAGTTTCATACTTCCTAAGCAAACACTCAAATAAATTAGCCGGACATGGAGAACATGCAACCATACACACAAATAATCAAAGACATAATTGAATTGATGAAGTAAATACTTATCTTGATGTAAGATAGGGTTTGAAACCCTAAAATACTGTACAAGACACCCTTGGTTCGGTTTTAGGTTTTTACTCCACAAAAGACTCTCCTAAAACTGAAAAATTCGGATTCTATATATAATATTACATCTGCGACGCGCCACCTTATGTTTTGTGACGCCGTGTCGCCGCTATTAGGGTTTCGTCTTGGCCACGTTAACCTTGCAACGGCGCCACCTTATGTCCGTGATGCCGTCTCTTGACTCGGCGTCGTGCGGGTCGCATCTAGGCCGTCCGAGTAGCAACGGCCTACTCTTTAAAGCCCGACGTCGTCACTTGAAAATAGGGTATTTGCCACTTGTATCGTCACAAAATCCTCCGACGGCGCCGCAATTAACACCAAGCCATCGCCTGCATTTCGCAGACTTTGAGTGTCTCGATTCGACTTTGGCCATTTTCTTCATATATCCGCGCCTTTTAGTCCAAATAAGTGCCATTCCAAAGATTTTGCCTTCAAGAGACCTAAAAGTGAAAAGGAACGATATTAAGTAATAACGGATACAAAAGTGATCAAATAAGGGTTAAAACGACCCTCAAAATGGTACCTTTTAAAACCTTATCAAATATCCCTACACTTGTTATTTGCTTGTCCTCAAGCAAATGTGTTTTTAGCCAATTAATTTATAAGTTAGGGTATTTAGCTCTTGTATCGTCACAAAAATCCTCCGACGGCGCCGCAATTAACACCGACGCCATCGCCTGCTTTTCGCACTTTGAGTGTCTCGATTCGACTTTGGCCATTTTCTTCATATATCCGCCTTTTCGTCCAAATAAGTGCCATTCCAACATTTTGCCTTCAAGAGACCTAAAAGTGAAAAGGAACGATATTAAGTAATAACGGATACAAAGTGATCAAATAAGGGTTAAAACGACCCTCAAAATGGTACCTTTAAAACCTTATCAAATATCCCTACACTTGTTATTTGCTTGTCCTCAAGCAAATGTGTTTTAGCCAATTAATTTATAAGTTGGGGTCATGAAGCATTGATTTAAAACGGTCCACAACACATATAAGCCCCGCAAAAGTCATAACAAGCACGGAAATTACATACTAGCACCTCACATGGGGTGTTTGGATACTCACATCTCTCTCGGGTGAATATATGAAATATAACAAATAGGAAATGAAAGATAAACACTCATTAACCGGTCCTAGTACATAGATTACCATAGGCTTGAGAATAGATCAAACCTCCATCGCTTTGGCGTAAGCACCTATGAAAGACTATCAAAGAGGTCTTTTAAAGGGTTGTAATGTTAGGCTTATGGTAGAGAAACAAAGGGTTTGGTGGGATAGGCTATATAGTGGTGGTAAGTCAAAAATCTCTATGTTAAATGCATACGAAGAATGGCGTTGCTAAGCCAAGACTCGACACTCTAAAACTCTAGGTAACGAAATAAACAAACATAAATTTAAAGGATAAATGTAGGATGGTAGCAGTATGTTTTTTTTTTTTTTTTTTTTTTTTTTTTTACACTCTATTTTTTATTCATTTTCTTTTCTATTTTTTTCGAATTTTTTTTTTTTTTTTTTTTTCATACACTTTTACTCTACCATCCTCTACGGTAACATCAAAATGATGGGGATTTATAGGCACATCCTACACTTGAGTTTTATTACTCTAACACTAATTTGACCCGAATTGAAAATATCAAAACACTTGGGGTACATTATTACGCAAACAAAGAGAATTTGAATTTAACGTTCCTTCCCGTCATTTCATAAACTTTAACTTTTCCCATGAATCCCAATCGTCCCAAAATAGATACAAAGGATATGACTCGACTTAGCAACTTATGCAAGCAACCGGATAATTGAACTAAGGGTTTAGGGTGATAACAAACATTTGCACTAAAAGTGAGTGCATAAGGGGTAGGCTAAGGCGATTTGGGTGTATATTTGGGGTGGGGTGTAAACAATGCTCTTCATTGATATTCAAAAACCGAAACATCATGAGAACCGCGAAAAGGATAGGCTCGAGGGGTTAACTAGGGTATCGTGTACTAAAGATGAGTACAACGCAAAGGGTGTGGGGAATTACTCAACCGATGTGGAAGAAGTAATTATATTACGGTATCAAACAAGGGTTATCCTAATGCCTCTTATCATTTAGTTATTCCTAACTACACAAGTGTAGTCTCACTTGCGATCTCGGAATGCATCACAAAACAAGTTCTAGAATCTAATATACTACCGGTTCACACTCTAAGCATTAAAGATGAATGCTTTTAATTCCTACTAATCTAAGGGTGATCCTTACATTTTGGGTGGAATTTGGGTGGTAAAGGGTTTTGTGCTAGTCATATAACTTCCTATCCGTGAGACGCTTTTGTTAAGACTAATGGCCCACTCCTATATGTCATGAAAAATTTTAAATTTGGTGCCAAAATTACCCTAACCGACATTTTCTCATGGTTTATTACGCAATCACAATTGGACAAAGCAAATAATCAAGGATAAGCATAGTTTCAAAGTTCCGCTTTATTTTCCTCCCTACACTTAAACTGAACATTGTCCCCAATGTTCCCCGAAAGTATCAAAGTTATGATAAAAGAAGGTAATAAAAAACGAAAGAAACTAATACTCTCCTGATTAGCTCGGTAGGATCCGTGTAAAGTGGTGGTTAAATCCTTTCCAAGAAGAATTATTGCGTGAAAAGCTCCTCAATCTTATGTAACTTCTTCTTGATAAATTAAACCTGCACACTTGAAGAAAACAAACGAAACCTTCGCGTAAAATCGGCGGTAATAATATATATAAGACTCGATTTAAACTAGGATATAATGCTTGTGGAATGGATGTTTACAGATTTTCTAAGAAAATTAAGACCTGGAAAATTCCAAAAATTTATAAGTAGCTCGAAAACGAGAAAAAGTGATCGATGTTTTACTCCTTCCCGACGCCGTCGGTTGCAATCTGACGCCGTCAAAGTTATCCCGACAAAAACGCGTCTGCGATTTTACGGAAAATTCGGAAAATTTACATCTTTAGAATCGGAAAAATTTCGCAAAAACATCCATTATGACTCGATACAAGCATTTGACTCTAACAGACAAACATATATATCTTTTAGTTAATTGTTATTATCATGTTTACGTTTCTTTTGAAAATGTGTGTAATCCTCCCTACACTTATCCCTTATGTAAAATACCTTTATATGCAATTAAGACAAGGTTAAAAACAAAATAAAGCATTTTTACAAATTTGAACATGAGGATAAACAATTAATAAAAGATATATGACACTAACAAGCAAACAATTAAACATGGGTTGCCTCCCACGGAGCGCTTTTCTTTATTTAAGAGTCTTGTAGCTAGACTCGTAGTCGTGCCCTTACGTTTTCTCACTACCGTCCTCTTGACGGTCTCTACCGGGGGATTCCATGTTGTAGAAGTGTCCTATGATGCACCTCTCTAAGATTTCTTCCTCTTCCCAATCGGTCCTATATTTCGGTCCTAAGTTCAAACAATCCTTATAGAACCCGAAAATCTTAGCCATAACATAATCTACTCCCTTTTCCCTATCCTTATCATTCCTATAATAGACCGACAGCTTAAGTTCCTTTTCATCATTAGAGAGTGATGAAAACTTCTCAATCTTAAACGGCATTTGGTAAGCTATGTCGTCGGTCTCATCCTTGAATCGCACTACTCCTCACGAGGGGTCATAGGTCATCCCGGTGCTTTCTATGAAAGGTTTTCCTAGAATAACGTGGGACAAACTAGGGTCTATGGCCGTGCTAATATCATCCACAATTATGAAGTCCGTAGGGAACGTGAAACTACCTACATAGACGGGCAATCCCTTAACTCTACCAAGAAAATTGCACTTATCCCTAGGATTATCGGGGTCTTGCCTAGTTGGGATAGGCTTCTTCATTATCCAATTGTAGTAGGTGCTAGTCATTATGTTGATTGGGGATTTGCGATCAATGTAGGCTTTCGCCACAAAAAGGTGTCCTATGCAACATGGTATGTTAAGATTCCAAGGGTTCCCAAACTTGATTCTAGGGCTTTTCCTAACATACATGTGACGAAGGTCACGCACTAAGTGAGGGTGGCGAGATAGTTCTTCTTCCGTAGGAAATTTGTTGAAATAGTCAATGTCTACTTCATCTACTTCCTCGGGTGTTTCATTATTCACAAGCGTATGGTCCTCTTCGTCATCTGTTCTATCAGGTTTCACTAAGGCGATGGTATTGACGAATTGAACGTGCTTAGTTAGCTTGCTTGGATCCTTAATCTCTATACCTGAAGGTTTGGAAGTTGAGATAGCACTAACCTTCCTATCACTATTGGCTATGGCTTTCAAAATGTTGTCTATCTTCCTATCCATCTCGGCTTGTTGATGGTTAAAGCGGTCCGATAGCTTAGCCATTTTGGTTTCTTGGGATGCAACTAGGTTTTGCAACATCCCTTCGATGTTTTGTTGGTTAGGACCGTTAGGTGGGGGCCATGAGAAATCATTAGAGGTGAATTCTTTGGTTTGTCCCCAGTAGAAGTCGGGCTTGCTTTTCCATGCCTCACGGGTTTTATTTAAATTCCTAGGTCCGGGTGTTGTAGGGAATCTTCCTCCCGCTCCATTAATACGCGAGGATGCGTAGTCAACGGAAGCGTGTTCGGGGGATCGGGTGCTAGTGCGTGTGTTATGAGGACCACAAAACGGCTCGCACGAGGAAGAAACTTTGTTCTCATGGTGTGAAGACTTAGGATTTTCATAGGAACTCATGAGGAATTTAACTTGATCTTCAAGTTCGATCATCCTACGGTCGGAAGGTTGTGAGTTGATGGAAGGCAAGGAGATTGCCTTGACGGTTTTAGGTAGCTCACGGGGGTCATCCCAACTTTCGTTGTCGTAGAGGGCAAGGTCCTCTATTATACCCCATGATTCTTCCGCGGTGAGGTCACTAAGTTTTCTACCGCCGCTTGGTCAATAGATCGCTAGTGGGGAAGTTGACATGATCATAAAAGATTTGGACTTGGAGCCAAAGATCAATGCCGTGATGAGGACTTTATGAAGTAAGTCCTTGAATCGGGTCCATGCTTCAGAGAGATTCACCTTGACGTTGTTGGAACATCAAGATGTCATTCCTAAGCTTAGTGGTTCTCCCGGTGGGAAAAATTGAGCAAGGAAGCGAAGTAAGATCATCCCAACTTGAGATGGAGCCGGTGAAGTCGCTCAAGCCAATTACTAGCTTGGTCCCGTGAGAGAATTGGAAGAGACGCAGCGCGTGGTCTCCCAAGTAGTAGCATCAAGGTCGATGGAATCGAAAATTTTGAGAAATCCTCGATGTCGATTTGGATCTTCAAACGAAGTCCATGGAATGCACATCCGTTTTGCACCAACCGGATGGTGTCGGATCGCAGGGCCGTAGTTTGGGCTTGGTCGGGAAGCTCAATGGTGTTCCTATAGCCTAGGTGGCTTGGTCTTGAGTATTCACCAAGAGTACGGGCTCTTTGCGGGTCATTTGGTGGTGGGTTGATGAGTGATGGTTGGTTATCACCTTCCATGATGAAAAGTGATGGGTGTTACGAACAAAGGTCACGAAGAAGGGGGATAGACTAAGAGAAAGCTAAAAATGAGAAAAAAATTTACTTGATAGGAATCAAGCAAAGAACCTAAACGAGGTGGACTACTAACTAGCTATTCTATTCCCGACAAAGTGCCAAAACTTGATACGCTTACACACAAGCGCTCGGGGTCAAAGGAACTTCCTTTCGTCGAACAAGTTTTTCAACACCCCAGGCGGTGAACCTAATTGTTGTACTTGTAGTATTAGGGTAAGCCACGGTATTGATATCATTCTCTAGGGAATAGGAATGCTAGTGAGAAGTTACTACGCTAAGGTCGAGGTTGAGGAAGATTATTTTTATCTTTTTATGTTTTTAGGAAATTGAAAGGTACAAATCTCGGGTATTGGATTTGGGGGGTTGGTATTTCACCGATTAGTCTACTATTATCTAATTATATAAACTAAGGTGGTGGTAGTCTATGTCTAATTAATGTGTGCTCGTATGATAGTTTAAAGATGTGTTTACTTAGGTTTTACTACTTAATTATCTCCTATTGATGGTTGAGTTGTCACGCCTTATTCTTAGTTGCGTTGTGTGTCTAAAGTTGTAGGGTATCGTTTCTCCCTAACTCTTTGAACTTACCAAAGGGTCTCGTCTACAAAACCCACTAGGGATAATAAACTCTTACTCTAAGGCACTCTTTGGATGGTTTAGCTTACAACTACTCAGGTAATTATATTCTAAGGTTCACAAAGATGAATCAAGCGTTAAGTACACAACGAATGACCTATCGCATTACTAGGTCATTAATCAACTAAGATAAGAAACAACCAATCAATATTCAATAATTAAGTTTCATACTTCCTAAGCAAACACTCAAATAAATTAGCCGGACATGGAGAACATGCAAGCATACACACAAATAATCAAAGACATAATTGAATTGATGAAGTAAATACTTATCTTGATGTAAGATAGGGTTTGAAACCCTAAAATCTTGTACAAGACACCCTTGGTTCGGTTTTAGGTTTTACTCCACAAAGACTCTCCTAAAAGCGAAAAATTCGGATTCTATATATAATATTACATCCGCGACGGCGCCACCTTATGTTTTGTGACCGCGTGTCGCCGTTATTAGGGTTTCGTCTTGGCCACGTTAACCTTGCAACGGCGTCACCTTATGTCTGTGACGCCGTCCTCTTCGACTTCGGCGTCGTCGGGTCGCATCTAGGCCGTCCCGAGTAGCAACGGCCTACTCTTTTAAAGCCCGACGTCGTCACTTGAAAATAGGGTATTTGGCTCTTGTATCGTCACAAAATCCTCCGACGGCGCCGCAATTAACACCGACGCCATCGCCATGTTTTCGTGACTTTGAGTGTCTCGATTCGACTTTGGCCATTTTCTTCATATATCGCCTTTTCGTCCAAATAAGTGCCATTCCGACATTTGCCTTGAAGAGACCTAAAAGTGAAAAGGAACGATATTAAGTAATAACGGATACAAAAGTGATCAAATAAGGGTTAAAACGACCCCTCAAAATGGTACCTTTTAAAACCTTATCATGCATTCCGAGATCGCTAGTGAGACTACACTTGTGTAGTTAGGAATAACTAAATGATAAGAGGCATTAATTGATCAGTTTTGTATCCGTTACTACTTAATTTCGTTCCTTTTCACTTTTTAGATCTCTTGAAGGCAAATTGTTGGAATGACACTTATTCGGACGAAAAGGCGCGAGTATACGAAGAAAATGGCCAAAGTAAAAAATTGAGACACTCAAGCTGCTGGAACTGAAGGGGACGGCGTCACGGCTTAATTGCGACGCCGTCGCGACACACCTTGAGACGACTCATAGAGCAAATTGCTATTTTACAAGTGACTGCATCAGGTTTTGAAAGAGTAGGGTGTCACAACTTAGACGACCTAGATTTGATCCCGACGGCGTCAGAGGTTGAAGCCGACGATGTCACGAGCATAAGGTAACGCCGTCACAGAGTTGAAGTGGCCAAGACGAAACCATAATGGCGGCGACCTGACGGTGTAACAATTAAAGAGTGACGCCGTCGCATATTGTAACTCTATATATAGAATTCGGATTTTTAGTATTTTAGAGAGGTAGTTTTGTGGAGTAAAACCTAAACCGAACATAGTCTGTCTTAAGCGATCTTAGGTTCCATACCCTATTTTACAACAAGATAAGTGATTTACTTTATTAATACAATTCTGTCTTCAATTGTTTGTGTGTATGCTTGCATGTTTTCTATGTCCGGCTAATTTACTTGTGTGTTTGCTTAGATCTATGAAACCTAGTTATTGAATATTGATTGCTTGTCTCTTATCTTAATTGTAATTGACTTAAGAGTGCTTAAATTCATCGTTGTGTTTTTAATGCTTGATTAATCTTTGTTGAACCTTAGCTTATAGTTACTAGTGGAATTGTAGGTGATAAGGTTTTAAAAGGTACCATTTTGAGGGGTCGTTTAAGTCCTTATTTGATCACTTTTGTATCCGTTATTGCTTAATATCGTTCCTTTTCACTTTTAGGTCTCGTGAAGGCAAAATCTTTGAATGGCACTTATTTGGACGAAAAGGCGAATATATGAAGAAAATGGCCAAAGTCGGAATTGAGGCACTCGCGATTCTTTGAAGTTAGAAGGCGACGGCGTCGGTGCTATTAGCGGCCGTCCCAAAAATGTTGTGACGGGCGTAACCCAAAATTCGTATTTTCAAGTGACGACGTCTAGTTGTGGAAGAGTAGGCCGTCGCTACTCGGGCGGCCTAGATGCAATCCGACGACGTCGGTCAAGAGGACGGCGTCACGGACATAAAGTGACGCCGTCGCAAGGTTAACGTGGCCAAGACGAAACCCTATTGCGGCGACACGGCGGCGTCACTAAACATAAGGTGGCGCCGTCGCAATTGTAATCTTATATATAGAATCCGAATTTTTCGGTCTTTGTGTGGTGAGTCTTTGGGTAAAACCTAAAACCGAACCTAAGGTGTCTTGTACAAGATTTTAGGGTTTTAAACCCTATCTTACACCAAGATAAGTCTTTACTTCATTAATTCAATTATGTCTTTGATTATTTGTGTGTATGCTTGCATGTTCTCCATGTCCGCTAATTTATTTGTGTGTTTGCTTAGGAAGTATGAAACTTAATTATTGAATATTGATTGGTTGTTTCTTATCTTAGTTGATTAATGATCTAGTAATGCGATAGGTCATTCGTTGTGTACTTAATGCTTGATTCATCTTGTGAACCTTAGAATATAATTACGAGTAATTGTAGGCTAAACCATCCAAAGAGCGCCTTAGAGTAGGAGTTTATAATCCCTAGTGGGTTTGTAGACAAGACCCTTTGGTAAGTTCAAAGAGTTAGGGAGAAACGCATACCCTACAACTTTAGACTCACAACGCAACTAGGAATAAGACGTGACACTCAACCATCAATAGGAGATAAATAAGGAGTAATACAACTTAAGTAAACACATCTTTAACTATCATACGAGCACACATTAATTAGACATAGACTCCCAAAACCTTAGTTTAGATAATTAGATAATAGTAGAGTAATCGGTAGAAATACCAACCCCCCAAATCCAATACCCGAGATTCGTACCTTTCCATTTTCATAAAACATAAAAAGATAAAAAATAATCTTCCTCAACCTTAACCTTAGCGTAGTAACTTCTTACTAGCATTCCTATTCCCCAGAGAACGATATCAATACCGTGGCTTACCCTAATTACTACACTACAACGATTAGGTTCACCGCCTAGGTGTTATAAAACTTGCTCAAGAAAAGGAAGTTTCCTTGACCCGAACGACGCGTGTGGCGTTATCAAGTTTTTGGCGCCGTGTCGGAATAGAATAGCTAGTTAGTAGTCCACCTCGCTTAGGTTTCTTTGCTTGATTCCTATCAAGTAAACTTTTTTTTTCTTATTTTAGCTTTCTCTTAGTCTATCCCCTTCTTCGTAACTTTTGTTCAGAACCCCATCACTTTTCATCATGGAAGGTGATAACCCACTACCATTCATCAACCCACCACCAAATGACCCGCCAAGAGCCCGTACTCTTGGTGAATACTCAAGACCAAGCCACCTAGGCTATAGGAACACCATTGAGCTTCCCGACCAAGCCCAAACTACGGCCTTGCGATCCGACACCATCCGGTTGGTGCAAAACGGATGTGCATTCCATGGACTTCGTTCAAGATCCAAATAAGCATCCGAGGGATTTCTCAAAATCGCCGATTCCATCGACCTTGATGCTACTACTCGGGAGACCACGCTGCGTCTCTTCCAATTCTCTTTAAGGGACCAAGCTAGTAATTGGCTTGAGCGACTTCCCGCCGGCCCATCTCAAGTCGATGATCTTACCTCTCGCTCTTGCTCAATTTTTCCCACCGGGAGAACCACTAAGCTTAGGAATGACATCTTGATGTTCCAACAACGTCAAGGTGAATCTCTATACTGAAGCATGGACCCGATTCAAGGACTTACTTCATAAAGTCCTCATCACGGCATTGATCTTTGGCTCCAAGTCCAAATCTTTATGATCATGTCAACTTCCCCACTAAGCGATCCATTGACCAAGCGGTGGGTGGAAAACTTAGTGATCTCACCGCAGAAGAATCATGGGAAATAATAGAGGACCTCGCCTCTATGACAACGAAGTTGGATGACCCCGTGAGCTTCCCAAACCGTCAAGGCAATCTCCTTGCCTCCTTTCGACCGGAGGATGATCGAACTTGAAGATCAAGTTAGATTCCTCATGAGTTCCTACAAAATCCTAAGTCCTCACGACAAGTGAATCAAATCACTCTACCTTGTGAATTATGCGGTGGTCCCCATGACACTCGTGATTGCACAAGGCTCTCGAACAAGCTTTGCGGACTACGCCCATACGTGCAGACGAAGGCGGGAGATAAGTGGTACACTTTAAACCCGAACAAAACAACTTAGGAAACTCATACAACCCCTCATGGAGAAATCACCCTAACCTTAAGTGGAACCAAAACTCAAGCACACCTCAAAGCTCGTCTAGTTCGCCTACTAGGTTCAATTCTTCTAATACCGGGAACCCCCTAATCTTGAGGCAATTGCATCTAGATTTTTGTCATCCCAAGAATCTCGATTGAATAAGCTTGAAGCCGATTTTAAGCAAAAACAAAACGAGATAACAACTAAGCTTGATGCCCTCTTAAAAGCCTTCAATGAGCGGGAAGTGGGAGCACTCCCAAGTGATACCATAAAGAACCCAAAAGTGAATTCGATTGCATCGACTTCATGTTCTAGTTCACCATGGGAGAGTGCACATCCATGCCCCTCTCACCCAACGGTTCACTCGGTAAATGCTATCAAAAAGGGTTCCAAGCCATCCAAGAGATACCAAGGCCCAAGCACCTTTGGTAAAGCCTACTCTTGAGAAACCCGTCGACAAGAATCCACACCTAGTTTAGAGGAGGAGTACAAGGAACTCCATCAAGAAAACCGATTCTTGAAGTCTTAGCTCATGCACCTTATTATAATGCTTTAAAAGAAAAATATGAGTTAGAACTTAGGCTTGGAAAACATGGGTCCGCTTTGTGCGAAACAACTTACCTAAGAAGCTAGACGATCTGGGCTATTTACTCTTCCGTGTAGACTTGGAACTTCCAAACCACTCAATGCTCTAGCCGATTTAGGATCATGCATCAATCTTGTTCCGTTGTCCTTCCATAGAAGCCTTAACTTAGGTAAAATTGAACCAACGAAACCATCTTAGGTCTAGCGACGGTAGTATAGCACGTCCGGTAGGAATAATAAAGGACATGGTAGTACATGTAGGAGAGTTGACTCTTTTGGCCGACTTTCATGTGCTAGACATGAATAAGGACCCGACATGCCCATTACTAGTTGGAAGAGGATTTTAGTCATCGGTAGTGCCATCATCGATTGTAAGATGTCCAAAATAGTGGTAGGGAGGGAGTGCTAGATCCGCTTACGATGTTAAAAAGCATACATACTACAAGGATGAGGAAATCCCACAAGAAATAGGGTTGGATAGAGAGCCTTCTAGATATGGACCTTGGATTGATAAGAACATCATAGGCCCCAAAGACCTTTTACCTAGATAAAGCCTTTGCTAGTGCAAAGAACTTTCCAAGAACAAGAATTGGCTAGGGATATAGAAGTGAACCCGCTCGAGGACGCCTTAGTATTTAGGAAGATGACCGAGTTCCTAGGGGCTTGCCGTTAACCTTGTCATGAATAAGTGGATAGTTGAGAAATCGAACACAAGTGGGATTGGAATAGACCGCCTAGTGATGGTAATGGAAGGTGGCACATTAGGATACAAATCTATGATCCCGATGGTGAGATGTTTGAAAAGGCATATTTAACCGAACGTACTACTAGGAAATTGAATGATAAGTTTGATCCTTACGACATTGTTGAGGATAGACTTACGATATCGATGCGTAGGAGTACGACTATGAGTCTAGCTACCGACTCTAAATAAAGAAAAGCGCTTCGTGGGAGGCAACCCATGTTTAATTGTTTGCTTGTTAGTGTCTTATATCTTTTATTAATTTTTATCCTCATGTTTAAATTTGTAAAATGCTTTATTTTGTTTTTAACCTCGCCTTAATTGCATATAAAGGTATTTTACATAAGGGATAAGTGTAGGGAGGATTACACGTTTTCAAAAGAAACGTAAACATGAGAATAACAATTAACTAAAAGATATTTATGTTTGTTTGTTCGAGTCAAATGCTTGTATCGAGTCATAATGGATGTTTTTGCGTAAATTTTTCCGATTCTAAAGATGTAAATTTTCCGAATTTTTCCGTAAAATCGCGCACCGCTTTTTGTCGGGATAACTTTGACGGCGTCAGATTGCAACTGACGACGTCGGGAAGGAGTAAAACATCGATTACTTTTTCTCGTTTTACGAGCAATTTATAAATTTTGGAAATTTTCGTGTCTTAATTTTCTTAGAAATTCAGTAAACATCCATTCCACAAGCATTATATCCTAGTTTAAATCGAGTCTTATATATATTATTACCACCGATTTTACGCGAAGGTTTCGTTTGTTTTCTTCAAGTGTGCGGGTTTAGTTTGTCAAGAAGAAGTTACATAAGATTGGAAGGAGCTTTTCACGCAATAATTCTTCTTGAAAAGAATTTAACCACCACTTTACACGGATCCTACCGAGCTAATTAGGGAGTATTAGTTTCTTTCATTTTAATTACCTTCTTTATCATAACTTTGATACTTTCGGGAACATTGGGGACAATGTTCGGTTTAAGTGTAGGGAGGAAAATAAAGCGGAACTTTGAAACTATGCTTATCCTTGACTATTTTCTTTGTCCAATTGCACTTTTGTAATAAACCATGAGAAAATGTCGGTTAGGGTAATTTTGGCACCAAATTTAAAATTTTTCATGACATATAGGAGTGGGCCATTAGTCTTAACAAAAACGTCTCACGGATAGGAAGTTACATGACTAGCACAAAAACCCTTTACCACCTAAATTCCACCCAAAATGTGAGGATCGCCCTTAGATTAGTAGGAATTAAAGCATTCATCTTTAATGCTTAGAGTGTGAACCGGTAGTATATTAGATTCTAGAACTTGTTTTGTGATGCATTCCGAGATCGCAAGTGAGGCTACACTTGTGTAGTTAGGAATAACTAAATGATAAGAGGCATTAGGATAACCCTTGTTTGATACCGCAATATAATTACTTCTTCCACATCGGTTGAGTAATTCCCCACACCCTTTGCGTTGTACTCATCTTTAGTACACGATACCCTAGTTAACCCCTCGAGCCTATCCTTTTCGCGGTTCTCGTGATGTTTGGTTTTCCGAATATCAATGAAGAGCATTGTTTACACCCCACCCCAAATATACACCCAAATCGCCTTAGCCTACCCCTTATGCACTCACTTTTAGTGCAAATGTTTGTTATCACCCTAAACCCTTAGTTCAATTATCTAGTTGCTTGCATAAGTTGCTAAGTCGAGTCATATCTTTTGTATACATTTTTGGGATGATTGGGATTCATGGGAAAAGTTAAAGTTTATGAAATGACGGGAATGGAACGTTAAATTCAAATTCCCTTTGTTTGCATAATAATGTACCCCAAGTGTTTTGATCTTTTCAATTCGGGTCAAATTAGTGTTAGAGTAATAAAAAACTCAAGTGTAGGGATATGCCTATAAATCCCTAGTATTTTGATGTTATCGTAGAGGATGGTAGAGTAAAAGTGTATGAAAAAAAAAAAATCGAAAAAGAATAGAAAAAGAAAAAAGAAAAAAATATAGAGTGTGAAAAAAAAAAAAAAAAAAAAAAAAAAAAAAAAAACATGTGCTACCATCCTACATCTATCCTTTAAATTTATGTTTATTTATTTCATTATCTAGAGTTTAGAGTGTCGAGTCTTGGCTTAGCAATGCCATTCTTCATATGCGCTAACATAAAGATTTTTGACTTACCACCACTAAATAGCCTATCCCACCAAACCCTTATTTCCTACCGTAAGCCTAACATTACAACCCTTTAAAGACCTCTTTGATAGTCTTTCCTAGGTGCTTACGCCAAAGTGATGAAGGTTTGATCTATTCTCGAAGCCTATGGTAATCTATGTACTAGGACCGGTTAATGAGTGTTTATCTTCCATTTCCTATTTTGTTATACTTCATATATACACCGAGAGAGATGTGAGTATCCAAACACCCCATGTGAGGTGCTAGTATGTAATTTCTGTGCTTGTTATGACTTTTATGGGCTTATATGTGTTGTGGACCGTTTTGAATTAATGCTTCATGACCCCTAACTTATAAATTAATTGGCTAAAAGCACATTTGTTTGAGGACAAGCAAATAACAAGTGTAGGGATATTTGATAAGGTTTTAAAAGGTACCATTTTGAGGGGTCGTTTAAGTCCTTATTTGATCACTTTTGTATCCGTTATTGCTTACTATCGTTCCTTTTCACTTTTTAGGTCTCGTGAAGCAAAATGCTGGAATGACACTTATTTGGACGAAAAGGCGCGAATATATGAAGAAAATGGCCAAAGTCGGAATCGAGGCACTCACGATTCTTTGAAGTTAGAAGGCGACGGCGTCGGTGCTATTGGCGGCCGTCCCAAAATGTTGTGACGGGCCGTAACCCAAAATTCGTATTTTCAAGTGGCGACGTCTAGTTGTGGAAGAGTAGGCCGTCGCTACTCGGGCGGCCTAGATGCAATCCGCACGACGCCGGTCAAGAAGGACGGCGTCACGGACATAAGGTGGCGCGTCGCAAGGTTAACGTGGCCAAGACGAAACCCTAATGCCGGCGACACGACGGCGTCACTAAACATAAGGTGGCGCCGTCGCAATTGTAATCTTATATATAGAATCCGAATTTTTCGGTCTTTGTGTGGAGAGTCTTTGGAGTAAAACCTAAAACCGAACCTAAGGTGTCTTGTACAGATTTTAGGGTTTTAAACCCTATCTTACACCAAGATAAGTCTTTACTTCATTAATTCAATTATGTCTTTGATTATTTGTGTGTATGCTTGCATGTTCTCCATGTCCGGCTAATTTATTTGTGTGTTTGCTTAGGAAGTATGAAACTTAATTATTGAATATTGATTGGTTGTTTCTTATCTTAGTTGATTAATGATCTAGTAATGCGATAGGTCATTCGTTGTGTACTTAATGCTTGATTCATCTTTGTGAACTGTAGAAAACTAGAAGGGGGGTTGAATAGTTTACCGATTAAAAACTTTGTTTTGAAACTTATAGAAAGATCAATTGATATTGATCTTAAGTATGTTAATGAAATATGCAAGCAATATGTAATAAGTAAATAAGGAAAGAAATGATCAAACCACAACAAGTTGTTTATAGTGGTTCGGCCTACAAGGACTCTTTTTCCTTGCCCTACTCCACTCCCCGAGTCTCACACTCGAGAGTTTAACTTCACTAGTCAACAAGCTCCTTTCACCGGCGGAGAAAACCTTTACACTTCGCTTACACTATTTCCGACACTAAGCTAGATGTCGAGTTCTTTCCAAGGGTACAACAACTCCCACACA
The DNA here is from genome assembly GCA_022545495.1 of Chrysanthemum lavandulifolium. Taxonomy (NCBI): domain Eukaryota; kingdom Viridiplantae; phylum Streptophyta; class Magnoliopsida; order Asterales; family Asteraceae; genus Chrysanthemum; species Chrysanthemum lavandulifolium. The sequence continues at coordinate 7,192,155 of CM040246.1, read as the reverse complement.
CAAATGTATTTTGAGGACTAAAATACTAACCACTCACACTCACAAGATTATGATGGTTTGATACAACAACCAAGTATGAATCAACACTAGATCATACAACACTAAACAAACAAGACTTCCAACTTCTCGTTGAAGCTTGAATATGACTTGATCTTCTTTGCTACAAAAGAGATCACTAATATGATATGTAACTGAGTTAGAAAGGTTAGAGAGAAGATATGTATGAGAGTATGTTAGAAAGGGATAAGAAACTACTTGGCTTGGCATTGCTATTTATAGCCAAATTGACGGAGCGCCCACGGACCGCGGACCCCTAAAGGGTTCCGCCTGTACCATTTTGGTACCGCCGGTCCGACAACAAGATATCAAATCTTGCTTAAAGTCAACTCAATCTAAGAGATTGTGCAAGATATGGAGAGTATAAATCTTCACAAAATATCTAATGAAATCTACAAATGATTCCCATGATGTAATACATGATGTCAAAATGTTGTATTACTATTAATAGAAATATGCAATGCTTAAGTAGTGTTTGGTTTTAAGAACCTAACACATTCTACAAACTACTATCATACATAATGATTAGAGTCATATCAAGATGTTACTAATCATAAATGTAAATGCTTGAATGATGAATATATTGTTTAAGAAAGCTTGTTTTAATATCTAATAAACTTGACAAGCTTTAAGCTTTTATAAATTAAATTTACTTTTGTCGTTAACAAAACTTAGGCAAAGATCAAAAATATAAATAACGTTTAATGACGATATTTGTATTAACAATCTCCCCCTTTTTGTTGAGGACAAAATATAAATTTTATTTTTATAAAAGAAACAAAGTTTGTACAAGAGTTATAAAAATATTAGTTTTAGAACTTGAAAAGGAAATGATAATGTAAGTGTATGAAATTTGACTTTTATGAAAGTCAAAGGATTCACTAGTTGATGCATGATGTTGACTTTTCGTAAAGTCAGTGTGCGCTTTGACTTTTTAAGAAAAGTCAAGTATTACCAATGAGGGTTCTGTTTGACTTTTAGAAAGTCAATTGTATGCGCTTGACTTTTTCGGAAAAGTCAAATATAAATAATTTCAAGTTCTATATTTTCTCCCTTTTGTCTCAACAAAAGAAGAGGCTATCTTGAATGTAATGAGCCCGAGCTTATTATCTCCCCTTGTTCAAAGCTCCCCTAAATTGGGTGCTTTAATGGGAAGATACATGGATTGTGAAAATAAAGCTACAAAAAAATTTGTTAGTAATAATGATCATTCACAAGCATTTCCAAACACTATGTAATGACACCAACAACATAATAAACAACATTCATTTGTTAAAATTTTCATGAGTAAAGATCATGAAAAGAGAACACAATGATGTGTTTCTAGTACAAGAGAAAAGAAAAAAAAAAAAAAATATTTATCCTAAAACAAAAACAAATAAAAGACTATTCTAAAACCATCCTAAAGAGATGGTGGATGGGAAAGAGCGTTGAGACGCTCAAGAATGTGGTTGAGGATGAACCTCATTTCGCCGTGGAAGTCATGGACCATAATCCGGTCCGTTCACGGTTTGACCCGCTTGCTCACAAGTTGAGCAACCGTGCCTTGGAGGGTAGAAAGTTTGCGGAGGTTGTGGTGGTGGAATGGTTGATGTGTTGGTGGTGTTGGGGATGTTTGGAGTGGTCATGATGGATGCAAGCAAAGCACTTTGCATTTGCATTGTCTCACTTAAGTGAGAATCCACCATGCCTTTGAATTGGTGGAGGTTGTGGAGTTCGGCTTGATCTCCTCTCTAGTGGGATTGTCATCCCACATGCTCTCCTGAATGTCCTCAATATGAGGGACATTGATGATGGAAGTGGATGATCCCGTATAAAGGACCATGAATGTCCTTGTGAATGGGGTGGAAAAGGAGAGGTCTTGGCCCTAATGGGCGTTTGGGTCAATGGATGACCGAGGTGATTCATGAGCGATTCGCTCAATGGTGCCAAATGATGGCAATGGGGTGGATGACTTGGCCTAGAGGCAAGTCTTCCAAGTCCTCGAGGAAAGGATTTGGTGATGTTGGTGGAGTGAAAATAACTCCATGGGAGTGAGAGGGAGACCTTGGTGAAGGTGGTGAGGTGTTTTGGATGTTTGGATGGGTGCCGGTGGAGGTGAAGTAGGTGCTTTTGATGGTGGTGGAGTGGTGATCACAATGTGTGATGAAGTGGGTGTGGCCAAGGTAAGGTGTGTATCATCTCTAATGGGAGATGAGATTGTAAGTGGTGAGGAGTCGGATGATGAGCTAAGATGAGTAAGACAACAAGGCCTTACGCTAATTCTAGCGGTTTTCTTGCAAGGTTTTGGTGATGATTTGGTCATTTTTAACTTGGGTTTTGATTTGCTAGATAGTAATGAGAATGAGAAAGGTGTGAGGATGATCATGGTAAAGCCTTTCAATTTATAGAGGTTTAAAAATGTTGAGAGATGTGTTTGATTTGATGTTGAACCATTGAAGAGATGAGGTTCCTCATGATTTGGAAGTGGGTTGAATGCTAGTCATATCACCCAAGTCAATCCATTCAAAGAAGATGGAGTGAAGAAGAAAAGATATGCAATAAATGTGTTCTAGTGAGTGGAATTTCCTAATATTCAGATTACCACGGATTTGAAGGTACCAAAATTTTGGTTCCTTCCTTTATGCCAAAGGGCTCCTTGGGTGGATTTTTCAAATTTTTGAATTTTGGTGGAAATGGATTTCTTACATCCTTTAGTGAATAATACTAGTTCTAATAACAAGATAAACTAGTTAAGATTGGTTTATGAGTGATGGAAGATAATTTGGAATTACGAAAGAGTCGAAATTGAAAAGTTACCCGGAGGATCCACGGCACCAAAATCATACATGACGGAACCCAAAAAGGGTGCCGTCTGTCCGCTATCTCTGATGATATGGCGGTACCAAAATTCATAAAGGACGGTACCAAAATAAGGGTGCCGTCTGATCCGTGGAGTGCTGAAATTTGGACAGAAAGTTTCCTAAAAACTGAAATTTCCGAAATCTGAAAAATTTTCTCAAAACCTGTTATACTAAACATTTCTAGTTAGGAAAAGTAAATAACACATATGCAAACACATTGGAGCATAGATTAAGAGCAAGGCTTAGTGATTTTCACAATATAGTGAAAATGGGTAAAATTTGATAGCATACTTGTGCTACCCCCCTGCATGAGATTGTTAGCATACACCATTGTTTCAAGTTATATTGTCATCCTACATAATAAAAACAACTAAATAGTATCAAACATTAACGATAATGCATTGTTCCAAACACTCCTTAAAGTACCCTTATTTGTCCAACTTCTTGTAAATCTTGGTCATCATCCTACCAAGGCACTTGAACATTCCCTTAGTTTGCTTGAATTCACCGATTCATTCTCAATTTCGGGAAGAGATGTGTAATACTCTTGAGGTGGAAGACGAGAGCTTGGAAGACCATCCTCGGAGCTATTTGATGATGATGATGAAGGAGTTGGAGGTTTAGCTCTCTTGCCTTTAGTCTTAGCAACTCGAGCATCACTCAAGGGCACAAAGATGTGAGGGATGAGATCATATTGAAGGTGCATCCCTTTTGGGGTTGGTGGAATTGGAGCGAAGTTTCTATATAGACGGGTGAGAAGCATCCCGTATGGAAGAGCAACGGATCCTTGAGTTGGGATATCAATCATTCTCCTAGCTATGTAGTAGGCTAAGTTGAATGGTTGTCGGGTGGACAAGTTGTAAAGCATGTGACAAAGACAAGCGTTTATGTGATCCCTATTTCCTATGGTGCTAATGACGTTTGCTCTAAGTAACTCCTCCCATTTCTTGAATTCGTGCTTGAGTTCATTGAGCTCCATTCCATATGGATCTCGGTCTACCTCTTTTCCCTTTCGGGTGACTCGGGTCGTATCCGTTTTTGGGTTAAAAAGGTGTTCACGGATGACATCCTTATCGGCTAAACGGGTTATGTAGGGGAGAGAGCGGTCATTGATTGTATCAAGGGCGGTGAGTGACCACTTATCCGTGTAGACACAAGTTCCCCGGTTTGGAATTCCTAGTACTCTAGCAAAGTCACTTAAAGTGATGGTGAAGTCATTTTGGTTGATTCTAAAGCTAAGACAAAACTCATCATCTTCATCACTAAAACCGGTCACACTAGCATAGAATTCTAATACGAACCTAGGACAAATTGGTTCATCAATGTCAAGAAGACAATCGAATTGAATGGCGGCTAGTTCTTCACGAAGATTGGTATGCTCAAGGAAGGATGAGTGAATGGTTCTACCCTCGTGGAAATACCTTGATTCTAGACCCTAAATATTTCTACTTGTTCCTTGGTGAGTCCTTTGGTTTTGTGGTGTTTGGGAATGTAGTTAAGAGTGTCTTTGTGATCATAGAATCTTGCGGCTACCATGGTTATTCCTAAGGATAAGAATTAACATGTTAAAAATGAAAATGAATTTTAATATTTTTGATTCTAGTGTGTGCCTATATGAAAACGATTTGGAGTTGCGGTTATCTCGACTCATTTTATGCACAAAATGGTTTTAGTGGAGTGTTTGGCAAATACCATGAGATAACCCAAATGCTCCTAATTCAATGTGGCTATATTTGAATATACCCGGGAGTGCATATTAGTTATGCAATGCCTTTAGTATTCAAGAGCATGCAAGTGATGAAAATTCTAACGTTTCTATTTGTATTAGCAATGAAAAATGTTTTCCTATAAGTGAGAAGTTTTTTTTTCAAAACTTTTGACATGGGGTGTTTGGTTGTTTGAATAAGGCCTTATATTTATTATCTATCAATTAGTGGGAAACATGATTTGTTTATGCAATATGATAATGTAGTACCTAATTTGAATGACTAGTTATGCAATTTGCCAATTGAATTCATATTTGGTATAAAAGCATACATAAAACCCCATGTAATGATTTGTGATAGTTTTGTGCATAAATAAGAATCCTAGACTCGAATTAAGAGATGAAATGTAGTTAGGATACTTACAATGATGTTATCTTCATGATTAGTGAGTGGGAAGATGACAATAATGTGCTTGGTTTAAGTTTTACACGCTTTGGTAAAGTGGGTTGTGAGGAAGAAGATGTTATGTATAAAATCGTTTTGTACAGAGACACCACGGACCGCACGGCACCAAATTTTTGGTTCCGTCCGTGTGGTCGCTTGGTGCCGTGGCTACATGATGAGCGTATACAAGGCTAAATTGTTTTGGTTTGACTATTCTAAAGTTTTAGGCTATGTTTATCCTACATGTTTGGTTCCATTAACCCTAAACCAAGTCTAAGGAGATTAAAAGGTTCTCGCTTAAGAGGTTTAGTAAGGATGTCGGCAATGTTGTCTTGGAGGATACTTTCTCGATTGAAATGTTTCCTTTTGAACATTGTCGCGAAGAAAGTGATGACGGATTTCAATGTGCTTAGTACGAGCATGTTGAACGGGATTCTTGCTGAGATCGATGGCTCCTTTGTTGTCGCAGTATCACAATGTCGTTGAGATGAATTCCGTAGTCACGAGAGCTTGCTTCATCCAAAGAGCTTGTTGACATGCTTTTCCTACCGAGACGATTCTCGCTTCAAGAGTAGAGATGGCTAAAGTCGTTTGCTTTTTGCAAACCATGAGGTGAGACAATGTCCAACAAAAGTGCAAATACCACTTGTACTTTTCTATCGACATAATCACCGGCATGATCCGAGTCGGCATACACTATGGTTTCTATACCCGTTCCTTTGGGATACCATAATCCTAAACATGTTGTTCCCTTAATATATCTAAAATCCTTTTAATGCTTCTAAGTGTGATGCCTTTGGGTTTTCTTGAAAGCGAGCACATAGACAAACACTAAACATAATGTCGGGTCTACTAGCCGTAAGATAGAGTAGGCTACCAATCATTCCTCTATATTTAGTGTTATCTACGGATTCACCTTCTTCGTCCTTGGTGAGTTTAGTGTCCAAGACATGGGTGTTTTAGTTGGTTTGGAATCTTCAAGACCAAATTTCTTAAGCATGTCTTTTATATATTTAGATTGGTTAAAGAAAATACCATCTTCTAGTTGTTTAATTTGAAGTCCTAGAAAGAAGTTTAACTCACCCATCATACTCATTTCAAACTCGTCATGCATGATTTTAGAGAAATCATTACATAGTTCTTGACAAGTTGATCCGAATATAATGTCATCAACATATATTTGAACAATAATAATTTGCGATTCTTTTTCTTAGTAAAAGAGTATTATCTACTAATCCCATAGTATATTTGTTATCAATAAGAAAAGTCTTAAGACGGTCGTACCAAGCTTTAGGTGCTTGTTTAAGGTCAGATAATGCTTTCTTGAGTTTGAAGACATGATGTGGTTTCTCAAAGTCGGTAAAACCGGGAGGTTGAGCAACATACACTTCTTCGTTAATAAACCCATTAAGAAAAGCACTTTTAACATCCATTTGAAATAATTTGAAATCATAAGCACATGCATAAGCAAGTAATATTCTAATAGATTCAAGTCTAGCTACCGGTGCATAAGTTTCATCATAGTCAATTCCTTCTTGTTGATTATAACCTTGTGCAACAAGCCTAGCTTTGTTTCTAGATACTATACCATTTTCGTCCATTTTGTTTCGAAAGACCCATTTTGTTCCAATTATAGTTTGATCTTTAGGTTTTGGAACTAGTTTCCAAACATCATTTCTAACGAATTGGTTTAATTCTTCTTGCATGGCCATCACCCATGATTCATCTTTTATTGCTTCATTTATGGTCTTTGGTTCAATGGTGGATACAAAACAAAAATGATTACTTTGATTTTGAGCTTGTGATCTTAAGGTTCTTTGATTAAGTTTTCCTATGACCTTTTCTAATGGATGACTTTTAGATTCTTTTATGTTGATAATTTCCTTATTTAATGGTTCATCTTCCTTGTTATTATTAATTTGACTTTCAATTATTTGACTTTCAACTAAGTCATCATCTACCAAAGGTGATGTCTTAGAGGAGGTGGACTTTCGTCAAATGTTATGTTCAACGATTCCTCGACTATCATTGTTTCTTTATTTAGGACAATGTAAGCTTTACTAGTTTGAGAGTAACCAAGAAAACACCTTCATAAGACTTTGGGTCAAACTTGGTGAGATAATCCTTAGTGTTAAGAATAAAGCATTTGCAACCAAAGACTTTAAAATATCCTAATGTTGGCTTTTACCTTTATAAAGTTCATATGGTGTTTTGTTTAGGAAAGGACGATTAGGACTCTATTTAAAATATACGTAGAAGTATCAACGGCATTGCACCAAAACTTTTGAGGAATGTTTTGTTCATTAAGCATTGTTCTACTCATTTCTTGAATTGTTCTATTTTTACGTTCTACTACTCCGTTAGATTGAGGTGTTCGTGGAGCGGAAAAGTTATGTGTTATACCATTTGTATCACAAAAGTTTCCAAATTGAGTTTCGTTGTCAAATTCACGACCATGATCCGTTCGGATCGACACAATTTTGACGCCTAGAAGATTTTGAATTTTCTTGCTAAGTATTTCAAATTTATCAAAAGCTTCATTTTTGGTTTTCAAAAATAATGTCCAAGTAAACCTTGAGTAATCATCTACTATGACCAAAGTGTATAAGTTGCCTCCATAGCTTCTTATAGCGGATGGTCCAAACAAATCCATATGTAATAATTCTAGACACTTAGATGTAGATATCATATTTTTAGATTTGTGACTACTATGTGTTTGTTTACCAATTTTGCAAGCGTCGCAAAAGTGTTGGTCATATTTTAGTTTTGGCAAATTCTAACTAACTCTTTTGAGGATAGGTTTTGTATAAGTCTCATATTAGCATGACCTAAGCGCCTATGCCAAAGAGATGAGCTATCGCCTAATGTTGTTAGGCAAAGTTTGTCATTATATGTTTTATCTATTTTCATGACGATATGTTATTTTTCCTAACTCCTTTAGCTATGGTGATACCATCTTTTAGTATTTTACTACCATTTTCATCAAATAGTACTTTATACTTTTTATCACATAGTTGACTAATACTAAGTAGATTAAATCCTAACCTATCCACATGAGCAACATTTTCAATGGTTAGAGTTATGAGCAATCGTACCTTTGCCAATGATTTTGCTTTTGAGATTGCTACCGAAGTGACATTACCTCCGCCATACTCTTGGTATGATGAGAAGAGACTTTGTTGCCCGTCATGTGTCGTGAGCATCCACTATCTTTTATCCATTCATCGGGTTCCAATCCAACTTTCAAACATACCTAAGAAGCGAATAACTCAAACATTTGGTCCCCAATATCTCATGGGTCCGTTTGGGTTAAACATACCATTTATTTGATTCATGTATGGAAATGATGGATAAGGGTTCCATGACATGTAATCTGGAGTTTGATATGGTCTAGGAAAGTTTTGATTCCAACCGTTGTGTTGGTAGTTATGTTGAACGTTGTGGTTGCTCTTAGGAAAGGGGCGTTTGGCAAAAGGAGTTTTATGTCGTTGTTGAGTAGTTTTTGATCTAAATTCATTTTTAATAAGTCCTATTCCTGATATAATGGCTGGTTTTAGTTTAACATTATCATTGGTTTTCTTTGTTATTTTAACAAATTCAAGACGGTCCAGTGCGAAACATTCTGTCATTGAAGTACCATGTACTGCTTTTAGACAACGGACGGAACCCTTTTTGGTTCCGTCTCGTCCGTCTTGTCTGACAAAGCACAGATTTGATGTAATGTTCGTCTTTTTCGGCCGCTTTGTTTTGACTCTTAGGTATTAAAACTTCATTAAACCCTAGCCCATTCATGTCTCCCGGTGTTTTATGGATTTTAACTATTTCATCGGCAATAGCGATGTTTTTGTTAAACCTTTTAAACTTAGAATTATTTTCTATTAAAACTTCTTGTGTGAGCTTTAGTTTTTCTATTTCAAGATTTAGCTCTTGACATGATTTACAATCATTGTCATTTGCTTTTCCTTTTTCAAGTCGTTTAGCTTTTTCTTTTAACTCATATACCTCATTTTCCAAAAACTCCTTTTTAGTTTTTAGAAATTTATTTTTAGTTATGATTTTTAGACTTAGCTCACACAATTGATTATATTGTTTTTGCAAGGTTGACTCATGTGCCATTAGAGCGATCTCTTCCTTGCTTGATTCTTCATCGTCTTCACTATCACTCCAAGCACCGCTTACAAAAGCTCGTTGAGTTTTGCTCTTAGGTGGCTTGGGACATTCTCCTATGAGATGATTTGCATCACCACATCTAAAACACTTTCTTTCACCTTTGATCTTCTTATCATCCCGATCTTTTCGGAATGGCTTCTTTTCTTCTCGAGGTTGTCTTACAAACTTTCCTCTTCTTCTAAAGAACTTCTTGAAATCTCTAACGGCCATGGCATACTCCTCATCTTCACTATCGGAACAAGATTCACCATCATCGCTGATTCCGCCTTTGCTTTAAGAGCAACGGATTTGATCTTCTCCTTTCTTCCTTTGATGATCTCGAATCTTTCTCCATTACCATTTCGTGAACTTTGAGGTTGCCAATTAGCTCGCCTAGTGACATTATTGAGAGATCTTTTGATTCTTCAATAGCGGTCACTTTAGCTCTCCATTTGGGATGGAGTGCTCTAAGAAATTTCGACAAAGTTCTTACTACGAAAAGATTCGTCAAGTGCTTTAAGTGATGTAATGATAGTGTTAAACGAGCAAAGCCACAATCAATGGTTTCATCTTCGGGGATAACAAATTGTTCATATTGTTGAACAAGAAGATCAATTTTGTTATCCTTGACTTGTGAATTACCTTGATGTGTAACAATTAAAGATTCCCAAATATCTTTAGCGGTTTCACACATAAAAATTCTTTCATATTCTTTTCTAGGTAAAGCATTATAAAGCATCATTTTAGCTTCATTATTTTTAGCAACTAATTTCTTTTGTTCATCAACGGAAATATCTTTTGTTGTAGAACTAAAATCTCCTTTAACAATAATAAACCAAAGATCTATATCTTTTGATTTTACATATGTTTCAAACGGTTTTCCAATAGATAAATCCATTGGTTTCAAAGAGTGGTGGTCTTTGCATAGATTGCCCTTCTTTAAAGTTTTCGAATCCATGGATCGTTTCAAGTTTATAAAATACAAGTTATTTTAGAAATTCTTGAGCAACGAGGCTCGTACCAATTGTAGAAAACTAGAAGGGGTTGAATAGTTTACCGATTAAAAACTTTGTTTTGAAACTTATAGAAAGATCAATTGATATTGATCTTAAGTATGTTAATGAAATATGCAAGCAATATGTAATAAGTAAATAAGGAAAGAAATGATCAAACCACAACAAGTTGTTTATAGTGGTTCGCCTACAAGGACTCTTTTTCCTTGCCCTACTCCACTCCCGAGTCTCACACTCGAGAGTTTAACTTCACTAGTCAACAAGCTCCTTTCACCGCGGAGAAAACCTTTACACTTCGCTTACACTATTTCCGACACTAAGCTAGATGTCGAGTTCTTTCCAAGGGTACAACAACTCCCACACACAAATGTATTTTGAGGACTAAAATACTAACCACTCACACTCACAAGATTATGATGGTTTGATACAACAACCAAGTATGAATCAACACTAGATCATACAACACTAAACAAACAAGACTTCCAACTTCTCGTTGAAGCTTGAATATGACTTGATCTTCTTTGCTACAAAAGAGATCACTAATATGATATGTAACGAGTTAGAAAGGTTAGAGAAGATATGTATGAGAGTATGTTAGAAAGGGATAAGAAACTACTTGGCTTGGCATTGCTATTTATAGCCAAATTGACAGAGCGCCCACGGACCGCGGACCCCTAAAGGGTTCCGCCTGTACCATTTTGGTACCGCCGGTCGACAACAAGATATCAAATCTTGCTTAAAGTCAACTCAATCTAAGAGAGATTGTGCAAGATATGGAGAGTATAAATCTTCACAAAATATCTAATGAAATCTACAAATGATTCCCATGATGTAATACATGATGTCAAAATGTTGTATTACTATTAATAGAAATATGCAATGCTTAAGTAGTGTTTGGTTTTAGGAACCTAACACATTCTACAAACTACTATCATACATAATGATTAGAGTCATATCAAGATGTTACTAATCATAAATGTAAATGCTTGAATGATGAATATATTGTTTAAGAAAGCTTGTTTTAATATCTAATAAACTTGACAAGCTTTAAGCTTTTATAAATTAAATTTACTTTTGTCGTTAACAAAACTTAGGCAAAGATCAAAAATATAAATAACGTTTAATGACGATATTTGTATTAACATGAACCTTAGAATATAATTACCTGAGTAATTGTAGGCTAAACCATCCAAAGAGCGCCTTAGAGTAGGAGTTTATAATCCCTAGTGGGTTTGTAGACAAGACCCTTTGGTAAGTTCAAAGAGTTAGGGAGAAACGCATACCCTACAACTTTAGACTCACAACGCAACTAGGAATAAGACGTGACACTCAACCATCAATAGGAGATAATTAAGGAGTAATACAACTTAAGTAAACACATCTTTAACTATCATACGAGCACACATTAATTAGACATAGACTCCCACAACCTTAGTTTAGATAATTAGATAATAGTAGAGTAATCGGTGAAATACCAACCCCCCAAATCCAATACCCGAGATTCAGACCTTTCCATTTTCATAAAACATACAAAGATAAAAATAATCTTCCTCAACCTTAACCTTAGCGTAGTAACTTCTTACTAGCATTCCTATTCCCCTAGAGAACGATATCAATACCCGTGGCTTACCCTAATTACTACACTACAACGATTAGGTTCACTGCCTAGGGTGTTATAAAACTTGCTCGAAGAAAAGGAAGTTTCCTTGACCCCGAACGACGCGTGTAGCGTTATCAGTAGGCTAGATATCCAAAGATAACCTTAGTGTTAAGTTTATGAATCCTAGAGATTTCGTAGTCATTAACCTTAGGTAGCTTCAAAGAGTTAGGGATAAAAGCACACCCTACGACCTTAGAAGACACAACGCGTTAAGAATAAGGACGTGACAATTCAACCATCAATTGGAGATAAATAGGGAGTAATAACATCTAAGTAAACACATCTTTAAATCATCATAAGAGCACACAACAATAGACATAGACTACACTCACCTTAGACTAGATAATTAGATAATTACCCCCCAAATCCAATACCCCGAGATTCGTACCTTTCCATTTTCTAAAAAAACATAAAAAAGATAAAAAATAATCTCTCTCAACCCCAACCTTAGCGTAGTAATTTCTCACTAGCATTCCTATTCCCCTAGAGAACGATATCAATTCCTGAGGCTTACCCTAATACTACACTACAACGATTAGGTTCACTGCCTAGGGTGTTGAAAAACTTGCTCGACGAAAAGGAAGTTCCTTTGACCCCGAACGCGCGTTGTAAGCGTATCAGTTAGCCGTACACAGTGTCGAAATGCTAGGTCATATGCGCTTAATGAAAGGGATGCTACTATCCGTGATCATTACGGTTTACTTAGGTCATATGCTAAGGCATTAGTGGACTCAAATGAAGGTAGTACAGTTAAGGTAGGTGTCACGGTTAATCCTGATGAGAAGACTTATTTTGACAAATTTTACGTGTGTTTTAGTGGGTTGAAAGAAGGTTGAAAAATAGGTTGTCGTAGGATACTAGCTTTGGATGGATTTTTTTTTTAAAACCAAACACTAGGGAGATATTAACTGCAGTTGGTAGGGACGGCAATAACCACATTTTTCCCGTGGCATGGGCTGTGGTGACGGTGGAGAATAAAGACAATTGGAGTTGGTTTTTACAGTTGTTGGGTGACGATTTGGATATTCCAAGTGGACAAGGTTTGACGATAGTGTCTGACCAACACAAGGTATCTGTCAATACACTTTATAATAATCAGGTTCAAATGTTGATATATATGATATGCATACTAATCAATGTTGTTGTTACACTTGGATCAGGGACTGATTGAAGCAGTGAAAGAGGTGATGCCTTTAACAAAGCATCGTCAATGTGCTCGTCAAATTTATGAAGGCTTTCGAAAACAGTTCCCAGGTGTTGAGTTTAGACAACTATTCTGGGCAGCTTTAAAAGCATCTTACCCGCCGTTACATAACAAGGTTATGGAGAAGATCAAAAGAGAAAATCCAAGAGCACATGAATTCTTGGTCAAGAAAGATCCAAAGACTTGGTCAAGAGCCTTTTTCAAGGAAGGTGTATGCTGTGAAGCTGTCGAGAATGGATTTAGCGAATGTTTTAATGTTGTCTTGGTAAGTATAAGGCATAAACCCATAATAACAATGTTGGAGTCAATGCGAGTAATTGTTATAGAGAGGATGCATACAATGAGGCTCCTTCTGGAAAAGTGGAATGGTGATATATGCCCAAACATTCAGAATATATTGGAACAGTCAAAGGATCAACAAAGGTAAATTGTAGCATTAACAGTTTCTTTGTTAATCATGTGAATTACATTGTTTATTAACTGAGTTGCATTGACAAGTTCTGGCATGTAATTTCATGTGGGGGTAACAAGTTTGAAGTGAGGAAAGGATATGAGACATTCAAGGTAGATGAGCCGAACTGAACATGATCGTGCAGAATGTGGCAAATATCAGGTTTGCCTTGTTGCCATGCCATAGCATGTATTTTTTTAACTCAATAGGATGGTAGAGGAGTATGTGCCTGATTGTTTTAGGAAGGATAGGTACTTGTTAACATATGGCCAGTATATGAAACCAGTTGATGGCATTGATTTTTGGCCAGATGTTAGTCATCTATCTAGGATTTTAGTACCTATTCCTAAGTCAATGCCCGGTAGGCCTAAGAGGAAGAGGGTCAGGGCATCATATGAAAAAAATTCTACAACTAAGATCAGTAGGGCAGGAATTGTTATGACCTGTCAGAACTGTGGTGAAACTGGGCATAATAGGAAAGGATGTACAAACCAACCCAAACCTCCTGCTTCAAAAGAAAAAGGCAAAGCCGGAAGGCCAAAAAAGAAACAGAACATTGAAACTGAGTTGGTAGATGACCATGACATTCCTAGGTTTGTTAACAATGATATCAATGAGTTTAAAATGGGAGCTACAGATATGAGAGGGGTCTTAGCTGATGGTAGAGTGTTTTATTCGGGAAAACAAAAGAAGAAAAGAGGTGGGAGTTCTAACAGGGGTCCCTTGAAAATGAGAGGAGGTAAAACCAAAAGTGGTATACTTATTCCAGCTCAGAGGGTGGCAAGGATGGGAACATGGTTGGCTGTGGATGATGCAAGTTCAGATACTATTGAGGATCAACGACATATGAATTCTGTTATGCCGGGCAGAACTGAGAGAGCTAGTAATGATGCAAACATAGCAGGTACTTTTGACTCAACATAAATTTCTAATGCGTTAACTTAATTTGTAGTAAATGTTTCACTTTACTTACACATATTTGTATATCAGTTTACACATCTTCAATTGACTTAGACATTTTTGTATATGTTGATAGCTACTCAAGAATCTCAAGCGGGTGGATCAGTGGTATTGGCCAGTAAGGTTCTGACAAGATCTAAGAAAGCTGCACAATCTGAGATAGTTGAAACCAGAAGAATGACGGGAGGAGCAAGGGGTGGAAGAGGACCAAGTGGTGGAAGAGGTGCATCCTCAATGGGTAGTGGAAAGGTTACAAAAGCAGTGGTGGGTGCAACATCAAAAGTGGGTGGAAGAAAAACAAGATCAGCTGAAGCCCAACCATTGCAACAACCAAGAGAAAAAGGTGCATCTCAAATGCTACCACCAAGGTTGCACAGTCAAAGAACTATCCGTAAGAAGATATCTGCACCAGCAAAAGGGCCTGGTTCTAGTGTGGACAATGAAATAGTCCTAGACTAGAACCTTAAAAGACCAACTAATATCATTTCTATGTATAATTACCATGCCCTAGTTTGTCCATTGAAGGGCCTACTTTAATTAGTAACTGAAACTGATATAGTGCAGCAATTATTGCCACTATTTTGATGTGTAAGATAGCTGATGTAGTGTTGCTTTTGATGCCACTACATAGCCCTATTTTGTATTTAGAAGGGCATTGTAAGTAACTTTCTATGCCTATGTTCTGGTTGTAACAATGTAAGGTGCTCATGCACAAACAATCTGTTATGAAAGAACACATTTGGTGTATGTATATGTTGTCTTATCTTGTATGATATGAATTACTTTCTATTGTACAGGTGATATATCTTGGTTGAAAAGGCAAATGGTAATTTGCATGTCAGTATGTAGGCTACATGTTGGCCTGCACATACAACAAAAATTAGTATGTGCAGTACTATAGTTTGACCTTTTGCTGCACATACAAATGGTAATTTGCCTGTCAGTATGTAGGCTACATCTTTACACCTTATGCTGCACATACAATAGGTAATATAGTTTGACCTTTTTGCTGCAAATATAATTTGTAATCTGCTTATGTTATCATGTAGTTTGAATGTGACATATAAAATTTCTTTACAATATTGTTTTTTACTGGTAAAAAGGTTTTGGTCATTTGCTGCAAAAACAAAAGTGTAAGGCCCATTTTCAATATAAGCTTTGAGCATCAATCCTATACAAGTATACAACACACTTTGGTCAATTGCTGGAAAAACATTACAAATGAACTTATACAAAATGCCCAATGTCATTGATCATAGAATACAAAAAACATTTCTTGAATAGGTCCATCATACAAATACACTAATCCATAAATCACTACATAACAAAAACCACTAATTTTTAACTAGTTTCTAACAGACACAACCATGATAACAACAATGAAAAACAAAACCACAACCATGAAGCATATGCAACCAACCAAGAACATGTCGTACATTTTTCCCTTCATCTTTAGGTCATTCAATTCTTTGTAAATCTGTTTCATGGGTAGATCATCATTGTGCTTCTTTGAAACTACCTTTTCACAATCTTCTTGGTGGTTTAAACTGTCTAGGTTGCACTCCAAAATCTGGTTGTCCTTATAAAGCTTGTACATGAGGTTTTTGTAGTATTGTGATGGTAACTCATCATCAAGGAATCCATACACCTCACATTTTTTATCTTTATTCTTTACAAACATGTTAAACAATTATCATTAGCACAAAAAATAAAACAACAAACAAAACAGTTTATGAATCTGGAACTTACACGGGTTGGACAAGATTTGAATCTTCGACCAGGATTCTCAGGAGTCCATGACACATGTTCATAGATTGGGAACTTACAAATACAATGAGTCAAACGAGCAATTTCTTCTTTTGTATATCTCCTTCGATTATAACGCGATGAGGTAGACGACGAGGCCATTTTACTAACAAACTGTTTTTTAACGTGATGGAATTGGGTTTCAGTTTTTAATTTAGAGTGAATTGAAAGAGTTAATTTTTAGGGTTTATGAGATTGGGAATGATTTTGGTAAAGGTATAAAAGGGTAAAGTAAGTGGTGGAAAAAGAAAAAAAAACGTTATATTAAGGTTGAGGTGGAAATGTGATGTGGACATATAACTGGCTACGTGTACAATACCGGTAGTTAGAGGTAGTAAATGTATCATTAAAGACAAAATAGACGAGAAAGGTGGGCTAAGGAGCTATTTTTTTTTTGTTCGCTACGTCGAACTGACAATTGTGACAAGTATGTTGCTTTAATAGGTTATTAGCCCATTTTCTTTCTACCAAAGCTAAACTCTGATATGTATATTAGTTTTCCAAGGGGGTTTAGTTAGCAATTTTCTTTCACACAATAGGCCATGGGCTTACTTCTCTTGAAATGTTGGGCTTGTTGGGGGAGCTCTGGCACCCGCTAGCTCCATCCCTGTATACAAGAGGCCGGATGTTATTTAAACAGAGAGGTGATTTGCACATTACTTAAACAGATGACACGCTATTTTGTACAACATTGCATAATGCATATGTGATGCATGTATCAAGTTAGATGTTATACAACTCAAGCAATTTGATTTGTCAAACTTGGCATTAATCATCCTTATGGTTTGTCAAAAACTATTGTTAAGTATCATTCATAGGCCAAATGTCTAGCAAAGTTCATCATCTTTTAGGGATGATTTTTGCAAAAAGTTCTACAAAAGTCATCCTTATAGAGATGTAAAGTGCTAGACATTTGACCTCTTAAGAGGATACTTACTAATAGCTTCTGACATAGATGATTAGTATGAAATTTGACAAATTGTATCAATAAACAGCCAATAAAATTTGTCTATTAGATATATCATATGTGTATACAATGTAAAATTTGTGGCTGAGCCTTAATCCAATAATTGCAAAAGTCATTAGCTTTTGCTTTATGAAGTTGAAAAAAACTGTTGGGACACACCCAAGAGGTCCAAGTGTGGTTTGCACTTACATTTTAAAGACTATTATTGCATGCATGATATGATCGGCAAGACAAACCACTTGTTTCTACAATCATTTTAGTTAAAGATTTTTCATCTTTAATAAGTCTTAAAGCTATGTGCCATTAATCATCATGATGAATAAGATTTCAATTCAAAATCAACATATTGGTTGGCTAATATCCTAAATGACCAAAGAATGTCACATTAATAAGAATCCATTTCCAAAGGCATATAACATCGATCTTATATGATCTTCGAGATTCAGAAAGTATAGTAAAACCATGAAAAAGATGTAGAATATCGTTAACTTTGTTTAAGATTCATCGTATCGGAAGTTGAAGAGATATGCATACTATTCGCGATAAAATGCTAATATTCTCCAATTTGAGCATGGGATCAATTAAGCTATAGATTATTCATAAGAAATATACATACATGTGCTTTTTTGAGAATGTTCATCCTAAAAGAATATAATCATACTTAGATTCGAACATTGGTTTGATCTCTATCATATCTACGAATCTTTTTCTAAGTTAGAGACTGTTATAACATTTGCCAATATGACAAAGTTGTTAAGCAACATTATTGATAGCCAAAAGTAACTTTAGAAAAAGCATCAATATAAGAAAATGAACAAAAACAAAAGTTACAAAGTACAAGATATCAAGACACCAAAAAATGCACAACAATTAAAGGGCACTTAATTGTGCACTTTTGTCACTAGTCGTAACATTTACACACTTTTTTTCTAGTTAACAAAAGGACTAAAAAGATACATCAACAAGTTTATCAAACAAACTAGTTGATGTGTCAATATTTACCAGGGTTCTAAAAGGCATGTTATGGCGGCGCTAAGGCGTGATGCATGACCTTCACATTACGAAATAAATAAAAATGTCGGCTTTAGATGTGGCGTAAGATGAGGCGTGAAAAGGCGCAATAAGACGCGCTAGACTTTTTTAAATTCAACTCCGTTGAAAAAAAAAATTGAAAAAAACGAAAAAAATTACATGCAAGAATAGTTTCTTGACTTAATTACTTATGTATGTGAAATATGATATGATATATAGATTTATAAATATTTTTATATTTTGTGCCGCTTTAAGTCACGGCTTAAAAGACACTATAATTTCATCATGACTCTTAAAACGTTAGGCTTAACTATACCGTTACATCACGTCTCACGCTATTTATTTATAACCTTGATATTTACTTTAAATGCTTTCAAGTGCCCAAAACCTTGAATTCTATAGCAGTGATGGTTTGATAATTTTAATTACTAGATCGAGTACATTTTGTGCATGTAAACTTGCTAAATTTTCACTAGAATATGTTCACAATTGTGTACGTTTCAATAGATTTTGAGAACGACATCAGTATAGTATTACTCTATTACTATGTGTTTAATCATAAACAAGATTCTAAAGAGGGTTTTTAGACAAAGATGGTTCGCTGAATGCTGCTAAAGCAGCCACCAACTTGGCCGATCAAGTTGGCTTGAACTTGGACTCGAATCCGTATGATAGGGTGGATATTACGGCGCTGGAAGATAGGTTGAATCGTCTTAAAGGTGTTGGAACTATGGGACTTGATAGAGATAAGGTATGCACGTCAATGGGTAACCTGGATTCGGGCATGGTTAATGACAATGTTCCTAATTCTGGTTTGAATGTGAATTTGGTATCTCCTAGTGTTGACGTTCATTCAGATTCTGTTTGGGGTACTAATAATCTCGAAAACACAAGTTATAGTGCTACGTTTGTGGGTGGATTGGATTCGAGCACCAAAGTGGTGAATTCTGGTCCTAATGTGGCGAATGCTTCTACTTCAGGTAACGAAGTGAGGTCATTTGCTAATGTATTAAACCCGGAACGTGTCGCTAGGAAAGTTAATTTTCGTGTCTTGGTGAATGAGATGCGCATTGAAAATCATGATACGGTGCTTCCAAAGGCTGCTATGGAGGGTGTATTCAGCCGGTATGAAAATACTCTTGTTGGCTTCTTTGTTGGCAAGAATGTTGCTTTTCATTTGGTTAAGAACTACGTCTCCAACACGTGGGGTAAGTTTGGTTTTCAGAAACTAATGAAGAATGATGATGGTGTTTTCCTCTTTAAATTCGATTCTAAAGAGGGTGTTGAGAATGTTCTTCAACGGGGCCCTTGGATTATTCGCAATTCTCCTCTCATTCTAACTAAATGGACTCCTGATGTCCTATTGTCTAAAAGTGAGGTAACTCGAGTTCCCGTTTGGATTAAATTGCATAATGTTCCATTACTTGCATATTCTGAAGATGAGTTGAGCTTAATTGCTACTCAAGTGGGTAAGCCGATTATGTTAGATGCTTTTACAAGTTCCATGTGTGTTGATTCATGGGGTCGTATTAGTTTTGCACGTGCTCTTGTGGAATTATCATCTGATTTTGAGCTTAAACATGTGGTGACTATGGCGATCCCTAACAAGGATGATAGTGGTTTTACTACGGCAAGTATAAAGGTGGAATATGAATGGAAGCCGCCACACTGTACGGAATGTAAGGTGTTTGGGCATGATAATGCTTGTTGTCCTAAAAGTATAAAGGAGAATAATGATGTTCCCCCCAATGCTAATGTGGATGAACCTAATGAGGGTTTTAAGGTGGTGCAGAATCGGAAAGCCAAACCTAAAGGTACGAAGATGACTGGTGGTATTAATATGGGTAAGGGTCCTAGATTTGCACCTAGGAAGCAGGTATATGTTGCAAAGACGAAGACACCGACAACTGCTAGTGGTATTGCTAATGATACACCAATTACTACGTCAAACTCTTTTGGGACTCTTGAGGTGGATGATGACTCGGGCATCCCAAGTATTGTTATTGATTCTTCTACTGAAACGGTGAAGACTGGAAAGTCTTCTGGTACTACTAAGGAAGCAGGTATTGTTGGCTCTCGGGGGAAGGACCTTGGTGAGGTGTCTAAGTCTCCGGAGCATGGGACTTCTTCTGCGGCCAAGCTTGTGAGTGATTCAGTGGGATCAATGGATGTTGGTTCTACTCCCATAGCTGAGAAAATTGGTAAGCTTGAAAAGCTAATTATTGATGGGAAAGCTACTCTTGTGGATGATGATGGTCTACCTATTCCGGCTACCTCTTCTACTAAGAGAGCCAACCCTTTTTCTAAAGTGGGAGAGATTGTGGTGTCTGATTCTGAAGATGAGGTTGTTGCTAACCCATTTGATGAGTCTGTTAATATTTTTGGTGGTGGACATGAGTTGGAAGATGAGTATGATGACTATGACTTTGAAGACTATGCGAAACAGGTCCGTGATCTTCCGGGGAATTTGGATAACTTTAATGCCATGTATGGCACAAAGTTTCAAGGTCCTAGGAAGTAATTTTATTTTGTTATGTCATATGTTAGCATTTGAGTTGTGGTTTGTTTTCTTGTTTAGAGAATTGGAAGTGTCTTGTTATGTAAGCTTTATGCCTATGTAACGGGCTGAGATATGGGACTTCACTCATATCCATTGTACTTAAACGTTTATTTGGTTAATATATTTACCAGGGTGCAGGATTACTCCCCTTTACCCAAAAAGATTCTAAATGATAATTAGAATATAGTAAGCATATACTCTTAAAAGTCACAATGCACTAAACCCACTAATACTAATCATCTCTTTTGTTGCCTTTCTTTAATTGGTTGTTTTTAAAAACGTTAAGACATCTTTAACTCAATTTAATTTCGTTACTTCAGGTTAACGCAAGCTAGCATGACATAGAAAAGAATTTCGTTTCAGTTAAAAGTCTAAATCGTTTCAAGATTATATTTCTTAACACAAGCTACTTAGAACGTCTATAGTGGTAAAGGTTGTCAAGATCGGGATCTTACCCAGGATCGTTTTCGTTTTTGCAAGATTGTGATCGTAAGATCGGATCGGGATCTTAAAATCCTACTCTAATGTTATTTCTTAATACTTTATGTAATTTTATACAAATCTACAAATTCTAATACATTATAACCATAAAATACTATGAATGTTTCATATAAGTGTTGTCCTAAATTATGATTATAAAATATTTAAAAAGATTAACATGTTGTTTTTTGAATTCTACAAACAAACAACCCATAAATTTGTAGTTTTTTAGTTTATAATTCGAGAAAAGTAAGATCGGTTCGGATTAGATCGTAAGATCGTATTGTAAAGATCGGGATCCTATTAGATCTTAAGCTTGCAAAGATCCTATGTAGGATCCGAATCGTTTTTGCTTTGCAGTATCGTAAGATCGTAAGATCCTAATATCAGGATCGGGATCCTGACAACTATACTGGTAACTAAAGGCCTTTAAACTAGCGGCATGTAAGTGGTCTGTCAACCAAAAGGACGGAATCAAATCTCATTAGAGACATGTTTAATATGTTGTTAAAAGTTTGCAGTAAAAAAATATTAGAGTAAATTACATCAATGGTCCCTAAAGTTTGTCCGAAGTTTCACCCATAATCCCTAAAAGTTTAAAGTTGCATGGATAGTCCCTATCTCTGAAAAGAATAGTAACATTTATGGTCCTTTTTTTTAACTGGTGTTAAGCGAGTTCCGTTATAATTTACACATTTAGCCATTTTGGTTAAACAGTGTTTAGTCGACAGTCGTTTATCATAACGGACGTTTATAATTTAATTTTTTTTGGCTTTAGGTACGTTTTTATATGTTTTCTTACGTTTCCGTCTGTTTTTATACGTTTTCATTCGTGTTCGTACGTTTTTATACGTTTTCGTCCGTTTTTATTCATTTTCGTTTGTTTTCATACGTTTTCATCAATTTTTCTTACATTTTCATCCGTTTTAATATTTTTTTAGACGTTTTCGCCCGTTTGCTTACATTTTTTACACTTTGGTCCGTTTTTATGCATTTTCGTCTATTTTTTACGTTTTTCTCAATTTTATATCTGTCTTTGTACGTTTTTATACATTTTCATCTGTTTTTATACCTTTTCAACCGTTTTTATTCGTTTTCGTCCATTTTCATACGTTTCCATCCGTATTTATACATTTTTATCCATTTTCGTTCATTGTTATTCGTTTTCGTCTGTTTTAATACATTTTCGTCTGTTTTTATTATTTCTTACGTTTTTATCCGTTTTCATAAGTTTTTATCCGTTTTATATGTTATCATTCGTTTTTCTTCGATTTCTATCCGTTTTTATATGTTTTCTTAAGTATTTATATGTTTTTATCCGTTTTCATATGTTTTCATCCGTTTTTATCTGTTTTCATTCATTTTCATACGTTTTCGTCCGTTTTATACGTTTTTCTTACGTCTTCATCCGTTTTATACGTTTTCTTATGTTTTTATACTTTTTCATCCGTTTTTATACGTTTTCGGCCGTTTTTATAAGGTTTTCTTACGTTGTAATCCCTCTTTATACATTTCATACGTTTTTATCAGTATTTATACATAAGAAAAATGGACGAAAACTTATAAAAACAAACAAAAACAGATTAAAACGTATATAAAGGGACGAAAATGTATAAAAACAAAAGAAAACGTATAAAAATGGACGAAAACATATGGAAACAGACGGCAACGGATAAAAACATATAAAACGGATGAAAACATATGAAAATGGATAGAAACGTATGAAAACGTATAAAAACGGATGAAAACATATAAAGGAAAACGTATTAAAAAGGATAAAAATGTATAAAAACGTAAGAAACGTATAAAAACAGACAAAAATGTATTAAAACAGACAAAAACGAATTAAAATAGATGAAAATGGATAAAAACGTATAAATACGGATGAAAACGTATAAAAACGGGCGAAAACGAATAAAACCGGATGAAAACGTATAAAAAATGATGAAAACGTATAAAAACGGACGAAAACGGATAAAAACGAGAGAAAAGCGTATAAAATCAGACGAAAACGTATAAAAACGGACAAAAATATAAGGAAACAGGCGAAAACGTTTAAAACGGATGAAAACGTAAGAAAAACAAATGAAAACGTATAAAAATGGATGAAACGAATATAAACGGACGAAAACGTATAAAAACGGATGGATAAAAATGTATAAATACGAACGAAAACGTATAAAAACGGAAGAAAACGTATAAAAACATACCTAAAGTCGAAAAACTTTAAATTATAAACGTCCGTTATTATAAAGGACTGACGAGGCAACGATCTTTAACCAAAAGGGCTAAAAGTGTAAATTATAACGGAACTCACTTAACACCAGTTAAAAAGGGTACCATAATTGTTATTCTTTTCAGAAATAAGGACTATCAATGCAACTTTAAACTTTTAAAGACTGTTGATGAAACTTTGAACAAACCTTAAGGAGTATCTGTATAATTTACTCGAAAAATTAGAATGATAACATACACCTAATAATTACCAGTATATGTCTAAATGAAACATGAATTTTGACACTTCGTATATTTAGTTAAGAAACGTGAATGAAACATATATACACATGAATAAAACATGAAATAAAGTGAATAATTTCTTTAAACCACAATATTCGACTTTTGTTCATATAAACAAAAGTTTGTTCATATCTCATGTGGAAATATAAGAGCACAAGGTATGAGGTGACATCGGTGAGCCATTGGTGTGCCAACATTACCGGCAAACATGCTAAACTTATGCCAAATGCACTCCTTTGTGTTTTGAGCCACTCCACTAGCTCAAGACAAATGCACCTTTTGTGTGTGTGTGTTTTTTTATTATGAGTGAGAAGTATATTTTGTGAGGTATTTTGCAGGACCTACAGGTGATGTTAGTGGTGTGTTATGAGGGAGGGTTGTTTGAGTTATTGGTGTGTTATTGGGATGTGTATGATGTGACGCTGATGTGGCATACCAATAACGTATTATTGGGTCTTTGTTGCATACCTATTGCTTAGGCATCTCACTTGTTATATGATTTTGCCTAAACAAATTCACCTTTTTTCCACAATCGTACATATACTTTGCGAAAATGAAGTTGAGAAAGTTAAGTCATGCATATAGTACAATAAAAACGTAAGACAGACCTCTTTTCCAACAAACTTTGTAAGTTTTTATTGGCAACAACAAGAAACTTAACCCATGCAACCCTATTGCAGTTGTCACTCTTTTAATTTACGTAGTATATACTCCACATCTCTATATATTTGTTGCTAGCTTCCATTCGCAAAAAAGATAGAAACCTCTACTTGAAAAATGGAAGAACAAATCCCACACCAACGACCCGAAAAATTCCTCAGTATGGCGGTTTCAGAGCTGAAAACGCAGCAAGCGATTGCTTGTCCATTGGTCATAATGAACTTGACATGGTTTGCCAAGATAACCATCACAACTGTGTTTCTTGGTAGACTGGGTGAGCTAGAGCTAGCCGGTGGGAGTCTTGGGTTCATGTTTTCGAACGTGACTGGTTTCTCAGTCTTGGTTGGTCTATGTGGTGCCATGGAGCCTATATGTGGTCAAGCTTATGGAGCCAAGAACTTTAAGCTACTTCACAAGACTCTTGTCATGATGGTTTGTTTGCTACTACTAGCTTCACTTGGTTCTTGTTTCTTGTGGCTAAATGTTGATAAAATCTTGATTTATTTTGGCCAACAGGAAGATATTTCCTTAGAAGCTAAAAAGTACTTGTTTTATCTCATGCCTAATTTAATGATCACTTCATTTTTATGTCCACTTAAGTCTTATTTAAGTTCACAATGCATAACGGTCCCAATCATGTTCACTTCTGTTCTCGGGGTGATACTTCATGTACCGGTTAACGTTTTCCTTTCAAGAACTCGAGGTTTTGAGGGTGTTGCAATGGCCATTTGGGTCACTGATCTTGTGGTGGTCATTTTGCTAGTGGTGTATGTGGTTGTCATAGAGTGCAGAAAGAGCGGAACATGGAAAGAAGGTGGATGGTGTGAACAAGGGATCGAAGACTGGGTTCGGTTATTGAAACTTTGTGGGCCGTGTTGCCTTATGACATGTCTTGAATGGTGGTGCTACGAAATCGTTATCTTGCTAGCCGGGAAACTTCCAAATGCTAAGCAAGCGGTTAGCATACTGGCAATTGTGCTCAATTTTGACTACTTGCTTTATGCTGTAATGCTTTCACTAGGTACATGTGCATCCATTCGTGTTTCAAACGAGCTTGGTGCGAACCGGGTGGGACCCGCGTACAGGTCAGCATATATTTCATTATCATTGGGTTCGGTTGCCGGTTTAGTTGGTGGGCTAGTGATGGTATTGGCTAGAGGCAAGTGGGGTAGTGTGTTTAGCCAGAATAAGGCGATTGTGAAAGGCGCGAGTAGTGCAATGTTGTGGATGGGTTTGCTGGAGCTGGTGAATTTCCCGCTGGTGGTTTGTGGCGGGATCGTGAGAGGAACCGCCAGGCCGTGGTTGGGGACATATGCAAGCATCGGGGGATTCTACATAATAGCATTGCCTTTAGGCATGTATCTAGCTTTTAAAGTTCATTTGGGAGTCAATGGACTGCTAATCGGGTTCTTAGCCGGAGTATCCACATGTCTAATGTTGTTATTGGTGTTTATTTCGCGGATCAATTGGTCTGAAGAAGCCTGTAACGCACAAAGACTTGCAGCGCATACTGTCAAAGAAGATAGCATCGTCAAAACATGAATCAAATGCGATAAATTTCAGCAAGTTTTGTAATGTACAGTTTGTAGCATTTGTATTTGAAATATCAAGGACTTTAACCTGAGATGCCTCAACCAGCGGCAGCACGGTTTGCATTTTTTCACTCCAAAAGCCGAAAGATACCAGACCGAAAAGAAATAAAAGATTAGGAACACTATTGCTGATCTAGACCTATTTTCCAAAGATAACTCCAAAGGCACCATATGATTGTGCAGTGTGCACTATATTTAGGATAGCATTAACATAAGATATGTTACACAGAAAGCATTAACATTAGATATGCATTAAGTTAGGCCCACATCAATCACTAATCTAATGACTAACAATAGCAAAATATGTGGGTAAGAATGGTTAGACAATTTGAAAAGTATAATAATACAATGATCCCACTACAGTATACCCTTTAAGTGATAGTTATTTATAGAAACTCTATCATGATAAGCATATACAATAAGATATCAATTTACACTTTAAAGTTAGATATGGTACTTTCCTAACTTAGAACTCTTTGTGCATATAGAATAAGCACCCGCTACGTTCCAACCAGAGTTTTTTTTAATTTCAATCTTGCAGGTGCTATTTTACAGTTTTATCGTTAATCAGATGTTAATTATCAAAGCTATTATGTTCGAACCATAAAAGTTGACATGCATATTAACTAGAACAAAAACACAAGAGACGGATGCTAATTTTGATTGTAGGCTAACTTAGAATGTTTGTGAGTCGACATAGATCAAATAATGAATT
Source organism: Chrysanthemum lavandulifolium (assembly GCA_022545495.1). Classification (NCBI taxonomy): domain Eukaryota; kingdom Viridiplantae; phylum Streptophyta; class Magnoliopsida; order Asterales; family Asteraceae; genus Chrysanthemum; species Chrysanthemum lavandulifolium. Next base: position 7,165,339 of record CM040246.1, on the reverse strand, counting down.
ATCACAGCTTGAACAACATATATCAGATTAAATGGTGATTCTTTTTGAACACAAAGAGGTTATAAGTGACAACAACTGGAAGCTGATGAAATTGTTAATCTTCAACAAATCCAGGTTTAGAAATTACAGAGTGAAGTTCTTGTGCTTTTTCGTCGTTGAAGCCAAGAGTAGCCATTATTGTGTGTCCAGCTGCTTCCTTTTGGTACCAAACTCCGAGAAGCAGATGAGATGTTGTAATTTCCCCGTCAACACCTAAAATTAGAGCATATAGTTCACGTAAATAATAAAATCTTCTCATGTTTATAACAAAAGAAATTACACGCATAATTAAAGTGTATAAGTTTTGAAAAATATCCTCCTTTCTTTCTATTTTGCAAAGTGGTGCTTTGCGTGTTGGTCCTAAATTATCATAAATATGTCTTCAAGTTCTTTATAGACTTTAAAGTAGATACTTTTATTTGGGAAAAAGGAGTAGCAAGATATATACATGAGACGTACAAGAAAAGAAATTTGGGATGCAAAAGGAGATAGCGGGTGAGCTATAATATAAAACTTGCCTGATTTGAGTTTTTCATCGACCGCCCAATCAAGGGCCTTTTGAGCCGCTTCAGTTAGAGGAGGATGCTCAGGACTGTAAAAGAAATAGTCCGGTTTTCCAATCAATTTGATGGCCTCCTCCCGTACTTTCATGAGTGTAAATCCATTTGCACGCAAGAGTTTTGAAGCACGGTTTGTTCCTACAAACGAAAGAAAAAGAAAAATTTATGAAATTAAAATTGCATTAATGCTCAATTGGTACTAAAGACAGGAATTCAGCAAGGTTATTTAAAGTGCAGCCACACTGAGGCACAATGGTAGGTTCTCCAAAGGGCCTTATTCATATGAATCACATGACTTAAAGAGTTGCAACGAAATTTCACATATGTATGGACAAAAATTAGTATTAGAGGTGAAGAAAAAATAAATACTTGCTTCATCTAAGTTGTTTCTTATAGCATCACTGAATTAACATTAGCATTCGACAAATCACATATATCCAGAGGCTTATCACCATTTCAATCACCACATACACTTCTATTTTAATCACCAAGTACGTGAGTGGGGTTAAATGTCATCTACAGCATAATGGCCAAAGAGGGCGTTTAGATGCCTGTTTAAACTGGCTATTCTGATAGGAAGCTGCAATAATCAGCTCTAAGTGTTTATGTTTCTGAGTTTTGACTACTTAAGAGTCAAATTAATAAGCTTGTATGACGAGGTAACGAGTTGAAATAAGAAACTTAATACTGAAATAAACTATCAGCTAGCGTAATATACTAATATCTTTGATATACGACCAACTGTAAGACAATATCATTTTATTTATAAAAGATGGACCAATATACTATGTCACAGGGCGAGGCATCCTTGTTATCAAAACCAATGGACCTCACCATGTCAACCCACAAAGGTTGTTCCACGATGGGCCCTGTGCATAGGGACACCTTAACAAATAAGGGTAAGGTCTAATGCATCTACATAGATTTTGCTTACATCGTCTTTGATCTTTGTTTTATAGTCAGATTGAGGAAGGCATAGTTGCTCAAGTTCAAGATTGATGATGTTGTCTAAGTAAAGAGAGGTGGCAGAAAAGCAGTCTATGATTAAGTTTACTAGAACCAAATCCAGCAATAGCTAGAATGTGCGTTTCCAAAATCAGATAATGATACAGGAGATTGTATCCTGAAGGCTTGTGCTTGCAATAATCACTATCGATAGTGTTAACCGTTCAACTATTTTCTAACTTGTAAGAAACTTATAGTGAGTATATAAGTAAAGTTATAATCATTTGATCCCTAAATAATCATATAAATCACTTTCAAAACGCACATCCATCCTAAAACCACAAAAAAGAACAACAAATACCACAATTATGCACAAACACAATCTGCATCAGATCAAACACAATGTGTCAAAAACAGTAATAAAAAAAAAAGTGGAATTGGGACTAACCCTCAACCAAAATGCCCATGAGAATAGCTTCAGTCCCCGTAGTTGCAAACTTAAGCTTCCTGGCTTCCAACTCACCCATTGCAAACGACTTTATCCCTTTCAACGACCATCTATTATATACATTTACATTTCAACCCCAATCCATTTATTAAAACAAACAAAGCAAATTAGAATAATAAAAAAGAAAACTCACTGAGGAACTTTATCACTCGAACTAACCCTCTCTGGATTCCTGTAACAACACATAAACGTTATGTTAAAGGGTGTTTGTTGACTATTATATATAGGGGTATAAGCTTATTTGATTTCGGCTTATTTTGAAACTTAAAGGATTAGGCTTAGGCTTATATAAGCTTATTATGATAGGAACAAACTTAGGGGGTGTTTGTTTAAGTGTATATAGCGGGCTTATGACTTATTTAGTTTCCGCTGATGTTTCATAAGCTCATTTTTTGTGGCTTATTTTGAAACTTTTCGGCTTATACAAGCTTATCATGTCATAATAAGCTTATACAAGCAATTTTTTTTTTTCCAAAATAAGCCACAAAAAGTAAGCTTATGAAACATAAGCCGAAAACCAAATAAGTCATAAGTCCGCTATATATACACTTAAACAAACACCCCCTTAAGTCTTAAAATGAGCCCAAAACATAAGCCGAAATCAGATAAGCTTATAACAAACACCCCCTAAATAATCATATCTTAGATATAAATAAATAAATACAAGCAAGCATACGCAGTAGGGAGACTGAAGGACATGGTGGCAGAAATGGGTCGGGTATTCGACACTTTTAGGCCAGCCACTGGTAATCTGGTACCACCATTCCCACCAAACCATGCACTGGTATATAATAACTTGCTATTTTTAGAAAGCGGGTGGGGTTTAAAAATGGAATGTTCATGGGAACAAGATAAAAAGAGGGTGGTCTGAGAAGAAGCCATTTTTGTTTTGTTGGGTAACAAGCAATCTTACCAAAGTACTTCAGTTTAGTTTAGATTAGATAGGGGAACAAGAAACCACTTCAAACGATGTCGTTTAATGTTTAGACTTTATTACTATGTTTTATTGACTTTGTACTTCTGTCTTACTTATAACACATGGGCTTTGTAGGATCACAAGTGTTGGGCTTAAGGTAGTGTCTAAGCTTTTCTTACTAGTACCATTTGTTAAACTTGTTAATTTGTTGTGATGTTCATATCATTTATGTATCAAAAAAAGTTCAAAAAAAAAAAAAAAGAAAAATCTTCAATAATCTTTTATAACTACCTTATTCAGAATAGCGTTTAACTATATCAAGAAAATGATATCCACAGACACAAGACCTACTTACATCTCAAGTCTGAGAACGAGTAATGCAACCATTTGCGATTTCACCCAATGACGTTGATCCATAAAGTGAATTCTCATAGGTTGAGGTAGTCCAATATCCATAGCACGTATATAACATATGAGTTTAGCAGACACATCCTTTAACATTCATCAAGTGAATAATACCAAACGCTCACATTTGTCTTACTTCAACAATGCTCTCATATCATTGATCGACAATGGATAAATTTAGAATAAATAAATTTATTCATGGATTAAACATGCAAATATAAAACACATTAGTATAAATGAAAACAATCATACCAGGTATATCAATTCATTATATAATACAATTGCTTGGAGTTCCATTATTCAAATACTAAATACATATATGCATAAGACTACTTATAAGACGAAAGCCAATGTTCCTAACATGTTCAATTTGTTTGGTACAAGAAAACTAAGTAGTCATCTGAGTGAACTTTGAAAATACTTGTTTCAAACTCACAAATAGTGATGGGTTTGAATAATATGATGATTCTCATTTTGTACATGTGCATTCTAGTACAAGTACTATAGTATGAGTATTGTCAGTTTGTCACGGCACATTTCATATGGTGTTTGAAGCCCGCACAACACCTATTTGAAGCAGTCATCTTAACAACTTCTCAAACTTAAATGTGTATTGCAACAATGCTCTCAGCCGAGCACGTCTAGTCAGCAACGTCATCATCTATGATGAAATCTTATCATGACTAGGATTAAGTATCCTCTCAATCAAACGAGCATTAGTGTACACAAACAACACTATGCTTTTTATAAAATTCCTAAATGATTTAAACACTTTTTTAATGTTTGGTGTCCTCAAAAACTCCTAGTTCGTTGATTTGAACATTTATGTATGGTACTCGAGTCCAGCTAGCTTGAGTATAGACGGCTTATGACTTATGTTTCATAAGCTCATTTTTGTGGTTTATTTTGACACATTTCGGCTTACATAAGTTTAACTTATATAAGCCGAAAATTTTATATATCATGAAATTATATAAGCTGAAAAGTGTCAAAATAAGCCGCAAAAAATAACCTTATGAAACATAAGCCCAAAACCAAATACTAGTAAGTCATAAGCCCTCTATATAAGCCTAAACAAACACCCCCTTAGAAGAGCCAAGTCTTATCGACTTTATGGCGTTTTACGTGTATGATGCAAAACACTAAAGAAACTACTGTTAAGTAGAGCTTAGTCTTATTGACCTCCGTGTATATGTGAGCCGATTTCGTTAATTATTACCCAACTTTGATGCAAAAAGATACAGCTGATTGTTATCTGTTTTGGTTCTAATCTCGATATTCTGTTGGTAAATATTGAAAGGCTTTAATAGTTTAGAATCTTAACCAATGGGGGATGTGATGTTACATGGCAATGGAGACTAGTAAAGATTATATTAACATGTGTATAAAATGTTACTTGGGGAGATTTAGGAATTGCATTGAATGGAAATGATTCACTTGATCTCAAACCTTAAACTTAGTGCTACTTAGCTTCGTTTCTAACTTCATTTCGCTGCACACTGTCAAAATAATTTTTTTGTTTTTCTTTTGGTTGAGCATGATGAATACGAAAACAAAGTTTGATAACTATTTACTGTGTTCTGTTCAAGGATTGATTATTGTTGATGGAAGGATATGTGTTACCTCCATCTGAGTCAACTCGTATCTTGAAGGATAATGATATTATTTGGTCAGCTTAATTCTCAGCTCTCTACATATTCTATCCACGAGCATGTTAATTTGACACGTCACTTTATGTTTGTTAATTCAGTGTAAAAAGGAAAATCATAGCTTTGACTGCAGCAATAGAGCAACAAGTTAACAGGAAGGAAGCTGTAGATAACGGGATGCTACCTTTAGCAAATGGAGACTTTCACAATCGCAAAGGAGTTGAACAAGCATCTACCACACCTGATGAGGCTAAAAAGGTATGATGCTATATAATATCAGCTTGTTGGGATATATGATTAATGATTTTTCTTGCGGTCAACTGATTAAATTTATCATTTAGTCCCATTAAAGACATATGAGGCTAAAGACGGTGTTTGGGATAGCATTCTCATAAAAGATTATGCATTTGCAAAACTGCATTTTGAAAAGGTTTACTAAATGGTTTTCCAAACACAGTTTTTACAGCTGCATTTTTGCCTTATTAAGTCTGCATCATCCCAACAGAAGAATCTGTCTTTAAAAATGTTAGCATAGAAATTTATGACATGTCCATTTGATTAGTACTTAAAGCACTAACACCATTGAGTTGTAAGATAACGGGAAGTAGTACATAAACGTAAACGCGTAGTAATACAGTGACAACTTTTTTAACATGTCGTGATGGACGAGACATCTCATGCAAACGCAATGCAAGTGTTGGGCTAATGTCTGACCCGAGCCTGTGGGGAAGCAGCCATCGACCCAAGCCCATGGGTGAATGACGGTTCTAATATAACTAGAATATTAGAATTGTAGTAGGATTAGGAAAGCATGTTCTATTCCCTATATATACAAACCGAGCTGTGGTTTGTCATTGTACGTATTCAATATCAGTTTTTGTAAGCAAATACTTTTCTGATTAATTGGAGAGCTTATTCCAAGAAACATTGTGTTATTATTTGTTCCAGTTTTTATTGTTACTGTTTGTGAACATCGATCAGCTGTGGACTTTAATTGGTTTCAGAACAAGTAATAGACTTTACAAGATTAAGCTCCAAGTTGGAAGTCCGGTGTGTCTCAAAGCAAAGATGGAAGATGATGCTTGGTTATGGCATGCTAGGATGGGTCACATTAATTTCGAGACGATGGAATTAATGGCAAGGAAGGGCATGGTTGAAAAGTTGCCAATAATTCATCAAGAGAACAAGTTGTGTGAATCTTGTTTGGTAGGAAAACAAACCAAGAAGGCGTTTCCTAAAGTCGCAAAATTTAAGGCAACACATCCTCTTCAACTTATACATGCCGACCTATGTGGACCAATTTCTCCACCATCCATAGCACGAAACAGTACATATTTGTTCTTATTGATGACTTCTCACGGTTTATGGACTTTACCTTGAAGGAAAAAGGTGAGGCATTTGAATACTTCAAAAGTTCAAAGCTTTAGCGGAAAAGAAGTCGGGAAGAAGATTATAACCCTAAGGACCGATGGGGAGGTGAGTTCACTTCAAAAGAATTTACCAACTTTTGTGAAAACGAGGGTATAACAAGACATCTAACCACCCCTACACACCGCAACAAAATGGAGTCGTGGAAAGGCGAAACCGCACTCTTATGGAATGACTAGAAGCATCTTGAAAGCACGAGACGTACCAAACTACATGTGGTCAAGGAGTTAGACACGCTACATTCTTGATTAATAGAGTTTCAACTCGAGCTCTAGTTAATCAAACTCCATACGAGGCTTTCAAAGGAAAAAGCCTAACTTGGAGGGTTTGCGGGTATTTGGATGTGTGGCTTATGCAACGGAACCAAGCCATATTTACATAAGTTAGACGACAGTCAACACGACTCATTTACATCGGAAACGAGCCGGGTACAAAAGGTTTTCAATCGTTCAATCCAAAACTAAAGAAGATAGTGGTATGTCGTGATGCGGAGTTTAATGAGGAACTTGGTGGAAGTATGTTCTTTGGAAGCGAAACACACGAGCTAAACCTGTATGTTTATTATAGAATGGCACGGTTCTATTGATACGGGTTGTGGATTTGTTAACCCAAAGTGACCGATGAAGTTGAGGCGTAAGATCAAGAGGATGAAAATAATCATGATGTTGATGAAAATCAACCGTCAATACCGAACAAGAAGTTCAATTCGAGGCGGAGAATGACCCTAATCTTGTGACGGAAACTCAACCAATTATGAGGCGTTCTTGAGGGTTTCAACTAAGCCAACTAGATTTAATGACTTTATTATGGGTCTAGTTCAAGAACCTCGGTTGCTAATGAAGATCAAAATCTACTTTTGATTGAAGATGATGAACCAAGAACGTTCCAAGAAGCAAAAGTCTCAAGCAAGTGGATGGTTGCTATGAAACAAGAGATTGAGTCTATCGAGAAGAATAATTCATGGGAATTAGTTGAAGCTCCGGGTAATGTTAATCCTATTGGACTAAAGTGGGTGTTCAAAATTAAGAGAAATCCGGATGGTTCAATTAATAAGTTTAAAGCTCGTTTAGTAGTAAAGGGTTATGCTCCAAAAGAAGGAATTGACTATGACGAGGTATTTGCGCCCGTAACACGGATTGAAACGATACGTTTATTGATCTCATTGGCCGCGAAAGAAGCATGGGAGCTACATCATTTGGATGTAAAGTCGGCTTTTTACATGGAGATCTAAAGAGCAAGTGTTTGTTACACAACCGGAGGGTTCGTGAAGAAAGGAGAAGAAAGGAAGATCTACAAGTTGAAAAAGGCGCTTTATGGACTTAAACAAGCACCAAGGGCGTGGAATACAAAACTTGATAGAGAACTCAAGCAAATGTCTTTCAAACGATGCCAACACGAACAAGCGGTGTATGTGAAGAAGACAAACAAGGCAATCTTGATTATTGCGGTCTATGTAGATGATCTCTTAGTAACCGGTTCGAAGCTTGGCGATATTGGTGAATTTAAGAGACAAATGCAAGAAAGGTTCGATATGAGTGATTTGGGAAAATTGAGCTATTATCTTGGCATTGAAGTAAAGCAAGAGGATTCAAGTATCTCAATAAGTCAAGAAAGCTACGCAAAGAAGATCTTGAAAGATGCTGGGATGCATGAAGCGAATCCTACTCAATGTCCATTAGAACCTGGAATGAAGTTAAGCTTGGATAAAGAAGGAAAACCAGTTGATGCAACATTATATAGGCGACGAGTTGGTTGTCTAAGGTATTTACTACACACTCGACCTGATTTATCTTATTCGGTTGGTTTGGTTAGTCGTTATATGCAAGAACCAAAAGAATCACATATGGCGTTGTGAAACAAATACTAAGGTATATCCAAGGTAGTTTGAATTTTGGAATACGATACAACCAAGAGAAGACCAAGGAGTTAGTGGGGTTTAGTGATAGTAGTTTTGCTATGGACCAAGATGATGGTCAAGCACAACCGGGCATGTATTTTATCTAGGTAAATCACCTATCACTGGTGCTCACAAAAGCAAAACACGGTGGCTCTATCGTCTTGTGAAGCCGAGTTCATGGTCGCAACTTCACCGCGTGTCAAGGGATATGGTTACGTGGATTGTTGAGTGAAATAACCGAATGGAAGAAAGAGTGGTGGTCTTATTTGTTGACAACAAATCGGCTATTGCACTTATGAAAAATCCAGTCTTTCACGGGAGAAGCAAGCATATAAACACACGTTATCATTTTATCCGAGAGTGTGTTGAAAGAGACCAAGTACAAGTTGAGTTTGTAAGAGGTGATTTGCAACGTGCTGATATTCTGACGAAAGCTCTCGCAAGGATTAAGTTCAAGGAGATGCAAGAGTTACTCGGAGTTGAAGACCTACCTATCTCGAGTCAGAAATTAGGGGGGTGATAAACGATTTGAGTGGTTCGACCCCCCTCAAGACTAATACAAAAATGAAAAAACTAATTCTTAGTTAATGATTGTTTCAGAGAAAAAAAATGATCTACTCGAATGGAGGATCTTAAGAACTAACCCTTCCCGTCCCAAATGATTTTCAAAGGATTTCAGAATCATTTTACCGAGCCTAGGTTCAATCGCTAGCTTCACCAACATTTTACCGTATTTGGTTCACTTATGAACACCATTTTCAAGTATTATGGCTCCCAACTGAATAACACTTTTGATTGCGGTCTCGATAGCTGCATAACAAGGTACATCAATGAAATGGAAATCCTCAACATTATAAATCCCGAGAGAGAGAATTCTAAGAAGTGCAATACCAAGATTAACCCTGTGGGGTTCTTCCAGCATGTCTGGCTCGTTGATCAGCCGAACTTTGACTAATTTTGCAAACTCTAAGAACTACAAATTTGACTCCTGGAAGGGTCAAAGAGGTCTCAGCAAGATTATGACTTTCCTCTTATTATCGGGATAATTTTGATACACACGTGCGGTATTGTTCTTCATGAGACAACCTTCCATGCAGCGGCAATGCAACTGTCAATGGCCCTTTAAACTGTTCACAAGCCCACTCAACCTCCATCTGACTAGTCAAAAAACCATTCAATCTTCCGTATTCTGAATCTCAGTGACACGTCTCACAACATCAGAAACATAAGGTGCCACTAAGTTAGAATCAAACAGGACATTAGATATTTCAGGAAGGGAAAGTTGTAGGACAGACAGCGTTTTTGCATCAGCTTTTGCAGACAAAATAATCAGTCTTAAATCAGACCTTTCGTTTAAATAGATCTCTAATTAGTGCTAAAAGAAGATCGGTGTTTAAACTTCTTTCATGTGCCTCATCAACAATGATGCAAGATACCCATGAAAAATTATTGTCATTCATGTAGTGCTGAAGTAAGGAGTGGTCTGTCATGAATGGAGCACAAAGAGTGAAAGTTGTGAATCTTTGTACCACTATACTATGACTAGATGAGCAAGAAAAATATATCAGGTGTAAAGTTTCTATCTCATTTAATTGATATATCGATCTTATTACTCTATTCAACCAAATTACTGTACTACTCAGCTTGTTTAATGGCATATATAGAGCAAAATCGGGTACCAAACTACAAGATGTTGGATCAAGCGGATAATTTGTCATCATTTCCTAAATAAAATGCACTAAGAATAGTGGTGATGATCGAGTACCAAGAACTTACTACAATTAGTATAAAACGGGTAACATATGCTACCGGCTTGGTGGCGACTATCTTTACAATGAGCATAAATAGGCAAACCTTCTACAAGCCTTCTACACTCGCGTTTAATCATCCAATAAATCTTACTCCAATCAAACTTGCCACCCAGCTTCAACTTCCCGTTAAGATACTCAAGCACGCACTCCATTCCACTCATAAACTTCCCAATCTTGCCAACAATCAAACGCCTCACTGCTATTTTATTCGGCAACATATCCAATCTCCCCAGCAGCTCCTTCTCCACCACCTGTCTCTTGTGGTGGCACTTCTCCAGAAGCCCGACCACTCGCTCCTTAAACAAAACCCGAAGCCTAGAATCCAACTCTTCCGTGTCAGATGGCACGTGCAACAAATTCTGCACAAGCTTGGGAGTAAACGAAATCCTTCCATGCAACAAAAGGTTCCACAAATAAACAAGCGTTTCGAGCACCTTATGCCACTCCTTGTACTCAAAACTAGAACCAACTATTCCACTGGCATGTATAGTAAAATTATCAGGAAAGTATTCCAAGTCACTCATTAGACTCACGATTTGGTGCCGATCGTATCTGTCTAGATGGTGTGCAAGAAGCTCAACAACGTAATTCGGCTCACTGCATTGTCTTGGGTTCATTGTCTGTCAATACATTTAAAGTTCAAGAAAAGTCAGCATACCATTACAAAAATAAACACTTAACACATATCATTCAAGTTGCACTAATCTTATCGATCCACACCTTTGACTTGCAAGCTCTTTTTCTTTTAGTAAATGGGTGTTCATCATGAGGATCACTAGAACCAGTTACGCCTAATTCGAGATTTTCGTTCTCACCTGAAGCCATCAGTCGTTTGTCTCTTTACTTGCTTGATTAATTGTTGTTTTAGATTTTGTGGCACGAAATTATAAAGAGGAGACATATAGGTAACTGTGTTATCAAAATTTACTATAAGCGCAAAAATGTTTGCGCGCCACGATAATTTGCACGCCCTCATTATATATAGAGTAAATTACACCGTTCGTCCTTGTGGTTTGCGTTGACCGCAGGGTTTAGTCCTTTGACCAAAAAAATTGCACCGTACGTCCTTAAGTGTGAAACGTTATGCGCCATTAGTCCTTTGACCAAACGACGTTAAGTTTGACTGTTAAACTCGGGTAAAAATACTAAAATACCCTCACTATCTTCTTCTCTAACCATTACCACCATCATCTCTCACACAAACCCAAACACAGACACAGATCCAACTACATTTCCAACAATCTTTCACAAAATCAAAACCAGTAAACACTAACCATTTATTTATCACCATGTATCAAAACCCACATCAACTAACTCTTAAAAAACTACAACCCACAAATCCCCACACCTCCGGATCACCGCCATCTAGATCCACCTCCCATCCAGATCCGGTCAACGCACAAATCCCCACAAATCCCATTTGGGTTCGGATCGATTAGATTTGCTTATTTAGTTCGGTCTCGATTTGGATATAGGCTCTCGTTAATCTTGTTGTCATTGATGTTGTTTGTTTCTGGGTTTTGTTATTAAAAGCTCACCGTGCAAAACCCAACAAAATTGCTAAATTGCTGGTTGCATCACCGTGCAAAACCCAACAAATTGTTATTAAAAGTTTCTGGGTTTTGTTATTAAAAGCTCACCGTGCAAAATCCCATTTTGGCTGTTGTTTGTTTCTATTGTTTGTTGTTTGTTTCTGGGTTTGTTTCTGGGTTTTGTTCCGGTCTCGACACAAAACCCAACAAAATTGCTAAACAGTTGACATGGGTTTTGTTATTAAAAGCTCACCGTGCAGCTGGTTGCATCACCTCCATTGCTCCGGCCACTTTTTTCATTTACTCCGTCGCGACGTCATCTCTCTCCGTGAGCAGAACCGACATCGAGAAAAGTGAGAAAATGGTTCCTCAAGGTTTTACTTTTGTATAAAAGTGTTTCTTTTATATCCGTGTTAATGTTGGTGTTTGAGATAACGACTTATTTTAAAGGATGGCATTTTGGTGCACGGATCAAGCATAACAAAACAATATTTGACAACATGATAAGTTATGATTTAGGTGTGCAAAGTGACAAAGAGGCGAGTGTTTTCTTGATGGATTTGATTCGTTTGGTTTTTGATAGGGGTTTAATTTGAATATTTATTGTTTTACTCTTTAAATTTTTGCATAGAAGATTTGTATTGGGTCTGGGTAGTGATGGAAGATGAAGATATATGAAAGAAGATAAAGTTAAGAGTAAATTGCACCGTTTGTCCTTGCACCGTTTGTCCTTGCACCGTTCGTCCTTATGGTGCTGAAATGACGAATTTACCCTCATGTGCAAGTCACATGATGGGTTTTTAACAGTCAAACTTAACGTCGTTTGGTCAAAGGACTAATGGCGCATAACGTTTCACACTTAAGGACGTACGGTGCAATTTTTTTGGTCAAAGGACTAAACCTTGCGGTCAACGCAAACCACAAGGACGAACGGTGTAATTTACTCTTATATATATTAACTAAAAGGCGGGGAATCGTTCTCCACACGCCAAGTGTCCCAAACAGTGTGAACACATTTAATGCCAACTTTCACAAGTAGGCAAAAATAGTCCCTGAGGTTTAGGTGTCGTTGCAAAGTAAGTCCAAGTTGGCAAAAATAGTCCCTAAGGTTTCAGTGTCGCTGCAAAGTAAGTCCTTTATAGCAATTTGGCAAAAATAGTCCCTATCCAAATTCATGGCTACAAAACCAATCCCGCTGCAACGCGCGGGTTTCCACACTCGTATATTAACTAAAAGGCGGGGAATGATTCTCCACACGCCACGTGTCCCAAACAGTGTGAACACATTTAATGCCAACTTTCGCAAGTTGGCAAAAATAGTCCCTGATGTTTAGGTGCCGTTGCAAAGTAAGTCCAAGTTGGCAAAAATAGTCCCTAAGGTTTCAGTGTCGCTGCAAAGTAAGTCCTTTATAGCAATTTGGCAAAAATAGTCCCTATCCAAATTCACGGCTACAAAACCAATCCCGCTGCAACGCGCGGGTTTCCACACTCGTTTAGACTACTACACATATATATTTATTCAAGTAAGAGGGCAATTTTAAACTGACACGTGTACTAAGCGCGCAATTATGTTTGCACACCCTTTTTTGCGCGCCACATTTCAATAAATAAAGGTTATAATATGTACACGTATCCTAAACGCGCAATATTGTTTGCTCTCCTTTATTTTTGTGCTCCATCTTTAATTAAAAGAAACGCCACTAAAGTGACACGTATGTCCCGGGATCACACTGAGGGCAATATTGTTTGCTCTCCCTCTACATTTTGCACGCCTAAACAGTTACGAAGCGCAAAAGAATTGCACTCTCGCCATTTTGCACTCCATTAAATTTTGTTTTGCTCTTAATTTTTTCAGTTAGCTCTCATTTTGCACTCCATAAATTTGGTTTTGCTTTCACTAAGTTGTAAGCAAAAAAAGCTCAATAAGTGATACCATGCCATTACTTTATAACCAAAGGTACACTCGAGCTTTTGTAACATTATTTATACCAATCAGTGCCATTACTCTATTAATAGCTTTTATAGTTGTAATTAGGCAATCAAAAAATGGAAGAGAGCAATATGGATAAGAAGAATGAATGGTGAGGGTAAGTAAATGAATTATTTCTCAATAAATGTGGTAGAAATGTGGTAGGTAACTATTTAATTGTTCAACATTCACTTTTTTTCCTCATATAATGTGGGGTTATTTGCATATATATCCTTCCAAAGATGCAAAATTGCATATATATTCTTTGCATGCATAAAAATCATTGTACTATGTGCATCAAAAACTTGTAGGAAGGATATATATAGAATTATTCACCTTTGGAGGGATATATATGCAATTCCCCAAACTAATGTGAAACGCAATTTTGGATGGAGAGCGAACCTGATTTGCATGCCTTAGGCTGCCCACAATGGGTGTGAGAAAATCGGTTGGTCTTGCAAGTTGACCGACTTTGATGCCGGTTGAGGCCATTGCGGTCTTCAGGTCATATATCAGTCTTCAAATGAAAAGCCTTTTTAAAAAAAAAAAAAAACTTTACCACTTTTAACGCATTATAAATACCAACCTCAAACACAATTTTAAACACACAATTTTAAACACACAGTTTCAAACACAATTCTTTCAACACAAAAATATTATGGCTTGTCGTCTCCCCCATTCCGTCTTTACGTATATATATATTAGTTCGTATACGTATTGTTTGATTTATGTAATATTTTTATTATTAATGAAGTTTAATTTTGTTGTTTATGCAAAGAAAGTGTCGTGCTTGGTTAATTGGGTTTAATATACTTACTTGCTCTAAAAAAAAGTTAAAATAAATTAAATAAAAATTGTGTTTATGCGATGGCTAACGAAAGGCTAAATAGGGCGATGCAGGATGGCGAATGAATGACACATTGTTGGTACCTATGATGGACGAAAAATTCTCCCACAGAGCACTCTAACTCGTGAGATTGACGTTTCATTTACTTAACATTTCTATTAAAATCAGCCTAAGTTTAATATATTAACAAAATATGGTTATATGGTAACTAGCTCAAAGTTTATATATTAACTACATATGGTTATACCGTTAAATTAGTCTAAGTTTCAAAATTTTAACTAAATGTTTTTTTCACATATTTATATGTACATTGTAATGTTAGAAATCTAAATAAAAGTAGAAAAACATTGTAGCGATGCAGACAGTTTAATTACTTCTGTTTTCTAAGGATAAAATCTTAGGGGAATTGCATATATATTCACAATAACTTAAAATTTTGCATGTTTTCTTATAATATAAGTTTTTAATGCATGATGTACAATGCAAATTAAGCATGTTTTTTGTATATATGCAAATATGCAAGTTTTAGTGGGTATATATGCAACTGCTCTAAATCTTATTATACATATGTTGAAATCAGATGTTGTTCTGTTGCGAGTGAAATTACTTTCATTAAACCAATTTGAAATAATGTGATATGAGATTCCTATTTTTTACTGATCACATTCATGTAGCTATTTGATGTTGTTCTCTACATCAAAGTGTAAGAAGCCGGATGGATGATCAAAATTCGTAGATAATCAAAGAAGCCGAATCGTTGAACAGTGTACGAAGTTGCACCTAATTCGGGATTTTTGACCTAAATATAAAAGATCTTTTGGTCTAATACTATAGTGGTATCTGACTATATTAAGAGGTTGTGAGTTCTTGTTTCGGGTGCAACGCAACTTAAATGCTATATGTATGTCTTCAAAATAAAAGAAGAAAGCAATGCTTTATCAAGTTAAAAGAATATAAATGTATGTTTTTTACGTGACTTATTTCGTCGACAAATGTAAGTAAGACAACATTATTAGAGAGGTTGAGTCGCTCGCTCAAACAAATATTTATCCTTATTATATAATGTAAGTATGATTAAAGCTAGAACTTGTAGCAAAATTGACCATGAGCTAGTACATTATAAAGGATGTTGAGACATGCCAAAGATCAATGACTTTATGTAATAGTGCAACCATTTGAATATTTTGGTATGAAAATTGGAGCACTCTACAATGGACCTTATTAAAAAGAATTGAGATCTTTTTAAGTTGTGGTTAACATGACCCATCATGTTGAGTTTTTTGTGGTTAATAGGATCTCAATCATATTAAAAACTAGCTAAAGAAATAAAGAAACCGTTAAGCAATTTGAATAATTGTGAACCGAGTGATCCAGGTCTTATGCCCAGTGGCGGAGCCAAAAATTCTAGTTACAGGGGGCAATCAAGTACAATTTTTTTTCTCAGCAGTAAAAGTTTGAAATTTTCTGGGTCGGTCGGGTCGGGTGTTGCTTTAAACAAAACTCACTACTATTAGTTGTTAAGGCAATGCATATCAACTACAGGTGTGTGTTTGTGTCGATAAATGAAATCAAATCAAAGACAAATTTGGTACTGTCAAACTTAAAGATGTGATTTTAACAAGTTAGTAATTTGTACATGGTTATTTTATGTTAGTTAGTTGTACTAAGAGTAGATATAATTGTATGTAAGTTTGGTTTTAGAAAGTTGAGGGCATCTCATTTATGTACGAGGGCACACTTGTAAATTCACCTTATTTCTAATACTTTCCTGCTAAAATTGCATACGAAAGTACCATTTGCACAAACTCTATTGAGGGCACAGCCCCCCATATCTAACCATATGGCTCCGCCTCTGCTTATGCCTACATTAGTCGCTTATAAATGCTAGAAGAATTAATGATACCTTCTCAATCATGGGCTATAAAATGACCAAAAACGTGGTCACGGGTCTTCAGCATGACCTTATTTTTTTAACTGCTGATGACGTCGGAACACATCAGATCTACCACTTGTTT
Organism: Chrysanthemum lavandulifolium; assembly: GCA_022545495.1. Classification (NCBI taxonomy): domain Eukaryota; kingdom Viridiplantae; phylum Streptophyta; class Magnoliopsida; order Asterales; family Asteraceae; genus Chrysanthemum; species Chrysanthemum lavandulifolium. The sequence goes on along the minus strand of CM040246.1, from coordinate 7,148,819 downwards.
CTTCTTACATGGCTTCTATGGCGGCTTCTTTGTCCCTATATTTTTCTTCGTAGAGACATCCATCTTCATTAAAGAATTTAAGCAAACAAGCAAGAAAAAATATGTCATCCATTTTGAGTAATCTGCTGTAAAATATTTAAACAATCAACCAAGAAAAAAGATGCCCATCCATTTTCAGTAACCTGTTTTAGTCCAATGGGCATTGTGGGTCATGTGCTACAGACACCCATCTTCATTAAAGAATGTAAACAAACAACCAAGAAAAAAGATGTCATCCATTTTGAGTAATCTCTGGTAAAATATTTAAGCAAATAACCAAGAAAAAAGATGCCCATCCATTTTCAGTATTCTGTTTTAGTCCAGTGGGCCTTGTGCTACCGACACCCATCTTCATTAAATAATTTAAGCAAACAACCAAGTAAAAAGATGCCATCCATTTTGAGTAATCTGTTGTAAAATATTTAAGCAAACAACCAAGAAAAACTATGCCAGTCCATTTTCAGTAATCTGTTTTAGTCCATTGGCCATTGTGGGCCTTGTGCTACAGACACCCATCTTTATTAAAGAATTCAAGCAAACAACCAACAAAAAAGATGTCATCCATTTTGAGTAATATTTTGTAAAATATTTAAGCAAACAACCAAGAAAAAAGATGTCCATCCATTTTCAGTAATCTGTTTTAGTCTAGTGGTCATTGTAGGCCTTGTGCTACAGATACCCATCTTCATTAAAGAATTTACCAAACAACAAGAAAAAAGATGTCATCCATTTTGAGTAATCTCTGGAAAGCATTTAAGCAAACAACAAAGAAAAGAAATGCTCATCCATTTTCAGTAATTTGTTTTAGTCCAGCGAACATTGTGGGCCATTTGCTACAGACACCCATCTTCATTAAAGAATTTCAGCAAACAATCAAGAAAAAAGATGCTCATCTATTTTGAGCAACCTGTTGTAAAATATTTAAACAAACAACCAAAAAAAATGTCATCCATTTTGAGTATTTTTTCCTTCAAGGTTGAAACTTTACTTATCGTAAAACTTAATTGTTTGGATCGAAGTACTGGAAAATATATAAATAGGTTTTCAATATTTGTTATTTTAATTTGTGATGCACTTATTCGTCCTAAAATATTTAATGTAGCAACTATTTATAATCATCGATCAATATTTTAAAATGTATGAAAATTTACCACTCAAAATATTTATGTCTCCTTCAATCACACTCCTAGCTACTTTCCAATTTCCACCCATCAACCTTTCCCTTTTAATTCAATATACTGTAAAATCTCTATAAATTAATACTCGATAAATTAATAACCTCAATTTATATATGTATTAGTTCTTACAAAACAATAAATTAATAATTACTCAAAAAAATTTCATATATATACAAATGTCATACTGTAACTAAAACTTGTAAAATTCAAATAATTCAATTAAAGTCATACATAATTGGAACTTATTCTAAAGAAACTAGCTCTTACTTATTCAAAAATACTAAGGGTGAGCATGGGGCGGTTTTTGGCTAAAACCAAACCCCAAACCGAAAATTCGGTTTTAAGTTATTGAAAACAGAACCCCGCACCAAAAGTTCGGTTTGGTTTTTGCGGTTCGATTTTTGTTTTTTTCTGTTTTCGGACATTCGAAATTTGAGTTGATGGTTTTATGTTAGATTTATTAATTTAGCTAAGTTCTTTAAATTCGGATATCCGAAGTTTCGGTTAACAGTTTTATATATCCGAATATCCAAATATCAATAATTTTCAGAAAATTTTTATATGAGTTCCAAAACAGACATTTCATAAAACTCAATATTTTTATTAAATTTTGATTAATTTTTCGGATATCCGAATACGAATATTTTCTGAACATCCAAAACCTAAATCAAGAAATCTTAAAATGTAAGTCGAATATTTTGTCGTATTATAATAAGATTACATAACATGTATATAAAGATAAGATGCGTGAAATATATGAAATAAAGAAAACTAAATTTACGAATTTATAGTGTTAGCTAAATAAAAAACACAAGACCGGCCTTGTCCCCGGATTTGAGAAAGGTGTGTTTGACCGAGTATTTCTCTGACGTACGTGTGTTTTGTTTTTGAAGTTGTTGTTTGTACAACCTTTCTTGGGCCTTCTGAATTACCACCCTCCTTAGACTTAATTACCACCCATTTTGAGACTAAGAGTAAGTTGGATTGAAATTGTGAGAAAGAAGATGAAATGCACCGGTTCTTATAGAGCCGGTATTTTCAAATTGGACCCTGAGTAAATTGCAAACAAGTCCTTGAAACAAAAAAATAGCTAAAACCACACCCACATACAAAAATAATATGTATCATACACCAATTAACGCAACCGAAACTTGCTTAAAATTATAAAGCGTCACCGCTGTGCCTTGTGGTTAATGTGACGTGCTTTTTCTCCGGACGCACCCTTCATCAGTGTCTTTTGCCGCACCTTTCTTCATGTGCCTTTCGTCTAGTTCCTTTCATCCAGACATGCTTTAGACACGCCCTGCATCCAACGGCCTAGAGCGACCTACCAAGTGGCCCATAATTAAGTCGATGCTCCATTATAGACGGATCAAACTTAGAGCGGCTTGCCCAATGTCTTAAAATGAAGTTGTTAACATTTCATGATAAAAACGTTTTGTAATTTTAAAAGCAAACAACTAGGGATGGCAACGGGGCGGGGAATGTCGGGGATTGTATTTACCATCCCTATCCCCGTTTTCACTCTTCATCCCCATCCCCGTCGGAAAATTGCTTTATATCCCCATCCCCAATGGGGATCGGGGATCCCCGTGGGGATTCGGGAATTTTCGATCTTTATGAACTAACATAAAGTTTCCACAAACTCATTGAAAATATAAAGAATTTTAACTCATAAAGTGTTTTAAGAAATGTGCATACATTGCACATAGTTTGATTCATTACAATTTCAATTCATCTTTAAAGCATCCTCAACATTGTACATTACATATAATCTAAAAACAATATGTATCATATGTGTCTATTCCGAGAAAATAATAAGTAAAATGTAGTTGGTGCTTATGCTTCTAATTATAAAGGTACTTGATTCTATAAATATTACATATGCATATAAATATATATGTCGATACTCATAAACATATATACATATACATATACAAGTTAATCGAGTATGGATATAACATATAAATTCTAAATACTGATACACTAAAAATATCGGATTCGGGGTCGGGTTCGGGGATTTATGTTATCACATCCCCGCCCCATCCCCGGTTTCATATTTTGGGGATTCCCCATCCCCGTCCCCATCCCCGGTCAACTCGGAGATTCCCCAGTTAAAATCGGGTTTGACGATCGGGTCCCCATCGAGTATGGATTTTTTTGCCATCCCTACAAACAACCTATATGTTCAATGTTTTATATGACGACATACTGTACCGCAACTAACTTGGTTCATCTCACATTATTAAGGAAATCATTCTTTTTACCAAATGAAAAGGTACAAAGTTTTAGTTAACTAAAACTACTAAAACATTCATTTTGCTTTATATATCAACAACAAAAAGTTGTGATATAAAATAATATCGACAATAATTAATAAACATGATAACAAGTTAGTATCTACAATAAACATGTTAGCAAGCATACAAACTGTACAATATCGTCTATCAAATCAACAACATATGCAACCTATAAACCGTAAAACAAGCTTATTTCTGTTTCGGCTTATATTTCATAAGCTTCAATTTTATGGCTTATTTTGAGGCTTGTGGGCTTTTATAAGTTTATTATAATATGATAAACTTATATAAGCAATTTTTTTTTAAATAACCCGAAAAATTAAGACTTATGATATACAAGCCGAAATCAAATTAGCTCGTAAGCCCACGTTTAAGCTTAAACAAACAACCCTTTAGGTAGGGGTGTTCATGGTTTGGGTAATACCCGAATAAACCGAAAATCGAAACTGAACCGAACCGAAAATAACTGAACTGAACTTGTAACCGAACCGCATTTGCAAAAACGATCAGAACCGAATTAAATATTCGGTTTTCAATTCAGTTATGGTTTTAGTAATCTAAACCGAAAACCGAATTTAAATAAATATCATATATTTAATATATATTTATATATAAAAACATATATAAACTCTTTTATACTATAAATATAACTTTTTTAAGTTTGATTTTTTTTTCTAAAAATCTATATTAAGAAATGAATAAATAATTAAAATTATGTAATTCGGGTTATTCGGTTCGGTTTTCGATTATGGGGGTTCGGTTTAATCAATTTGAATTTGGTTCAATTTTCGGTTATACCAAAAAAATAATAATAACCGAACTAAACGAACCGAATAAACCAAACAACCCGATAACCAAACCGATGAACCCCTACCCTTAGGGTTGAAATCGGTGGGCTGAGTTTACATTGGGCCGAATTTGGACTCTATAATACTACATATTCCATTGGGTCATTAAGTGGATAATACATATATCTATAGGTCAGCCCATGAGAAGGTCTCAACTCTCAAGGTGATGTTCTTGAAGAAATTGTCAAACCCCAAATAACACTACTACACTAGGCAAAAGTAGCATGAGATATTTTATTTGCTTTTCTTGTGTGAATTTTGTATGGTAAGTATTTTTATTTTATTTTTAATAGGAAAAAGAATATTATGAAGATGTAGCAGTAGAATAACCTTATTTGTGATAATAATAACAAGAAAAGTATAATGTAGTGTTCTCATTTCAAATGCTAACAGATTTTTGGTTGTATACAATAAATCATTCGTACACAATGAAGGTGTATCATGATGAATGGGACCTTTTCATAAATGAAGATAATTTAATGTTGGTTTTAGGTTGTTGGTATCCATCCATGCATGAGGTACTCGCTTTCCTCAATCAAAGCCTTTAATTCTCACATCAAATTAAATGCTTGAGCAAGAATTGCATGTTTTTGAATATTTCAAAGGAGGAAAATAAAAAGTCTAGGTTACGGCTATAATATCTAAGCCAAATTCACATTTAAGCAAAGTCATTTTCCTTTTAGGTATGAACTACCCACATTTTTATAACACATATTTCATAGTAACATATTGTACATGACATAATATATATACGTTTCAATTTGAGCACAGACAGAGCCAGGATTTGTATTAAAGAGGCTCAACTCTTTTTCCCGATAGTAACATACAATTACTAGTTTTAGAAGTTGAATTGAAGTTTGAATCGTTCGACATACGAGTTCATTGATATTTTTTTTAAGTAACATACAATTACTTGACTAGTTGAGAAATGAACAAAATAGGCAAACTATGGTTAAATGGTAGTTATGATGGAGAAGTGGTAGGGGCCGGATCGAAAACTCTAGGAAACGTGGACTATTATCCAAGCTACAAGGTGGGCTAGCTGGCCTGTTGGGGGTGGCCGACCACCCTCAACCCTCTACTAGCTTCGTCCCTGCATTTGAGGGTAGAAAAAATCGAAAACAGTCACGCAAAACTATCATATGTTTACCTATTTACGGAGAATATCTTCTCTGTCTAAAACATTTCCATCAAAGAGAATGGATCGAGCGAGAAGGGTTATTGAAATGAGAAGAGTGAGAAGAAATACTAGCCACTTATTTTATATAAGGAGATGCATCTATTTTTTAGATGCATCTCAAATTTGTGGTTGTAGTTTTTTCACATCTTTATCGTCTTAATTATATTTTTCATTTGATTCTACCTCTTCCATCAATACAAAAATGAAAAATGCCATGAAAGTCAATGTATTGAATCAAAGGATACAACAGTGAAACCAATAATTTGAATTTTGAACATTAAATTTAGTTTGACATTGTAAACCTATTTAACAAATCAATATTTAGTCGCACCTTATTTAATATAATTTAGTTTGACATGATGTATATCAACCTTATAGATATCATTAAATTCGTATGAAAAACAAATATCATAAGGTAGAAGGTGCGGATATGCTTTTGGCGGCAAGGCATGAAAAAAAATGGTTAGCCAAAGGCAACTCCATAGCTACCATCTTTTTGCCGCTACATTTGCTTCTTTTGCGGCAAAAGTAAGTTGAGCAAAAGTTGACATGACGCTGAGATGGATGTTTAAAATATCTGATATAGTTATTCTCACACTTTTCGCCCTAATAGCACCAACAATCTGGTTTCCTAAATACAAACAAATAAATAAATAAAACTATTCAACATCTCATTAATTTATATATGCAAAGAATTATGTTTTAATAAAAATACAATGTAGAAACATTCTTAGAGTAATTTGATTTATGATATCAAATTTTGTGTATATGTAAAATTATGCTTAATTGAACCGTTATTACTATTTTTAGTTTGTTTTAACATCCAAAAGTTATTACTTGTTGGATTAAAGCATTGTTGGCTATATATCTGTGAGGCCGTCTTTGAGGGTGTCAAGAAAGTGAAGAAGCCATTCGAGCGCCAAATTTTTAGGTCTCAAAATTTGTCCGTTAATAATTATATCGTGTGTGAGCATATTTTCGCGAAGAAAAAGTTTTAGATGGGAAAATATGTTAAATGAGTAATATGTTAAAACGTTTAGATAACTAATTGCATTATATCTTATAAATGATGACACTTTATGTATAATATTGCTTAACAAAATGCCTCATTATATAATTTCGTACAAGGTCTTTAAAAATTTCGTCGATTGATGGGACGGCCCTGTATATAGGATACATTTCGGTTAGTTTAGCAAGAGGAAATGATACAAGTTATTACTAGAAGTCCAATAAAAAAAAAAATTAATGGACTATTACAATATGTCAATATCTCATATTTTCGAGTTTAATACTCTAATATATAGCTGGAATTTTGGTTAAAGAATTAAGAAATGGGACCAAATTAACTTGTGAGTTAAGTCAGTCAAGCTCAAGCAGATGTGATATTGCATATAAATTTGCATGTTGCTTACGTTTAGGACTAATTTGGCCCATCAACAGCTGTTCTAAATTCTAATGTATGCATTTTTGCCTTATTAAGTCTGCATCATCCCAACAAAAGAATATGTCTTTAAAAATGTTGAGTAGTTTAGTTGGAGAAATCTTCGTTTTTTAGAAAATTTTCATATAAAAAGGAAAACCGAAACCCGTTTAGTCATGACTTTTTCCAATAATTTTCCAAAATATGAATTCTTATTTTCCAATTCTTAATAGAAAAAATGAAAATACTTATTCTGGCCCTACCACTTTTTTCGTTTCTAAAATAATAACCTCATTTCCTCTCACCCCACTCTTATCACGCCCACTCCGTCCACCTTCCATCGCCGTCCACCGTCTCCGTTTTAAAAAAATGAAAAATATAACTCCAACTAAACGGATTTTCAAACTTCTCAACTCTTCTCTAGAGAAGAAAAAACTATTCCCTTCTCTAGAAATTTAGATCGGAAAAACAGGAAAATTTTTCACCAACTAAACGGCCCCTTAACTACTGTAGAAAATTTTGACTTGTCCATTTGATTAGTACGTTTTGGAGTTTTAGATTTTAGATTTTAGATTTCATATATACTCTAACACCATTGAGTTGTCAGATAACGGGAAGTAGCACATCAACGTAAACACGTAGTAATACAGTGACAAGTTTTTTACATGTTGTGATGGGCGAGACACCTTATGCAAACACAATGCAAGAGGAGCCAAACGACTTGAGTGGTTTGACTTGAGTGGTTCGGCTCTTCAATACATTAATGAAAAAACTAATTGATAGTTAATGATTTTTTCGGGGAAAAAAATGATCTACTTAAATTTTCACAGAAGCATATGAAAGTGTAATTAATGAATATAAAAACTAAACATGAACACACAAATTTCATCGATGGCGTAGCTAGGTTATGTACCATGTGAGGAAATCTAGATGGACCTAAGATAAGTGATACGCCATCACATATAGACTAAAGTCTTATTAGATAGATTATGATGTTTGAACCTCTACTTTAGTTAAGGGTCTAACAAGTCATCGATTTTCAACATGTGAAAATTGAGTTTTCAAGATGAATGTCGATTGCATTGTGTATGAAGGAAAGGATGGCCCTCATTAATTTATGTTGGTAAATTTGGTAATCGGGTTTTCCTCTTAGGCGAAGCGACGCCTAAAAAGGAGTGAGGTTTTTTTTTCTCAAAGGCGAAGGTTTGAGGAAGACATATTACCCGTTTGATGTCAGCGTACGACTTAAACCTCTAACTTAACTAGCCGTTCTAACAAAAACAAAAAAACAAAAAAAAAACAATAATAGAAAACCCAATAGTTCACCCACGAGACGCCTGGTTATTTTTTTCTAGAAGCAAAAAGATTTTGTTGAGCCATAAGGGAAAGACCAAACAATATAGAGCACCGAAAAGAGAAACACTTTAACAAAAGCACTTAAAAAAAAAGAAACCCGAAGACTATTGTCTTAGAACATCGTCATCACATTGGTCACTAGTGCATCAAACGTCCTTATATCTCGTTATGTATGATGACCTCCGTTATGTTACTATGGCATTAATCGTTTCACCGCACTACATGAAATCATCCAAGTTTTGAGCATTTGTAGGATTAGAACACATTCATGGATTTAATAAAGTTCTTATGACAATTTACTTCCAACATTTTCATAAATCAAACCTAGTCTCACACCTTGAAGATAAATTTAGATTTTAAGCAAGTAATCATGAATTACTTATAAGAATGGTAAACCCTTGGAGATCCGGGTTTCTTCTGGAGCTTGGGGAGGTGTTTTATCCGGTTTGAGTCTCGCAAATGATAAAGAAAATCCAGATTTTTTTATTAGTGCGAAGACGTGAGTTCGAGAGGATTCTTTTCGGGGGTAGTTCGGGTCCCGAGGCCTGCTCATTTGAATGGTTTAATTCGTGGATCAGATTTCAAGTGTGGTATATTTCTAAAAAAAAAAAAACTTATGAGAATGGTAAGGTGGTAAACAAGCATATGATTCAACACAAAGCACATATTTAATCATGTTTTTACTTAATGGTTATCTACTTTTATCACAATTCAAAATGATCCAATTATTTGAAAACTTGATTGCTACATTATTTCCTAATGACAGTTTGACATGTGTGTAGGAGTGGTTGATGTGAGAATTTGAAAAGCAACCAATGACCACACATGGCAATGGCAGATAAGCCTGCAACAAATTAACTTTGTCACTTTCTTGTTTTTTGATTTTGCCGCCAACAAACTTATCAAACCTGTCGGTCAAAAAGTTAAAAATATCCACGCCATGCCATATTTTAGGCGCCATTTCCCATATTTTCCAACCCATCTGGTACAAAGTGTGTGTCAAAATTACTCATATCTTACCTGTCATCCACCACATTTTTTAACTGGGCCCCACACGTGGGTTTTCGCGGGAAAACTTTTGCTTAACTCTTCTTTAAAAACTTTAAAGTGTCAACGTCTTGTAACTACCCGAATGGACTAACATAACCTCGGGTTGTTGGGAGTCAAACGTTCCGGAGCCTTTGGACATATGTTAGGAAAAAACTATGTTAAATTTAGTCATCTAAATTATATATTGAGTTTCAAAATTGGGACTAAAAAATTATCGAAAAAGAGTAGAAATTCAAAATTTGTGCATGTATATCTTACAACAACTTTGATATTAGTCAAATATGGTTGTAAATGTAGTGTTATCACTTGTGTTGTGCATGCCAAAACTAGATGTAGCAAGGAACATGGTCGTTGGTTAGGTCGAGCGTAAATGTGTCAATTTGTGCCTAAAATAAAAAAAAAAATAGTAAATTTTGGCAAATTTTTAAAAGAATTGCACACATTTAGCCATCTTTTTTCTTTGAAATTGGCATATATTATCCATTTAAAAATTAAATGAGCACAAACGGGCACATATTTTCTATTAATTGAAGAATATTACTATTGTTTTTAAATAAAAACTTATAGATATAATACTTTATTTTTTTAAATATAAATGAGGTGTTACATTTGAGTAATTTATTTAATTCGTTTTGGTATAAAAGCGATTCAGTATAACGTCGTCCATTTCGCCTGTCCATTTACCCCTGCCTTGGTTTAGCCCATGTACCCTGCTTAACTCGTGGCTGGTGCCCCTACCTACCCGTCGTTTTTCCACCCAGGCGGAGCCAAGAGGGTGGCTAATGGTAGCTCACCACCCCCGCCCCCAAGCTAACTTGTCCAACTTATAAGCAGATGTCACCCATGTTTCATCGAGTTTTTAGTTTGGCATCAGAGGGGCATATCTATTGTTCGAAGTTTGATATTCGAGTTTGCCAATCTTTCTTGTGCTTCAAATGTTTCTATCAAAAGTATAAACACCCATCAATGTTCTTGCATATGCTTAGGAAAATTATTAATGGTGGACTGGTGGTTGGTTTTTTTTTGAAGAAGATGAAGAAAAAAGTCAAAGTAAATAGGATGAGGATAAATAAATAGGACTGGTGGTTGGTTTTTATTGGGGACCGGGAAGTCAAATACTAGCAATTGTTGGTTATTCATTCTTTATTTTAATTTAAATGTTGTGTTTGCCGTTTTTTTGTTTATAAACAAATTTTTAGCTATGTGGTATGTGGAGTAACAAGTTAGTTTAGTCTCTTTTATAGAAAATAAGTTGATCTGATAAATTATTCATGTTTTATTAACTTTTATAAAGATAAAGATATATTTGTAATTGTGCAAGATCGTCATTTGAGTGCAAATATAAGTTTATCAATTCAATCATTGGTTCAAAAAAACATTAAACGTTATTAGTATCCTAACATATCCGAGCCCCCCCTAATAAAAATTCCTGGCTCCGCCCCTGTTTCCACCTCTAATCGAGTGGCACATTAACGCTATCAAGTATCAACATCCACGTTCACTATTAAACCAACAACCAAACATCCGTAATATGAGCATTAAACCTATTATACAAATATTGTCAGCTTAAATAAAGAGCTAATTTCATTCTTGTCCTAGAAATGAGATAATGATTAAAGTTTTGCATTAAAAAAAAATGATTTCCACATTTGCCCCACTTAAAATTAAGCGACTTGTGCGATTTTACTCAAAAATTGACACATGGGGTAAGTGTTTGGTGGATTTTTTACACATGTCGATTTTTTAGTGGACTCACACAAGTCGCACAAAAAATCTCACCAGCCACTTGAACACGTGTTTATTTTTGATTGAAGTAATTTTAAGTGGAGCAAATGTGAAACTCACTTTTTCTTAAGCAAAACTTTAATCATCATTTCATTTTCGTAGCAAAAATAAAATTTACTCTAAATTAAAATATAACCCGCAACACGCTAGCACAATAAGAAAAAGAGTAAAAATCATTTGGTAGTTGGGGTGACTAAACCACCTCCAAAATCCACCTTACACGTGTGGTGGTGGTGGTGGTGTATGTGATAGGTGACTATACGTGGTCGTCAACTAAAACAAGTTGTCAGTAAATGGTTGTGAGGTCTGATACTGAAGAATAATAGACGTCAAGTAGTGGTTGTTGATCATTGAGAAAATGACACTCAGACTTTAAAACCTTCTTTAACATATGCCCATGAGACACAAGTTAGATAAATCTTAACGCATTTGTGAAATTTGTGAAGGCTCAAAACATAAACATTCCAAATCGACACTGAAAGCCAACAAAGGTGTGGTCACATTAATTCAGATATAGTAGTCTGTCTTTTAGAGGGGGAAAAAGACATAAATATACAATCGAGTACTATGACATAAGTTTCTTATGATGTCGTATCTAAACCAACTAATTTCAAAATCATGAAAATTGTAGGATGTATTCATATTATTTTGTATGATTGAAGCCTTGAAGGACATGAACATCGCCAGTTAAACACTACACAAGTACGCTAAAAAGGTTAACAAAAAGAAAAACACACACTTACACAAAAAAAAAAAAGTAGAAATTACCTTGGTGGTTGGATTAACCAAACCACCTCAAAAATCTACCCTCCACATGTGCATAATCTTGGTGGTGTAATAAGTGATCACGCGTGGTCATTGACCAAAGCGCGTGCTCCTTGTTAGGATGAGTCTTACATGTTAACGGAACTAGACAAAACAACTTAGAGCATTTGTGAAGGTTCAAAACGGAAACATTTTAAACCGGCAGTGACAGTCAACAAAACTGTAGAGTCACATTAAATTAAGAGGAAATTTCTAAAATAGACATATAGGGAACCGTGTTACAAAAATAAACCATTAAATTTTGTGTTGCAAAAAACTACCTTACGCGCAAAATAAAAATATTTGCGCTCCCACTTTTTTTTGCACTCCATACTTTAGAGCATTACACGTGCACTTTAAGATCGAATCCGAAATCGACACGTGGCATTGGAGCGCAATTTTTTGCTCTCCTATCTTTCGCCTCAAATTTTGGTTTAGTGGGGACGAGCAAAATTTTTGCGCCCCGACCTTTTTGCTCTCCCAATTTGAACATCGTGCGGACGTTAAAGTCTGCGTATCACGGAGAGCAAATTTTTGCTCTCCTCTCTACCTTTCAGCTCCCACACCATTTTTTACTTATCTTCCGTTTTTTTACTAGTGTGGTTTTCAATATTTAAGATGGGAGCGCAAAATAATGGGAGAGCAAGAATGTTTTCTTTCCTGTCTACTTTTTTATTTGCTTCCATTTCTTGTTTCAACGTAGGTTTTGTAATTCAATTTTAAAGGTAGTTTTTTGTAATGCCATTCTTTTAAGTGACGTTTTGGTAATTTATTTTTAAATTAAGCCAGATAATAGTTTCTATTAAAGGAAAGAAAACAAAACTGTAGAGTTGCGCAAGTTTCTTGTGGTTTTGTATCTAAACCAAATATTTGCAAAGTCAAAATAATCGTAGAATGTAACATTTTGTATGATTAATGGACATGCACAACTTGTCATGCCCTTCAACAGTGTCATAAAGACAAATGATCTCTCGTCGAGTAAAGAAAAAGTCTTATTAACCCTATAGATGGCACCGCGAGACATATGAAATGTAACAGAAAGATATGTTACGACTTATAAAATGGATTAATTCTACGTTGACCATATATTAGAGTCTGATCGTGACAAACTATCATATGATGAGGATAACAGTTTCATTTCGTGAGACAATTATGGTCAAAAGGAGATTAAAAGATATCTAGCAATGCTTATGCACGTTGGGGTCTCTTCGTGATAGATCACGGTTTAGTCAATCATATTTCTTTTAATATAAACTCGCTAGCTAGGAGCTAGTACAAAACATAATATATAGCCTTTGAATATATCTTAGGCTGCCCCAATAAAGAGTTTCGTCAATTTTATTTTTCCCAGACGTCGCTTTTCTCTCCAAATGACTTTCGGTGATTGGGTCTTGCGAAGAAAACGGCCTTTAATTAAAAAGTGAGTTTAGTTTCTATGTGTGTATTGTATCGGTTGTATATACGATCGAATTCATACAAAAATGAGACGATCGAGATTTCTTACAATAATGGGATCGAATGAAGATCGAGTGTGGGTGTCAATCTCGATCGCCTATTGGGGCCAGCCTTAGAGATCATCTATATATATGATTTGATGCTCCAACTTGTTTTGATTAAAATGAAAACACGTCTTAGAATATATGGAGCACGTAGTAGAGTGAAAAGAAATGGTGATAGTTGGTAGATCGTGTGGGTCAATACTATAAAAAAAAACAGTGAATAAGAAGAGCTAGGGTTAGATTATGGTAGAGACAGCTAGGAACGTGTTTTACGAAGGAACGGCACGTGATTGGGCACATCGAACAGTGGGACCCACAAGATTAGGTTAGGTGACAGTATTAAAGTGAAAGTTGTGTGCATGACTCTTGCCTTTTTTTTGTCTCACGTGATCAGGCATGCATTGCACTTAACGGTGATCAACTTGGATAAAAGGCTCATCTTAACTCTCAATTTATAAAAACTGCAAAAACCATTTAGGGCAAATTATAAGGAACCCCTGTACGGACCCCTTTATATGGGGTTTGCTACAGTGATACGTACTGACGGTTGTATTGTGTACATCGTGATGTTGTACAGTGTATTTCGCGATTTGTACGGTTGACATATGAAGGGGTCTCTATAATATGTCCCAAACCATTTATGTAGGACGTAGTCTATGGGACTTTAAAAGTTGGAAAATGTTATTTACTACTACAATTTGTTGCTACTTATCCTCTTATTCACATGATTCTGACAATTTTTAGAATTGACGGTTTAGATGTAGAGAAAGAAAGGGTGAGAAAAAAATATATAATATTATTATGTGTGTATAAGAATTAGTATAAGGATATTGTAGAAGGATTTATCAATGCTTTTAAAAGTTTAGATACATTGCGTATATAAAGTTTTTGGTTGAATATCGGCCGTTAAATCAAAATCATAAAAATACATTTATTTAGTTAAAAATCTCCGGCTATGTTGTTTTTATCATGTTCATAGACAAAACTTGACAAGTTTTATTAGACGGGCCTAATTGTAACATATTTGTTTTAGGGGCAAATTTACATTCTCATTTAACATTTTTATTAATAATGCCTGCTGCTATAAAATGTAAGGATTGAAAATGTACTTTTGGCCAAAAATTTTAAAGAGAGCACGACCCCTTCCGATCACTGCTAAGTTCCGTCACTGATCATGTTGGCAAACAAACCACATCTTTCGGCTAGGACTTTCATATTTACAATCCGGCTTTCCACAATTACATTTTACCGAACATAATATAAATCTATTTTATGTCTCACCTACTTAAAGTAGTATTATTAGCAGCTTTTTTTGCAATGTTAGTATACACTAGAAGATCTGCATGTGATCTGTTGTGGATCTTGGTGACTATTTTCACATGAAAGAAACGTTTTTCATTTTAAAATTTTCTTATTTAGCATCTCTCAAATACTTTATAACGTAGAAAATATATATTTTTCAAAAAATAGAACGTCTAAATTATTAGTAGTGTAAATAGTTAGCATTTTTATTTTTCAAATTTTAGCATTAAATTGGTGGTTATAAGTTTAGTGAGTTTTTCTTATAAACAATTATATTAAAATATATCATTATTGAAGGAGGTTACTATATGCTTTAAATGAGACTTAAATTTTCTAATTTTCCTTTTATATTAATGTTTTTTGTCTTAAAATTTTAAAACTTCCTTTTATAGGAAGTCTCAAATAGTTTATACTTTAGTATAGATTTTGCCATTTAATGTTAGACAGCTTCTTACTGATAATAAAATATGTTTGTCAAGTATACACTCACTACAAAATCTACATAGACTTATTTTAGTCATTAAAATAATGTATGATATTTCAAAGGTCGTGGATTCACAAACATTTTTACTTTTTTTTAATTAAACGACACCACACTTGAACTCCGTTCACCAAGTTAAATCATCCAAACGGACAGGTCTCGGGACTCAAACCACTAGAAGAGACCCGCAAAAGAAAACCAGAATAACTAGGAGGAAAATCTGGATTTTTTGTCTCTTACAAGACTCGAACACTGGCAAAACTTCCCCAAACTTGAGAAAAGAGTTCTGTGACCTTTTTTTTTTTTTTTTTTTTAATAAGATGGTAATTTTATAATAAGAGGAAATAGGAAAGTGTTCTCCCATAAGGCCATGATCATGCAACTCGTTAAGGTGTGCCTAAGTT
Organism: Chrysanthemum lavandulifolium; assembly: GCA_022545495.1. Taxonomy (NCBI): domain Eukaryota; kingdom Viridiplantae; phylum Streptophyta; class Magnoliopsida; order Asterales; family Asteraceae; genus Chrysanthemum; species Chrysanthemum lavandulifolium. The sequence goes on along the minus strand of CM040246.1, from coordinate 7,133,173 downwards.
GTTGTCGTCCACTACCAATCAACTCCTAATTGTACGGGGAGAATAATATCTTAGAGACAACTCGTATCTTAATTTCAGACATAGGTTAATGAAAAAAAATAGTTTAAAGGACATGTTTAATTTTTTATTTTCATTACTTTATATCTTTTGTATAAAACATATACGGAGTATATTCCTAGCGTACGTCTAATATTTAATTATGTTCATTTAATACTCGTATATAGAGCAATAATCTTGCTTGATACATAACAATATTTTTCAGTGTCACACAATCTTCACAATTTTTAAAAGTTCGTTACCTAACATCGAAAATTTATGAGATTTTGATGTAAAAGTTATGTTAATGATTCGCTTATATCCAAATTGGCGATTACTCATTCGATTCTAAAACATGATTTGCAAATGAATAGGTCTGATATATATGCTATTGACATTCGACGGAACATATTTTTGAAGTGTTTCATATTATTCACGTGTTAATATGATTTTTTATCATGTTAATATAATTTAACATTCCATGAATTTTGATTCTTGATTCACCACTACTGATATTCTGTTAACACAATGAGATCCATATACAAATAATTATATTCTAATTCTAATACGAGCAAGTAAATGGGAATTGGAATAAACTCAATGGATTTCCTTTTTACTGTATATGGCAACCAAATATTCCAATTGTGAGCGTAGTAATAACCAGTGTTTGTTTTAAAAACCGGGTTTTAATCGGCCGGTCAGTCATGGACCGGTTCGACCACGGCCAACCCCTTTTTCCATTTTTATTATTTTATTTTTTCGACCGGTCAACCGGTTTGATCATCGGTCAACCAGTTCGACCACGGATCTAACCGGTCAACCCAATTTTCATAAAAATTTGAAAAAAACTAAACCGTAGGGTTTCATGACCCGGTCACTCAAACCCGTGGTCTAACCGGTTTAAAAAGCCGGTTTTTGACCCGCTTTAGTGGTAGAATCTGGGTCAGGCCGGTTGAACCGTAGGGTCGACCCCGGTTTGAAAACATTGGTAATAACTATATATAATAACTTCTTAAGTTAGAACGGTGCTGAGTGCGGTTGGTTCTCACAAAGTCATAAGTGATGGACTCGACCTCCGTTTGGCGGGGTTCGAGTCTTGATAAAGCGCACTGTTCTTACTCTGCGAGGTCTCATTTCGAGCCTTGTCAAACCCCTCCTGGGAGGCGATAGGGTTTCTGGCGCGTGTGTTCGATAACAGTCTCAAACGCCATTGCTTTCCTGGGTTCACCCCTAGGCATGTGAACGCCTTTCGCCTTTCCTGAAATTTAGAGCCAGTATAGCCACCGTCAAAAGCCGTTCCAAAAAAAAAATAACTTCTTAAGTTAATGTTTATATATTTTTGGTGGAGAAAATCTAAGACGGTAATAAGAGATATTATAAAATATACATGTCATAAAAGAGACACCTTTTTTTCTGTGATAATAATATTGTTAGAAATATAATAAATAGAAATAAAAGTGGTAGTTAAAAACCGGCGTAAATGTTAGACAATGAAAAAGCCAAATTGGTGGCGGTGTTAGTTAAATGTGGGCCGTGTTGCCTTCATTATTTTGGTCGGCAATACCTCTTCATTGTAATTAGTGTTTTTCTAAACTTTAAGATAACATAAAGTAACTGCAATATTTTAAGTTGAACACCACGGTGGTGGTGACCCCTACGCATATACATGATCGGAGAGGCTCAACACCAGGGCCGCCTGTTGAAGTAAAATCTTGTCCCCGTCCAGCTTTAGCGGTCCGGTAGAGAGATGGTCGTCTCCTGCACAAGGTACGAACACGTTAGCCTCGTCTCGGGTGTTATTCCGGCCATTTCCGGTGTGAGGATGAGTAAAGGGTAATAAATGTAGTAGAAATGTAGGTGTAAAACTTAACGCAAAGTAATAAATGTGTTGGGGTATTTATCTACCCCAATTTCCTATTCACGCTACTATTCTCCCAATCGTCACCCATCGCTCCACGCACTCCATGATCATTGTCTTAGTAGGTCACGTGGCGAAATCCCTAAAATCTGTTGACATGGTCGGTGGTTGTTATTCTTCGACCGGTCATCGAATGATCGTCCTACCTGTGTCTTGACGTCCGTGTGTATTCAAATGGATGTTGGATCGTCCGACACATACGTCAACACGTCCCCCCAAAGTTATATTATTGGCAAGAAGCCGATGATGTAACACTTAATATAGTTCGACTGTCAAGAGAAAAATGTGTTTGTACCATGGCGGTCAAACTAGCTTTGTTGATGAGAATGGGTAGGTTAGTTGGGCTGGTGGCCTTTGGGCTTTCAGCGCTGTTACCGCTTCACCTTCGTAGGTATCGACCCACGTAAGCCCACGCCACCACTATCTACGATCGATTGGACGCCTTGTCGGTCGGTAGGGTTTCTGAGTATATATATATCCCTTTCTCCTCATTCGCTTTCACTTTTACACACACACAACCTGCTTTCATCTCTCCTGACGCCTTCTTCACTTCTTTTAAGTTTGTCTTGCTCTTTCTCTGTTAATATCTCAAATTGTCTCGGCATCTTTTAGAAATGGCCGATATTGGAACCGAGGAGAACATTCTGTTAGAGAAAACATTTCGTCATGCCCGATAGAAGGAACCAATGAAGAGATTGTACAACCGGTCGTTCCTAAGTTTGATATGCATATACATACTTCTAGGTTAACACAATGAAAGTTAGGCGAGATAGTAGTCGAGTATGGTATTCCCAGCGATCACGTCCCGGTCTTACCACCGGACGATATGACTATGGATCGATTCTTGGGAGGATAAGATATGTATCTATCCTAGCGCTTAGAGATAGGGGAGTGAGAATTCCTTTTTCGACTTTTTCTTTGAACGTGATCAAACACTTTAGGGTGCACATTTCTCACCTAGTCCCGCTTAGGATTGAACCGGTGATGCTTTTGAGATTAGATGTTCTGACCTCAATATCTGACCCTGTGGTCTCACTCTTCCCAGGCGTTCTCTAGGTTATGTAAACAAGGACATTGGTTTTCCTTTGAGAACCTGGACGGGTAAAGGTTCGTACAAGTGTTTCAAGGAGGTTCTATCCGCCTAAAACAATGGAAGGAAAATTTTTCTTGATAGACAGTGGGCCATCCCATTGCTATGGCATGGAACACAAAGATTCAAAATCACGGATACTTTTCCCACGGCTTTTCCCAATGACGAGAGACTTAGTGAGAATCTTGTTAAGTTCTTGTGACCCGACGATGAGTCTTTTATGGATGTGCCATCTATCCTCGGTTTTCAAGAATCTCGAGTTCGAGCCCATTCTAAAAGATGCCCGGTCATGGTAATTACTTGTTTTAGTCTTGTCATCCCGGGATTGACATTTGTCTCCCGGTTACGTCCTTTGAAGTTTCTAATCAACTTGTTTTTTGTTGCATTCTTTCTTTCGCTTGTTGACATGTCGAGTATCTTGAGCTTCCTGACCGGGAAGGAACGGTGGTGAGCAAAGGTCCGCCAGCTTGAGCCGAACAGGAGATCCCAAAGAACTTCCGACCCTCCGCCGTGGGAGAACCTCTCCCAAAGATCCCCGACTGGAGGTCAAGAAGCGAGCAGAAGTCGTTGCCGAGGGAGAAAAAAGAGAAAGAAGCCCTGGCCCGGCAAGCGAAGAAGAGGAACGCCGGAGAAGGGACTTCCCAAGCACACGGCAAGAAGAGGAAGTCACGCCGCCAATTTGTTGAGCAGATCTCTTCCGGGGAACCTATTGATAACCCGAACCCTTTGAATCAGGTCCGTCCTGAGGATGTCCAGACAGATCTGAATGTTTATGCAGAGCAGGGGACCCCGAACATCGCCGCCGAGGATGGAGGAGACAATGCTGCCAATGAAGGGATGGGCGATAATGCTGCTGGCGGTGGTGGGCATCCGCAACAAACGCATATCACTCCGGTTAGGGAAGCGGGTCAAACGCCACCAGTCGAGGAAGGTACGTATAAATTGTTCGGCTGTTAATACTTGTGATTTCTTCCCACTTATTATGTTGTGTCCTTCAGGTCATTCGGCCCACCACTCCCTCGGCCCAAAGCGGATTGATAAAGTCAACCTGGACTCCGGTATGTTTTAGCCCTTCGCTTATTTCATATTATTATTATATATATATATATATATATATATATATTTTACGCGTATGCCCGATTATTTTCTTAACTCCCTTTATTTATTATGTAGATGAAGCCACGAATGTCTTCATCCTCCTTGGGCCCTTCGAGATAATGTTCAATAAATTTTATCGGTCCCGCAAGGAGCTCCTTGATAATCTTCCCACTCCGCCGAACAAGAGGCTCTAGAACAAATGAACAACCTTGAGCTCACTCACGCCCTATGAAGAATTTGGCAAAGTGTAATAGCCCAGGCGAGTTGCTAAAGAGGTTCACCGGTATGTCTTCCACATTGTGGAGCTCTCCCGAACTCATGAAGGTTGTCGAGGGTTGGCGGATAGATTGACAACCACCGAAGGTGGCGAGAGGCTATCCGGGAGTTGAAGAACCGGAGACCGAGTATCAAGTTGTCTTAGGCAAGGGAAGAACACGGAGGATGAGGTGGACGGGTGACCCGGGAAAGGGAATAGTGGAGAAAACTACTGCCAGGCCGAAAGGATCAGGAAGCTCGAAAATGAGCTAAATGCCAAAGATCAGGCCTTAGAATCGTTGAAGGTGGAGAAAGGGAACTTGGCAGCCGAGGTGGCCCAGTCGGAGGTAATAAAACAGAATGCCGTCCGTTTTCTTCTTCCGGGAGCTGTTCGTCGACTATTCGGAAGTGTGGAATACAAGAAGAGTATGACTAAAGTTTACAGCCTGACCTACCAGGTTGGGTTCGTGACTGGGGCCAGTGTAGGTAGAAAAGAGGAGGAGATCGCTGAGGCTTTGAAGGGTATTGCCAATGTCAACAGGGATGCTCCTAAATTATGGAAAGCTGAGTTCAACAACCTTTTTGTGGCCGAGTATCCCTATATCCAGAAGCTAGCAGATTCTATCCACGCCTTAGGCGATCTGTTGAGCATGGAACCCATGATCCCTCCTCGCAAAGACCTGCCGGTCCTCTTCTCGCCCTCCCGTCGTCACCAACCGGCTGTACTCCGACCGCCCGTAATCCAATGCCAATACTTGAAGCTCTTGTGTCCTATGCTTGTAAACAATAGTTTGAACAATTATAATTGTAATAATTAACACTCTACCTTATGTGATTCATGCTCGTCACTTTTCTGAGATGTAATCAAGTATTTAACTTAGATACATCTTTGTGTGTTGTGCATTTCGTCTTTTTGTCTTATTTCACATTGATAAACTTCCTTTAGGTTTTCTAAAGGGCATCCGGCGCATTGGCCGTGCATCCGTACATCCGGGCAACCTAACATTTTTTAGGGCATCCATTATTCGGGCATCCGGCAAGAGTGCTCGGGCATCCATCACCTGGGCATCCGAGTAATTTGTTTCGGGCATCCGGGGTGTTATCCGGGTATATGTCTAGCAATCATACTCGACGGGGCCGGTAGTCGAATAGCCATGTATCATATTGTCTTTCCGTAAAATTGTCTTCCTTATCATAGGAAAACTTTCATCATTAAACTAACATACATAGATAGGTCGGGTTACATAATGATCATGAGATTCTTACCACAATAACAATTATAAGAAACAGCTTAAGTTTATGGCGTGCGGTCAGGAACCTCCTTTTCTTCCATCGTCGTAACTTATAAGAGCCATTCGACTCGCTCCTATCACCCTAGGGCCTTCCCAATCGGGTCCCAACTTTCCTTGATTTTCCACCCGCTAGCTTCGTTCTTCCCAGACACAGAAGTCGCCTACTTTAAAATTCACGGTTTGACCCTCCTGTTGTAATCTTGCTCAACCCGAGTTTTGTACTTGGCTTCTCGTATGGCAAAGACCTTCCCTTTTTCTTGCGGTAGGTCCAGTTAAAGCGCTGCTCCTCTTCATTAAGATCCTCCCGAAACATCATCGTTCGGTAAGTAGGCATCCCAATTTCCGCCGGTATCACGGCCTCACTTCCATATGTTAAACTGAACGGGGTCTCCCCGTTGCTCGTTTTAAGTGTTGTTCGGTATGCCCATAAGACGTTAGGTAGTTCATCCACCCATCCGGTTCTCTCTCGTCCTAATCTTGTCTTTATCCCTTCCATCGACTTTTGTTGGCTCGTTCTACTAATCCGTTGGCTGCGGATGTGCTACTACAGATTTATCCGCTAATTTTAGCCCTTCGCACCATTTTTTGAGCGGGTCGTTGACAAAATTAGTTCCATTATCGGTGACTATGATACGGTGAGGCTATACCGCATCGATATTCTCAGACAAATTTTATGACGTCCTTTCCGTCATTTTACTAGCGGCTTTGCTTCTATCCATTTTGTGAAATAGTATATTGCCACGATCACATATTCGAGGCGGCTGGTGCTTCCGGAAGGGCCCAACATATCCATTCCCGTTGCGTAAAGGCCATGGGGCCATGATGGAGGTTAGTAATGTTTTGGGAAGTTTGGACCGGAGCATGTATCCGACAGAATCACACTTCCTAATTTCTTCGTGTGTCTCGGTGCATAGTGGGCGGTAATATCCTTGCCTCGTAAGCTTCGCCACTATGGTTCTTGGTCCGAGTGCATCCCACAAGATCCTCGCACCTCTCAGATTATGTAATTTGCTTGCAACGGACCCACACATCTCAACATTGGCACTAGGTATCCCTTTAAATGTAACTCCTCCTTCCATAGTATATTGCGGAATTTTCATCCGTAGACTCCACAGCCTCATTAGGGGTCATCCTACCAAACCCCTCTTCCAAACATCGATAATCGGCGTCATCCGGTTATCCGCCTCTTCTTCCACCACGGTTTCAATTCTCCGCTCTTCTCCGAAGGTTTTCCGGGACTTCCACTAATACCTTTTTAGTGAGATGGTCAAAAGCTACCGATGCTAGTTTGCTCAAGATATCGCCTTTTGGTTTTGAGCCCTTGGTATATTGCGGATTTTGAAGCTTTGGAATCCCACTATGTGTTCTTCGCTTGAGCCAAGTATTTTGCATGCTTTCTTTGGTAGTTGTAAATTCTCGTTGATCCGCTAGCAACCAATTTGGAATCAACTCGCGCATCCAAACTTCGATTTCTAGCTTTTTGCAATTCGGTCCGGCCAGTGATGCCTCATATTCGGCCTCGTTATTGGTCTTTGGGAAAGTTGAGCCGCAGTATAAGTGAGCTCCTCCTTCTCCGGATCGACGAGACCGGACTGCCGCGCTCCTTTGCTATTGGGCGCCCATCCGTGTATAGCGACCATTCTCCTTCCTCCCTACTTCCATTATATTCAGATCTTTTCCCAGCGGCTCGGATGTTCGGATTCGACTTGCACTTGGTGAGGAAGTCATGCCACCGACCTTTGACCGCATTTCTAGGAGCATACGTGATGTTGTAAGCCCCTAGCTCTACGATACTTCGCAAGCTTTCTGAAGCTTCCGCTTGTACAATATCTCGCTAATGTGTTGGTCGGTGATGACCGAATGGGATGGGCCTCAAAATATCTTCGCATCTTCGTGATGCATGTAATGACATAAAGCTAACTTTTCCATCGGACGTAGTTCCTTTCCGCTTGTGCAAGGTTCGCTTACGTAATGTACCCAAGAATCGCCTTCCGTCCCTTTCTACCACTAGAATCTGCTACCGACGGCTCCTTTTGATGCTTTGCTAAGTAAGTGGATAATTGTTCCTTCGGCCGTGGGGTGGTTAACGAAGGTAATTCTAATATCAGGTTCTTCATCTCTTGGAAAGCTGCCTCGGCTTCCTTCGTCCACCGATATTCATCCTTATTCTCCTTTGTGATATTTTTCAAAGTTTCTAAGAAAGGTAAGGATCTCTCTGCTGATTTTGACAAGAATCTGTTCAAGGCCGCTAGTTTCCCACTCAGACTTTGCATTTCTTTCAACGTTCCTGGAGATTTCATCTCCATGATGGCCTCGCCTTTCGGGATTCGCCTTATACCTTCGGAGGTTACCATGTGCCCGAGGAATTTCCTTCTTCCACAATCAAGGAACATTTCCATGCGGGTTCGACTTCATGTTGATCCTTCCGAGGTTGTCAAATGTTTCCGCTATGTCTGCTATCATATCTCTCTCCGTCCGGCTTTTATGACCATATCATCGACGACGCTTCCAAGTTTCTTCCTATCTGCGATTGGAATGCAGAGTCTACCAGGCGCTGATATGTTGCCCCTGCATTCTTCAATCCGAAGGGCATTTTGGTGTAACAGTATGTCCCTTGTTCTGTATAGAATGCTGTTTTCTCCTCGTCCTCTCGTCCATCCGAACTTGGTGGTATCCTTTGTATGCATCCGAAAACACTTATATTTATATCCCATAACGGATTCAATCTTCCAATCGATTTACGGTAAGGATAATAGTCTTTTAGGCGTGAGGAATTGATTTTGAAATCAATGCACATCCGCCAACTTAGTCACTTCTTTACTAGTACCGATTGGAAATCCATGTGGGTATCCGACCGGCGAACTATTCCGCTTTAACCCACTCTTCAACCTCTCTTGCAATCACTAGGTTTTTCTCTGGAGAACATCCTCCTTTTTGGGCGATCGGTGTGTCGACACGCTCACGTTAAGAGAGTCTTTGACGAGCGCCTGGCACCCGGTCATATCCGTTGACTCCCAGCGAATACTTCCTTATTTTTTCTCGGCAACTCGATGAGTTGCCTCCTACACTCCCGGAGAACCTGCTCCTATTGTCACATCGCTGTGGTACGCGGCATTAACCAATATGTCTTCCGTCGGTCTTAGACCTTGAATTTCCGGTTAGCCGCTGCTCCATCTCGCTTTCGGAAGAAATCGTCCACAGGGTCCCGCTTTCCTCAAATCTTCTACACTCCATGACAACCGCCTCTTGGTGACCAAAGTGGCTACCCTCGGGAGTGGGAAACTTCATCATGGCGTGGATGGTTGAGGTATAGCCCTTAACTCTTTAGACCAGACGTCCTAGAATCACGCTTGTAAGGTGACGGAGATCTTACGACCGTGAATTTCATCATGACAGCTCAGACAAACCATGGTCCTCGAAGCATACCTCCGGCTCGCCTTCCTGTAGGTTGGATGACTTCCGGAGAATCCCACTAGTGGTGAGTTACTTTCTTGCAACTTTGGATTGAATGGATGGATGAAGTTGTTAAGCGATGCTCATACATCACTTGGACCGGCACCTTCGTCCACAAATACCACGGACGAAGTAACCTTCGATTTCCGCCTCAAAATCGATGGTTCCTCAGATAGATCTTCCGTGGCTATCGTGGGAAATATATAGGACGTTCGACCACCGTCAGAGTGCCGAGCCTTCCTTTTGCGGTCTTCAACATAATGATTAACCATGTTGATCACTTTTCCTTTTCCATTATTGCCCCTCGGCCTTTCTCGTCCCCTTTGTTGAACATTCTTCACCAAATGATCCAATTTTCCCGACTCGTGCCGTTTCCAACTGTTTCTTCAGGTGATAACAATCGTTGGTCAGGTGTCCTTTCTCCCCATGATATTCATAGAATCTGTCCTCATTTTCTTTGCTTGGTTTTCCCTGTAGCGGTGGTGGTGGAGGCAGGTTCAAATGGTGCTCGGTAGCCAAGATTTCCTTAGGCTGTTTGGAAAGGACAGAGAGCATGACCCTGTGATTATCAGGCTTGCTAGGATCGTTTCGTCGGAAGTCGTTTCGGGGTCGAGTGTCCGCTTTCGGGGCCACATACGGAGAGAACACCTCCCTGTGTCTAGAGTCACCTCTTTCCCATGCTCTCCTATCATTCCTTCTCATGTCCGGGCCCCTGAGGTTCTTATCCCTTGCAGCCTGAGGGTTTCCTCTCCGGGGCCACTCGCCCGTTTCACCTTTCGGCATCTCGGTGTTCTTATAGGCCTCTTCCGCTCTAATGTAATCGTCCACCCTAGTCATCATTTCTTTCACGGATTTCGGGACCTGATCAGAAAACTTTTTAGACAAGTCAGGGTACCGATGAGCACTCATAATCGCTGATATTTTCATGAGCTCAGGAACTCCCGGAATCCGGCTAGCTTCGTCGGTCCATCGCTCTTTGAATACCGGGAGTGTCTCGTTTGCCTGCCTAACAATCCGAGTGATTTCAGTGGGATCCTTCAGGTTCTTTTGTCGTAGAGCAAACCTCGTGGTGAATTGTTCGCTCAGCTTCCCTAACCGTCAATACTTCGGGTTCCAAGTTCTTTGAACCACCTTTGTCTTGCTCCATCCATGGTCATTGGAACATTCTCGCACCATACCCAAGACCGCCATTCTCCTTGATTCGCCGCTCCAACGGCGGTTGATGTGGTCGTCCGGATCGGCCGAGCCGTCGACAACTTCAAGTTAGCGGGCATTATGCACTGGGACCGGTGAACTCTACTATCCTTCTTGTAAAGGGTGACCGCCAATTCCTTATAAGGTTTGCCGAGATCGTCTTTTGGTTTTGGGCGGTGTTTTCCTCCGTCTCATCGCTGTCGTGAAAGTGGTAGCGTCGGTTTGATAATACCGCCTCCCTGTCGCGTTGTACTTTCTAAAGAGAGCTCCAAAGATGCCATCTGGCTTGTATTTGCTCCGTGTCCGGAGGTATGAGTATTGAGGACCCCACTTCCCTATATGTTACGGAGGAGAGGTGGGTTCCATGAGGTGGTGGTCCCGCTCCGCTATTCGATCCTCTAGTAGAATGAATCAGGGTCCCACGGATGGCGCCAATTTGTTGAAGTAAAATCTTGTCCCCGTCCAGCCTTAGCGGTCCGGTAGAGAGATGGTCGTCTCCTGCACAAGGTACGAACACGTTAGCCTCGCGTCGGGTGTTATTCCGAGACCAAGCTCCGGTGTGAGGATGAGTAAAGGGTAATAAATGTAGTAGAAATGTAGGTGTAAAACTTAATGCAAAGTAATAAATGTGTTGGGGTATTTATACTACCCCAATTTCCTATTCATGCTACTATTCTCCCACCGCTCAAACCCATCGCTCCACGCACCCACGATCGTTGTACTTAGTAGGTCACGCGTGGTGAAATCCCTAAAATCACCGACATGGTCGGTGGTTGTTATTCTTTGACCGGTCATCAGAATGATCGTCCGGCCTGTGTGTCTTGACGTCCGGCGTGTGTATTCAGCCGGATGTTGGATCGTCCGGCACATACGTCAACACCGCCTCATAAATTTATGAAATTTTTGAGTGTTTTGAACTAAATCACATGCTAAGGCATTTCGAGAAGAATGTTATATATAAAGTGTCACCGTTTATACAATATAATGCAATTATCTATCTAAACGTTCTTATATATTACTCATTTAAGATTATTTTCACATTTAAATACTTTTTTCTTCGTGAAAAATATGTGAACACATGCATATATTTATTAACGGGACAAATTTTGAGGCGCTTAAAAATTTTGAGCCCTGAGCGGTCACACACCTTCCACACCCTCAAAGACGGCCCTGCTTAAGACCACGCGTCATGGGGTAGTGTGTTTCACTTGTTCGGTGGTGCAGACCATTGAACTGTACCTAATGTTCTTTGTAGTTTGTGAGTGTGAGTTATATTGTGAGGTATATTTGTATAAAGTAAATTATTTTTATATTTTAGGAATGGTGATGGGTATGGTGGTGACCATAGCACCTAAGGCTGCTCCCGGCAATGAACCTAAGAGCGTGTGAGACCTCCTTCTCACTTGTGAGCCTTATTGGGTGTGGGGAGGGGGGGGGGAGTTTGTGAGTGTGTGTGGGGTATTTAGTAGAGTAGAGTGTGTGTGTGGTATTTAGTAGAGTATACTTGTATAAAAGTGCATATTTTAATGAAATGTGGAGGAGTGGTGACTATCGAGAGTGAAAAGTGAGAGATAGTGAGGGGAGAAAAAAAGCTGATGTGATTCTGAAGTGGAATGTGAAGTGGTGTGACTGGTGAGAGTAGTCTAAGACTACCCCAATGCTCACTTAACTTTACTCAATTTTGTACAAATATGCCGCACTAAATACCACACATACACACACTTATAAACCAAATAATTATTAATAAAAACATTTAAAAGGAGTCCACTTTTACACAAACCCCGAGTAATGAGCCTCTCACCGTTTATCCATGTTTTTGCTTGGTCTCACACAACACACAAACACCTCCAAATAGATGTCACGCGTTACACATGCAAAAAGAAAAAGAACCTTCACACGCTCCATTAGGCTAGTCCTGCCGCGACTGACGACTGGTCATCCAATATACGCCGCCTTTCTCTACAATGACCGACATGACCCGGATGCCCCAATCGACGACCCAAGGTTTTTTTTTTAAATATCAAAAGATAATATATTTTTTGTATTTGTGTGTTTAAAAATATCGGTCGAAATTTCGACCGATATTACGTTTTAACATATGATGACCGATGTGATGACCTTGTGCTGCAGTCGAGTCGACCGACCTCAACATCGGTTGAGGTGTAACTTTTTGCGTGACCGACCGATGTTTTGTATACGATTGCTACCAGCCTTAGGAGCAGCCTGAAAGTTGATAGATTTGGTAGTATGCTAAATTATTATGTGACACTCATGTGAAGTTTTTGTGTTTGGCGACAATAGTGTCCGGTCTTAATTAAAGGTGGCAATTTTTGACCTGAAACGAAATTCGACCTGACACCGACACAAAATATAACAGGTTCAGGTTGAGTCTAAATAGATTTCGGGTCGGGTTTGGATCGACCCATTTAACCTGTTTATTAAACAGGCCAGGTTCGGGTTGGAAATAAATTAAGCGGCTCGACCCGCCAACCCATTTAAGATTTTTCTTGAATTAAAAAAATATTTATATTTTATTATACGGGTTAAATGGGTTAAACGCGTCGACTCGCAAACCCGTTTAACCTGTTTAACTCGTGTAATGTGCCAACTTTTATATATAAAACGGGTTACATGGGTCAATCCGAAAGCCGTTTAATCTATTCAACCCGTGTAACCTATTTAACCCGCCAACCCAAGTATATATACGGGTTAAATGGACCAGGTTCGGGTTATGTGTAAACATGTTAAGGTTGACATATATGACCCGATGATTTATATAGGTTAGGTTCGGGTTAAGGTTTTCTGACCTGTTAACCTGTCAAACCAAACCCGCCAACCCGAACCTGACACCCCTAGTCTTAACGTGTACAAAAGATACATTTTCATAACAGGAACTATACAACATTTTATTCGATATACTTATTTAGAAATATTTTTTTATCAGAAGTGTCACATAAATAAATCACTTACGCTGCGTTCCTGAGTTTTATTTTTGAAAGAAGAGAAAAGAAGTGAGAATAAAACAAAATAAATTCGTGTTCTTAAGTTTTATTTTATGAGAGAAGAGAAAAGAAGATAAAAGGAAATTTGGCTAAACTTCTCTCCAAAACTTTCTTCCCAAAAATGGGATGATTTAAAGAGAAATTATATTTGGAAGATTTTAATAAATGTAATTACTAAAATAACCTGATATAAAACATAACTTTTGAATATAATAAATGGTATAATTGTAAAATCACCGGTTATCTTTTTTTCTCTCTGTTAACTCAGGAACATAACATAAAAAATTAAATTTCATTTATCTTTTTTTTTCTGCTCATTTTTAACTTTTTTCTTCTTTCTTTTCATTTAAAAACTTGTGAATAGAGTGTTAGGCATGCTTATCATCAATCAAGGAACGCCATTTTTAGTTTTGGTGGCCATACTTTCTACATCAACTAGGTAAAAATTTAATGCACTTTAAAGAGTAATAGTTAAAACGGAAGAGGTAGTCAATAAAATGGTTCTCATCTTAAATGTGACTAAATAAAATTATTTTCAAAGATTTGCAAAATAAAAGTATAGAATGGTTTTAGATGAAGTTATTACCATACGATTTAATTATATTATTACATACGATATGCTTTTTTACTGCCCTGAATAAAAAATCTCATATATAATTTCTTTGTATAGCTAGACATATATTTTGCCTTTCACAAAACCTTAAACCGGAATGAGAATATATTGTTATTAATCATATGTCTAATGTACCTTTTCTAGATGAATAGTTCAAAAAAATTATTAGAAAAATTCTCACTTAAAAATGTAATTTACCCATCATATTAGTTATGTTAGCAAAAAACACAGAGTCGATTAAAACTTTGCCATAATATTAGGTTTTATTTTTAGTTATAATATATGGTCTAAAGTAATTGGCCATTTGTTTTTTTGGGTAAAAGGCAAAAAATGCGTAGATTGGAGGGAACATTTTAACTCCGGGTGACTTTTGGCACCAGCCATTATCCACCTCACAAGGAATAGATCAAAGAACTCTATTGGCCTAATGCAGTGGGGTCCTGAGCGAAGACGAATGCCATACTTGGCAATTTGTTAACCGTAAACTTAGGTGTGTTTGAAGCAGAGTGCTTAAGAGCATTTAATAGCGGTGAGCGGTGGGTATTAAGCGTTGCGATTTTTAATACTTGTGGCAAGCAAGAAATAGCTTTTATATATTTTTTAAAAGTACTACTACGTATTAGGTAGGGTCTAAGAGCATTGAGCATTTAAGAACTCTATTACACATTATCACTGGATATTACATCCACAACTTTATTATCAAACATTTTTATAAAAAAAAAATTGTCACTGCTTACAACTACTATTTTCATTTGATACTCACTGTTACTCTGCTAATTTTTCAAAAAAAAAAACCCTTAAATAGTTTTGTTATCAAATTGTATATATTTTGTAATCTTAGTCTAGTAAAGATTCTGTGTAGAATTGTATTTGTTGCCCCTTCACAATGTCATGGAGTAGAAGTGAAGCAAAATAATCATCCTAGCTGGCAACTAAAGAGCCGTTTTAACAAAGCCACATACTTTCATTCCAAACCTTTAAAAACACCTTTTATTAAAGTTTCTTATTTACTCACACCACGTCTTACATTTTTTTTTTTTTTTTTTTAAAGTAGCAATATCCACGCTTTATTTCCATTAAAAAAAAAAAAAAAAAAAAAAGATTTTTTTTTTTGTCAAGTTGACTTGTATAAAAAGAAATCACAAAACGGGTCGGATACGGGCAGCGTGCGATTAACAAGGCATGTGCTTGTCCTTAAAAAGACTCAAATATTTTATTACCTTTTATTTAATATTTTGATACTATAAATAAATTTTATAGATAATATAAATACCACCGAAACGGTGCCATAATTCCATCACCCCAAAAAAAAACTTTGGTTCAGTTTCTTGTGAGAGAATTTATATTTTTTCTTCTTTTATGACGGTTTAGTCGATAACAGTAAAACAATATATATTGTTAGCTAGCTGTGATCTTCTGTTCTTTGGTAAAAACGTTACAAGGGTTTTAATCTTTACCTATTTTAAGTGCTGTGTTTCGAAAGAAAAAGAACTAAAGATGATGCAGATGGATCGAAGACCTTGTTTGGATGAATTTGAAAAGCTTCTTGTTCGTATGAACACTCCTAGGTTTGTTTCCTAGTTCGCGTACATCTGAGTCAAAAACTCGTCCTCTCCGGTAGCCTGAACAGCTAAAACATGTTCAGGCTACCGAAGAATATCGAGTTCTTTTAGTAAATATTTTGTCTAGTAAATATTAAATTTGAATTATTTTTGAAGTTATGAGTTATGACTAGGTCTTGATGAATTATTGTTTGGTACTATTGTAGGGTCATGATCGACAATGCTGGTTGTTCAAATGCAACTTTAGTCATGGTATGTTTTAAATTCTCAAACAAATATTTTCATATTTATTTATTTTATTATATCAAACTAATTTTTTATAAAAAAAAATATATTTGTAGATTGACAGTGCAAGAAAAGATGGTATTCTGCTAGAGGCTGTTCAAGTTTTAACAGATCTCAATCTTTTAATCAAAAAAGGCTATGTCTCTTCAGATGGAAGGTGGAATATGGATGGTAAGAAATTAATTTTTTTTTACTTTTTTTTTTTATGTAAATTTAATGTTTTGTGCTATGTAATATTTTTACTAATTGAAGGTTTTATTTTTATAATTTACAGTTTTCCATGTTACTAATTTGGATGGTAACAAATTAACTGATGACAGCATCATCAATTGCATTCAACAGGTAAATAAGATTTTACCATAGTTGTTAATTTTATATATTTGGGTAAAAAGTGTGAAGATTAATAGGTTTGTAATGTATTGTTATGCAGTCACTTGGAACCATTCGCGATACAAGATATAAAGCTATGGATGGACTGACAGCAATCGAGTTAACCGGTACAGACAGAGTTGGTCTTTTGTCCGAGGTTTTTGCGGTCTTGTCTGAGCTTAAGTGTGATGTGGTTGAGTCGAAAGTGTGGACACATAATGGTCGGATTGCGTCTTTGATTTACTTGAAAGATTGTGACTCCGGGTGCCCGATTGAGGATTCTCAGAAAATGGAAAGTATAGAAAGTAGGTTGAGAAATGTTCTTAAAGGTGATAATGATATCAGGAGTGCTAAAACTTCGGTTTCTATGTCGATTACTCATACTGAGAGACGGCTTCATCAGATGATGTGTGCAGACCGCGATTATGAAAGAACTCCAATTATTAAAACTAGTGGTGAATATTCGGCTGTTGTGTCTGTTCAGAATTGTTTGGAGAAAGGGTATTCGGTGCTAAATATTACGTGCAAGGATCGACCTAAGCTTTTGTTTGATATCATTTGCACTTTGACTGATTTGCAATATGTCGTGTTCCATGCCACTATCAACACCACAGATGACGGAGCGTATCTGGTATGGATTTTGATATTCTTACCATTTTAGCATAAAGTTTGGTTAATTCTTAATCTGTTTTGGTTCATGTTGCTAAAGTTTGAATCTTTTCTATGTTTCAGGAATTCTTTATTAGACATATAGACGGAACACCAATTAGTTCAGAAGCCGAAAAGCAAAGGGTGACTCTATGTTTAAGAGCTGCAATTGAAAGAAGAGCGTCCGAGGTACTTATTTTTACCCTTTTGACTTGTTCTTAAAAATTTCAATTCGTATCTTATTCAGGGCCGGATTTAGGGAGTCTGAGAGCCATGATTGCATGCGCCACCACTGATGAGGGCCACCAAATTTATCACTTTTATTATATATAGGAACACAATATGAGACTCGAGCTTAATTAATTCATGCACTACTTATACATATGTATATTATGTGTGTGTTTGAGGGCCTATTTGTGGTAATGGCACGGGCCACTGAAATCCACGAGATGGCCCTGATCTTATTTAAATTTGTCGATTCTTAACTTATGAATTCATTTCAGGGTGTAAGGCTTGAGCTATGCAAGGCGGATAAGCCAGGACTATTAGCCGAAGTGACAAGAACATTTAGAGAAAACGCCCTAAACGTGACACGTGCTGAAATATCTACAACTATGGGGACGGCTCTAAACATATTCTATGTCACGGACGCCTTTGGGAACAATGTGGATTCGAAGATTATACAATCAGTTATAGAAAGAATCGGATCGGATTGCCTAAGAGTAAAGGAACTACCATTAGCATCATGCAAAAGGAATCAGCAGAATGAGGAAGGTGGAATTGGTGGGGCAGTGTTGTTATCAATTGGAAGCTTATTAAGAAGGAACCTTTCTCACTTAGGCCTAATGAAGACATTATCTTGAATGAAGAAAAAAGGGGGGGAATTTTTTTAAATTTAGTTTGGTGGGAGCATATATACTTTGCTTGAACAAGAGGGATTTTATGTTTTGTACATAAAAATATTGAAAAGTGGGTGATAAGTTAGTTGTGATGGTTGGTATTGAGTAGGTAGAATACATAGACATGGAGGCACACATATTAGGTTTTGGGTGGTGAATGGGGGGGCCACTATGGTTTATTATTGGGCTGTTATCTTGCTGGCAGTGGCACACAATATAAGCAATTATTTAGGTAGATATAGATATAGATTATCATATTTGTTTCTGCATAGACAAAGTGGTAGCTTGTACATAACTTCTTTTACAACTATAATTTACTACTGCTATTTGACTACTTTGACTCTTTATTATGTCTCTGTCTTAGTTGATTGTTTTCCTTTTCAATTTAAATCAACTAGCCTGCCTCTCTTTGATGTTTAGAGGAAAATCCAATCTATTGTATCACATTATGTAACATAATTTGTAGCCTTTTCTTTTTCGTTGGCCGTTGGGTCGGTAAACTGTCCATGTAACTAAAGTAAAGCCAATTGTTTGAGTTCGTGTTCTCATTCAGGACATAATAGTATGAGGAACACCTTTGAAGGTAACACAATAGCTCCCACGTCCGCTTTTCTCCACCCGAAACCCAAGAAGTTGGATTATTACGACACTAAATCTACGATCTTCTACTCGATTTCTTTTTATGAGTTCAATTTTCCAAAAAGCTAATTAAAACAAACATTTCTATAAGGGTGTGATTTTGCACACTGCTTAGACTAAATGCAATGACATTCATTAACCTTCCAACTCAGCGCCACATCACCACACTCCTTTCACTTATCACCCACAAGGGTCACACTCTCTTTACCTTTCAAACATACCCTACAAAATACCTCACACAATTACAAATCAAATAAACAATAATAAAACACTCATTTTACACGGTATCCGAAACTGCCATCACCTTTTGTCTCTCTTTTTGGCTTGCCCCACTCGTGACAAGAGGAGGGTTTAATAGAGGTGGCGCGTGACTAAGAGTGTGAATGGTGAGTTCTCACCCCATTGCACCTAGCTTAAAATTAACTTCACCAAAAGTAATAAACTCTACTAAGTGTTAAACATTAATGATGTATACGCTTGTTAAGTAAACATTCGAATGATGAATTGAGATGGTGAGAACATGGTACATGTGATTAAACTGTACAAGCATAAGACCTAAAAGCAGAGTGACATGTGAATGAAAATTCAGAAGTTTGGTACCATGTCATATATGATTGATGGTATTTGGTGATTATGATGGTTGGTTTGGTCATTGT
The DNA here is from genome assembly GCA_022545495.1 of Chrysanthemum lavandulifolium. Taxonomy (NCBI): domain Eukaryota; kingdom Viridiplantae; phylum Streptophyta; class Magnoliopsida; order Asterales; family Asteraceae; genus Chrysanthemum; species Chrysanthemum lavandulifolium. Next base: position 7,114,164 of record CM040246.1, on the reverse strand, counting down.
TCTTGTAAATCTTTTTGAAAGATTTTATATGCTAACGTAATTAAACAAAGATACTATTGTTCACCCCAATCCAAAGTTTCATAAAAATCCACACAAGATTACATTCAACTAATGTAATCTACTTTAAGAATCTACAATATTTATACTCATACTTTTTCATTTGAAAACTTTACCGCAACAATTCTGAATACTTTAGAAAGAAGCTTCCGAAGAAATTCGATAGTCTTTAACTACTTTGAAACTATGGTTAGAGCAAGGGGTATCACAACATGCCCAATTCTTCTTCACAGTACCACGCGTGTCGCATCACCTCCACATCACTCCAACACACTAACAAAAAAATACCCCCCAATCACAACATCACCACTTCTCTTCACTTGGGCCCCACCCACTATCAACGTGCAGAGACAGGAAGGGAGTGAAGCCGGATATGTTCCTTGTCGTTTACTTCGTTGTTTGCCCGGCGAATTGCATACTGGCGAAGCCATGTGGTATCATGGCGACGAACGAAATTTTGTGGCGACAAGCCACGTCGGAAGTGGCGAGAACCAACGAAGGCCATACCCCTCGCTCTTAGAGACGCAGCTGGAACCTAGGTAGGTCCCGGGGTCCCGAACACCCATAAAATTTTACTACGTAGTGTTAACTTTTGTGAAAAACATCGATTTTTTCTAAATATATCTTGTGTAAAAAAATTGTACTCTTCTTTTGTATAATAAATGCATCTGGTCAAATTGTATCTTGGTTCCATCCCTGGTTAAATATCATGAGACTATAAAAAATAAGAAGACTGTAGTCGATCTAAAGATGAGGGTATTTTAAGATAACTTCATTTGTCGATTTTAATTATGGTTTAAGTTTTTCTTTCATCTTGCAACCTAAAATCTTTTACCTTTATTTTAAAAAAATAAAAATTATTTACAAGAGGGGTTAGTTTAACGGGATAACTCTAAATGATCCATTTTAGACCTGACACGACATTTCTTCAGATACCACACCTAAAGCAATGTTCAACGGTGAATCATCAGAGAGTTGAGATCAAACATATAAACCTATTTTACATAAGTACTTCTTTTCTCGGCTTCATTTAGACGTTTGCGCTATAGCAATAGGATGATATTAGTTATACGTAATTGTGGAACCTTTTTACTTGAAGGTCCAAGGAATATCGTGTAAACCATGAAGAGCATCTTTAGCCGGCTATTGCAACAAGTCAAAGATAAGAATAATGCCTTAAGCAAGTTGTACGAGGTGACGATAAGATGTTGGGGTTGAGAAAACACTATGTAGTCTTATGAACAAGTCAAAACACATATATCAACACTCCATGGTTGACATGTATACATCCATAGATTATAGTATATGGTTGACTAATTAATCTATATTTTATATAAGATAATTATAAGTATTCATGCACTCATGGTTCATTGCCGTTTGGTGAATGTGATAGCTCTGTGTCATGACTCATGACCAAGAAACTATGCCACATGGAGATGTAAAGTTTAAGTATACATATATAAGATAAAAGTCATTGTAACATCAACTTAATCTTACAATTTTGTTACATGTATACTTTTTAATATATTAGCAAATATTTGCACGTTACGGCGACAAGTAATTAGTAAATAAATTTTTTTGCGAGCAATGTATCTGATTATATATGTTTTTCATGACAAATGGTGATAATTTTATCGAATTAAGAGGCGAGCGTCCTTTGTTTCTAACAACGATAAATAAGCATATGTTTAATTTAATTGTCTAAAGAGGTGCAACATAACATTTTAATTAGTCTAAAGAAATACGCAAGTTTAATTAAAGCATGGCACAACTTAAAAACTTCTGCAAAAACCTATCTAACTTTCTTCAAATCACAAATTTATAAAAGTTTTGTGTGAATTCTTTGTGGTTCTAGCATATGAAAAACGACATCTTACTTTGTAACGAGAAGAAACCAAATATAACGTGCCGCCGAATCATAATTTAGGTTCAATGCATAAACTTGAATAGGCACAAATTCATGTGTATTATTACATAATTATGCGAAAAGAATGCTTGATAGTGAGGCTTGTTGGTTCGCTTTAGGCAAGTTTGGTTTAGAGAATATGTGCTTGTTTTGTTGGCACATTTTCTTGTGTTCATACAGCTTTCGGTGTTAGGCAAGTTCTCTTTGGCATCTAACAACTATAGTTATATACCATTTTACATTTTTTTAATCTTTAATACAAGTGATCAAGGATGGTGCATCTACTAAAATGTTACCTTTATGATGCAATAAAATATATATCTATATTTTTTCGTATTCTTTAAGAAAGAACATTTTCGATAATGTGTACTTAGTAGGATTGGGACCAAAAAACAAAAATGGATAACGTTTGGGTGGCTTACGCGTGACTCTTGTGAAAGAACAAAGCGTAAGGCATTTTAATAAAGATTTACTAATTAACATTCACAAGATCCTTTTGTTATTTTCTTTTTTCATAGTTAATAATAATCAAAATAATTTCACACTAGCTAGCTAGAATATTCTCAATCCACCACAAGTCCACAACCTACTTGCTATATTTCACTTGCTCAACATCTCTTTTATAATCCTCGTTTTCTTAAACCGTTGTCGATTGGTTTAGCTCATGGAATGACAATGGATATAGGTTTCATTAAAGAGTAAAATAAGAATGAATATGATAGTTTGAAAAGTATTGTTTGATATGAAATTTGGGTCTGATTATTCATCCAACTAAAAAAATAACTAAAACTATAAATAATTATTTTATTTTATTTTTTTTATTTTTTATTATTTTTTTTTAATCATAACTCAATTATATTGTGTTTTCTCGTTTCATTTCAAAGAATTATTTTATTTTAAAGAAATAAAATGTTAGTGATCGAATGAAGATCCAAAGATGGAACTATTGCCTTCTATTAGCAAAACCTAATATCTTAAAATGAATATTTACTTTTGATACCTATATACACAAACCAAACGATATTTCATTACTTTTATTCAATTCCCTTATTACCATAGACACTAACTAAACACACTCTAAATACTACGAGTAGATATGCTAGAATAGAAAGGATTATTGATTTTATTTTTATTTTCTTTTAATTGAAAAAAACTGCTTTTATAGAAACAAACACCAAACCAAAGAACCTGAAAAAGAGATCAGGATAAAGAACAAATACTCGGTAGCTTTTTGTTATATTTCTCCATCAGAATATCATTATTTATATTTTCATTTTTAAATATAATTAAGGCTCGTGCACGCACAGGGTTCATACATATATTTTTTTTAATTAATTCATAATTATTGTAAATTCAACTTAATTTCTGGGGAAAAAATTGTGCCTTAACTATAGGCACATGATATCATTGTTACTTTTTTATCATCTCAAATTTATAGAGTGGATACAACATGTTTTACTTTCATTGTTACATGCTTGTTTCGAAAGGTCCATAATGTCAAAAAAAAAAAAAAAAAGTGCTCGGTTATTACTTATTAGTGTGGTTCAAAAGAGATCCTAGCAACTCTTCATTTAAACATTAGGCGTGAGGTGTCATCACGTCTAAAACCCATTTTTCAGGTCTTGGCACCGGTGCCACCTCAACATACTCACTTTTAACACTCAAACACTAAAATACCCTTCACTCATAATACGTCGTTTGGGTCCACCCACACACCATTTTATTTTCTTTTCATTTTTCAAACAAACTAAATTAGTAACTCAATTACAATAACAAATTTTCTAAATACTAAATCAAGTTTATATAATTGAAGTAAAAATACTGAGGTAGTAAAATAGCAAATAACTTCACATTTGAAAAGTATTAAATAAGAACAACTTTATCAATAAATGATCACTTGGTTTTTAGTTACGTGAACAAAAAAAAACTAAAGCACCTACAAATAAGTGGGCCCCTTCTTATTAAAATATAAGAGAGATGATAAAATATCTCATAATAAAAACTCTTACAAGTCTCACCTACTCCTTCTTCAAGATAAGAAAACAGAACCTTATTCTGGACTCAACAACTAACACATTTTTCATTTTTTTAATTTATTTGCTTCATATTCTATCGAATCTGGGTATGCAACGGTAGTTTCTTTTTGTCCTTTTCCGAAAGTCGCACACGCCACTTAAATGGCTTGGGAAGTGGCGAGAGATGGTTGGGGTATGGTGGCACCATGGTGGCGGCGCCATTTTGGCAGCCACGTTGGATTTGGCGTGGGTGGATGTGATGATACCCCATGGTCAGCATGAGGTATGGTGACCTCTTTATTTCTCTTCACTTGGGTTTCACATGTTTCACATCACTTCAACACACCCACTTAAAAATACCTTTCATTCACAATTAACCCAAACCTCTTCACTTGAGTCCCACCCGGCACCCACCCTCATTTTATTTCTTTTCCATATTTTTCAAACACAATAAAATTCATTTCATTTAAATAAAAATACAAAATACAATAGCAAAAATAAAAAACATAAGAAATTTAAAATACATTGCGAAAAAAAAAAAGATACGAAATTTAAACTAACGTTGTTGTTGCTGATGTAGTTGTCAAACATGCTCAATAATTTTTCATTCAAGTCTTGCGTGTGTTGGTTTATCACGGAGTTCTTTGGCATTCTTCCGTTGTAAATCGCATCGCTCAACCCATGTCCGTAATATATTTGCTCGCGGACAAACATAAATTTCGTTCATTTCGGATATCGCAAACTTTTGTGTGGAAAACTAGAAGGGAGGTTGAATAGTTTTGCCCATTTTAAGTTAGTTTCAAAAAACTTTAGATTCGATGTTATGTGAAAGCGTATGGATGAAGATAAAGTATAGATCTAAGAGTAATGCAAGTAAAGAAAGTAAAGTAAGGGATAGAAATGACACAACCGATTTATAGTGGTTCGGCTACAAGGACACCTTCCTTACCCTACTCCACTCCCCGAGTCACCTACTCGAGAGTTTAAGCACTATGTCAACAAACTCCTTCAACTTGGCGGAGAAGCCTTCACAACGTTGCTTACACCTTTTCCCAGACAAAGCTAAATATCGAGTCCGTAACACGGAGGACCAAACCAACACAACTATTACACAACCATTATGTGAATATCAAGTACAAGATCTTTGCTACAAAATCTTGTGGAGAACAAGTCAATCAAGGACCCTTGCTTGGATGACTTGTAGAAAGCTCGTGATCTCGCCTTAGAAGGACCCATATGAGAATCACAATAGAAGAAAGAACAACAACTCTAGATCAAGTGATCTTTTGTTAGAAGAGTAAGAGTATATGAGAGAGTTAGTAAGAAGAGGGTGAAGAGAAATGAAGAAATGGCTCTCTATTTATAGGCAAAATCTTGCCCTTGCTCCACGGATCCTCCTTGCGGATCCGTCTGAGTGTATCCTCGAGGATCCGTGGACGCCCTCTTTGCCCATGGGTTTTTGGTTATGGGTCATGGGTCATGGGTTATGGGTTGGTCCATGGGTATTTCATTAGATACAATGTATCTAATAGATGCAATGCATCTAGTCAAATGGGTATGGGTTAATACCATGGGTTATGGATATGCTCCATGGGTTGTGATTTTTACCCATCCTAATAAACTATTACAACAAATGATTTATTACAACAATGTGTATTAATGACTATATGTGAATGCTTTACAAAAATAACATGTATCCTTATAATTTTACTTATGATAACATTATATTTGTTATCAACAAAACACAAAGAGATCGCTCAATGTTAATAAACGTTTTTACGGTTTATTTGTATTAACAATCTCCCCCTTTTTGTTAATGACAAAACATAATGTTATTATGAGTAAAACTTAAGATTAGATGTATGTTTTGAAAACCTAAGTTTTACTTCTTCTCCCCATTTTTGTCGAAACAAAAAGTTAACCCAATGAAGAAATAAAAGTTGGAAAAATAGTTCACGTATCGCTTACTCCCCATTGACGGTAGCTCCCCCTAGATTGGGGCGTCAAGTGAGAGAAATAAAAAAAATCCTACAAAGAAAGGGTTAGTAGTAACATGCATAAATAATCTTGTGATTGACGAGAATCGAGATTGGGATTCAAGGTATGTAAACAAGGCCTTGTAATAAAACAACAAAATGTGGTGGTATTTATGCCACATACAAGCATGTAAAAGGAAGAACAAGACTTGTTCTTAAAAATGACTCAAAAGAAAAATACTAAAAATAAGAATAGTAAAAATGATTCCTTCTATGCTTGCATAAGATTATGGATGGAGGTTTTGATAAGTAATGATATTGATGCGATCAATGATGAGGTTAATAATGACTCGCATTTCTTCCATAATTTCTATTGCAATATCCCTAGTGGATTGGCAATGCTCACAATGTAAGTGATGTGGGTAATGAGTGCGAAAGTTTTCCTGGCAACTTTGATTTGTGAGATGCAGAAGTTGTGGTGGAAAAGTTGGAAAAAGCGGATCAAAGTCCGAAATGTTTGGAAGTGGTGGTGGAAAAGAACCTAGATGTTCTTGTAAAAAAATGGGAGCTAAGGGTGGTGAGGTTTCAAGGTCTTTGAAAATTGTGTTTGGAGAAGTGGGAGGTGTAAAAAAGACTAGTTCTTTTTTGCTTTGGTTGTTGAGATCTTGTTGGAGTCTTAAGAAGTTCTAAAAGAGTGACCTTAGGTGGTGAGTTGATGGGTGATGAAGGTGGTGTACTTGTTGGTGATGAAGGAAGTGCTATAATGGAAGCATCTTGTGGTGAAATAGTGGTTGGTGATGAACCATTTGATGATGGTTTTGCTAAAAAACAAGGCCGGATGCTAATTCGTGCGGATTTCCTAGATTTTGATTGTGGTATTTTGGAAGGTGGGAGAACAAAATTTTGAATTTCTTAAAAGGGATTGTTTGCATTAGTTGATTCATCTATGTTGGAAGATCTTTTGGATGACATGTTGGTGTTTGTTTGTGATATGATGAATATGCAAGCATTTTGGGAATCACATTGATAGAAAAATAATGCATTGTAATGAATGCTTGACCCAAAATGTGGATTAAAATCTAATGATTAGATATGAATTTAAGGCATGTGATCATGAGAGCACAAGCATTAAATAGCATACTCCAAAAGAAAATTAAAAGAAATGATGAAACTATTGAAGTTTTCATCAAAAGTGAGAAAAATAGAAGATAAAATTAGCTTCTGTCTCACGGATTCTTCCATTGAGGGATCCGTCCAGCATTAAGGCTGGGATCCGTGGTACTAATGATTCAGTCAGCTCAAAATTTTCCTTTTTGGAAATATTTGTGCCTAGTGTGTGCCTATATGCAAACCATTTGGAGTTGCGGTTATCTCGACTTGTGAAAAGAAAAGAAAAATAAACTAGAAGTGAAAACGCACACTATTATGTGAGAGAACCCGAGTGCTCCTAATTCATTGTTGCTTAAATGAATGTACCCAAAAACACATATTAGTTATGTGTACTCTTTAGCATTCAAAAGACATGAGATGCAATGAAAACGATTTTTTATTTTGTATTAATAATGAAAAAGCGATTTGTCCTAAACGTGAGAAATGGCTTTTATGAAAGTGATACGGGAAGAGGTATCTGTTTAGAAAACATTTTGAAAAGAGGTTTCTATGTGTGAATAAACTGTTTATTCTTTGAAAGAGAAAAATATGTATGCAATTACGTCTTTCCAAAAGGTACTTATCTTGAAAAACTTAAGAGAAAACTACGAATTATAAGTAAGACTTATCTTAGGTTTTGAAAATTCTCGTATTGCTTGTGAGTTGTGCGTGAAATAGAGATCCTAGACTCAGAAGGAAGAAGGCTAGTGTTTACATACCTTGTAGAGTTTAAAAAGCAAATTACGACGATTGTTCCATGAGACCAAGACCAAGACGAAGTAGGTTGAATTGTTCCCGCTTCAACGGTTTGGTGAGGACGTCGGCTATGTTGTCTTCGGACGCTACCTTGTCAATAGAGATGTTCCCCTTTTGAACATTGTCTCTTAAGAAGTGATGACGAATCTCTATATGCTTTGTACGAGAATGCAATACCGGATTCTTGCTTAAATCGATGGCACCTTTGTTGTCACATAGAATGGCTATGTCACTTAGATGAATGTCGTAGTCAACTAACGCTTGTTTCATCCATAGTGCTTGTTGGCATGCTTTGCGTGGAGACATATTAAACCGGTTGTTGATATTGCTAATGCCGTTTGCTTTTTGAGAACCAAGATGTTAAACAACATCCCATAAAAGTACATACCCCACTTGCGTTTTGGTCAACATAATCACATGCATGGTCGAATCAGCATACACATTGTTTCTACTCCCGTACCCTTAGGATACCACAATCCTAATTGAATTGTACCCTTAATGTATCTAAATATCCTTTTGACGGCTTCTAGATGTGATGTTTTAGGATCTTCTTGAAACCTAGCACATAGACAAACACTAAACATGATATCTGGCCGACTAGACGTGAGGTAGAGAAGACTACCAATCATGCCATGATATTTTGTGTTATCAACGGATTTTTCCGTCTTCATCTTTTGTGAGTTTAGTGTCAGATGACATTGGTGTCTTAATTGGTTTTGACTCTTCTAAACCGAATTTCTTTAACATCTCCTTAATGTATTTAGATTGATTAAAGAAGATACCATCTTCTACTTGTTTGATTTGTAGACCAAGAAAGAAACTAAGTTCTCCCATCATACTCATCTCGAACTCGTCATGCATGATTTTAGAGAAATCATCACACATGTCTTGGCAAGTAGATCCGAATATAATATCATCTACATATATTTGAACAATGATTATATGTGACTCTCTTTCTTAGTAAAAGTGTGTTATCAACTAACCCCATGGTGTAGTTGTGTTTGATTAAGAATGACTTGAGTCTATCATACCAAGCTTTTGGAGCTTGTTTAAGACCGTAAAGGGCTTTCTTTAGCTTATACACATGTTTGGGTTTTTCAAAATCGATGAAGCCCGGAGGTTGAGCTACATATGCTTCTTCATTAATAAAACCATTTAGAAAAGCACTTTTCACATCTATTTGATAAATCTTAAGATTATTAGCACAAGCATAAGCAAGAAGTATTCTTATAGACTCTAATCTAGCCACGGGGGCATAGGTCTCATCAAAGTCTATTCCTTCTTGTCGATTATACCCTTGGGCAACGAGTCTAGCTTTGTTTCTAGACACTACACCATTTGCATCTAACTTGTTTTTATATACCCATTTGGTTCCTATTATGGTTTGATTACTAGGTGGGGGGACGAGTGTCCAAACATCGTTAGAAACAAATTGATTTAACTCTTCTTGCATAGCCATTACCCAACTTTCATCTTTTATGGCTTCTTGTGTATTCTTAGGTTCTGTGGTTGAGACAAAATAAAACAAGCTACTTTGGTTTTGAACTTGAGACCTTAAGGTTCTTTCGTTTAGCTTTCCTATGACCTTATCTACGGGATGATCTTTGGACTCTTTAATATTTATGATTTCATCATTTAAAGGTTCTTCTTCTTCATTTACCTTTTTCTTTATTACAATAGCTTCACTTTCAACAATCTCGTCATCGACAAGAGGTAGAGTAGGTTTGGGTGGACTTTCATCAAATTTTACGTTTAATGACTCTTCTACCTTCATTGTTTCTTTATTTAATATGACGTAAGCTTTGCTATTAGGAGAGTGACCTAAAAAGATACATTCGGTTGATTTAGGATCAAATTTTGTAAGGTAATCTTTAGTGTTAAGTAGAAAACATTTGCTACCAAAGACTCTAAAGTGATTTAACGTAGGCTTTTTGCCTCGAAGTAACTCGTATGGAGTTTTACTTATAAATGGTCTAATTAAGACTCTATTAAGAATGTATGTTGAGGTATCAACGGCATTGCACCAAAACTTTTGAGGTATAGATTGCTCATTAAGCATGGTGCGACTCATTTATTGTAGGGTTCTAGTCTTTCTTTCAACTACCCCATTCGATTGTGGAGTGCGAGGAGCCGAGAAGTTGTGAGTAATACCATTAACGTCACAAAAGGCTCCAAATTGCACTTCATTATCGAATTCCCTACCATGATCCGTTCTAATAGACACTATAGGACTTTCTAGTTGTCTTTGGATTTTCTTGCTTAATATTTCAAAGTAGTTGAATGTTTCAGTTTTGTTCTGTAATAAATTTAGTCCATGTGGACCTAGAATAATTATCCACTATAACCAAAGTGTAGTAGTTGCCTCCATAACTTTGGATAGCGGATGGACCAAATAAATCCATGTGTAGTAACTCTAGACACTTAGTTGTAGATACCATGTTTTTAGTTTTGTGACCAGAATGGATTTGTTTTCCTACGTTATAAGCATCACAAAAGTGATGTTCATATTTTAATTTAGGTAGATCTCTTACTAGATCTTTGGATGATAGCGATTGAAGAAGTCGCATATTGGCATGACCCAATCTTCGATGCCATAAGGTCGAAGTATCATCCATAGATGTAAGACAAAGTATGTCTTTAGGTTCATTACCAATTTTAATGACATAGACACCATGTTTCCTAATTCCTCTACCTATGGTGATACCGTTCTTTAATATCTTACTACCGGTTTCGTTAAAAAGTACGTTGCACTTTTTATCACATATTTGTCCTATACTTAAGAGGTTGAAGTTTAGGTTTTCTACGTGACACACATCGTTAATGGTTAGAGATTTGTTAGAAATCGTACCTTTATCGACGATTTTGCTTTTGCTATTTCCAAATACTACATTTCCTTCATTAAAGGATTCATATGTGGAGAATAAATCTTTATTTCCGGTCATGTGCCTCGTGCACCCGCTATCCTTGATCCACTCATCCGGATCTAGGTCGACCTTTAAGCACACCTAAGAAAATAATTAACTCGAAAGTTTGGTCCCCATTTGTTCATGGGTCCATTAGTGTTAAACATTCCATTCATGTTATACATATATGAATAAGGTGAATATGCGTTCCATGGTGCAAAGTTTTGAAATGGAAAACCATTTTTCATATTTGGATTCCATCCCATTTGATGGTTAATTCTCGGATAAACATTATTAGGTCTCCTAGATGTGTTTGGTTTTGAAAATGATGGACCTTTGTTTCTTATAAAGCTTTGATTATATCTAGGAGGTGGTTGTCTAATGGTAACATGAGTTGGTTTCTTCTTATTAACAACAACAAAATCAATTCTAGAAGAGGATGCTACGTTATTACCACTGTTTGTTTCAGTAGACCCACGGATCCCTGGCTGTACACTAGCCGGTTCCCTTTTTGTGGGATCCGTGGGATCCGCCACAACAGTGGCTTGTTTTTCTAGTGATTTTACGAATTGTGTTTCTTTGTTTTCACTAGTTGACGTATTAAGTTCCTGAAAACCTAGACCTTTTTGGTTATTTCCTGTTTTAACACTATCCAATATCATATCTAAGGTATTAGTGTTCATTCTAGCAATCTTAGAGTCTAGATGATCAACTAGTGTTTGAAGTTGAATGCAAAGTTCACATTCGCCACTTGCTATCTTCCCCTTTTCTAGACGTTTTAATTTTGCCTTTAGATCTATGATTTCCTTTTCTAAGCGTTGGTTTTGATTTTTCAAAAACTTATTTTTGTTGATTACTTTTAAGCTAATTTTGCAAAGTTTATCATATTCATTATGTAATGAATCATCATCTAAAGATGAGCTACTATCGTATTCGTGACATACCTTGTCATTTTCCATGAGACAAATTTCTTCGTCCTCCTCCTCGCTCATTCCCCACGAACCGCTTACGAATGCCTTTTAATCATCGCGTTTGGGACACTTACTAATAAAGTGGTTTGGGTCCCCACATTTGAAGCAAGCACGATCATCCCTTGGCTTCTCGTCCTCTTTGCTTTTCTGGAATCCTTTCTTGTCGTCATACGGTTGTTTGACGTATCTTCCCTTCCTTCTAAAGAACTTTTTGAAGTCCCTTACCGCCATGACATACTCCTCGTCATCACTATCCGAAGAGGAGTCATCTTAATCACTTGAGACCTTCTTGGCTTTAAGGGCAAGAGATTTGTGCTTCTCTTTCACTTTTGAAGCTTCGGAATCTTTAGCAAGGACAAGCTCATAGACTTTTAAGTTGCCTATGAGTTCATCAAGGGTGGGGATCGTCAAATCTTTTGACTCTTCGATTGCCGTCACCTTAGATCTCCACTTGGATGGAAGTGCCCATAGATACCTCCTAACATGATTACGGCTAGAGAAAGATTCATCAAGTGCTTGTAAAGATGTAATTATAGTATTAAACTTAGCAAAAGAATGATCTATAGTATCCTCATCCGATATTGAAAATTGTTCATATTGTTGAACAAATAAATCTATTTTATTGTTCTTAACTTTTTGATTACCTTGATGAGTTATAACTAAAGAATTCCAAATTTTTTAGAGGTTTTAAGCATTGGAATTCATTCGAATTCCTTTTTGGGTAAAGCATTATATAAAACCATTTTAGCTTCACTATTTTTAGAAAGCTTTTTCTTAATATCATCAGTGAGTTTATCATGAGGTATGTGAAATAAATTTCCATTTTCATCTTTTGAAGTAGCTTCAAAATCACCTTCAACAATGATGTATCAAATATCAATATCTTTTGACTTCACATACGTTTCGAATATATTTTTCCAATATATAAAACCATTAGTTTCAAGTAGTGGAGGTCGTTGAATGGATTGCCCTTCCTTGTAATTTTCAGAACCCATAATGATCGAAAAGTTTTTAAAATACGGTTTACTTTAAAACTTTTATAAACTTGGCTCTTGATGCCAATTGTGGAAAACTATAAGGGGGGTTGAATAGTTTTGCCGATTTTAAGTTAGTTTCTAAAAACTTTAGATTCGATGTTATGTGAAATCGTATGGATGAAGATAAAGTATAGATCTAAGAGTAATGCAAGTAAAGAAAGTAAAGTAAGAGATAGAAATGACACAACCGATTTATAGTGGTTTGGCTACAAGGACACCTTCCTTACCCTACTCCACTCCCCGAGTCACCTACTTGAGAGTTCAAGCACCATGTCAACAAACTCCTTCAACTTGGCGGAGAAGCCTTCACAACGTTGCTTACACCTTTTCCTGAGACAAAGCTAAATCCGAGTCTCATGTCTGGAGGACCAAACCAACACAACTATTACACAACCATTATGTGAAATATCAAGTACAAGATCTTTGCTCTGAGAATCTTGTGGAGGAACAAGTCAATCAAGGACCCTTGCTTGGATGACTTGTAGAAAGCTCGTGATCTCGCCTTGTAAGGACCCATATGAGAATCACAATAGAAGAAACAAGAACAACTCTCTAGATCAAGTGATCTTTTGTTAGAAGAGAGTAAGGGCACGTTTGGTAGAGAGAATTTCAAAGAAATGAAATGAAGCAGGGAATAAAATCTCAGAGAATAGAAATCGGTAGAGAATTTTGTTCAATTCTAATGTTTGACAAAAGCTGACCAAGTTGGGTAAATCCCCTCAGCTAGGTAATACCCGTTTTGAATGTAACTCCGTTTACTTGAAACGGAACCTTGGGGGCGATGTCATCAAGAAGGTCGTCGAATAACGGTGAATGATTCAAAACAGTTAGATCATTATTCGCACCCGCTACCCAAAAAAATGCATGCCAAATCCATAAATCGTATGACGCAATCTGACAAGCATAATAGTTGGATATTTTTATCACCTCTATGAAATTGCCCCGCCACTCAACGGATAGTTTTTCCATTCCCAAAGGCATACAATCAATGCTTCAATCATTCCCGAAACCCGTGGACCGTGTTATGTGCGTTGTATAAATTTTGAATGTCATTCAAATTAGGCTTTCTTAAAAACTCGGGCATAACCAATTCAATTACACATAGTAAAAAAATCTGACAAATGCGTGCGTGTGTGACCCGTTTGCAAATATTCATCAAATGCATCGGTGTAGTCTTGGTATGCCAATTGGCGTATGGCAGATGTGCATTTCATAATAACACTCATACTCATTACACCCGTAGCATCGGGCCGGACTCTAAAGAAATCAAAATGCCGTGGAAGAGGATCAACAGTTTGAGTATGATTTTTAATACCTTGTACAATTTCTAAAAATAGTTTACGGCTCATACGAAATCGACGTCTAAAATAGTAATTCGGATATTTTGGATTATCACCAAAATAGTCGGACATCATCGTTTCAAAGAATGTCACGCTACGCGGTAGATGTAATTACTACCGTGAACTTTCAAACTTCTTGTTCTCGCAACGATTGCTCATAATCTGCAACTTTCAAAATCATATCGATATCTTCTATATCATCAAGATCGGATCGTAAGGAATCCGTATTTGAATCACTCATGTTTTTATTGCTTAAGATGTAGAGGTTTGAAAGAGGAGCGTGTGAATGATTTTATAAAAATAGGGTATTATTTATAAAGGGGTAAAGTTTTAATTTGAAAAAAAAAAAGTTTTTTTTTTTTTTTTTTTTTTTTTTAAATCCAACCGTTATCCAACGGTTATGTAATTTTTTTGTTGTTTTCATTTCGTGGGAGCGACGAAGAGTAAACTGGCGAAAGGTTGTGGTGTGGTGGCGGAAAACGGCGAGGCTGCCACCGCAGAGTGGCGAGCCTCCCACTTCACCATACCTCATGCTCTAATCATGAATACAAAAAGTGTAACAGAAAACTTAAATAAAGTATTCTAACTTTAACATTTACTAATATTTACTATGGTATTTGTTTGTTATGCTTTAAAAATATTTATAATCATATGAATATTCTTTGGGAAAAAATCAATAAATAGTAATGAAGTTTCATTAGTGTTCCAATTTAGTCACTCATATTTTTGGTGATGGCTTGAACAGCTTGGGATTTTTTTTTAAAAGCAAAGAACTCCCCGAATCATATTTATTTGAAGATTAAGATTAGTTTTGCATCATTTGTCGGTTATATAGATATATTATTTTTACCATGGCACAATTTACATCTTTGTCAAAAACATTGACAATCATCATCCCACCGTCAATAAAAGTCAAACAGTTTACATCCCTAGCGACTAAAGATGCAAAACAAATTCCGTTATCTTCTAATGTCCTACTTGAAGGTTTTTCGTCATTTTGTTTGTCTTATGTACCATTATCTATCTTTATTTGTCTACTCCACTTTATTACTTCCATGATAACATCTCATAATTTGAAAAACCAAAAACCTAACTATGTTCAATCAAAGATTTGTTATTGAGGGTTACCAACAACATTCTATACGTCACGCGTGAACATAATTAGGATGGTGGTAGTTGGGAGAAACAAAATGGCAAAAAAACACGTGAGATTTACTTATAAAATGACATGATAAAAATTATCCATCAAATATTATCTATATATCCTAATAGCTGTTTGTGCATCGTACATAAATTATACGAACATATGCATTGGTGTCAAAGATCCATTGGCTGAAAAGTAGTATAATACATGATAAGGATGATGTGGCGTTCATTAGTGGGTAAAGTGTGGTTAAGTTTTTTTTGTTCACGTGTTTACTACACACATCTGAACGTATAATTGCGGCGTACATACGAATTTATACATACACCGGAGATCATTGTAGGCTAGAAGTTTCTCATTTGGCATTATGTGTTGTTGTCAACTTTTGATTGGTACACAACACATGTTTGCAAGTAAAAAATCTACAACATACAATTTCTTCTACAAAATTAATAGCTTCAAGTTTAACAGTTGAACAAGTAACACAATCCCAGTTTGTACATTCCATTTTCTCTAAAGAGGCACACACTCATAAATCACCATCAGGTAATCATCAATCTAAAACTCACAACCAAAACCAAAATCTACAAATTAGTGGAAGCACAACCTTTTGTGAGTTTCTGTCGATTCCTGCCTTTCACACCCAAAAACACACACTAACCCCTTCCCACTATCAAGAAAGGCGCCTTTCTTAGATCTGAATAGGGAGTTGACCATTAAGGCGAGTCAAGAAAGGCGGCACAAATCCTAATAAAGCTGTTAATTAGCCCTTATCGGAAGGTTTAATCCTTTTATTATATCATGAAGGTCCAATCTTTAAGTACTATATGTTTAGGGTTCTTGATCTTTTATTTCCAGTTATTTAAAAAAAAGTTTTTATTTTATTATGGTTTTATGTTTATTTGCAGGGTCAATAGTGGTGGCCACAACCTTTATTGGAGGGGGTAGTATTACCAATACACAACTAGCCAGGCAAGTCAAATGAGGTAAAACTTGAAGGTCACATGAATTCTATATTCAATTTCTCATTTAACACTTGCAAATCCAGTAAACTCATTAGCGTAGAAAAAAGTGAATACACACTTAAATACGTGTAATGATATTGTTTTATTTTGTGTTTTGCAGCCGTTTCCTAGGACGCTATGGATAGATGGAAGTAGAAAACAACTAATTCAATGGCATTCCGAGTTTCACCCCAAAGTACGTTCTAACTCACATCCATCTAAAGATAACAGGTTGTGTATCGAGTTAGAGAGCCGTGACAGATCTTGCAGTTGAAGTGCTTAAGATGTGCTTTGTTTATGTGAACGTGCCTTATTTTTTTAGGATAAATAAAAGGTTCATACCAACATGAGCACTAATTTTGGTATTCAAGAACATGTCTATAAAAGAATGTTATAAATAAACTTTGTTTTTTGTTTATTTGCATACCAAACGAGCTAATTTACTTAATTGTTTGTTGGTTTATTTTCAGGTTCAAATAGGAGCATCACCACTATATAAGGTTGACAGGAAGTTAGGTTAAGGTGGATTTGGTCAGGTGTTTGTACATCATCGTGTTTTTGTTGTAACTGATGGTATATTAGGTCCTGGGCCAGGGAGGTAATTTTGTACCTAAGAATCACGCTACAAACCAATGAGAGTATACTTATCTCTGAAACTAGATTTTGTCTAATATGTTTTTTCTACTTGCAGAGATAGAAGGGTTAGATTAGGCAAATGATGAAAGGCAAAAAATGTAACTGATGAACGTCCTGTACACTAATGTGATACGCTGTCCTTGGGTAAGCGTCACCTAATATGAGTTTTGCGTAAATGATTTTCATTGTATCCACATTTTAAAACGCCTAAACGCATTATGTCACTTCAAATTTCTTCTCTTGGTTGGTGTTAATGTTGATTTTATCTTTTTTTCGTTTTTTGCATTTTTTAAAGTTGCGACAAAAGCTTTATAAAACAACTTCTTTTACGGACGCAGGCCCACGTAGAGGTAGTAATCTCGGAAGAACCACCGAATCAGGCCTCCTTATTGGTGGTGACTAGCCAGGGATCACATGCATAACAGTGGACATATTAATTGAGTTTACGTACGATGAGCTTGCTAAGGCTACTTATTAGCCAAGCTAAATTGAGCGAAAAGGCATGAAGTGAAGAAAGGGAATCTGGTTCGAGTTCGGATCATTTGCAGTGCTAAAAGTTTGTCAACTAATGGGTATGTAGTAATTCCTTTTGTTTATTATTTCAGTTTTTTTATTAAGACCATGATTTTAAGTGGACTATACATGATTGCAGGTGTGTTCAGCGGTTTTGTTATACATGTGGAGAGAACGACATACAAATTTATGCAGGTATATGTCTTAAATATTTATTCCAGTGTTCTAAAACTCTTGCAAGTACAGTGATACTTTCTAAGTTGCAATCAAATTTCATGCACGCTTTTCAGATTCAGAGTCGGTTGTGATAGAATACAGATGTTTCAGATGCAGGTCTTCCTCTTCCACTAATGTGATCGGTTTGGAGAAAAGATGTGTTGGTGCATTTACTGACATTGGAGAAGAAAGCATCCTTCGAAAACTTTAAAACAGAGTCTGACCCACTACCATTATTTACGTTAGAGGTAACTTTTAAAGAATTTACTACTATAAGCTTCATATTTCCTATTCCTTTGACCTGCTTGAACTCGAAAATGGACTATAAAATAACTGGCAAAAGAAAGCGATACCTGATTAAAAACTTATATTTTTGTAATAACAAAACCAGAAACATACTGTTTTTAATCTTTATAATGATTCATTGGTTATTACAGTTGTTCAATTTTTGGCCAACACTATAACACGTTTCAGGTGAAACTTTTGCAAAGATATGTTCTTTCAGGTGAAACTTTTGCAAAGATATGTGCAATGAGATACACCAGCAAGAAATCAACGAAGAGAGATGAATTGGACAGGTATGATGTGGATGCATTTTCCAATAGCTTGCTTCCTGTTGCCTCAACTGAAAAATAATGCAAACTAAGGTATTTGGGTGGTCAAATTTTTAATTGAGTCTGTGGTTACCTAAAAGAAAAAAAAAAGTTATGGTTGTTATGTTGTTTTAAAAAGTTTAAATGTTAGATTCAATTATAGTTTGAGCCATTTTTTCTTATAGAAGTAACATTTCAACAACAAAAAGGTCTTCTTTAATAGGAGATTAATTTCGGCGTGTCATAGGCTGCAAGTAGAACCATAATGAAAGCTATATCAAAGAATGTAGCATGTTCAAAGACACTAAGTTAAAAAATAAACGTGCCCCTCTTTTTACACGTTAGTGAGATGTAGAATAGCCTATAAATTATCACTTATAGCGACACTGCATAAAACTTTATTTTATATTATCCAATGGTCTTTAAAATGCAGTATAAATTTCTATGTTGCTTGATTCTAATGGAATTAGTTACTTATCATGAACTGAAACACGAACTTTGCCACATTTGTCTAACTTGCAAATGGTAATCTTTAGGTCGTTGTGCCCAAAGGGTCTCTTCGCCAACTATATGTAAAAGAAAATGTGGCCTTGCCCAGATGCAATATACAACATTGTCACTGATCCAGACAATAAAAGGGTCTTCAAGAATTTTCAGGTAGATTATCAACGATTTATATGCTCTTAACCTATTAACGATGCAAACAGGGAAAAGGCGAAGTAAGAGGAAGCCAACTTTTTTTTTTGTTCAAAAATAATTAATGAGTATCGCATGCTGTGAAATTTAAGTCCAAACTTCCTTCACACCAAAGTACCACTTTCCAGCAATAGACGGAGCTGGTTTGGAGGTATGGTTTACAAGTTTCAGTTTTCATTAATTATGATCAAATACATAAGCTCTATGCCATTTAAGTTTTCCAAAGTAACACACCTTCATGGTAGGCTGAAATGGGAAATAATGGATTCAAAACCTACAGTCGATACTTTCGCTATTTATGGTGGAGTCACGATACCAGATAACCAAACTGTTTAAACCATTAAGCGCAAATATGTGTAGCTGACCTGTTATATTATTATGAAATAATTTTTCAGATTATAGTTAACTATAATGTTATTGCAGTGCATTTCGTAAAATTTTTCTACAAACGTAAGCAACCTAAGTAAATGATGCATGTGTAGTGACTATGTTGAAGTTTACCTTATTTATCTTACATAGTATATATTATTCTTGCAGGTTCATCAAAGTTACAGCTCTAATACGTATGTATCCTCATATTATTGTCCATGTATGTATCTTCACACACGATTCTTGGATCTTAAGATTAGCACATTAATATTGCTCATTTGTTACATAACATGTATGGCTTTAATTGATATGGCTCACTTTGTGTGTAAATGAATAAATGTTTATTATGACAACGAGATTGGCGTTGATCCGCTAGCGTTATGGCAGGCGAATTTTTAATTGAGGTGATTGTCGTTAATAAATAGTAATATAATTTTTTTTTTTTTTTCCGGTAGGCGAATTTTTAATTATGTTATTGTCTTGACTAATAAATAAAGATATAATATATATTTTTTTTGTGCACTATAATCCCCCGCCCCTTTTTTTTTTTTTTTTGATCAGAAGAAGATCTTGTGTCCGGCCCAAACGCAAGACCTTGAAGCAGCCAGTGTTTTGCGGGAAAAAGTGTCTTGTAGGCTGCAGATCTTGAATGCTATCTTAGAAATGACCAAAACAAGCAGCTGCTTTTATTCCAGCTTTTAATATATACTTATAATGAGATAACAGTTTGGTTGTCGTTTGCAAATGCCAACAAGTTTGGAAATACCAACATTTTGGCATGTATTTATGCTATTAGGAATGACAACTCTAAACTATGTAGTGTATATGTATTAACGCTGCAATTTTAAACTTCTTTCAAAGTTAGCCTTATCGAGTAAGCGACGAGCACTGATGTCATTTTGATGGTCCTATTTGAATGTGATTTGTGTAGTCAATGAAAGCTTTGTTTATTTTATTACATATTTAGATATCGAATATTTAAATTAGTATTAAATCAGAACGAACAAAAAAAGAAAAAAAAGCTTCCATGAAACATCCCCGCAGCAACGCGCGGGCAAACATGCTAGTTCTATATATGAGATAAATTTGTGATGTATATACTGTGATATAATTAGAAGTTCAACATTCTAATTATGTGAAGTTCAATTTTGAAATGTGGCTTATTACGTACACAATCCATATTACATTATAAATTGTATGCATCTAAATTCAATACTAAGCAATCTGTTATCAAATCTTATACAACTACCCAATCCCAAAACTGCACACTTTACTTGCCTTTACTCCAAAGAGGTTTTGACAAATTCTGATCATGATTGTAAAAACATTTTCTTATGACATTTAAAGATTAATAAGCTCCCACATCAGTTAAACCTTTCTACTCGTCGCATTGAAATCTTGGATATATCGTGTCATTCTTGTAGCGTGTATGTCGAATCTAGCCTTCATAGTTCTTTGAATGGGATATCGCTAAAAATATTTGGAGACTTGTTTAATCATGGTGCGACATTTCTATTCCTTTGTTTACTTCCATGGACCATTGGATAGATTGATTGAGTTCTTGGCACGTGTCTAAAGAGAGGATTCAACGTAGGTACATCATTTTTTTTTTTTTTTTTTTTTTTTTTTATGGTAGATTTAGCGGTATCGTAATGTCATGTTTAGTTCACTTCTTAGGAGGAAACGTGATATTTTTGATAATATTTGTTTGTATTCTTTCTTTTGGCTTAACCGCTTAAGTGTAGAGGCCATATGTCTTGTTCTTGGACTGATTGGTTAAAGTCCCTCTTGTAATTCTAGTGCCTTGCTAGTTTTCTTTTATCAATAAATTGCCGTAATTTTTTTTTTTCAAATTTGTTGGGTTAGCAACAGTGTCTAAATCGACCAAATTAGCACTTTTTTATTTTTTTCTGTTTAAAGATTGACAAATAGTTTCTTTAAAAAGTGAATTAGGATCTGTTTGTCTTTTCAGACGTTTTATGCATGATCTGCAAAACCATGTTTATAACTAAAGAGAGAATTTGAAGTTTTAAAATACAAGAAGTGACAATCATAAAAAAAATACAAATTGAAGAAAAAAAAATGTCATTTTCCTCTTCATGTCTAAAATTAAACAAACAACCCTTGCATAAGAGCAATTTTATCTTCTAGCTTGACAAAGGTTTAACAATGTTGTACACAAAATCTAGGCAACTTCATATCTTATGTGTAATAGTTTATCATTGTTGTTGTGATAGCATTATTTATCCTTTTTATAAGTGTTTTAAAACTCGAGTTGAACCGGTTGAATCATGGATCAGATGGA
Organism: Chrysanthemum lavandulifolium; assembly: GCA_022545495.1. NCBI lineage: Eukaryota > Viridiplantae > Streptophyta > Magnoliopsida > Asterales > Asteraceae > Chrysanthemum > Chrysanthemum lavandulifolium. Next base: position 7,092,578 of record CM040246.1, on the reverse strand, counting down.
TAACTGGAAGCTTGTTTTAAGAAAAAATCAGTTGAATCGCGAACCGATAGTTTAACCGTGTCAATTAAAAATTTTGGTTTTTGAAACATTGCTTCTTACTTATTAGGTAAAAAAAATAAGAATAGTATACAATATTTAACATCCTAAATTCCTAATATCTTATATAGAATTATAGACTTATGTATGTCCTTGGAGCGTGGTCATGTTATTAGATGCCACGTGGCATCATGTTTCACCATCAAAATCAGCTTTCTCTTCACATAAAAAAAGTTTGTTTGTTGTTTCAAGATAGTTACACAACAACCACAATTCTAACTTTTTTTTTCTTCTTTTCTTTTTTACTACCTCCGTCCCAAAATTATTGTCCCATTTTGACTTTTTTGGTATTTCTTTTCAACTTTAACCTTAAATGTTTTTGTTTGTATTATACAATAGTTGATGAAAATTATATCAATGAAAATACATTTAAAACGCAATCCATTCATATATTTTGCACCAAGTTTATATAACACAAACAAAAATATTTAAGGTCAAAGATATAAAAGAAAGACAAAAAAAATCAAATGGGAACAATAATTTTGAGACGGAGGGAGTATTTTTTATAGTTTAATTTTAATATTTTTTAAAATAGTTAGACTCTAATATGATATTTTATATTTTTAATTAAAGTTTTTTAGCAACACCCTCAGGGCTATTGTAAACAAAATCTTTTAAATTATTAATCGATTTCAAGCTTTCATCTCAACTTTTTAGATACTGTTTTTTCCCAGTTAATCTTTATTACGAGGCATCAGAAAATATACAGCAAGGTTTATTAGAGAGTTACAAAACATCAATATCGACCAGTTTACCGTCTGTGGAAACAGCACAACAAGTTCCACATTATCAGCACAGAGAACAAATACCTATATGGCCGGAGCTGACATAGCAGACGTCCCGGTTGGGTTACCCGATGCATCGGACCGAGAAAAAATGATTCAGCTCGCTAGGTTTGCACACTACCACGCTCCTCCAGCATATGTTGTTTTGATCAGTGGCGACGAGGATATGTTTCAGATCCTTCGTAGGTTAAGGCTACTTGGTTACACCACTATTCTGATCATTCCAGAAAGGCGGGCATGCAGTCCAGCATTGCCACCAATTGTTAATTACTATGTTCCCAGTAGATGCCGTTTTGAAGATAAACTGCACACATGTGGACCAATACGGTTAGCACACTTACAACACAACCGAAATCTAAATGAAACCACTGCTGATACAGTAGTTTATTGGGATGCTATAAGCTGCAGTATCCCTTCAGACCAGCACTATCAAGCACTCGAATACATAAGGAAAACTGTTTTATACCATGTCGGTTTTGGAAGTATCGAAATTAGAGTTTACGTGCAAAGTGGAGAAGTGCCTGGATCTGGAGGGGAGGGAGTTACATACATAGAAACAGCAGACAACAAAAGGGAGGCCCTACATAACACACTCTTCTCAGACATGGTGACATCCGTAATCAAACCTAAAAATGTTGTCCTTATTAGTGACAGGTTGTTGTTCTCTAAAGCTTTGCAATTTTTAAAAACTCTAAGGGTTAGGGTGTTTGTAGTGGCTCCCGAAATGAGCAGTGAGTTGGAAAACGATTTTCATATTTTGACAAATTCTAGATCTTTGTTGTTCATTTGGCCTCCGGCACTGGGATACAGAAATGAGAGGAGCAGAAGGGACGGAGGATATAGGAGATATGATGGGAGGAGCAGATATGACGGGAGATATAGGGCAAACGATTCAACTGAATATAGGGACAGGAATTCAAATTCTGGAGGGTACAACTACAGAGCACATCAAGCTGACGACATAAATTATTTGAACAACAGGGATGCAACTGAAGGATACAAGTACAGAGCACATCATTCTGAAGGATACAACTACAGAGCAAGACAAGCTGCAGCTGAGGAAAGAAACTATTTCAACAAGAATGCAAGTGCTGGATGATACAGCCACAAAGCACAAGAAGATGACAACAGAAATGTAAAGAGGCAGCTCCACTAGGAAGAGTAAGAGACAAGAATGTAACTGAAAGAGTAGTAATTCTGAAAGTGTTGAGGGTTTTGAAAGATATTCTGAAAGTGTAGTAATTTTTTTGATTGATATTATGAACATTTATTTTGTTGCATATATTGGTATCATATGAAATAAACAAAGTTGCATTGACTGTAAAAGAGAATATGATCTTCATAGTATTGTTTCTTATTGCAATAAAAAGAGAATATGATCTACTGTAAATTCTTCATGATTCGGAACATAATCTATATATATAATAAAAGAAAGTTTTTTTGAAATTTTGACACCTCATAAAAGCCACATGGACATAATGCCACGTCAAGAATGCCACCTCACTAAAGCCACGTGTAAAAGCCAACTAGATGGTTAACAACTTTGATTTCTGTTTAGTTGAGGTTGACTATTTCCATATTTAAAATCTAATTTCTAATTATGTTTCCTTACTTTTCGCAGCTAAGTAATTGAAAAGATTTGAAATTCATTCAAACTTCAAAGACACTATCTACGAGATCAGATTTCTAATTTTCTTTGGTTATTGACCATTGATGCCATCATCTCCTCTCTTGCAGAATTTCTTTTTGATCCAGGGACAAAAATCACTTAACAATTTGTAAGTTCTTTTTTTACTTAGTATGTGATATTTTTGCTATTTCTATAACACATTAGTTATTTCAAAATACAACAAGAATGCGCTATACATGTTTGAATTTTTTTCCTAATGGATTTAAGATCAATACATCACCATTAACAATTAATGTTTCTGTTGACATCCATTTTTATAATCTTTTTGGAGTTAGCATTGATCATAATCACATCACTATTTTCATTTATACAATATATGTTTCTTGGTAGTTTCAGTTTGGTATGATTGATGATGAAAGGTAATTAAGAAGATTGACACATTCTCGAAATATGCTTTAGCTAATCCATGGTGTTTTTTTTTTTTTTTTTTTTTTTTTTTTTAAATTCCAACTTTATCAATCTCATAATCAACCATTTTCAAAAGCGTATTTGTATCTAATATGAATTTTAGTTGAGATATGATTAAGTTCGTTCATTGAACGCAAACTATTCCATGTCTCATTGAAAAAAAGTTGTTTGAACCTAAATTCTTAATACAATTTGGTATTTGCCTGTGTACTCTATTCTAAATCATTGGGTCTTGAGTCGACGTGCTCTCTGTTTATATTTATCTCACGATGCGTAATTTTATTTGTCCGGATGCTCAAATCATAGTGCTTAAACATACATAATTTTGGAGTTTAAACATAAAGGTCTATCGTTTATTAATTTAAAATGCATGGGTTTAAATATTGTGATTTGTAATTTTGTTGCTAACTTGCAGGTGAATGTACTTGTACATACATTTAAAAAAAAAAAAAAAAAAAAAAACTTAACAACACATATACAATAACACAAAATAACGGGGATGAGCAACATACAGTTGAGCTGATGGAGGGAGATGTGGTGTGTGATATATTCTAAAAGAAATGTACCTCACAAGTTCATTTTATGACCTTTTCTTTTCAGGTTGGGTACGAACTTAGAAAGGGTTTCGGTTCAAAACGATTGATTTTTTTGGAACAGGTTGTTGGGTTGACCTGCTTGAAAAACTTAGTATGTCAACCAATATCACAAAGCTTTATATATTATCTTTTATTATATGTTGATTGTATGCTAATGTGTTTAGTTTCCTTTGCAGGTTTCACCAACTTACTTTTCAGAAGGCCACACCATTTTACGATGAATTCAAGAATTTAATTGCTCAAATATAGTGTAAGGTTCAATGATGCTTACTATACATGGTCTTATTAAGAGATCCATTTGCCTGAAAATAATACTACGTGTACTTAATCTTTACACATTGTCGTATGCAGCAAATCATACCTCAATATCTTCGGGTAAATTTTAAACTAATGAATATCACTTAATGTTATCTTTTATTACCTTTCTTTTTTACCCTTCAAATATGTTTATAAAACTGATTATCTATTTCGAGTTGGATGAACAATGTAATAGAACAAAGTTATTATATTCCAGTTGTATGGTTGTCTTTTTATAATATTACTTCGAGAATTCAATGAAATAAATGTAAGATATTTAAATATATTTTTTATTTGTCTTTATTTGCTTTTGGTTTATATTTTACAAGCAATTTATTATTAGCTGCCCGTGATTTATCACGGGTCTATAGGCTAGTAAACATATATTACTGACATTGTGATAGCACATGTAAATTAAGTTTGATCATTTATGAAACCTCATTGCACACACAAGTCTTAAGAGAATATGATCTAAGGGCGCGTTTAGTTGGAGACAAGCCTCCGAGAGACAAAAATAATTATATCAAAATATAAGCAAATTGCATAGTAAGCAATTGTCAACCGAGATATAATATATACACATTTTTAACATCAAATATTGGAAAAAAGTGATCCAACTTTGTGTAAAATACATGCTTCAAATGGTTCCAATACGATAAATTGTTCAGGCTTCCTCCTACAACCTTACCGTTAATATATAATTTTTTTTTTCATTTTAATGGATCAGTAAGAAGGAATGAATTAAACAGTTCTCCATCCAACAAAATTAAAAGTTGTGAAGTGGGCCAGACTCTGATTTGCAGAATCGTGACACTTTAATCATTCTTAGCTTTTAAATTTAGTCACGGTCGTGACCTTGGGCGACGCAGGTCGTCCAAATACCGTCGCCTTTTCTCTCCAAATGACCGACACGACCCGATGCCCAATGACGACCAAGTTTTTTTTTTTTTTTTTTTTAAATTCAAACATTTTAACATTAAATTTAAATTTCATTCAAATTAAAAAACATTACATTACTGAAAAAAAAAAAAAATACACTACAATTTACAAAAAAACATTACAATACGAAATTAAAATAAACACTACAATAGTTAAACTAATAATCTAAATTGTAACGTCTTTGATTGTTCTTAACTTTCTCCAATTCTTACAGTTGGTGGTACGTCGATTTTGGGTCGATTGGGGTGTTGTAGAAGATTATGTCGGACTCTGTTTGATACCCTCATGAGCTCCAGGTTTTCTTTTTTCATCTCGAGCTCTTTTCCCTCAACCGTAACCAAGATCTTCTAAACCCTCCTTATTCTTACCTTTATCCCTTTTGACGGCTTGGTGTTGAAGAAAGTTTTGGCCAACAATTTCATAAATGAGTATGATGGAACATCATCATCACTGAGGAGGAGGATGGTTTCTTCCTTCCTTTGTCACGACCGACCGGTCGTGATTCTCTAGTCCCTTCCTCAAGAAAATCATCAACGTCTTGGACATCGAAAGGATCACGAGCTTGGGTTGAACCGGAGGTAGTGGTAGAACCCTTTGTTTTCTTCCAACTATTCGTTTCAAAGCATCTCAACGTCCTTCCAAGCAAAGATGACCCTTTAAAACCTCCCAACACTCCTCCAAAGTGAAATCATGACCGTACGTCATACGGTATTCTCTAAGAGCTTTTGAAGTGTCGTCGATATCATTCTCGCTTCCATGGGTATTCTTGATATTCTCCATGATAGCACAATAATTTCCAACCCTATTACGAATCCTGCTCTTCCATTTGGTAGTGATGGAGTCATAGGTTCGGTCTTTGCCAGTTTCTTTCTTAAAGTAGTTGATCACTGCCTCCCAAAACTTGAAGCGGTTCTGGGCGTTTCCTCTCGCCGCGTTTTCCGACACATAAACCCAAGCTTTACAAAGCACCATGTGACAACTCGCAATTTCAGGTCATTTCTCAAAACAATTCATGTTTTACAATTTCATCATTTATCGTAAACTAGGTTTGCGTGTTCCAAATTCGCGTAACCTTAATGGTTTAGCGGCGAATTCATGATCATATCATCACGGACATTTCATATAGACTAAGTTTAGTCTACATTTCATTAACATCATTTTCATCATGTTAGTTCATTCATGATTTTTCATTTCACTTTAAACGCGTAAATTTCATATTAAATAAACGTTATCGCGTAAGTTATTATTTTGAACATTTAATCCGATACTTCCAAAAATTATCCCGATATATTTTATACTTATATTTAGTTTATAAAAATAATATTTTGAGTTTACCTAGTGTTTCAAATTTATTTTGTACATAAATCGTTAAATTTATATTATTACGACGCTTTTCATAAAAACTATACGATAATTATTATATCACTCAAATTTTACAAGAAATGTATTGTTACAATTTATATGATCTCAATATACTTTACTTTGATCCATTAAAGTTTATTTTAGACAACACTACCCTAATTGCACAAATGTACACACAAAGTTACCATTTATCTCTACTTTACTTACATCTTACTTACACCTTTTACATAATAAATAAAATAAAATAAAAAATATATATTTTGTTGAAAAACATCCCCCAAAACCGGCCATGAGGGGGGCGGGGGGGTGAGTCAAGAGTGGTTAAATCTCTTTTATTACTTGGGTAGAAAATTCCTTACTTAAGTTAGATCCACACTCAACAATAATTCACACTACCAAAATAATTCAAGTTTCAAGTCCATATTTCCTCTCCTTTTTCTCTCTATAACCGGCCACTACAAGGGTGAAGAAGAGATTCATCAAGTTTTTCCAAATCAAGTTCTAAACAATCTAGTTACACTCTTATTAAAGGTTTTGAAATAAAAACCTAGGGTGTTTAGGTTAATCCTTGTTCTAATCACCTCATCTAGTAGCTTGTAAGCATATCATTTTCATTTACATCTTTCCTTATCATTTCATATGTATTTCATCATTTTCTTAGCAAGCATGCAAGACTTATTGTTATTTATACCATTTTTACATTGTTTTTAAGAGTTTGATATATATATAAGTCATCCTATAATTTATCCCTTGTTATATATTAGTCTTGATGATGTTTAGGAACCATGACACCCTAAGAAGGTGTATGGTAGGATTAGAATAGCTTTGGAGTTGTTTTGAAGGGATTGGAATAGGTTTAGTACGAGAAAAACTCTTTTCGTCAAGTATAAAAAGTGGTCTGATCTTGTTTTGTATTTCTGGAAAATCCGACAGTAGACACGAATTTTTGGCCTTGATATTTAGAAAATATATTTTAAAACGAATCCGTGGCATTTGAACGGATTAAAACGGAGTTATAACGAAGAAGTTATGAATTTTTCAAGTTTGACGACGAAATATATATTTCCGAAAATTTCAAGACACTATTTTTGTTTTGTACGAGTCAAAACGAGTCTTAAGCTTTATAAATTATTTCGACTTATCAAAAATATATTAGTATACTTTGATACGAAGCTAAAGACGTATAATACGTAGAAAACGGATTTGTAACGACTAAAATATACACGTTTTTATAAAATTTGCCGTAACTTTCTTATTTAAGAAAAACTATATTATTTTTACGAGACAAGTGTTACGGTAAACAAAACAACCATATTGAAGGCTATTTTTAACGTTGACGTAGAACTTTTTGTAACGAGATGTCTTCTAATAAAATCGAGATCACCAAGCATATTTTTCAAAATGACCAACCGTTTGTATAGCGGAGTTGTAATAAATTATTTACGGTTGCTTAAACTTTGCCGAAACTCACTTTTTAAACAACATTTGGACAAAATCACCCTACTTAACCTATGTTTTTTCTTTATGAACGAGACCTCTAGGATAAAAACTTAAATGCCAAAACTTCGATATTATGATACAAGCTTTCCAAAACCATTGAGTTCGTTTCCTAACGCTCGACGTACACCATTTCGACTAGCTTTTCAAGCCATTTTGTCACTTTCATGAAATTTCCAACGACATTATTTTACTGACGAAAAGTTAAAATTTCACAATAAATCATTAAGAAACTATTGTAGGATGACATTTTGACGTAAATACTTGTAAAGTAATTTAAAAATGGTCAAGACGTCAAAAGAGTATTTTTCGACGATAAGTATTATTTTCAAAACTCACAAATGGTATAAATAACATACGAAATGCATGCATAACATTACATCATAACTCATTACGTATCATATCATTCATAATAGGTCATTTTCGAGATTCACGTTACATTTCAGTGTATCCACTTTTGTCATCATAATCATTGCAACAGGTGAGTTCATAGCCCCACTTTTACTCTTTTAACTGTTTTACAAACTCTTGGGGGAGATACATGCTACATTTTTAATCGAACACAAATGCTTTGAATTGTATGCTATAACCGAATGTTTTATTGTCACTAAGTATTTGCCATGTTTGAAGTCCCTACATCATGCACCATTAGTCACTTGCAGTGGCCGAATATTGTGAATAGGCCTATTGGAATTAACACTCCCGCCTTATTGACCCGGTTAGGGAAATCGAGCGCACTATATTGAATCATTAAGGTAAATTGGCAAGTTTACCTATTAGTATGGCGATGAAACGATGATTACCAATTTTTATTGGTGCGATGTTTACGCTTTGGTTGTCATGAACTTAGTGAAATAAATATTGTTTTGTTTTCAACGATGAGTGTGAAACAATTTAACTCACACTACGAATATTGTGTTCAAACGAATTAATTAAACCTATGGATTTCACTCAACCTTTGTGTTGACAGTTTTTAGCATGTTTTATCTCAGGTATCTAAAGCATTCAATTCATGGCATGCATTTGGACACATCATAGAGTCGCGGTGACGACGCGTCTCACTTGGGTTTTACGAACTTTAAAAACATCGTTTGAATTGTAACAAACTTATTTCCGCACAAGTTGATTTTCATTAGGGACCTATACTTTGTAAACTCTGATTGTTTTATTAAATCAAGCGATGTTCTTTTCAAACGACACTTTAGGTCGTTCAATATAACTGTGATTGTGATGCTATGACAATCAATCCCGAGAATTCCATTCACGCAAAACAGTAATTTGGGGTGTGACACACCACCTCTTCCTCCTTTTCCATGGCTCGATGGCTTATTGTCTTTCCCTTGCTTGTTTCCGACTTCTTGCCTTTGTCCTTGGCCTTTGAAGCACGTCTTGATGGCTTCTTTGGTTTGATGGGGACATCTCTTGGTGAAACGGTTTCTCATCATCAGAATCATCAACGTGAATGGAATCATGGAACGAACCGTGGTGCGAACCGTGACCCGAACCTTGGCCCATCGAAGCATCTTGACTTTGGTAGTTTTGTGTCGGATACTCCGGCAAAAAATCTTCCAAATTCATGTCAAGATTAGTACTTCGAATCGGGGAATAAGGTTGATACGGTTGAGAAGGATAAATGAAGTGCATGTTTGGATGGTACGACGACCCACTAGGTTCTTGCCGGTAATCGTGGTAAGGACGTTGCGATGGGACAAAAGGACGGTTAACATAAAACGGGTTTTGGTTTTGATTTGGTTGGGCTAGTTGTGATCTCTGTTGTAAAAATCGGCCCAGGCGGCCGATTAATCCCCGCATAATCGCTGATCGCTCAGTAAGCGCCTTGATTTATCATAATCGGCCTATTTAATCGTTTTGGTCAAAGATCGCTTAAAATCGATCAACAACCGATTAATCGGACAAAATCGAACAAAATCAGTCTAATCGGACAAAACTGCTTAAAAATCGTTCAACAAAATCGCTTAAAATAAGACAAAACCGCTTAAAATCGGTCAAAACCGATTAATCGAACAAAATTGGTCAAAGCTCGCTTAAAAATGGTCAACAAACCGAGTAATATATATGTTTGACTTTAAACTTTGAATAATTATATATTATGTTTATATTTGAACACTTGAAATATTTGAACTTTGATGCACTATGCTCATCTCATACATATAATATAATACAATATCTAAAATTACAATTTTTTGCATAAAAATTCTAATCCGATTAATCCCCGTTTAATCCCCGCCTAACCGATTAATCGCTAGGCCCTACCCGACCGCCTCACTAGCGCCTAGCGATTTTTACAACCTTGGTTGTGATTGATAATCAAAACCTTGTGGACGAAAGCGAATAGGCCGGTTTTGTTGTGGTGATATGCCGGTTAACTCGAAGTTGTTTTCCGGCGAGAAATTCATATTCGGGGCATTTTGGGGTAGTCGTGATCGTCGGGTTTTTGATTGTGGGGTATTTTTCTTTGACATTTTGAAGTTGGATAAGAATTAGATTGAAATGAATGTAGATGAGAAATGGTGAGTGGTGAATTGTGTTTGAAGTGAAGTTGGTATTTATAGAGTGGTAAAATTGGTTTGATTTTTTTTTTTAATTCAATGACCAAACGGTCACTTTTTGAAATATGTATTCAATTTAATACGTTGGAACATGGGGAACATCGAGCGAAAAAACAACCGATCTTGCATTTTTTGGCCACTCGACCGATGTGCCAACCGACTCTCACAGTCGAGGTGCCCGATGTTAACATCGGTTGAGGATGCATATTTTTGGTGCCCAACCGATTTGCACCTCTCGAATGCGTCCAGCCTTAGGATCTTAAAATCATTGGTTTGTATCCTATTTTAAAAATGTACTGATACTTTATGCATACTAACAAATAATGACAGGTAATGTTTGTATTCTCCACATGGCATATGCACACAACAAAATCAAAATGCATTTCAAGGAGCCAAGGTGCAGAAAGAGTACTACTACATAAACACAAGTTCATTCAGCCTTGATTTTGTAAAACCTATATTATGTACCTGCTGGAAAAGCACCCATCCATATAAAGTATCATGCATATTCTGAGTTATGCCTAATGTACCCCAAGTCAACTCGTCCAGAATGTCAAATACCCCAAATAGCAACCTCTCCTAGAGCCTTATATGCTAAGTGATAACCAGCATTCCAATAAGATGATCCACCTTGTATATAAGAACTCCTCCCCATAGATGAACGTGAGGATGCAACATGTCTGATAGCTAACCACCTTGGTTTGCAAGTTGAGGAAAATCCGACCTGAATGAAGAATATGTTTCCAAACATAAGAAAAGCCAATTTACCAGTCCCATATAAGTCATGTGATAACATTGTTGAATGCAAAAGAGCTACCAAATACTGGCATACAGCCGATAAAAACCTTAATATTGAAAGAAAACTATAAACCATCAGATTACTTGAGAACACCTGTTAGATTAGCATGACCTATATGTATGTTGAATAACAATGTATTGTAATGATTTCGCATCTTAAAACTATATTCATGTAACAACTAGCAAAAGTTATGGTCACCCTCTAGTCCAATTTACCAGAGGCGACATAGAGTAAATTAAGTAATTCAAAGTTGACACATGGAAAGTTACATTAAAAGTGGGGAAGAAAGAGACATGCTGCTTTGTTTCTTGTTTCGGATGACATAGAGTAAATTAAGTAATTCAAAGTTGACACATGGAAAGTTACATTAAAAGTGGGGAAGAAAGAGACATACTACTTTGTTTCTTGTTTCGGATGTTCAACTGGACCCCAGAACAGATCGTCATCTACTTTGTTATTTAATTGAGAGGAGCCATGAGACGTAATCTGGATAGTGGATGTAGCCTTGGCCGGAGATGACATGGAGGATGACCATGAAGAACCATTTACACGGGTAGACTGGGGTGCAAATTTTTGAGCAGCCTTCCTGAATCAGTTGACCAAGCCGGAGCAGGCGAAGAAGCTGCAGCCTCCCCTTTCCAGACGACAAAATCTCCAAGTGAAGGACCAGACAGAGCAGCTGGTAATTGTTCCCTCTCTGCCTGACGTGAACTTTTTCCTTTCTCGTTGGGACTTGAACTAACAGGGATTTCAGTAGCAGCAACAGGCACTGAAATCTTGGCTGTTGCAGCTTTAGCTTTTGCAGCCTTTTTGCGACTCTTTTTACTTTCTTTAGCATTTATTAAGTCTCCATCATCAACTGAATCTGACTGAGAACCTGTTACAGGCAACACCGAGACATGAGCCATGCTGTCCGAACTTGCAGGTTCTCTTTCAGTAGGTTTTCCCGTATTTTCTCTAGCTAAAAGATCATGCAACTGGCTCTTTTTGCTCTTCTGATTCAGAGAACCCTCAGCAACACTAGGCTCAGAACTGACCCAGTCTATCTTATTCTCCCTTTTATCTGAATTTGCAACAACACCAGCCAATGGGGTAGATACATTCATGGAGCCTAAAGATGTCGAAATATCGGTAACACTCATTTCTACCTGTGCCTGTGTCTGTGCTCTCCACTGTTCTTCCTGCTGAATTTCTAGTAATGACTTCGGCTTGAATCCAGGTGCAGGCTTCCAAGCTTGTTGACCTATCTGTGACTGTGTGTTGTGTTGTTGGATGGTTCCCGACAGTCTAACACATAGTCACATGGAACGGGGATCGCTCCGGTACGGGATCGCGGATCGGGATCGAGGTTCGCTAGGCACCTAAAATTCGGTTCGATGGGGGGTAGGCTCATTTCGGATCGCTTGATGCGATGTCATTAAATAAAATGGTACGATGTACCCATGTAGCAATTAATATATTATTATTAATTTAAAATCCAAACATTCATAAAATAGTACTCATAATTCATTTAAAAAAAACATATGAAAAAAGTGTTATCAAACACCATTCTTACAAGTTTGTGCTAATCACAATAAGTTATTGCAGTGGATTTTTTATTGATGATATGAACAAGGCTATTGCTAATCATCTATACTATATTATAAAGCATTTGAGACATTCCTAAAAAGGAAGGCTTAAAAAATTAAGATTCAACACTTGATATTAATGGCAAATTTTAATAAGTACATCTATAATAGCATTTGTTGCAACACTTTAAAGCACTTTTTTAGACATGTTTTTTAAAAAATAATAAAAAATACAAAGTAATTTAATATAAGAAAAAAAAACGTCCATGACAATAAATACCTAATAAATGTTATTTTTAAAACACCCATAATATGAAAAATACTTGTTATTATACATATTGTACAAACTAACAAAACACAAAAATCTTCATGCAATTTATACGTAAACAAGTTCATGGTACATATGGTTTTAAAAAACGGGTCGGGCCAACGGGTTCAACCGGGAACCGGAGTCACCACCGGTTCGGCTAGCCCATAAAATTCGTCCAAAACGATATTGTTAAATCAATAGAGTTTAAAAATGCATACTAAAATACAATGTTCAAAAAATATTATTAAATCGCAAGAGTGCCTCGAGAATCAACATATGCGCATTTTGGAATTTTTTAATAAAACTTACCGTAAAAACTAAAAACTTTGTTTTATAAAAATCGGACGATTTTTTCAAAGCAAAGGATACGAAGGTGCCAAGTGGTAAGTGCTAATTATATATATGTATATATATTTGAATATTAATAATTATACTCGTTAAGGTAACCTATATGATTTATTGAATATTTATTTTTACTTTATCTTTATAAGTATTCTTTTACTTGTATCATCCATCTATGTGGGACAAATGTAACAAACATTATTTTTTAGAACTAAATTTTCTTATGATAATGTAAGTGATTTTTAAAAGTTGCTATGGTGTTATTATTTAATGATAACTTATTATTACAATCATTAACTACTTTTATCTCATACCTTTCTGATATACCTACTATCAACTCATTATTGTCACCACATCACGTGGATAATCTACAATTTTATATGAAAATTTTGTTATTGCATATGATTCAAAACTAAAATTATCGTCTTCCAGATATCTATTGTATTGTAAAATATAGATCTAAAAAATTTATTGAATATTTTAATTGTATGGCACCATCACCGCAACGCCATGGGTATTCTCGCTATCTATATATAATATGTTCTACATATCTATATATAATATGTTCTACATAACTATTTAACAGCTCAAAAGATCTGGTTCCAAAATAAATCACCATATCAAATCTTCAAATATCTTCAAATTATATATTTTATAATAACTAAAATTGGAAATAGCTATTTGAAATCTTGACAAATCATAAGGAAATCAAAATTAATGGAACAGAATCGTGAATCGAATGTAACTGGAACGTGAATCGGAAACACCTGGAACGTGAATTGCTCTGTCCCGATTCGGATATCAATTAAATTCTAGAACGCCATATTCACCGATCCAAGTCGCGATCCCCATCGATCAGGATCGATTTCGTACCACGTTTTGGATTGCACGAACTGGATCGCAATTCGTGGGTACTGTAGCGAACTATGTGACTAATGTACCATACGATTTCACTAATTAAAAAGAGATAAAAACCCCTTAATTCTAGCCCATATATCACGCTCCATAATACACACAATCAAAACCTAATCAATTCACATTACTACCTTCTTTTTTTCATAACATACTCCTCTTATCCCTTTTCTCCATCTTCCCTCTTCTCCTTCATACGAAACAAACTTAATCACACAAAAAGTCTGCTATTTTTTTCTCTCAAGACCAAGTGTTCGAAGGGTTATTGCTGAGAACTAGTTCGAGGTTAATAGGGTTGTTGTGTGGGTATTAATTCATGGGTTTGATTCGTAATCGTGTTCTTATTCTCTTTTCTATTTTCCTCGTTATACAGCAGGTATCATCACACCCTTGTTTCCTTGTTCTCTTCAACAAATGCATACATGCTAATTTGAATATATAAAACACTAAACCTAAATGATAACATGTTATTCTAAATTTTTTTATTTGTTTTCTATTCATTAACCTTAAAACCATACATATTCGATCTATTATTCTTGTTTCTATTTGACTCTAAATTGATCTGATTCGACCCACTATGTATTCGACCTCTAAATTGATCTGATTCGACCCCCTATGTATTCGACCTAATCTAATCTCTATAACCCTAATCTGATCCTTATAAACATGCTTTCTAATATGGTTAAAACCCTAAAATATTTAATGAAGGGCGTATACATTAATACGGATGGATTAGGGCTCGTTTTGTGATTTTACGTGAAGTGGTTGTGGCGTTATTTTATGTACATGTGCATGGTGTGTGTGTATGTCTCGGTGTTGTTTGGGGGTCAAGAGGGTACGAGAGTGAGTGTGTCGAGAGGTGTGTGTCTCGACTAGGTTTGATAGAGTGTGTTTCAGTTTGGTTTATATTCGAATAAAAATGTGCATACATGCGTGTGTGTGGGTACCATGTGAGTGATAGTAGGGCTGAAAACATGCGTGCATGCTGAGTTATAACCTTTATGATGGAAGTAATATAAATTTGTGAGTGTGTGTGTCATTCGAATCAAAGAGTTAGGCGTAGGGTTTGTGGGGTCTCAACAAATCATTTGTATGAATGTGTATATTATATATGTGATATTGCGTAATCAGCGTTGGACTCGTTATATAAATATGTGTGTGCATAAATGGGAGGTGTTTTGAAAATGTATGGACATATGGTGTCATGTGTGGTGTTTTACTGGCTATCAAGAGGTTACATGTATGTTTGTGAGTTGTAGTGTCTTGAAACATTTTACAAACGGAAGGGAAATAGAGTCGAAAGGGTCGCGTCTTGGGCTGTATATTAAGTTGAGTCGTTTTGTCTGAAAAAGTGTACAAGAGTGTGAATGAGTTTGAGTGTGTTCCAGAGTGGTGAATGGGCGTGGGAGTGTGTTTATCTCAGGCTTAAATTAAGTCGGAAATACGTTTAATATGGCTTATAAAATCGGCCAAGTCCTAAATTTGTCGTTATGAAATTAATTTACAATATAAACCCTAAGCTTACACATTTGACGTAAATAAACATTAAACTTTGGTAAGTTACACATTTAACCCTAATCTTTGGAAAATTACATTTTAAACCCTAAACTATGATACGTTGTCATAATAAACCTTAAACTATGAAATTGTCATTATTAATCTTTTAACTTTATTTAATTATCAATAGTAACCCTGATTTATGAAACTTGCTAATTCGGGAAACTTACTAAATACGGAAAGTTACTAAATCTCGAAAGTTTCTAAAAATAGAAAGAAACCCCAAAGTGTGTAAGGAGTAGCTTCTGTTTCTGTGTGCTTTCCTGATTTGTTTTGATTGCTTTGCATAAGGTACATATATTCTACCATTTCTCAGTAAGGGTTTTGTCCTCATGACTTCTCGATCCTCGACTTTGATTCGTTGCTATGTTATGATCCGTTTGATATGATCCGTTTGACATGATTTTGTATGATATGATCCTATGATAGGATTCACTATGATATGATTCGTTTGCTATCCATTTTGTTATGACATTTAGTATGCTACGATATCTCATTTGATTTGAGATTATGTTACCATTTGATATGCTTTGATTATGCTATGATTACTTCGTCTGATTTACGAATAGCTTTGCTTTGCTTTGTTCGTTCTATTGCCCGAGCTAACTAGTCATGGATGTACCATGACCATGTCATTGAGGCACCAATGGCGTGACACTATATGTGGCGGTGTGATTAGTCCACGACGTTCCCTTTTGTTACGTATGATTATGTGATCACTTGGCCATTAAGCATATGTATGTTCAGTCTAGTACTGGCATATGTATTTTGTTTTTCAGGGAGCGTATGGATGCATCCTAGGTATATGTTTTGGTGTGACGGAGGTATATGTTTTGGTGTGACGGTGGTTTAGTGATTGGTTTGTACGTATTATGTTATGATTATGGTTCTCTCTTTGACTTCCTTGATTTCATTTGATTCCCTTATGATTCATTATGCTTGCTCCTTATGATATATGATTTTGTTCAGCAGATCCCTTTGATTTCTTTTTGTACATTCATTATGATTCAGATGTTTGTTTCATTATATCTGTTCACTGGCTTTTTAAGCTCAACCGCATTTCTTTTCCATGCGGCAGGTAATAAGCGGGATGCTGGGCATTGATGGGCTGAGAGTAGGAGCTTATGAGTAGACCGAGCTTACCTAGTTTCCTATCATTCTGGACTTAGTTTGTAGAACATTTGTTTTGGATTTTCTTTTCTTTTGGACATGTCGGATTATATATTTTCCTTTTAAAGTCATTTGGTTAATATGACTTGGTACTTTATTTAATAAGACTTCCGCTTGCGAATTATGCTTTGTATGACACCATAATGTGATATTTTGACCCTTGTCGGGTTGGGGTGTTACAAATGTATTGTGCATTATGCTTCGATTGGCATATATTATAGTATTTGGTGACTGACTTAGGACTAAATAAGAAGACATCTTAGATGAAAAATAGCTATAGCCACACATTAGAGATGCATTGACTTGAATTAGATGCATCCTTAATATTTTAGATGCACCTTAATATATTTTATAGCTAAAAATTATATGCATATACATATATTAGATGCATTTAATCAAGTTAGGCGAATCCTATGTATTTTTCGTCATCTGTGGGTCAAATTTGTTGCTAGTACTACTTTGCATCATTTTCACTTCAAAATCACTTTCGAAATTAATTTTGATGCATCTAAATGAATAAATATGCATCTAATTCAATTCGATGCATCTCTAGTTATTTATCATTTTTCTCATTTTAAGTTTTCCTCTCACTGAATTTATACACTTTGGTGAATAACCTTTAGAGATTTTGTTAAAAAAATGTCAATCACATTCCCTCGTCTTACAAAAAACACTACACAAGGGTCTTTCAAACAAGGACATTAACACCCAATACAACGGACACAAAAATAAACAAGTTATGGTTGGAACTAAATGTGTTCGAGTTCATAAAAAAGCAACGTGTCTAATATGTTTAATAAACAAATCAAGTTCTGTTGACACAAACAACCCACCAAAGTCGAATTTACTTTTAGGCTCATAGCCCGTTGAAAAAACAAACACATTTTTCAGCTGGATTTCGAACATGTTGAAGGGGTCGTGTATGACTCACGTATTTTAAGATTCTGAGTTTAAAGTTTCACAACATGATCAAGTAAACGGGACGTGTTCGACTAGTTAATACCAACCCGGATAACCTGAATGAATCTTACACTAATGGAAACCCACTCGTTAAGATTTTATATAAAGAAATTGTAAAACCCTAAAATTTGGATTCACGATTTTATAACTAATTTGACTTTTACCCTAAGTAATGAATAATAATTAAGAACTAATAAATCTATATGTTAAATTATAAATACACATTATTAGTAATCCTAAACTAACTAGTTTAAATTGGTACATATTATGTCCTAATTTGTTTCCTAATCCCATCCTACAACTTTAAACGACACAATTACTTTTGATATAATCTTTCATACGATTTCATCTTTGCCGGCCAATTCCTTGTACACGTTTTGTATATTTGAGATAAAAACAAAGATAACTAAGGTATATCCTTAACAAAATAGAAGATACGTATTTGTCTCCTCCCTTGTTGGGAAATTCACAAAGACAGTTAGTACTCTTAGCATTAGAAGTAAGTACGGATAGTGATAATACAAGAGTATTAACTAGTTAGTACTGATAGTATAAAAGTTAGTACTGATAGTATAAAAGTTAGTACTGATAGTGTCGAGTTTGTACTGTTCTATGTAAGGAATGTCGTGTATGGTCTGTAGCAGCATATCTTCTATTGGTATAGAAGATATGATATGTTTAATACATAGTTATCTCTGTAAGGGATCTCCTTAGTGTATAAAAGGAGATCCTAGCTAGGTCAGAATATATCTTACACACACACTAGCATTTCCTTCACCCTAGCCATCTTAAGTAAAGCTTCAAGGTTGTAAACCCTAGTACTAGGAGAGTACTCGTATTATTGATTAATAATATTGAAGCGTTGGTGTTATACTTGTGTTTACTTTAATCTTCTAAGTGCATTCAAGTAGATTCCGCATACTTGTGTGTATCCATCCAAGGCAACTACACGTTTACAAGCTAAGTGTTCTATATCCAAGGTTTGGGACTCCACAAGTGGTATCAGAGCTTGTGTCCTGAAGCTTTGTTTTTAGAAGATCCTGTGTGACAAATCTGAAGAAATGGATTTTGACTCAAGCAAATCCGGTCATTACACGAGTTCCAAAGTTGCGACCAAATAAATATGAACTCAGAGGATGCGCGTAGAGCGGTACTTCTTGGTGCTTGACTTTAAGTCTGGAACATTGTGCTCCATGGAGACTCCTACAAATCCATTGTTTCAAGAAGTTGGTGGCAAAATTGTTGAAAAGACAAAGGTGAACTCACATTGTTGAAGAAATGGCTCAAAGAGGCAATGATCTCAAGGTCAAGTCTCTTACTTATGGCATTACCGATGATCATCAACTCAACTTCATCAAACACAAGGATGCTAAGAGTTTGTTCAAAGCCATTGAGACCCGATTTGGTGGGAACTCAACCACCAAGAAAACTCAGAAAACTCTTTTGAAGCAAGAGTTTGAAACCTTCATTGCTGGTGCAACTGAGTCCATTGACTCAGTGTACAATATGCTTCAAAAACTTGTTAGTCAACTGGCAGTATTGGGTGTGGATATCTCTCAGGAAGATGTCAATCTCAGGTTTGTTAGAAGTCTTTCATCACCAAAATGGGACACTCATGTCATTGTATGGAAGAATAAGGTTGAATTTGAAACTATGGGGTTGGACAATCTGTTCAATAACTTTAAGGTAATTGAACAAGACATGAAGAGAGCTGCAGTTGCATCTTCCAGTTCTGGGTCACAAAACATAGCCTTTGTGGCTCACCCAGTCACTAGTAATGATAAGGACAATTTTGGTGTTAGTACTCCTAGTACTAATGTTAATACTGATTGTGTGGTCACCACTGCAGCAGACATCAATGAAAGTACAATTTATGCTTTCATCGCAGAGCAGAAATAGGGATCCCAGATCACTCATGATGACCTGAGATAGATCCATGAAGATGACATTGAAGAGATGGATATCAAGTGGAACATTTCCTTGATGAGTATAAGGGCGAAGGTTCATGAAGAGAACGGGAGGCGATTAAGATCAATGATGGAGATCTTCTTTGGGGTTGACAAGGAAAGGTAGATTGCTACAACTGTGGCAAGCTTGGTCATTTTGCCATGGAATGCGAAGCCCGTGAGCAAAGGAAAAAGTGGTGAAGTCGATGACTCTTCTTCTAAAGCAATGGTGGTCATTGATGGTCTTGGATACGATTGGAGCTTCATGGTGATGAAGAAGAAAGTCCAATCAACATGGCTTTGGTATCTGAGGTACTTAATTGTTCAGATACATGTGTCCCATTAAGTAAATATAAGTCTCTTAAAACTGAGTTTGAGAAATTGGATGAAGAGCTTTCTAAAACTAGTTATAACTTAGCAAATCATAAAAGAGGCTTAGCAGTTTTAAAAAAACAAATTGTGCACTCTAAAAAAAATGAGTCAAAATTTTCTGAAACAACTGATGTGCTTAATAGGGAAATTTCTTTTAAAGAAACCACCATAAATGTGCTAAAAGAAGAACTAGAGAAAGTCACAAAAGCTAAAGATGACATAGAACTAAGTGTTGATACTCTTAAAGACACACAAAATTATAACTCTAAGAAACTTGATAAATTCATTGAAAGCGCTCTAACGGTAAAGCCAAATCGGTATGGATTATAAGACAAGACCACCACCATCCGGAGGAATTCCTTCACCTTCGGTATAGACCTTGAACACTCGGCTTAGAGGAGTTTAAGGCACCCACATTTGTCCGTGATAGTAAACCCATTGAGACCAAGGTGAAAAGCTCGGTGAGAACTTTGAAAGTGCCGGTGACACTTCCTTACCTGAGGTGTATGTGTTTGAAAACAAAAAGGAAGGTCTAGAGTCTAGTAAACCAAAGCACGAAAAGGTTAATGAATCTGTCAAATCTAATGACAAACCTGTTAGGAGGATAGTAAAATATGCTGAGATGTATAGAAACAGGTCATCTAGTCCTAGAGGTAATCAAAGGAACTGGAACCAACTTAAATCTGAGCAATTAGGGGATGAATTTGTCATGTATAATAAATCTTGCTTTGTGTGTGGAAGCTTTTCTCATCTGCAAGCTCAATGCAGACACTCTGTGAGACCCCAACCCATCATGACCCCAAGAGCAGTTCTTCTTAAAACTGGCATAAAACCTTTGAATACTACAAGGCCAGTTAATACTGCTAGACCATAATCCAGAGTATTTGGTGAAAGACCTAAAAGAAACTTTTCAAAATCACCATCTACTTCACCAAGACCCTTTTATGGTAGATCAACACAAACCTTTAAGTCCTGTGATGAACAAATCAAGTTTTACAAGAAAAAGGTTAATACTTATGAGCCAAAACTTAATATTGATAGGCCAAAAGTTAATACTTATAAGCCTAAAACTAAGACTGTTGGTTCAAAGGTGAGTGTTGTTGGGGGAAACAAGGGCAATGTTGTTAAGCCCTCGGCTTGTTAGGTTAGAAAGACCACTCAACCCAACAGTGCATCAGTAACTCTCAAAAAATATGATTACATTGATGCACGAGGCAAATCCAAGTCAGTAATGGCTTGGGTCCCCAAAAGGAACTAATTTCCTTTATCTTGTGTACAGGGACATTCCAACAATAATGATGATCTTGGCTATTCGGATAGTGGGTGTTCGGTACATGACCTGAAATCTATCCTATCTTCGGACTTCACCGATTTGAATGGAGGATATGTTTCTTTTGGAGGAGGTGTAGGTGGAAGAATTCTGGTAAAGGCACAATCAAGACCGGTAATTTGGACTTTGAAGATGTGTACTATGTGAAAGAACTCAAATACAATTGCTCAAGGTGTCACAAATGTGTGACAAGAAGAATTTTGTATAGTTCACAGACACTGAATGCTTGGTTTTATCTCCAAATCTTAAGTTGCCTAGTGAAGATGAGGTGCTACTTAAGTTCCCTAGGAAAAGCAATTTGTACAATGTTAGTATGAAAAACATAGTGCCCAAAGAAAACCTTACATGTTTACTTGCTACAGCTTCTTTGGATGAATCTATGTTATGTCATAGAAGGCTAGGTCATGTGAACTTTAAGGTGATAAATCTTTTAGCTAAAAATAACCTTGTAAGAGGTTTACCTTTAAAAAGATTTGAAAATAAACAGACCTGTATTGCATGCCTCAAAGGGAAGCAGCATAGAGCCTCTTGTAAGCCCAAGGTTTTTAACTCTATCACCCAACCACTACACATGCTGCATATGGACTTATTTGGCCCTACCTCTGTTAGCAGCCTGAATTTTAAGAAATATTGTTTGGTTGTGACTGATGATTTTAGCAGATTTACTTGGGTTTTCTTCATGATTAATAAGGATGAGACCAGTGAGATCCTTAAGTCATACATAACTACAATATAGAACCTTGGTGATAAGAAAGTTAAAATCATTAGGTGCGATAATGTGACGAGTTTAAAAACTAAGTGATGAATGATTTATGTCAACTTAAGGGTATTAAAATGTAATATAGTGTAGCTAGGACTCCTCAGCAAAATGGGGTTGTTGAAAGGAGAAATAGGACATTGATAGAGGTTGCTAGGACAATGTTAGCCGATTCCATGTTGCACACAACATTCTGGGCTGAGGCAGTTAACACTGCTTGTTATGTTCAGAACAGGATACTGGTAGTAAAGCATAATGGCAAGACTCCCTATGAGTTATTCTTAGGTAGAAAGCCTACCCTAGACTTTCTTAAACCTTTTGGGTGTCATGTCTCTATTCTCAATACCATTGACCTCTTAGGAAAGTTTGATGGAAAGTCTGATAGTGGATATCTGGTTGGCTACTCCTTGAATAGTAAAGCCTTTAGGGTTTATAATTCTAGAACCAGAAGAATAGAGGAGAATCTGCACATAGAGTTTCTTGAGGATAAACCTAGTGTAGAGGGGCAAGGACCAAAATGGCTTTTTGATATTGATATGCTAACTGAATCTATGAACTATATGCATGTTGCAGGAGAAAAGCAAGGTCCTGATGCAGATTCTGATGATGATGATGATTGTGTCATACTATCCATTTGGAATGATAGCTCAAGTGGAAGCACTTCTTTAGGGGAGACAAACAAAGATGGTGATCAGCCTCCAAATAACCTTAATTCAGATGCTGAAGGAGTATTAGGCAAAGAAGGTGATGCAACAGCTTGAATCAAGTGATCGCACTAATGTGGTTAATCTTGATAAGCCACATGTTATTATCCGATGAGCCGAATTTATCTTCGATGGTCCCACCTCCATTTCATCGCTAATCAGATGTTTTTATCCTAATGATGAAGCTGATGGGATTGATATTTCAAATATAACTTCATCCTATGTTGTTCCTGGTACACCACACAGAAGAATCAGTCAGGATCATCCCTTGGAGAATGTCATTGGGGGTGTTCATGCTGAAAGAACAACAAGATCTCAAGTTCAGCATAGTGAGACTGGCTTCTTTAGTGCCATATATGAAGAAAGGATTCATGGTGAAACACAAACATGTCTCTTTGCTTGCTTTGTTTCACAGGCAGAACCAAAGAAAGTCTACAAAGCACTTGAAGATGAAGCTTGGGTAGAAGCAATGCAAGAAGAGCTTCTCTAGTTCAAACTTCAGAATGTATGGGTTCTGGTGGATCTTCCTGATGACAAGAGAACTATTGGCACTAAATAGGTTTTCAGAAACAAGAAGGATGAAAGAGGTGTGGTAATAAGGAACAAGGCTAAACTTGTGGCTCAAGGGTATACACAACAGGAAGGAATTGATTATGAAGAGGTCTTTGCTCCTGTGGCAAGGATTGAAGCTATCAGATTATTCCTGGCCTATGCATCATACAAAGACTTCACAGTATACCAGATGGATGTGAAGAGTGCTTTCCTCTATGGAAAGATTGAGGAGGAGGTATATGTCTATCAACCTCCAGGCTTTGAAGATCCCAACTTTCCTGACAAAGTATACAAGGTTGAAAAGGCACTCTATGGTCTGCATCAGGCACTAAGAGCTTGGTATGAAACTTTGGCCAAGTATCTTTTGGGCAATGGCTTCAGAAGAGGGAAGATTGATCATACACTATTCATCAAAAATGTGAAGAATGATATCCTGTTGGTTCAGATCTATGTTGATGACATTATTTTTGGATCAATCAAGCAGGATCTATGCAGAGAGTTTGAAAAGCTGATGCATGATAGGTTTCAGATGAGTTCTATGGGAGAACTCACCTTCTTTCTTGGGCTACAGGTCAAGCAGAATATAGATGGCATATTTATCAGTCAGGATAAGTATGTCAAGGAGATTTTGGTGAAGTTTGGCTATGGACATACAAAGATCGCAAGCACTCCTATGGAGCATAATAAGCCACTACTTCCAGATGCTGATGGTGAAGAGGTTGATAATACACAACATATTTACACACTAAACTCACAAATCTCACAATCCTCTCTATCAAAAATCTCATAACTATCTCTATCAAAATGTCTAAGAAAACACCACAACAAAAAGGCCGAAAATCCCGTTTGGCACAAAACACCCCGCATATTTTAACACCGAATCCGAATTTCCGGTTAACCGGTGTCTCACCAAGCATCAATTTCCAACCAGCTGCTTTCGAATATCAATCCCAACAAGCTCCACAACAACAAACTAACAATCCATTTTTTATGAATCGTCCATTTGTTTCACCGTATCAAAACATCCAACAACAACAACAACAAAGCCACTCCCGTCGAAGCCACCAATCTATGTATGGCTCACCCGAATCTGTGTACCGTCCAACAATGGATTCATCAACTTCTTCATATTCAAATTATCAACAATATTCTCCGGTTAACCGTATCAATCTTGATTGTTTTGATTTCGAAGAACAATTATACAACAATCCTTATTTTTTTGTTGGAACCGGTTCGGGTTATCCGACTCAAGAGTATCACGGTTCGGGTACCGGTTCGGCTCATGGATCGTATCACGATTCGGTTAACATTGATGACGAAGAAAAAGAAGAAGAGTGTCGAGAAGAGACATCACCGGTGAAACCGAAGAAACGAGCTACAAAGGCGAAGAAGAAGGTTGTCGAGAAAGCAAGCAAGAATGATTCGTCATTTTGGACAAAAGAAGAAGAGATCGCCTTGTGCAATGCTTGGTGTGATGTATCCGAGAATAGTATAACGAGAAACAACCAAAATGCTAAGGGATTTTGGCAGAAAGTCATTGCTTACTTTGAGAAGGAGGTTGGTGCAGAAAGAATGTACAACTCTATCATTACAAAGTGGAAAAATAGGATTCGTCCTAGAGTTGGTCAATTTTGTGCCATTTACAACAATGCTTACAAGAATTACGGAAGTGGTGAGAATGACCTCACTGTTTATACACGAGCGTGTGATGAATACCAAGTAGTGTATAATCATGCATTTGTTTTGGGGCATTGTTGGCAAATTTTGAAGGAGCATTCAGTTTGGAAGGATAATGAGATGCCGGCTTTTTTAAGCCAAGATGAGGGTCGCAAAAATGCAAGGACTTCAACCGACTCGGATGTGCACTCGGATGTGCCTGATCGACCAATTGGTCGTGATACCGCTAAGAAGAATAAAAAGAAATCTTTGGAGTTTTCGAAAGCTACCTACATGGAAGGTGTTGCCGAGAAATGGAAAGTCATCAAGTCCAAGGCATTCGGACAGAAGAAGGAGCTAGCAGACGGATACTATGATTTGAAGAAGAAAGAGCTAGAACAACGGCAAAAGGAGTTGGAGCTGGAGCAAAAGAGATCAGAAAGGGAAGACAAAAAATTGGCACTAGAACAAGAAAAACTTGAATTTGATCGACAAAAGAAATATGATAAAGATATCATATTCTATTGCACGCCAATCGACCCATCTTTGCCCGCACTACAACAAGAAACAATGAAGAAAATCAAAGACTCGATCAAGGCACGCCACAACCTAGATTTTTAATAAGTGTTGTAATATTTTAATAAGTTTCGTAATGTTTTTATTTTATTAGAATTATTATGGAACATTTTAATTATTAACGAAATTTTAGTTTATGTTAAAAATGTTTTTACCAAAAAAAAAAAAAAAAAAATTGAACTTGGTCGCCTTATCGGGCACCTAATCGCTCAAGGTCATTTGGAGAGAAAAGTCGACGCTGGCGGTGAAAAGTAAGTGGATTGAATCCCTTACGGAACCAAATTTATATACGATCGAGTTAAACAAAAAAGTTTATGATCCACACCTCCCACAATAACGTGATCGACTGGGGATCTATCCTCCCAATCGATCGTCTACTTCTATTGGAGCCAGCCTAATGTCACATCATGTTATCTTATCTTTTTTTTTACATCTTTTATTACTCACATTTCAAAAACATTCTCTCTAGTCACGTAAGCCAAAACCTTACTTTTGAAACCACCTTCATGGGTCGGGCCGGGTCTACTTCCTAAATATTGAAATAATAAAACAAATTGGCGAGTCAACCAATTATCCGGTCAATGTGTCGGGTCGGGTCTAATTTAATGGTTTAGGTGTTTATAAACACACCTTCATGGTTTATAAACACACATGATGAATTGTCACCAAATATCACTTTGGGCCATGGTTGTTCTACATATTTGTGCAAATAGCTTTTGACACTAGTCATATGCCTTAAGCATCCACTGTCCAGGTACTAGATGAGTTGCATAATGTTACTCTGCAAAAATAAGGAGATGGTTAGTTTAAATTATTAACCTATCTATTAGTGGGTGTTTTGGATCTAGATGAACTAGTCCTTTCACCTCTTTGGATCCATGAAACTTGTTCATGATTAGAGTTAATTGGCCTTTGCTACCCCAAATATCACAATCTAATGTTGTGATGTATCTTTCAAACTCAGAAGACTAAGTACTTTTATCTCTTTTGATTTGAATAATTTGTTTATGATTAGAGGTGTAATGGCCATCACTTCCCCATATATTACACCTTAGGTACTCAAAACAGTCATCAAAGTGATGATCATTGAAACCATAGTGGATACATGGTGGAAAAGGTTAGGCTTTGAGGGGTCTTGGGTTAGGATTTCTTGATGTTTCATCATGTAAAAACTAAGCCTTGTGTTTTGAAACATTTCTCATTACAGCCTTGTGCATTGAGTGCTCAGAGGTCATATGATCAGTCCTTTTGCATATCTTGAAATTTAAAACTCTACAACAGTCATTAGATAAATTGTTGTTATCTCCGCAAAGTTCACATGGTTTAAGGAACTTGGGTTTAGGTTTAGGATTCTTTAAAGGAGTTTTCTGTGTTTTTGTTGTCAAACGTTTAAGAGGAGTTGGTGTGATAGAGTTAACTTTCATGTTTAGAGCATGAATTTCCTTTATTAAAAATTTAAAACTAATAAAGGATTTTCAGGTTCAGAATTAGTTGCTACACCTTTACCTTTGTTAGAAAAGGCAGTCTCATAAATGATGGCATTTCTTGTTTTGTCAGACTTTCTTTTTTAACCAAGTTTAAGGATTGATTTTGGTTCCGCTCCTTAAAGTGTTTTCAAAGGAGGGATTAGTGTTATATCCATTGAGTCTGATTCATTTGATGACTCAGACTTAGTCACTGAGGTCTTTGGACACTTAGTGGCATCGGATTTACGGGTTTGACATTCGGGGGCTAGAATTCTGCATGTTTTTCTTCAGTTAGGCATTTTTACAATTTCAGACTTCTAAAACCAATTTCTATCAACCCAATCTTTTGACATCTCATGTTCATAACTAGTTGATGACTTTACAAAGACTAGGTCTTTAGGTTCAGTGCTATATGAACATTTAGTGAATAGATTAACCCCTAACACTCTTAACTTCTCGTTAGGAATCTGCTCACTAATGCATTGACTAACCCTATATGAGATATCTAACCAAGACTTAGTGATTGGTTTTTCATCTTCAAGTTCTTTCCTAAGTGCTTGATTTTCTTTTGATATCTTAGTGTTATCATGATGAAGTGTGAGAGAAGTGAGTTTAGCTTGTTTTAATTCTAGCAATTCCCCCTACAAGTTTTTAGTTCAAGAACAATATCCCTACTGCAACCTTTTCATCATCAACCAAGGCCATAAGCACCTTGACCTAAACCATTTCATCATCATTTGATAATCACTTCTATCCCAATCATAAGACTCATCTACCAAACTTTTTTTTTATCCTGAGAGGATTAAGAGGCTGAGCCAATGGCGTATAAGAGAGCCAGTTTGACTTTAACCTTTTTGTATTTTGCAACATAGTCTTTCTGAATTTTTGTTTCAGTTTGACTGTTTGAAAAACTTTGGCCTGAAGTGATGAGTTTGGCTGAAATCTGTTGTGTTGAGGAGAAGGATGTGATGGTGAGGATGTTTTAGAAAATCAATCTTTGGCAAAATGGCCAGTTTTACCACATTTAAAAGATTCAATTTTCTCCGAAGGTTTTAAGGTATTGAACATAGATGGATTCTTTTTGAAGAATCTCTTGGAATTGGCCAAATGAGCCATTTCCTTAAATTCTTTAGTTAAATCATCCAAGTATTCTTGACTGCTTCTCAGATCCTCTTCACCATTTGGATAATTTTGAAAATCTTGAACCACAAAGTTAGAGAAAAAGGCAGTTGATATGGGGTTGGTTATGGCAAGGGCCTTTTTTGACTCAGGTGCATAGATTTTGTCAATCAGTATTCACTCATATTTGAACTTTATAAATAAAGTGTCTAATTCTAGATCTCTAACATGGTTAGAGTTCTTCAGACCTTGGTTGAAACTCAACCATTTCATAGGCAGACTATTGACAAATCTAGTGTTAATTTCATGATTTGAAATAACAACACCACCATTCACCAGTTCGTTCATGAGAACCTTGCACCTAGTGAATGTTTGAGATACATTTTCACCTTTTATCTATTTAAATGTGTTGTAAGCAAGTTTTAAGTCTATGACCATATTCTCTTTGACTTCAGATGGTCCCTTGTAGTTTAGAATCAGATTTTCCCAAGTCTTTTTAGCATTAGGACAGTTTATGGTTGATTCCATCACATCATCAGGCAAGCGTGATATGATGATACTTTTAAGGCGTTGGTCAAGATTTACTACCCTTTTTTCGTTATTGTTCCATTAAGCTTCTGGTTTGTCAAGATCAATAGTAGTTTTAGGAACATAGGGTCCATCATTTAACACCTTAATGAAGTAGAGTTCCATACCAACAATGTGTCAAAGGAACCTTTTCATTCATTTGGTGAATCTTTCCTCTTCTAGTTTAGGAGCAACAGTGACATAACCATCACCCTTTAAGTCTAGAAGTTGAGGAACATCAGATGTAGACATGACAAGATCTTGATTTTAAAAACTTTTGAGCAGTTTTACAACATTCTTTTATATAGGAAAACTTGAGATGGATACTTGCGGGTTAAAAGCGAAGCGTCAAACATCTAACTAGGAAGGTACACTGGTACCTTACAACATTTTATGATTTTATTCTTAGGATACATCTAACCTTACTTAGGGTACACTGCTGACAATTGTTTTCACCTTTTTGTACCAACTCTTATACTTCATTGACTTTCTTGATAAATAGCTTTCACTTATATTTTCAATAAAGTTCCTGCCTATTTTTTTTAGGGACTTAGATAATTTTCTTAAGTATCTACGTTCATGATGTCTAGTTGAGGAGATCAAGGAGTGTCAGTGAGCTATTGTCATTACTCATTGACTCCATCATCTTATTTTTGGTTCAGGGACTTCACTTGCTGAGTTCTGCCTCAGGAAGTGGTGAGACTTTCATTAGTCTCTGAAGATGGTTCCTTGAATATTTATCATTCAGGGACTTCATTTACACTATTTTATTTTCTCTACAAATCCTAGTTAAGGATCATTGGACACTGAACTGACCCAACTTTATACTCCATCTGTCCCAAATTTATAGTCCACATTTTTGGGATGTCTTAATTTAATTATCCACTACTAAAAATAGATAGAGAAATTTGATCAAGTTTACTATATTACCTTGAAATTTAGATTTTTCGCATCGTTTATGTCGTCGTGGTCGACTGGGAAGAAAGAAATGAATGAACGAATATTACAAACTTTAAAAGACATTATCTAATTAGTTAAAGGTAAAACTGTCTTTCTACAAAAAGTATGAGAAAGAAATCAGTAATAATTATGTTTTTTTAAACTTTTGTTTTTTGTTAAGGGACAATTATTTTAAGACGGTTTGAGTATCTCTTACCTAAAGAAGAATCATTTAATGCACCAATCACCTACCCATTAAATGTTCAATATGCGTGATGAATATCTTTTAGGAAGCCCTGATTCTCTTCTATAAAAGAGATTGTTAGTAATGGAGCAAATGCATCTCTCATTCTCTTGCAACCAAATGTGATAAGTATTTAAGAGAGCATTTACTCCACTTTTGAACTTAGTCCCTGAACTTTCAGAGTGATTGATAAGTTTATACTTAAACACTTATATTGCTTTGTGTTTAAGTTAGAAAGAGATCACCAAATTGTCATTCATCTGAGATTGTTATTCCGCAAAAAATCTTTGAAAATTCTTTAAATCAATCTAATAAGAATTTAAATGTAGACAAACTTTGTTTAAACATGTCTAATGTTTCGTTTCATAAATATTTTAAAAAACATCGAATGTCATGTAAAGTGTTTCAGTAACTTAGGTTATACTCTCTCAATTCAAATTTAATAGTTCACATTTTCTTTTTTGAATATTTCAATTTAATTGTTCATTACTAAAAGTAGGTTAGGAAAGTTTAATTGCGTCTACTATATTACTCTTGGTATTAATATTACAAACTTTAGAAAAAAGATTAATTTAATAAAAGGTAATATTGTTATTTTCCAAAAATAAGAGAGAAAAAAGTAATAATTACAGTAATTTAAAACGGAAGGAGTATAATGCAAACGCTTTTAAGAGGAACAATAACACACTTACTAGTATTGTTTTAAGGGTTTTGTTAACAACAGCTATAAGGGTTGTCATTAAGCAAATAATTTTCATTACAATATCTTTTTTGAATGATTCTGATTGGTTGATAATCCCATAAAAAGTGAAGAAAATTCCGGAAATATTACAAATACAATTAATGATTTATTGTGGTTGGATGAATTATATTATTACAAGAAATTGTAGTAAAACTAAACATCTAAACGACAACCCTGAGGACTGTTGTTAGCAAAACCCCCTTTTTTTTAAAGTCGATATTACAAAGTTGGGGTTTGTTCGGCGATTAAACCTTTTGAGAAGGTTTAAAAAAGTTGGCAAACTTCCACTGCAAACTAGTATTTTAGTTTTTTAAAAGGCGATTTTATTTGATCAGCAAGTTGCTAAATCATATTACAAATATGCATTTGAATTACAAGGAGAGTATGTTCAAAAAAATTACAAGGAGAGGTGGGATCCATGATCCATTCCAAAAGTGACAAAGGAGCATTCTAGTAAAATACGTACATGCTCAACACATACTTTTGATTTTTTACCACTTTAAACTGAATTTAATTCTTTTAAACATCGTCTTCAAGTCTTTAACGGAAAATACAACAAAGAAAAAAATGCACGCACACTGAAGATAAACATCATCTAGAGCAAACATATCTAACCGAATCATTCCGGCTTCTTGAACGGGCAACTACCAATGTTCGCTGGAGAAGCATTTGTGGAAACATGTTGTTGTTCGGGGATCAACGGTCCCTTGAGTAGCTTTGAGATAAGATCTGCTGGATCATAATAGACCTCAACATCTTCTGCTTTCAATGATTCATCAACCTTCAAAATTCATTCAGAAATTGAGATGAAAAAAATTCATTTTAAACTCTTAGACAAAGGAATAATGTGATTTTATTTATTTAGTTATTTTTGATAAAAGGGTTTGGTACCCTTTGCCAGTTTGTTGCGTAAGAGCACCAATTAATCAAATAGTTGTGATTATAAAAAAATAACATAAAAAAAATAGCGTGATTCTTGTTTAACATATCTAATTCGAGTGTCATAATATTATATAACGATTGCGTACTAGGTTTCTATCTTATTAGTAGCTTGAGTACTAGGTTTATATCATATTTTAAAATATTAGTACCTTGAGTATGCCCATGCCATAGAATTCAACCATTTCGCCTCTAGGAGAATGACCTTTATACGGACCTTCAAAATAACCCCAGTGCCGAAAGTTGTATGATATCACAGGTGGTCCAGAATGAACACTTATCACCTCCCATGCAAACCCTCGAGGAAACGCTGAACGAAAAGCATCGTGTGAAGATTCAAATGTCTCTTCTTCGGCTTTGTAATACTTGTACTCATCCGGAAGTGTATTCTTCAACAATGCGTTGTAACTTCCCACCTTCAATGTTTCCTCACCTGACAACCCTTCCCTCCCTTATTTTGACATGATCATTAATCTGACTATTAAGTTATGTACGAGTTGTGTATCATCCGTTCAACTAAGCTATGCATAGACGTATTAGCGGTGATACGAAAATATTTACTAGCCAAAATTTACATATTTCACTAATTCGTAAATATGGAGTAATAGATTTAATCTAGAATTTGTTCGGACCATAATGTCTAATATAAGCTCAGTAAATTGTTTTACGAAACATTTTGAACCCAGTGACAACAGGAAAAATAGAGAAATAGACCTTTGACTCGTGTGCTTGCATATTAAATTACTATGTAGTCCGTACAAGTTTACGTGTATTCTTTTGTAATGGCTGAATATATAGTTACGTGTGCTTGAGAAATGCTTATAATTTTATATGCATGTTACTAGTATTATATACGTATGATTCAAAGTTTCAAAGTGCAATGCTATTCAGCACTGTTCCGGATATATATATTTTTTTCTTATTACGTGTTATTTAATTAGCATTGACAAAATCCACAAGTGGTCTTCACAATTATTTAATTTATACTACTTGTAATGAAAAAAGACACTTCTCTCTTATTTATTATTTTAAAACTATCGATACGAAGGAACACTTTATCTTGTTTGATCGAAAGCTTGATCGGAAGAGGTTTTAGTAGGTGAAAAACTTGGGCGTGAGATAAAATTATGTTAGGGTTTTACTGTTTTTACATTTTATATACCCCTACATATGTTAAATCTCGGCCCTACACGTGTCCTGACTTATCCCCTTACCACCGGATTTCAAACCCTTTTTTAAAATTTGAAATGACGTTTTTTTTAACGAAGAAAAGGGAGTGGTTAGGATAGGTGTTTGCATTAATTACGGTCAATTAAGTACAAGACTTTTCATCTTCGTTCGTTT
The DNA here is from genome assembly GCA_022545495.1 of Chrysanthemum lavandulifolium. Classification (NCBI taxonomy): domain Eukaryota; kingdom Viridiplantae; phylum Streptophyta; class Magnoliopsida; order Asterales; family Asteraceae; genus Chrysanthemum; species Chrysanthemum lavandulifolium. The sequence goes on along the minus strand of CM040246.1, from coordinate 7,059,467 downwards.
TTTGTGACGAAGAGGAGGTTTCGTTTTTATTTTTGAGTCGTACGCAATATTTCTTGTACGTACATATCACTTTCGACTCGGGGGCTTGATGACGTACCTCCGATCGGTCGAAGGACCCCTTCGGCCTCGATCGAATTGCATTACGAAGACCCAAGTCTTTCTTCATAAGTTATTGGTGGCGTAAAACCATTCATCATTGACATGGTTACTGGGTTGGGAATTCGCCACCGAGGGCTTATGCCCTTCGGTGTCTTCTTGAAGATGCCAAGACAAAGAAGAACCTTGACTTGGTCTTCCCCACGCTCCCACTATTTCCTTAGCTTCCCGCCAAGTCCGAGATAGTGGGATGAAGCCCTAGCGGTTACCACAAATCGGGGACGCCTCCATGATCTCCTAAACGTGTGCTAACACTCTCCAAGCTATTTTCTTCACCTATAAATTGATTGGACGAGTCATTTCAATGGTATGTTCATTCAACACAGATTTCACATACTCCATATTATTTACAACACATATCACATACTTACTCTCACGGGAGGTGGTTCGCGAGGCCCAACCCTGCGATCACTTAATGAAGTGTCTACTATTTCTTATTGCAGATTGGTCGCAAGTTTGGCGCAATCATATCACCCTCATACCCTTCGATCACCATCGGCCCGGTCGCATTTAATTATTGTACAATCATATCATTACACGTTTATATATCTATCTATCAACGTCCAACATAAACAACCAAATAGATTGCCATAAGTCGATCTAAATATTTAAAAGGAAGTTTTAAATTGGTAAAACTATTCAACCCCCCTTCTAGTTTTCCACATACGTTTTTTTACACGTTTTTATACATGTTTTAATACACTTTTTTACACACATTTTTATATACATTTTACACGATTTTATGCGCTTTTTAATACACTGTTTTATATACATTTTTTTACACGTTTTTATGCATGTTTATATACACATTTTTATACACGTTTAGAAAATGTTTTTAAAAAAGTGTATAAAACCGTGCATAAAATAGTGTAAAAAACGTATATAAAAACATGTGTAAAAAACGTGTATAAAAAGTAAAACATGTAAAAAATGTAAATAAAAACTGTGTATAAAAACGTGACAAAAACTTACATAAAACCGTGTATAAAAACATGTAAAAATGTGTATAAAAGCGTGAAAAAAACGTATATAAACCGTGTATAAAACGTGCATAAAATCGTGTTAAAAACGTGTGTAAAACACATGTATAAAAACGTGTATAGGATGTACATAAAAACGTGTATAAAAACATGAAAGTCAAAGGACAAACGGTGAAAGTCAACGGAAACCACAAGGACCATTATTGTAACTTTTTTAAGGCAAAAGACTAACGTTGAAAGTCAACGCAAACGACAGAGACCATTACTGTAACTCTTTAAAGTGGGAACCTGTCAATATTACGTATATTGATAAATATCTAAAAGTATATTATGTATGTTGAGAATAAAATAACTATGTTACGTATATTAGTTAATTTGAGAAAGTTTGTTACGTATATTTAGCCTTTATCCTATTTTATAAGGTTGTTCAAGTGATTAATTTTTTTTTAACCTAACGCTACCTAAATTGTAACTATATAAGTCGTCCCACTCATCAATTAGGGAGGGTGTGATCCATGTTGACTTGTCGTGAACATAGATGCAAAGCAAATGCGCACATCACAAGCTAACCTGTCAAAATGCAAGATTTGCTAGCTTATTTGTGTCATTTTGTTTAAAAGTAATACAATATATACTTTCTCCGTTCTAAATTATAAGTCTATTTTAATTTTTTCAAAATCATTTTATACCAACTTTGACTTTAATTGTTTCTTTTATCGCTATATAATACTTGTTGTATAATATATAAATGGATATGTGATTTAAATGCATTTTCATTTGTATACTTTTCATCAAATATTATATAACACGAAAAAATAATTAAAGTCAAAGCTAAGTCGGAAGAAAAATACTTTGAAAAATAAAAAATGAACCTATAATTTGGGACGGAGGGAGTAATACTTTTACAAGTAAGTCTAATATAGTACAATACATACCAGCTACTATCATACTCCGTATCAACATATTGATGATCTTTGTTACAGAAATTTGTTGTGCGTTTCTTTGTTACAAAAATATGTTGTGCGGTTCATTGTTATTGTAACTATCATGAATAGGAGTCTTGGATACGGACCATACCCTTAATGACTCCCACATTCTCATTTACCTAACTAAACATCATTATAGCTTTTCTAGCCTTTTGTCGACACCTTATCTACTTACCATCGTTGACCATTTCACTTAGGTTGACCCTAATAGTAACCAACAACGATCATCATTTTACCTGCCACATCAGTTTTCTCTCTGGGGCGAACTACATGCGATTTTTTGTCATAGTAAGGACGATCTTCATTTTTTTTCAACTAATAACAAAATTTAATTTCATTACATGTTTTTTTATTTCTCTTTTCCTTCTTTTATAAAAAAACCAAATTTACAAATAATATTAAAAAAAAAAAACAAAAAAACAAACTACTTATTCTCTATCTTTAACGTTTACACACGCACTGGAAAAACACACACACTACAACAAATGCATCTCAATCATAAGAAATTAATAGGGAATGTGAGATTTTTGTTTGTATGTGTGTGTTTGAGTCGATCGGCCTTGCAACTAAAAAATACCCACCAATTGGTCGGCGACTGATTGGTTGCATCAAAAGGAATCGATCGACCAACCAGTCAACCTTCGGTCGAACAGCTCTATTTCGCCGTGCCTTATAAACCACCATTCATAGTCAAATACATTTATAAAATTCATACAAAACATAAAATTTATGTTGTTTGGATCACTTGAAATAGTGTACAATCATTAGAATTATACATACCACTGGGGCATTAGTCTAGTAGGTGGGGCTTTCATTGTTGAGTTAATTGACTCGGGTTTGAACCTCATCCCTGACACTTTGCTCCCAGATAGGTACCCACCTCTGTAAAACCTATGGGCTAACTGGAGAGACTTTGTGGATAAGAGCTCTTCGATATTGCTTCTGAAAAGGGGTCCTTTCTTAACTCTCGCACAAACTGATTCTTTATCTCAAAATGCACATTTGCTTTAATGACCGGCCTAACAATACTTGGCCCTTGTTTCTCTTGCGTCAAAGCGAGGTATTCCTCGAGGGTAAGCGTATCAATGTCAACTTCACCCATGGTACCTGAAACTAACGAAAAAGAAATCGTGAGATGATGAAAACTTAAATAAAATCCTAAAATAGCTCCCCGGCAGCAGCGCCAAAAACTTGATGCTGGATTTATAGATCAGGTTTTAATATTTATAAACTCGTCTAAGGTCTACCTAATGCACTAATGAGCAGTGTACCTGGTCGTGTGTAGTGTAGTAATCGGTAAAGCCGAGGTCGTCCCAAAAGCTATTAGTGTGGATCTAAATTAAGTTTTAATGTCACTAATTTTAAAGGGGGCTTTGAGTTGATTGATAATAAACTAATTAAACGAAATGAAATGAAAGCAAATAAAAGTTGTGAACAATCAATATAGAGAAATGTGCTAGCCTAATTACGAATCTTGTTACGCCATAATTAAGTTTTCATATTAATGTTTTCTAGCGCTTCATGTGGGGGTAAATGTCACTAGACTCCTCGGGTAAATTCGTCTAGCTTATGTTCCATAGGTTCCTATTCCGTAACCATACGATTACCAGAGTTCGTGGGTTAACCTATGTAGAGTTATTTAGTATCAGATACAATCTAGACTTATTCTAAGGAAATCCGGCCTCTGGGAACTTATGTTTCCCTTTAACTTCTTAAGCATCTCAGTTTGGTAGGTGATCCTTTGGTCAATTCGCACACAAGATAGCGTAGTCCTATGGTCAATTCTTACCACTACTCGCAACCTATTTGTATAGGGTCCTGTGACAACTCGTAATTTCAAGTCATTTCTCAAAACAATTCATGCCTTACAATTTCAACATTTATCGTAAACTAGGTTTACGTGTTCCAAATTCGCATAACCTTTATGGTTTAGCGGCGAATTCATGATCATAACATCACGAACATTTCACATGGACTAAGATTAGTCTACATTTCATTGACATCATTTGCATCACATTAGTTCATTCATGACATTGCATTTTACCTTAAACGCGTAATTTTTATATTAAATAAACGTTATCGCGTGAGTTATTATTTTGTATATTTAATCCGTTACTTTCAAAAATGATCCCGATGTATTTTTAAACTTACATTTAGTTTATAAAAACTATATTTTTAGTTTTCCTAGTGTTTCAAATTTATTTGGTACATAAATCGTTAAAGTTAAATTATTACGACGTTTTCTTAAAAATTATACGATAATTATTTTTATCACTCAAATTTCACAAGGAATGTATTTTATAATTTTATTATCTCATTACATTCTATTTTGACCTATTAAAACTTACTTGTACCAAAAATTTCCATTTACCTTTACTTGTACAATTTCTACACAATTACTTGCACTTTTGTCAAATTTTACACAAAATTATATACAAGTAAAGTTTAAAAAAAATATATAAAATATCTACATTCCCCGTTGGCGACCAAGGGGAAGGGCTTGCATTAATTGATGTATGGTTTTAATTGTGTATGTTTCTACTCAATGCATAAAAGTCTTCACTTAATACTTTTTCTCATTCATTCACTTCACAAGTTATTTCTCAAGTGTTAAAAGGTTTTCTCTTCTTTGTGTTCCTCCATAACCGGTTATACATCAAGCTCAAAAGGGATCATCATTTTTTTATTTTCAAGTCCAAGTGTTTTATACAATCTAGTTTATACTCTTTATAAGGTTTTGAAATAAAAACCAAGAGTATTTAAGTTTAACCTTGTTACTTGCACCTCATCATATTCACTTGTAAGCATGTTTCTTTCATTTTTCATGTTTCATTATCATTTCATATGTATCTTTTCATTTTTGGAGCAAACATGCAAGACATATGTGATTTATACCATTTTTACATGATTTTAGAGTATATATATATATTTGGTCATCCTATAAATATTCCCTTGGTATACTTTGGTCTTGATGATGTCTAGGAACCCATGACACCCTAAGAAGGTGTATGGTAGGATTAGATTAGCTTTGGAGTTGATTTGAAGGGATTAGAATAGGTTTTGTCCGAGAAAACTATTTTCGATACGTATAAAATAGGTTCTGTCCTTATTTTGATTTTCTGGAAAACCGACAGAGGCACGACCTTTTGGCCTTGATATTTAGAAAATATACTTTAAAACGAATCCGTGGCCGCTTGAACGGATAAAACGGAGTTATAACGAAGAAGTTATGGATTTTACAAGTTTGACGACGAAATATATAGTTTTCAAATTTCAGATGTTGTTTTAATTTTCCGAGTAAAAATGAGCCTTAAGCTTCACAAATTATTTCGACTTATCAAAATTATATTAGTATACTTTGATACGAAGCTAAGGACATATTATACGTAGAAAACGGATTTGAAACGACAAAGATATGCACGCTTTTATAAAATTGCCGTAACTATTATTTTCCGAAAACTATATTATTTCTACGATACAAGTGTTACGGTGGTCAGAATTGACCATGTTTGAGGCTGTTTTTAACCATGATGTGAAACTTTTTGTAACGAAATGTTTTCTAGTAAAATCAAGTTCACCGCCATATTTTTCAAAACGACAAGTCGTTTGTATAGCGGAGTTCTAATAAATTAATTATGGTTGTCTAAACTTGGCGAAACTCACTTTTGAACCACAATTAGCCAAAATCACTATCTTTAACCCTTAATATCTTTATGATCGAGACCTTTTGGACGAAAACTCCTGAACTGAAACTTTTAGATTTCGATACAAACTTTCCAAAACCGTCGAGTTCGTTTCCTAACGATTGACGTACAACATTTTACGACTAGTTTTTCGAAGCCATTTATGTCAAATTTCAAGAAATTTCCGACGACTTTATTTTACGACGAAAAGTGAAAATTTCACCATAAATCATTACGAAACCATTGTAGGATGACATTTTGACGTAAATACTTGTAAAGTCATTTTGAAAGGTCAAGACGTCAAAAAGAGTATTTTTCGACGATAAGTATTATTTTCAAAACTCGCAAATGGTATAAATAACATACGAAATGCATGCATAACATTACATTGCAACTCATTACATATCATATCATTCGTAATAGGTCCATATTAAAGTATCACGCTATACCTCAGTGTACTCACTCTTGTCATCATACCGCTTTATCAGTGAGTTTTCATAGCCCTACTTTTACTTGTTTTCATAACTGCTTTGGGGAGATACATGCTCAACTATTTTATGACTATCATGATCATTTGAAACTACATGCTTAATCGAACTTAATGAGTAGTCATATTCTATATCATAAATCATTGAGTGAATGTCTTGGGATTATCATTGGGTGAATGTCTTGGGATTATCATTAATGAATGTCTTGGGATTATCATTGTCAATGTCTTGGGATTATCATTGGGTGAATGTCTTGGGAACATCATTGAGCTAGATGTCTTGGAATTTTCATTGAACTGAATGTCTTGGTATAATTATGTCAAGTAAACATTGATACATTAAGTCATGCATTATTATGTGAATTCATTTGACATCATGCGCTTGAATATAAACTATATTACATTTTGGCAATGGGTTGTGAACACACAGGTTGCAAGTTTTGTATGGGCGGAACTTGGAACTGAGTGGATTTACGATGCCTTTGCTGCATAAACGATTTTGATAGTCTTTACATTTCATCACAAACTCTATGAACTCACTCAACCTTTGTGTTGACACTTTTTAGCATGTTTTATCTCAGGTATCTAAGGCATATACTTCATGGCATGCATGTGGACACATCTTAGAGTCGCGGAGACGACGCGTCTCACTTGGGTTTTACTCACTTTAAACATCGTTTGAATTGTAACAAACTTATTTCCGCACAAGTTGTTTTTCATTTGGGACCTATACTTTGTAAACTCTGATTATTTTATTAAATCAAACGATGTGTTTTCCAAACGACACTTTAGGTCGTTCAATATATCTGTAACTGTGATGCTTCCTAACATCCTAGATACTACTAAACATTAATACTATCGAAACAAAGGTGTCTACGAATAAGTAAAGAAAATATGCACATAAAGCGATACGAAAATGAGAAAACTAAATTATGGCAATAACAACTTCACAACTAGGCTAACACTAAAGCTGTTTAGCTAATCATATTAAATAATACAGAAAATTCAATGTTTAGAATCATAATGAAAGACATTGAATTAAATACAAAAGTTTGATACGAAATACTAAAACTTATGTAGTGAATGGCGTGAATTCTCCCTTGGAAATGCTTCGTATAATGCTGGATATCGTCTCTCTGAAAGGCCTTTTTCGTCCCTTGGTTACGCCGTAACCATCGTATCTCAGACGATCTTATCCATAGTAAAATATTTATGGCGTAACCTAAGAATGGGTTACTACCGTAGTGAATTTCATCACTTTTACGCCGTAACTTTGCAAATTGGTTACGACATAAGTATCCTGACCATCAAAATTCTTCTAAGTATGGAATTATATATGGCGTAACTAGTTTGTAAAGTTACGCCGTAACTTTGAACTGCATTGACTTTGGTCTTCTAGTGTAAATCCTAGTCACAGCGTAAGTAGATTATGGAATTACGCCGTAACTTTCGTCTGGCCAGCATACTCTTGTATATTACTTTAATAACCTTCCAAATCTGCGTCTCTTCGTTCCTATGCTCATTAATGACCTGAAAATAATAAATTAGGAAATAAGAATATATTTTCAAGTAAAACAATACAAATGATGAGCATATTCGAGGGAAATTGACACTAAAATATCAAGACTATTTGATGTTATCAGCCTACGTTGTTAAGTTTGCAACAATCACTTTTAGGTAATAATGTATGTAGCAGAAATTTCTCAAGATTAGCTGGTTTTAATGGAGTTTATGTACATTGCTGGCGGAACCGCCAATAGGTATCCGCTTCCTGGTTTGAAACATAATGATTGAAAGTTTATGTACTTTTGTTGTCGAATGATTTTTTTGAAGTGATCTTACTTTTACCTTAGTTTTCTTAGATCTACATATGACATGGTCTTAATCTGATTTTTTTATTGTAGGAACTATTTTCTTGCCACCAAAGTGGTCACTGGGAGATCAACAATGCTATTTGAGCTATGACTCTGATTTGCGTGTTGGTGAGGTATATTAAACTTTGTTGTTCTAGCTATCACTTTAAACATTTGATACTAAGAAATTACAATCAATTTTCTTTTAGTCAAAAGTTTAGATGTTTATTGAATATCTATAGTTTAAAATCTTATATAGCACGCTAATTATTTGAAAAAAATTTAGGACAAGACCTATTACGAGTCAACCTTACCCGACATGCACAAACATACCTCTTGTTTTGACACATTGCACACCCCTTCCATTCCACTACTTTAGCTACCGAATAACCATTCAATGGTTTTATATCAATGTGATTACAAGAAAAGGTGTTCTTAGTGGTGCAGATGCCATATTTGGAGGGAGGTGTTGGTGCCTTATATATGAGTCGATTCAACCAATTGAGGATGGAGGTGCTGGTGCATCTTATATTGAGGGTGATTTGCACACTTTTTAAATTAATTGACACACTCTAATTTAAAGTGATTTGACATTTGTACCCTTACAAGGTGAAAATGTGTAAAAGTGATGTGAGGATATAAATGTCAAGACACTCTAAATTAGAGTGTGTCAATCAATTTAAAAAGTATGCAAATCACCATATTTGAAATGCATATAGCTTTTACAGATCCAACGATGCTTATGATCATATCTAAAAAAGTAAAAATAAAATCTAAGGCATTTATATGCCAAGTGTTGTAATTTTAATGGGCTTATGTATGTGAAGATAGCCTCTTAATTCTATAAAATTATGTTGCAAACTAAGAAATCACCTTTGTACAACTATTTGGTTGAGCTTAATAATATTTGAAGCTTAAAATGTGGTAATCCAAAATACAACATTTTCATAATGGACGGATTTTATTCATAAATTTTATTGATTCTATAAGATTATAACTTGCCACCAAAAAACTCACAAATAAAAGGTCAACAAGATGAAGAAAAAAAAACGGTTCAAAAACAAACATCATGGCGATGATGACTCATACCAAGAAAAACGAATAAAGTCACATGAGCTTAAAAACAAACTAATATAAGTACATTGAACTCATTTGTTTCAACAAAATCATTTAGACATAACGAAAAACAAAATTATTTGATTATATATTTTTAAACAGATTTCTGACGATGACAATTCCCCTCTAAAGAATAGAAGCGCCACATCAAACAACACATGCAAAGAAACAACAAACAGCCAAGTTTATCTCATCGAGGATGAAGATCATTAGAATAAATGTTACAGTCATAGATATTTGCATTGGAAAATATATTCGATTACTTTTGTACAATTTGAAACACTCGAACCATTTGTCACGTTACGTATTACTATATTTTTTAAAAGTAGACCTATTATGGCAAATACACTTTATCCAACACATAACAAATGGTAAGTAAACTTGGTTTATAAATTTTGAGAATATATATGACCCTTCATTAGACACTAAAAACACACACAGAGGCGCATAAAAAAGGATGGTGGAAAACTGAATATGGTGAAAAATACAATTGCCAATAATAAAGTTACTACTAATAGCTTGGGCGCCAAGGGCAGGTCTTTTACGTAAAAACTTGTTATAAAAGCATCCCAACTTGAACCACGAGTTACAAGAACCGACGACAAAACTTTTTATAAAGCAACGTCACCCCCAACTTCCAAAAGAGTAAGATGGCAATTGATTTGTTTGTGAAGATAGGATTGGATAAACGAACTGCTGAAGAGACAATCGCCAATAATAAAGTAACCACTAATCTTCTAGCTGTCATCAATGAGGTAATTTTTCTGAATAATTAGTTTATATTTGCTTATGTTTAAGCTGATTAGTAGTTTTGAAGCGAGGTAAAGTAATTAGTTTTGTTATTTGTTTGTAAGCAGAGATAGTTAGTTTGAAGTTTTTATGTAAAATACTGCTTCTTATTTGAGAATTTCTTAGGTGACACTAACTGTTGTGTTTGTTTATACGGTCCTTTATCAATACAGTTTAGTAATTAGGATACTATCTGCGCGCAGGCAGGTGTCACTAATGGATGTCACCGGACTACGGGCCAACTTCTTTATACGGTTGCTACAAAGTTTCCTGCCAATGCCCTTGTGCATCGTCCCAAGTTGCTCGAATACATCCTTTCTTCAAAGGTAAGGAATTCAAACTTACTTGTCTTTTCAATCACTATCTATCTATGATTAAATCTCTACTGTTGCTTTTGCAGATTAAGACTCCGGCTCAATTAGAAGCTGCTTTCGCATTTCTTACTCTCACTGGTTCCGAGAATCTTCTTGATATCAATAAATTCGAACAAGCTTGTGGTGTTGGTATACAATGTTTCTTCCATTCAAATTTCTTTCCGAGTTTCTGAGTATTAGAATTGACACGCATATCTGGTAACAGGGATTGACCTCTCCCGTGAAGATATAGAACGCACTGTTGATGAAATATTTGAAGAAAACAAGAGTGCCATCATTGAGCTGCGCTACCGAACAAAGGGTAATCTTGAACTTTGATATACATTTAAGGCTATATCGCCTGTTGTGAATTTAATAATGTCTCATCTTATCATTGGCTACTATACAGTTGGTGATCTATTTGCCCATGTACGAAAGAAGCACCCCTGGGTAGATACAAAGATTGTCAAGGTAATTAGTTAAACACTCGTTCTTGTCTAGTTAGAGTAAGCTTATTTTTTCTTATGTTTATTTGATTACATAATGTTTACCGTTATATATTCATGTGTCTTTCATCAGGACCGTATAGAGAAAAATCTTAAAGAACTACTTGGTGAAAAGACTCCAGCAGATAATGAGAAGCCTTTAAAAAAGAAGAAAGAGAAACCGGCCAAAGTAGAGGTGTGTATGAATATAGAACAACGAATATAAATAAATTGAACATAACTCCTTTGCGTTTCTAATCTGTATACCTTTTACAGCATAAAGGCATTACTAAAGAAACGGCAACATCTGAAGAAGAAGGTAATCCGTATTCAATATTTCCTGCGCCAGAGGAAAACTATAAGGTTCAACTCTTTTTCCTACTCACCTTCCTATAAGTGTGATTTATTGCTTTTTAGGTTTTTAGTGTTTTTTTTTTAACTTGTGTATCGTCATCTCATAGGTGCACACAGAAGTCCTTTTTAGTGATAGACCTGTTCTCCGAGCTTGCAACTCCAAAGCAATATTGGAAAAACATCTAAAGACGACGGGAGGAAAGGTTCTTACCCGTTTTCCTCCAGAACCAAATGGGTTTCTTCATATTGGCCATGCCAAGGTAAGTTGTTATAGTCTTTGACTTATATTATATAAGTCATTGTTTCTAATATTGCTGTCTATGTGCAGGCCATGTTTGTCAACTTTGGTCTTGCAAAAGATAGACGTGGTGGCTGCTACCTGAGGTAGGATTTCTCGATTACTACACTCGAATATTATCTTATTTATGGTTTAACTAGATCTAAACTTGCTAAAGATAAACTATTTACGCTCAATGATTGTAATAAAAGAAATTCACTATACTTTAGTTCATGTCTAATGTATGCTAATTATTTACCTGAATTAGGCTAAATAATGTTGTGCATGATTCTTTGGGTTAATTCATGTTTTTTTTTTTTTTTTTAATCAAAAAATAAATAGTAGAAGATCAGCTCTTTGTTTACACACTTAACTAAAACTAATTGAAGTTAAATATGGTAATCAGAGAGATAGATAATAGAAGAAATTATGGCTAAACAATACTGTATCTAAACTATTTATTTGGATTATTATTTATTAGTAGGGTCTTAACTAATTGTCTTAATTATTCCGGTTATTGTGACAATATAAAGTTGGTGAAAAAAAAGCAACATAATCTACAGATAGTAGTAACTAAGAAAAATTAAGGAGTTTAAGTATTTGTTATGCATAATCTATAAAATATCGTTGTGTCTCCAAATTCAGTGAAAGAGATAAGAGTATGTAATTTTCAGACACAAAAGTGTTTAGCTTGCAATTCTATTGGTTAGAAATTAGAATTGCCGAAAATTGACAATTAACTCCTAAAAGTTGATCTTTCATAATTGCCGTGAGTACACTTTTAACATGTTGGCATGTTGCCAAAATATTCAACTTGTAGGTTCGATGATACCAATCCTCAAGGTGAGAAAAAAGAATATATTAACCATATTGAAGAAATTGTGGGTTGGATGGGTTGGAAACCTTTCAAGGTAAAGTATTTTAATTTGTACTTCTGAACTAAGTCCTGTTTCTTCATGGCCCACAACTTATAATGAAATTTGATTTTTGCAGATCACATACACCAGTGATTATTTCCAAGAATTGTATGATTTAGCTGTTGAGCTCATATGTAGGGGATATGCTTATGTTGATCACCAGGTTTACTACATTTTTATTATGGGTCAATTACATCTTTTAGATTTTGTCTCAGTGAAATCATAACATGATTCTTGTGTGTGTGTGTGTGGTGTGTGTAGACCGGTGACGAAATAAAGGAGTATAGAGAGAAAAAGATGAATAGCCCTTGGAGAGATAGGCCAATCTCAGAATCATTAAAACTTTTTAATGATATGAAGGAGGGTAGGATTGATGAGGGAAAAGCTACACTTCGTATGAAACAAGACATGCAGAGCGACAATGGTAACATGTATGACCTCATTGCGTATAGGATCAAGGCAAGTTTTCTTTCTAACACTGATATATGTTTCAGTGGATTTAAATCAGCATTAACTAATGCTCCTTTGTGTATGGATCCTCAGTTCACTCCCCATCCACATGCCGGAGACAAGTGGTGTATCTATCCCAGCTATGATTATGCACATTGCATTGTGGATTCTCTTGAAAATATCACACATTCGGTATCATCTCTTTACATTTGTTTATATTTACTAAAAAATAGTAAGAGTAGGATATGTTCTAAGCTGCAATGTCTGATCATTTTCGATATTGATAAGACCTATTTTTTATTTTTCTTTTTCTCCAAGGTTATATAGTTAGTTACTGTTTACTATGTATCTTGTAGCTATGCACACTTGAGTTTGAGACACGACGTGCTTCATACTATTGGCTGCTGGATGCACTGAGCCTTTACCAGCCTTATGTGTGGGAGTATTCACGCCTGAATATAACTTATAACGTTATGTCAAAACGTAAGGTATGTTATAGTTTCGATCTATAAATAAAGGTATAATCACATCTACCATGCACTTTACTTATCATTGTTCACTCCCAGATCTTTTCTATTACGGAGTAACTTGGTATATTTCATACGCAAGTAAGTACAATTAATGAGTCTTAGCTCAAGTGTTTTCTATTTTGCAGTTAAATATTCTTGTGACTAGGAAATATCTGGATGGATATGATGATCCTCGTTCGATGACACTAGTTGGCTTGAGGCGAAGGGGTGTCCCTTCCACAGCAATAAACACTTTTGTTAGAGGAATCGGTATCACGAGAAGGTTGTTTATTTTTAACAAGGATAATCAATATGTATTTGTTTTCATTGGTGGATGACTAATAAATGTTGTGTGTACGCGCTATGCAGTGATGGTAGTATGATACGTTTAGAACACCTTGAACACCACGTGCGCAATGAGTTAAACAAAACAGCTCCTCGCACAATGGTTGTGCTTTGTCCGCTTAAGGTTTGCATATTTCCTAACTATTGTTATTTAAATATAAAGTTTTATTGACCAGGGACCTATTGATGAATGAAAGAAAGGCTTTATCTTTTTGCCTTTTTGACTATAGGTTGTTATTACCAATCTTGACGCCAGTTCAGTAATATATATTGATGCAAAGAAATGGCCAAATGCTCCAAACGACGACAAATCTTCTTACTACAAGGTTGGTTGAGTGTGTTGGCACACATATCGATTTCATATGTATCTGTGGTTTTGTATGTGATCCCTTTCATATTGTTGATGTTATTGTCAGTATCAAATATGATATGCATGTTGAGGTCAAATTTTATTGCTGCCAACTCATTTTGGTATTAATAAATAAATTCGAATAGTTTACATCAAGTGCATTGTTTTACTTTCTCAGGTCCCCTTTTCAAGAGTTGTCTACATCGACCGAGATGACTTTAAAGAAGAATATTCAGAAGGCTACCATGGGCTTGCTCCTGAAAAGGATGTCCTACTTAGGTGCGTAATCTGATATAATACTGTTTCGGCTCATTTACTTACTAACGGGTTGATTTGGGCTGTGTTTGTATTTCAACTAAAGTCTATTTTGAATGCATAAGATTTAACTTTAAAGTGTATTATTTTAGATTTTTATTGAAAGATAATGTATTATTATGCGGAAAATGTTACTTAATTCTAATCAATGTGATACAGATATGCATTTCCTATCAAGTGTACTGAAGTGGTGCGTTCTGAAGACAAAACAACTGTTGTTGAGATACATGCAGAATATGATCCTAAAAAGAAGACTAAACCAAAGGCAAGTCAAAGTCAAACCGGCATAGTTTGACTTGCTTCCCTCTAAATCTATGTACGCTCGGCAACATTATTTATTCTGTTTTTGAAAACGAAAATTTGTTATGCAGGGGGTTCTTCATTGGGTTGCAGAGCCATCTCCTGGGGTTGATCCACTGAAGGTGGAAGTCAGATTGTTTGACAAATTGTTTAAATCAGATGTTGGTGATTTTTACTTTTACTTAGTGACCATTTGTTTTAACGAGTTGATGTAAGTAACCGTTGAATTAATCAATTTTTATAATGAAATCAGAATCCGGGAGAACTTGATAACTGGCTTGATGATTTGAACCCTGAGTCCAAAGTGGTTATACCATGTGCATATGGTGTACCCTCTCTCAAATTTGCTGAGGTTGAAGACAAGTTCCAGTTTGAAAGGCGTGGTAAGTTCTACTAAAAATATTCTCACTTTGGCATAAACGCTTCTTCAGTGGATATACTTTTCTTAATTTCCTTTCTTTTATTTTATGGCAGGCTATTTTGTAGTTGACAAGGATTCAACACCTGAAAAGCTCATATTCAACCGTACCGTCACATTACGAGACACGTATAAGCCTGGCAGCAAGTGAGTCTGTTCCAACAGAACTCAGAGAATAATAAAAAACTTTCCTCTAATATGTTATCTCATATTTATGATTAGAAAATGTAAGACAAACAAGGAAAAAAAAGCTTCTGTCTTTTAATTTAAAATTTAGGACTCGACTATTGTACATCATATGCATTATTCAACTCTTTATTATGCATTTTAGTGTGTGTACCCTGCACCATAGAAAAGCAGCCGGTTATCACTTTTCCAATGGGAAAGAACCGTGTTTGAAAGGTCAAGTCTTTGGAAAAGACTGCATTTCAATTGGATTCTTCCGAGTATTTGGAGGATACCAAGGCTGATTTTGAATAGAGTTTAGTCATTACACAAGAAGGAGGGAGGGGGGGAACGAAAGTCAAAAGACTTCTGTTTGATTGGGTCATATCTTGGAAAAGTGATAAAGCACTTAAAAGCGTTTCTGGGTATGCCTATATCAAATGGGGTTATGGCTTTATGTCAGGAGGAAATAAGCTTAATCTGTTGGATTGGGGTTTCTTAAGAGCACATAAGCATTATAACATAAGCTTACCCAAACACCTGCAATAAAAGAGTTTATGCTTACATAGTTACATCTAAGAAGCTAAATAAGCTCTTTCAGATAAACTTCTTCACAATGGCTACTGAAAAGAGCTCGTTTGACTAAAATAAGCTGTTTGTATGGCTACTTAAACAACCTAATAATGTATTCACTCATAAGACAATGCAGACGAAGCTCCTATTTAAGATAATTTCCACTCCATGGGAACAAGATATTATTATGAGTGCAGAGAGACACAAAATTTTACAATGGTCAATCTTTATTTAAAGCGAGATAAAAATACAAACATCCGGGACAAACTGTAACAATTCAGCGGTAGACAGACATATAACAATAACAACAATACAAATTGGCAAGAGACGACTCACAAGACATCAACATTTCAGCAACGAGCTTGATTATTCTTCTGCATGATCAATGATTCTAGCTCTCGTTTCAGCCTCTCAGGATCTAATGTTTCAGGGTGTTTGGCTTTACATTCTCTAGTTTCAGGACTACAACCAATTGAGATAATGGGTTAATTTTAGCTGGATCATCCTGTGGATTAACATTTTCAAGATAACTTGAAGCAACCTTTTTCTTCTGCTTTGCTCTGTCCTGCTGGCACCCAAATACTAGCAAGTACTGCGCTTGCTCCTCCAACACGAGGGATTATGATTTGACCATTGTAACACTAATGTCTATAATCATCAACAACTAAGATTATTCTTGTGATTATTATGATATTCTCCTTTTATAAACTTTGTAAAAGTAATTATTTTGAGTTATGATTAATGGACACAGGGCAATGAAGGGAATATATTAAACTTTTAATCAATCATTAAAGTCATTATCCATCACTCAAAATGGCATGGAGTCATGTACTGTATAATATGATCATTACTGAAATGTTGATAAGGTCTTGAGTTGTGTTTCACGTTATACGTCGTTGTTATTCCTTAGCTTATAACCTTTATTTTAAACCATCTTGTGTTGCAAGATATATATTGTAACGATGCAACATTGCCGTTGGAGAGTCACATGCCTCATGTCCGAATACTAATCACAAGTTCAAACTCCAACTTGTTCAATCATTACAAACCAAAGTTTCTAAAGCCAAAATGATGTCATATATCAGCACCCCAAACTGTCCCAATATGCCTCATGTGACTATGTGAGTACTAATCATTTGGTCAAACTCTTAACTTTGTTCAATCGTCACAAACTAAGATTTCATAGCCAAGAGGATAGTATGTTGCAGCACCAAACTGTCCCAATGGGACTTCAGCAGTTCAAGGTTACATATTTGGTTGCCAAAGCTAGTCCCTTTTAGCCAAAAATAATAACTAAAGTATTAGAGTATAGAACTTACCAGATTAGTTATCTCGTTATTGTTTACTAGGTTACCTTGTAAGATTATCTCAGATGTAAGTTTCATATGTTTCCATAACTTGTCTCCAATCAAAAATCAATCCTCGAACAGATCAAAAAGAAAAATTATATCCATAACTTGTCTCCAATCAAAAATCAATCCTCGAATGCACCATCTCAACTAATTCAATTAACTCTACCGTGATGTGGTCCTCAGTCGAATTATCATCAGTTTCCCGAGAACTTTCATCAGATTCCCAACCAAATTGTCTTTTATATGATAATAGATCCACAAGCGCATCATCATCTGAGTATGGGTCAAGCTTAAGAGGATCAGTGGGCAATTTTAGACTTTTAATTTGTTCCAAACATCTTTTCCATAGCTCTCCCTCGAGAAGAACAGGTTGGTGTATCACCATCTGAGTATGTGTATCACATCTCTCAAGTCTAGTTTAGACTTTTAATTTGTTCCGACGATAGCTCTCCTCGAACAGGTTGGCATTCTCAAGTATACTTGAAGATGACGACAACCATCAAGTATGGCACTTATCGCATAACAATTGCCAAGTCAGTTCAAGATGCCTTAACTCCGGTAGGTTTTCTACAATAGCCATGGCCAACTTATAACCATATAAACTGCCACCACCAAATTTATTAAGTTTGAGTGTTTTAAGCATGGGGCAATAACAACCCAACGCTTCAATATCTTCTTGTAGAAATTTCACTCGATAAAGGCTGAGTTCCTCCAACAATGGAAGTTTCTTGAAAGCTGTAGCCAACCCTGTAGCCAACCCTTCATAACAGGATATTGCTATTTCAAGACGCCTAAGCTTACTTGATCTGTTAAAAAATGGAGCAGATACATTATATTGATATTGGAGGGTGTATAAGAATACATACTACATTTGCTGTGTTGTCAACATCTCATTTGTCATATACATGATAGAATACACAAAAATCCATTGTGTCAACACCTCATTGGATAAAAGTGTGTTTGCCTATTTACTGTTCATGAGTTTCAACTGTGGCTGTACAAAATACATTGTTCCTCTAAAAGTCTGCCTTTACACAGCTTATTGTATGTCACAATGTATACGTATACAACATCTTCTAGAGCATTTGCATTAATTAACAAGTATGTATTCAACAATTGCAACTCAGGCATCATTAATTGCCATACTCCACTTGACCTTACACGTATACATTTCTTATTTAGCTAGAACTTTCTTCCTGCATATCAAGAAAAAGCATAGAGACAGTAAAAAAATTAGTTGCAGTAGAAAGACAAAAGAACCATTTGCAGGTGCAAGCAAGTAGAAGAACCAAAAAAAAAGTTCATCCACACTCATATCATTGTCTTTTAAGCATTTAACACAGGTAGGTCACCCAAATTTATTATGCCTTTGCATATTTATTGACCCATGTTTATTAATGCATTTATGAATTTTTCCAGCATTTATAATTCATTTGAATGCTATGGTTTCATGTTATATTGGCTCTCACACTGTTTCTTATTTTTTTTTTTTTTTTTTTTTTTTTAAAAAGGGAAAAAAAGTAGTTTCAAAAGAATTAGAAAAAACCAAAAAAAAAAAAAAAAAAAAGTAATATTAGCTGTTTGTCTACATATATAAGTATAATATATACTATTACTATCTTGAAATAACTTACTTTGATATGGACAATCACGAAGCAAAACCAAAGTTCCTTTTGGTGGCGAAAATTTTGTATGCACCCCATATGAAAATAATGAACATAAGGTTTCGTTAAGTCCTGTAAGAGAAAAAAAAACAGATAACCCGTTCACTATATCTGATATGCAACAACTGTTATGTGACCAACAAAAATGGTACCACCTCTATTATGAGTGCCTGAATAAAAACCAAAACGAAAGTATAAATAGTGGTACATACCGGCCTGGTGATACAAACGCACACAAAAGAGTGTCATACAATGATGGTATTATTAGCTACCAACATCAATTCTCAAACAGCAGCCCTGCGTCCAGCACAGTAGCGCACATACCATCACCTTTGTCAGCAGAGGACAAAAATCGTTTTCCTGTAAAAGAACAACAAAAGACACACCTATTTTATCACCAACATACAAATGCTAAAGAAACAGATTTGGCTTCGCACACTAAAAATATCCCAAAGAAAAGATTTGCAACTTCACCGTTAGAGACTACACGTGGAAAAAGGAAATGCCAAGAACCAACCACGCACACTGTTATACAAACTTCCGCTGTGCAGCATACCAACAGTCCGACTAATTCAGATAAAGGTAATCATGTAAAAAAAAAATTCCATACGAATAGCTTAGTTACTAATATCATATGCAACTAACCTTCTTCATTCCAACTATTATGTCAGGGTGCTCAGGTGCGATTTTGGCAAAAAATAAAGGCTGTTGTTCAGATGAAACAGATATGGGTTTACGCATTAAAAAAAATTCAAAGAAAAGATCTGCAATTTCACCATTAGAGACTACATGTGGAAAAAGGAAACGCCAACAGCCAACCACGGGTGTTGTTATACAAAGCTCCAGTGTCCAACATGCTAACAGTTCCACTAATTCAGATAAAGGTAATCATAAAAAAAGTTACCAGACAAATAGCTATTGAAAGTGAATGAAAATTAGATACTAACCTCTAAATGTACAAATGGTCAACACGCAGATGCAGCCTTGCACAGTGTCACAGAATCAAATAAAAGGGATGCAGATGTTAACTTGAAGAATCCATATGAAAAAATATGGTGCCATCAACAGTCTTTTAATGCTACCAACACATTTCCCATTCAACATGGTCATCATACTTCAGCTAATACAACTAAAAGTGAGTATAAAAATTGTAATAGACATGACAGTAACGAAAGTGACAATAATACCATATGTTGCTTACAATTTTCATTCTTTACTTATTTACATATTTCTATATTTTGGTTTGGCAGGTACATTGGTACATCCCTTCATAAATATAGATACAGATGTCACATATAACAGTACATACAACCTTCATTCAGAATCGACTGTAACAGGTAACTTATTAGTCATAAACATTTTAGCCAACACAAGCATTGGCATTTACTAATTATGTGAAACCAAAAAAAAATTCAATGATGACAGCCAAATTAACATCTGCAGAAAATATAACACAAAAAGAACACGGGCAAAAACAAGATCGGGAATCTAACAGATCTAATAAATCCACTTATACAACATCCAAACATGGTACAGGTAAATTCAATTTCCATGTGTTTTTTTTTTTTTGGTTTTCAGTTATTGATACCGATTATCTCACAGATACATCATCTTCATACATTGATCTCGGAGACTGTGATTGGAGATGTGAACATTGCGGTGCAGCATTTTGGTACAACGAAAGACTCAAGAGTGGTTCCGCACAAGCCTTGCCTAGATATAACCGATGTTGCGGAGGTGGAAAAATACAGCTTCAAGAAGAGCTACGGCCACCGGAAATTGTACAGCAACTATTCATGGACAAACACTTCTTGGAAAACATTAGAGCTTATAATCAGATGTTCAGCATGACATCCTTTGGTGCACAGGTGGATGACACCATTAACCAAGGAAGGGGGCCTTACGTTTTCAAGATCTCTGGTCAAATTCACCATTGGATAGGATCGCTATGTCCACCAGATGACAAAGACCCAAGATTTTTGCAGCTATACATATATGACACACAAAATGAAATTGAAAACCGGATAAAATCCTTTGGTGATCAAAATTCAGGGAGACTTAAACCACAAATTGTTGAAACATTGATACATGTTCTTGATGAACATAACGAGTTGGTCAGGCTATTTAGAGCTGCAAGAGATATTTGTGGGAATCAAAACTTGGCTGATTTTAAAATTGTGCTCTACAATGTGGCTGGTGCGCGTGAATACCAACTTCCAACTTCAAACATGGTTGGTGCCATACTGTTTGAAAGTGGCCCTAATTGTGTCTCTGATTACGATGTCATTGTGCAAAAAAAAAGTGAACATCCACAAAGAATAAACAAACTTCATTCATCTTACATGTCACTACAATTCCCTCTGCTCTTTATCTACGGTCAGTCAGGTTTTAATACGAAAATGACTCTCAAGTCAACAACTGGAGATAAATGTGGAAAGAAGCTATCAATGAACATGTACTATATGTATCAGATTCATGAACGGCCCCACGAATATGGTTTACTGTTTAAAGGCGGCAGACTATTCCAACAATACGTCGTCTCTGTGTACTGCGCATTGGAGCAAGACCGTCTCGACTTCATAAGAGCTAAGCAAAGTACCATTCGCAGTGAATATCTAGCAGGTATCTATGACGCTATTTCCAGGGGAGACCATTGTGGTTCTGAAATAGGAAAAAAGATTATTCTGCCTTCAAGTTTTACTGGTGGTCCAAGATACATGTACAGCCACTACTTGGACGCTCTTGCAATCTGTAGAGTCCTTGGGAATCCACAGTTTTCATAACTTTTACATGTAACGTGAACTGGCCAGAAATTCATAGGCATATGAAGGTATCCACAATTGACAACTGCAGATAGAGCTGACATTGTGGTGCGTGTTTCGAGCAAAAAGTTAAACAGTTTGTAAACATACTTAAAGACGACAACATATTTGGCGGCGTAAAGGATGTAATAATAGATTCTGTGCATACTATTTTTATATTACTCTATTTTATAACCCACACCCTTCATTAGTACATTTAAACAACAAATAAATTAATATAAGTTTAAAAAAAAAAAAAAAAAAAGGAAAAAAAATAAAAATAAAAAATAACATCAATTTATTTATGTATTGTCTAAAACTGACATATATCTTATCTTACAGTTCTCTACACAATTGAGTTCCAGAAACGCGGCCTTCCTCACTGTCATACATTGTTATGGTTAGATTCTGCCGACAAAATACAATCAGCTGAAGATATTGACAAGTTTATTTCAGCAGAATTACCAGACAGGGTAACTGACCCAGAAGCTTACAAAGTTGTTTCAGACATGATGGTTCACGGTCCTTGCGGACGCTGCTAACACAAAATCACCATGCATGCAAGACGGAAGCTGTAGTAAGAATTTTCCAAAAAAATACAACGACAAAACTTTCTTTGATGACAACGGTCATGTACATTACCGCCGACGGAAAACTCACGCTTACGCTACAAGAGGAAATATACGTTTGACAACAGCTATGTTGTGCCTATAACCGTTCACTTTGTCTGAAACTAAGCGCTCACATAAATGTCGAATATTGTGGATGGAGTATGCTTATAAAATATTTGTTCAAATACATTTCCAAAGGTCTTGATCGGATTGCTGCACGATTGTGAAGCCTCTTGGTGAAACTACGACATCAAAAACAACCCAACCATACAGATAGATGAGATAAAGAACTTTATAGGCGGTCGTTTCATATGTCCGTATGAGGCATCTTGGAGGATACTAAATTTTCCAATCCATCACAGAGAGCCAGCAGTCATTCTAGCCGTACATTTACAAGATATGCAACAAATAAGATTTGGAGAAAAAGAACGTTTGTCAACTATTATTGGCGATGATAAAAGAAAATTAACAACACTCACAGAATGGTTCACATTCAACAAGCTATATGGAGATGGGCACCATTTAACATACTTAGACTTTCCTAAAGAATTCATTTGGTATGACCATTTGAAAACATGGAAAAAAAGAAAACACAAAAGCAAATCAGCAGTTGGTAGATTGGCATACGTGCACCATGCAGCTGGCGAACTCTTCTATTTCAGAATGCTACTATGTCATCAAAAAGGCTGTAAATCATTCATTGATGTTCGCAAAGTTGACAACTGTGTGCTACCCAACTATCGAGCAGCATGCCAGGCATTAGGACTTCTTCAAGATGACAAAGAGTGGGACACAGCATTGCAAGAAGCAGAAGCATCAGCAACAGCATCAGAGTTACGTGCTCTCTTTGCTCATATTTTAATCTACTGTGACGTCGCAGACCCACTACACCTGTTCGAAAGACATTGGACACACATGATCGATGACATTCCAAAGAGAGCAGCTACAATGGCTCATGTAAAAGATCTCCACATAAACGACCCAGAAATAAAAGGGTATCTTTTATATGAGTTAGAAATAATATTAAACAGCTGCCTGCAGATCAATAACAGATTTTGGTTTCGCACCACCACCAGACCATCTAATTGATGATCTCAGCAACAGATTATTAATGGAAGAAAAAAATTACAATCGAGATAAATTAAAAGAAGATGTTGCAGTCTCTGTTGCCAAGCTTAATGAAGAACAAAAGAAAATTTATACACTTATTGTACAAGCATCAGCTGAAAAAAGACAAGAATTGGTTTTTGTCTATGGTCACGGAGGAACGGGGAAAACTTTCTTATGGAAAACAATTATCAACACACTACGTTCAGAAGGAAAGATTGTCTTAGCTGTCGCATCTTCAGGCATTGCATCATTACTACTTCCAGCAGGACGCACAGCTCACTCAAGATTCAAGCTACCATTGGAATTGACTGACCAGTCAATGTGTCACATAAAAAAAAACACGTTGTTGTCAAAATTGTTATCAGAAACTGAATTGATTGTTTGGGATGAGGCGCCAATGAACGACCGAAGATGTTTTGAAGCTCTTGATAGAACTCTCAAAGATGTCCTAAATGAACCAACTAAGTTATTCGGTGGAAAATCGATAATGTTGGGTGGAGACTTTAGACAAACTCTTCCAGTAAAGAAAAAAGGGACAAAATCAGATATAGTTGGTGCTGCTATAACTGCATCATACCTTTGGCCCTATTTTAAAGTACACTTTCTTAAAGAAAATATGAGATTAATGCAGACGGGCCTTGATGAACAGGAAAAACAGAAAAACAAAGATTTTGCATCTTGGCTATTGGACATTGGAGATGGTAAAATAGGCGATCCTACAGAAGAAGACCCACACAATTGTAACTGGATTACAATTCCTACAGAATATGTAATTCCAGATACTGAAAACGCACTATCAGAGCTAATCAGCTTTATTTACGATAAAGATACTTTAGAGTCACCGACCGCGCAGATTCTGCAAGAAAAGGCGATCGTTTGTCCCAAAAATGAAACCGCAGACACAATAAACAAACAAGTTATGTCACTTATAGACCGAGAAAGCACTACTTACTTAAGCTCAGATGAAGCCATTCCATTAGGAAAAAATGGTCCCGAAAACGAGTTGTTATACCCACCTGAATACCTCAACACACTTAAATTCCAAGGTCTGCCAGCCCACAACCTTACCTTGAAAATCGGAACTCCTATTATGCTGCTTAGGAATGTTAATTTAGGGGGTGGTCTTTGTAATGGGACAAGGCTGATTATAACGCAACTGTTGTCAAAATTAATTGAAGCAGAGATCATCACAGGAACCAGAATGGGCGAAAAAGTTTTCATTCCGAGAATACCCTTAACCGCACGAGATCCTAACTTTCCGTTCATATTTAAAAGAAAACAATTCCCAATCAAAGTGTGTTACGCAATGACAATTAACAAAAGCCAAGGGCAATCTCTAAAGAAGATTGGAGTCTATCTTCCAGAACCCGTTTTTGGCCACGGCCAGCTTTATGTCGCACTTTCTAGATCTACAACACCCTACGGGCTAAAATCCTTATTAAAAACAAAATGATAGGCCACCGTGAAGACAAAAATATAGTCTATAAAGACTTTTTACAAACGATTTTAAAAAAGGTCTTTGCACATATCATTATATGTTACATATAAGTTTGCATTCTTTAAATTTTTCACTATCAGTCTCTACATTGACATTCTTTACAACTAGGCTAGATTTCTTATTTTATTATCATCTACCATAAACACTAACCATTCTATTCTCATCTGATTGCAGAATGGAATTGTCAGCCATTAAAGACCTAAAACCAGGCATGACAGATAAAGTTGTTGAACTGAAGGTGTATCGTGCGTGGACAGCAAGAGATCCTCCAAGTATAATAGAAAAAGGTTATAGGGCAATTCTATTAGACAGACAGGTAAATATTACCAAATAACTTATGTGACACTTATTATAATTCAACATTATTGTAACTATCAAGTAATTTATACAGGGTGACGCAATACAAGGAAATGTCGAAGCAAATGACATTGAGCATTTCAAAGGTATACTTATACCTGGTCAGGCGTACCGCATATCAGATTTTGAGTGTGTCAAAACAGACAATTGGCAACAGACTCTTGAAAACCCAACATCCCTTTCATTCAGCCGCACAACAAAGTTTGACACCATACCATCTGAAACTTTCCCACTCCATTACTTCAACTTTATCTCTTCAATGATCATCGGCCGGTTGTAGATCCTAAACATAGAACCAACAAAACATACCCAATACTCACGGTGACTTTTTATTCTAAAAAACTATTTAATATACATTATTTAAAAAAAAAAAAAAAAAAAAAAATCCAAAGATACTAAAATATACCTTTCTATTTGCAGACTACATTGGATGTTACATAAGCTCAGGAGAAGTTGAACCAATTGGTAGTGCGATGAGGAACCAGTATCACATACGAAGGATCGGAATTGAAAATCTCAAGTAAGCGCCATTACTAAATTTACAAATAAATTTCATATTAAATATGTTACATTACACTAATACAACATACATTTACAACAACCAAAAAAAAAAACAGCCGCAACTTTGTGGAACTCACCTTATGGGATCACCTTGCACATACGTTTCCAAAAGACGCCGTTGACAAACTTGAAAGGCCAATAATCATAGCGGTTTCATCCTGTAAAGTATCAAAGTATCGAGACAGAGGTACGTTAGTATAAAACAATTATGACTTAGAACTAATTTACAATCAAAAGAAAAACAAACTTTAAATGTAAACACTTTTCCTTCACAGCTTTACAGTTATCTTCGACACCAGCAACCTACTACTACATAAATCCAAGAATCCCACAACTCGCACAGTTTCGAGCAGAGTAAGACTACTACATTTAGTTACTCTTATATGTAACACATAAACTTTTCAAAAAAAATTTACACTATCTCGCATTCAACGGTACAAACAGATGTATGAACATAAAGGCGCCTCTCGATGTGGTCGGTATCGTATAAATGATCCACTAGAAGAAAAAAAAAGGAACCTTCTCTCATCACGACTACTATCGCAAAACCCACTAACCTATGAGGTTACTTATTGCACAAATAGCTATTATAATACATTGTTGATAATAACCGATCACAAACACTTGATTTTAACAACTTAAATTAAACAACTACGAGTGTGCGTTTCACTTGCGAAGGTACCATTGTCGGTCTCAACACAAACCGTGATTGGTACTATAGTTCATGTAATCAGTGCAGCCTAAAACCCAGTAAAGACGATCAGACTTACAAATGCAGACAGCATGGAATTATAGAATCAACAGTTTACAGGTACTAGCATTACTAATAAAAATGTAGCACATGACAAAATCTTTTTTAACTGCCTCATCTATACAGGTACAATTTCAAAGCATCCATCACAGACACAACCGAAACAGCACAATTTACTTTCTTTACACCTAAAGCAGATATAATAGTTGGAACTGATTGTCCAACTTTGATAAAATCAATCCCCAACCCAGACCCACGCATTTTCCCACCAGAAATTCATGCCATCATTGGCCAACAACACATATTTCAATTCTACTTTAGTCCTACTTGCAAGGAAGGTGCCGTGGAATTCATCCTTAGTGACATCTTGGATGATGTGGGCCAGGTGCAACAAATTGAAGATCAACCACACAGTAAGGCCATTAAAATTTGCATATCTGTTTCTTCATTTTAAATAAAAATTATACATTTCTTAAAAACTGATCACAACATGTGCTTACTGCAGGTGCCATGACAGAATCACAGTCGCCCACTGTTATCGAGTACACACCAATCAGTGAAGCTCCTTTAGACAAAACCGAATCATCAACCCAAGCAGTTCACAAACTTCCAGGTAACATTAAAACAGTAAACAGATTATGCATAAAATTATAATGTAAACAAACTAATAATCACATCATTTATTGTCCACAGACATCATGCCAACAGCAGAAGAAACTCCCCAGATAGATGAGACACCAACCAAAGACAACACAACAAGGGAACACTCATCAGGTAAAAATCATATTTATAAAATGCTCTAGATATTCAAATATTAACCACCCACTAAACCTAATCAAAATATTTTTATAAACCTATTACAGAACTGAAGACACCATCACCAGCATACACTGGGATGCAGACAAGATCAAAATCAGACATGGGAACTGACACACACTCAAAATCCACTAAAGAGTTCTTTTCCCAGATGAAACAATCGATCCCAAGAAGAAAAAAATTAACAACTGCAGCAAACACAAGACTTTTGTGAAACCAATTATTTCCACCCAGTGCATGTGGAAATAATTATATCTTTTGATAGCAGCAATGAAAAATGTTACGACTGCTAATCTAAGTCTGTAAGCACTGTCCAGGTACATGCTCACAACATGGGTTGCTATAAATATGTGACTAGAATAATAATAAATATGCAGCCTTAAAGAGCATAAAAACCATATATGTAACTATGTCTTTTGTCATTTCACTTATGGAACATCATCTATCTTTACTTCCACTGTTGACACCTATATTTGTGGTCACTACCATTTTCACAAATTCTAACATTCCTACATTACACCATCAAAACTGAATCAGATCGGAAATATTTCTGCAGCACAAAACATTACAAAAAAAACTTGCTTATCATGATATAATGTACTACACATGCTGCTACCATTAACAATAAAACTTATGCGTTTAAAATCATTTCAGTTTCTTAACTTTCTTGAAAACACTAGATTTCTCACCAGCTTTTAGAACAACAACATGTTTCTTCTCAACATCACAATCGCCCATAAACTTTTTCAATTCAACAATCAGTCCATGTCTATGCTCAATCCTTGCCTCTACTTCTTCAATCATTTGACTATAAATACTTCCATCATCCATATAAGCTTCTTCTTCTCACAAGAATCAGAGGAAAGTGAATGAAAGTCAAAACTTTATCTACAAAAATTTTTATCTGAAACAAATCCAATAATTAACCCACCAAATCAATGTAACACTTCAGTGATGGATGGATCTGAAAGTTTAGTTGCTTCTCCAAACAATGAATTTGAAAGTTTAGATTGCATAAAAAGAGGGAAAGAGGCTTTAACAGCACACCACAAAACATACTCCCCGCCGCCGCTGTCATTGGTGAAGGGATACAAGATTCCGACCACTTTGTTTTTGAAAATTAGTGTTATGTGTAAGATTAGTTTAACTGTTTGTGTATTAGGATGATTCATAGAGTTGTTGTAAGGAGGATCATTAACAATTTAGCTTATTTCAGTCTCTTTCTTTCACTTCCTTCTCAAAACTACACTTAGGAACACAGTGAAAATAAACCTTAAAAATTGGGCTCCTCACACTCTTTTAAAAAAAAAAAAAAAACCCCAATGTACTATACAAAGCCACTAACTTTTAACAAAACAAATTTTTTTGTAAACAAAAACAAAATACATGTAATAAAAAAATTGTTCACATACATTTTTTTAATAACAATTCTACGCCATACAATAGTAAAAACACCAAAACACAAAAATAAAAAGCAACAATTAAAATATTCACAAACGCAAAAAAAAACAAATACAACAACAGAAAAAAACCATTACAAACACACCCGCAGCAACGCGCGGGCACATCCCGCTAGTTGAGAATCAAATCAACATTCTTCAATGATAAAAGGTTAAAATCAGCACAACATAAAACTGATGTTGAAACACAAAAATGATGGATATGCAACTAACGTACCTATTCTATATGCATCCTAACAAAGTTACAAATCTTAAGAATTTCCATGTTTTATAAAACTTCAATCAATCCACGTATAATAGAGATAGAAATGAGATGGACTGAAATGTGATAGTTAATACATTAGTATTGCAAATTGCTTTGTAAGAAATTAGTCAAATAGCTTTTGAAAAATAAAAGCATAATATACCAAAAGCTTTAAAAAAATGTTAGCATGTTCTCATGACCTATATAAATTGCACACAAAATCAATTTACTGTATACTAGCATGTTTGGTTATAGAGTATATTACATAAATGGTCCTTATAGTTTGACTCATAGTAACTAAATTGGTCCTTCACATATACTAACTTGGGATATGATCCATTCATCCTAAAACACTACTAGTATTTTATTTATATTTTATCTTATTTGAGGAACCAAATCACAAGGACCATTTGTGAATTTTACTAAGTTTAATTGTAAGCACAAGTCACAAAAATTTATTAAAATAAGCTCGGTACCTATCAACAATATACTGAAGTGTCTCTACATCACAAAATCCTACCACGGCGATATCAACCAATTGGCCTTGGCTTCTATCCACAGCCTTTTTACACGTCTCCACTGTTGCTTTCGTAGACCCAGCACAAATAGGCAAACAAGAAGGCCAAGTATAAGGCCTATGATAGTTGTAGAATTGCTCGTCAATGTAGATGACCCTCCACACATACGGATCCTTGCAGATTGCATGCCATTTAGTGCACACTACCTGAACATTCCATAATATCTCGATCACACCAACCCTAGAGAGTATATTCGCCATAACATCTGATGGAAGATCCAACCAGTCCCTTGTTGTTTGCTTCATCTCATGTTGCTTCTTCTTTGATTTTGATGTCAATCTTCTCGTTACTTCAGCATGTACACAAAGTAAGTGAAAACTCATAACTTTTGTAAACATTATGTAAAATCAATATAACTATGTCACATTATACTTATGAACGTTAATGTTTTGCTTTTTCTGGAGATCAAATGTGTTTGTAATAACATCGTTGGACGGTTGAGCCATCATGGGTTCCACTTTCCCCACCCGATAAGAGTTTAGCTGAATATACAATATTTGGGTGTTTTATTAGTTCCTTCTGATTCAATCCAAGTCTTAAAACTAAACATAGAAACACATGTGGTTGAGGTAAAATGTCAAAATGGCAATTTCTTAGTAAAAACGGGTTGGATAATTTATACCAAAAACACTTTTTAACCAAAACATTCATTGTTTTAAAAAACAATTAGTGTATCAAATAACAAATAAGATTATAAATGTTCTACTTTTGATGAGCTTAATTTAAGATATTTTGGATTGAAATATACACTTTATATTACTTTGAATCTGGTTGACCTGTTTTTGCTTTCTAACAAACCTTTTTTGAGCCTGTTGGACTTGCGATACTTGTTATCCATGATGAGATCCCCCTGTTGAAAAAGATTGACGTTAAATGGATTAGAATGCACCTAAGTAAACTGTCATACGCAAAGTTGAATTTAAGGTCCAAAAGTTGGTCGGTACAACTGCTTTGTTTTGGACTATATTTTTCATTAGAGATCATTCATCTTGGTTGGACTGACAATTGTACCAGTTCCAGTGTTGATAGTACAGTTTGGGTAACTAATGAGGGACAGATTACTAAGTAATCAATTAATAGAGCTTGGAGACAGAGTGTTTGGTTTTCACAGCATACCCAAACACCCTTTTATATTCTGGCTTGCTATACTGAGAAGACTAGCAACTCAAGATAGGATTGCTAAATGGTATCCTGGGAGACTATTGCAATGCCCTCTTTGTGATTCATGTCCTGACTCTGTTGAACACTTATTTTTTGAATGCCAATATGCAAGAAGAATTTGGGAGAATATGAAGAAAAGGATAAAACAGGACCAAATGACTAATAATTGGGAAGGTTGGAGATTGCAGCCTGCATTTACTACATTTGGAATGAAAGAACAAAAGAGTGTTTACTAATGCCAAAAGGAGCCATCAAGAGGTAATGAAAGATATTACCAAATGTGTTAGACTGAAATTGGCAAGTCTGAGTGTGAAGTGGTCTAAAGTCTTAAGTCACTATGAATATGAGGAACTTAGAGCCCTCCTTATGAATGATTGAGGTTCTGTATGGAGTTGGAAATTGGTTTAAAGCAGATTTGGCTAGTAAGCTGTCTTTCTATCATATGTGAGGAATGCAAACTGCATATTGGTTGGGAGTAGTGAACTGGTTGGAGTGAGTAAGAGCCAAAATGTAGTTTCCTGCTTTGTGTGTTTGGTTCAGTAAGATGAAATGTGGTGATATGTTACTTAGGAAATGTAGTCAAGGTGGGAAGTGTCCTTGAGTGTCTAGTGCATATGAAGTGAAGCCAGCTTGACTGGAAATGTAGCTTCCATGTAAAAAGGCTTGATGATGCCCATATACAAGAGCCTCTGTGCTTATGAAGGTGGCAGATTATTAAGCACAGGTAGGGTACGTGTTTGTAATGTGGGAAATGTAGTCAAGCAATGTATTTTCTCCATGGTTGCCTAGTACTAGTGTTCTTGCGGCCTAGTCTAGAAGAATACAAACAGCTTCGATTTGAGACTAATGTAATTCACTTGGTACATATATAGAGGTGGTGTCGGAGATGGTGACGCATACATATGCATACAAATTTAATGGTTCAACACAAAAATATCAGTGATTGAAACAAATACAATAAGGTCATGAAATCGCTATCAAATTTTCTCCAAGGTTGCCTAGTACTATACTAGTGTTCTTGCCTAGTCTAGAAGAATGGGTGTTTGCTACTGTTTCATGGACAAGTAGCAATTGTATGATGTTTATGTTGTATTCTAGCTACCTGTGTGTTAATGGGACATGTCCATTAATACAAGATTTGCTTCTCCGTATGCTCAATGAGCAAAGTTTACTGATAATATAAGTTCACCCATTTTCACTAAAACAAACAAACACGTTCAAGCTATATGTTACTGCCATTAATACATATAAAGGGTCAATCAGATATTTCTAAAGCAATACAAACAGCTTCGATTTGAGACTAATGTAATTCACTACGTACATATATGGAGGTGGTGTCGGAGATGGTGACGCATACATCTAGGTGCCCTCCTAAATCCATGTTTTAAGTTAATACATATGCATACAAATTTAATGGTTCAACACAAAACATCAGTGATTGAAACAAATACAATAAGGTCATGAAACCGCTATCAAAGATTACGTTTACCAAATCCAAACAACCACAGTGTGACCTTCTTTTGCTAACAAAAGTACCAAAATCCGTCTCGCATATAATTAATATTGGTTTAACATGGATAACAATAAACCGAGTTGATAAACTATTGACATAGGGCGGAGCCAGAAAAATTTGTTCGAGGGGGCACATTTTATATTTTTTTAGAAACTACACTATAAATTGGTTCGTAAGGGGGGCAAATTACAAAAGAAGTCAAATATTTTCGAAAAATTACACTACAATTACTCATAAGCTCACATATAAGCTTATACAAACACTCCTTTGGTTAACTGGTTCGGTTTGTAAATCGGTCAACGCCAAACCGTTTCCGGTTTTTTTTTTTTTTTTTTTTTTTTTCGTTTTTAAGTCGTTTATACAAAGTAAACCGAATAAACTTCAACTTTTATTTAATACATCGGAAAGGAAATACATCAAACATAATACATAAACTACATCAAAAATCTATTCGAAATTGTCTTCATCGGATCCGTTGGACCTAGCTTCGTTTAGCAGCTTCATCTTGTCTGATTTCTTCATCGAAAAGTGATTCAATTTCACCCGCTTACACCTCTTCCTCGTAGATCCATTCTTCGAAGTTTAGAGCGTTTTCAAGATTTGATGTGTGTTGTATTCGCTCGTTTGCGTCCAAGTGATCCTTCAAATACATACACATCTCCAAAGACGCAGTGTGGTTGTTCTTTGGTTTGATAATACCCTTCCACTTGTTGAAAAAGCGTATTCAGAAGCTACCGAAGTAGCTTTTACACTTAGTACATCTCGAGCCATGCGGGATAAAATGGTAAACATTGTTTTCTTTGCTTTCCAAAATCCTAAAACATCAAAGTTTTCAACAACATCGGTCGGAATATATGAGATAAAATATGTTGTGACATGTCTTTCATATTCGTTGTTCGTAAAACAATCACTCTTTGCCCGTTTTTTGGGATTTTCTCTTAACTTTTGTAGCAAGCCAAGCATTGGATTATCTCTTGGCGACCTCGATGATGAAGAAGCCGCAGTCACTTAAGGAGTTGGGTTATCATATTTTTCAAAATATAAATCCCACAAACCTTCAAAATATTTGTTAAAAGCATCTTTTGCATCATTGGCAAAGTTCACGTTAGTGTCAAAACACCCTAAATCAGTTGTAATCGATTCGATAAGTAACTCTACCCCGCTTACATTGAACCATGGTTTTAAAGCGGTCGCACAAGTTATTATCGGTGGCAGTTCTTCAAAATACTTTCTAAGCTTTTCTTTCATTGGTATAACCATATTTGAATATATATCACCATTTAGTTTAAATTCGCTTAGTTTTGAACACATTAAAAATATTTGCTCGAGTACCAAATGAGGCGTTGGATAGTAAACTCCCGATAATTTTTTTGTTGTGTTGTAAAAAACTTCAAGTAATCAGGTTAACTTTTCAATGGTTTCCCAATGGTGGTACGAAAATGGAGCACACTTACCAGCTTCCGACAATTGGTCATGATGAAATTGTAAAGTCACTCTTTGTTTTATACCAGATAGGAACATATGATAAATGGAATTCCATCTTGTCTCGACATACCAATTGGGTGTTAAAAAAGGTTTTTCCGCATTTTGACACAACCGACTATAGGCATTATATCTTTTAGCACCCTTTTTAAATATATGTTGTAACATTTTTATAAAACATTGTTTCATTTGATATATCGGACCCTCCGTTGATCCTGCTTGCACAACCAAGTTAGTGATGTGTGCAACACATCGACTATGATAAAATACGCCATCGCAAGGTGGCTCGTATTTCATTTTTAGTCTATCAATTGCGTGTGTGTTATTACTTGCATTATCCAACGTAATTGATTTTTTTCTTCAAGTGAAAATGAACACTTTTGTCAACAAGTTGTATAAAGCAACTCCCATGTAGGAACCGAAAGTGTTCAAAAGCAATGACCCGCTTCATCTTTTGCCAACTTTCGGGATCAATCTAAAGTGCGGTAACACAAAGGTGCGAGAAGGGCAAATTATGAGGAGCCGACCAAACATCCGTTGTTAAATTGATGCTAGCATTTAAAATAAAATAAAAAAAAAAAAAAAAAAAAAAAAAAAAAAAAAAACCTTTCTTTTATTTGTTGTTTAGCCGTTTTCACAGTTTCATAACATCAAGTTTTAGAGTCATATGACTTACATGATTATATACTTTGGTTGGAGATGATTTTGAAACACCCCGTCATCAGGGTTGTCGAAGTGGTTGAACGGCAACTTGAATCACCAAACCGACGAATTGTTCACGAATAATATCTGAATTGTATACAAAGATACTTTTGTCTCGACCCATGAACGATTGACTCGCTTCTCAATACATTTATGTTTTACTGTACTTCTCAATACAGTTCAACTCAAATGATCTATATTCGAATAAGGGTTCAAAATATTAATACAGGCTCACGTCGTTTGTATTCCTATTAGAGCACACGGTACCTTAACTTTGGAAGGTGAGTTAAGGCTTAACTTTTTTGAGTTAAGGTGCGTTAATCACACCGCCCAAGTGAGTTAAGGCTTTTGAGTTAAGGGTGCGTTAAGGGGTTAACGCTACGTTAAGGGTGAGACATGTAAAAAATATTCGCTTCTACCCAAGTTAAAAGTGAGTTACCACACCGCGTCCCAAGTTAAGGATGCGTTAAAATGAGTTAAGGTTGAGTTATGATAAGTGGTGTTTCTTTTTAGTTAAGGTGAAAAGATTAAGGGTGCGTTTGGTTTGTTATAAAGAATCACTATCGGTAATGGTATCATTATAGGGTGGAATGAAAATAAAGATATCACAGTTCATATTTTTGTTTGGTTTGTAAATATGGTATAGTGGCTTGATTTTAAAAAGTGGACCCATTTATTATTTTGTGTGATGATAATTAAATAAATTAGAGGACCCACGGAATCTAAAAAGACCTCACCCACTGATCTATGACTATCAAATCATAATTTGATTCTAGAAAGTAGTAAACCAAACATTTAATATCACTATCATACTCATTCTATCATTCCATACACCAAACCAAACGAACCCTAAAGCTTGTGTGGCGCTATATGTTAAAGCTTAACCCAAGTTATGACACCATCTGCTCTTATAATATATTCGGGAACTTAATAGACTAATCACTTTAGAAACCGAAAATGGCATCTTTGATCGAGAACAGTTAGGAGTTACCAATTTATGCCAATCCAACACCTTTTCTATAGATGACTAGCAATTATGCACTCAAAAAGGATATGATCATTGGTCTCATCATAATGGACGTCGTGTAAAAGCTCTAACAATTGTATAAGACATTAAGACGCATAGACTAAATTTAACTAAAATTATTAGACGTCAAGAAACCGCGTATGCCATTTCTCATCTTATAGAATTCATATGACTTAGATATAAAAAGTTATTTAATAAATTGCAGTGACAAGAATACCAGTTTTGAAATTTTGGTAATTTAGCTTTGTCACTAAACTTAAAATCATCAAAATAACTTAATCGAGCATGGCTCAAGAGCTCGAAAATATTCGTTGGAAACAAGGGTAGTTAAACAACTTCTATTCGATAGCTTGACGTAGTTAGAAACTTGGATGAGCTTGAGTAACTTCGAGCTTAAATGAATCAATATAAGTTTGACTTGTTTACTCAGACTGTACAGACTCACTGTATTTTGGAACTCCATTATGGTATTGTTGCATTAGATAAAGTTGGACTCAAAAGATCTTGAGATTGACTCAAACAATTTGATTGAAATATCGTCCCGTTTATACCCCTAAATACCCTATTATAATTAGCTATTATGGACTTATGTTTCGCAAGTTTAACCAAGTTACATGTTAGGAATCAGACAGTCATCCTAATTCATTATTTTTTCTTAATATTTTGATTTGTATAAAAGTTTTCGAATCACATTCTATAATTTGGTTGAAAACTTGAAATTCATAATCTTTTTTACTACAGAGAAAAAGAGTTATCTTAGGCCCAAATAATGTTCTGGGCTTGTAGTTTTATAAAAGTTTGGACTTCATTTGGAAACCCATATGTTGTTCTCAATATGAGTGAAACTTTGTTGAAATACAAATATGATTAAATGGCATGCTTAGATCTTACATAGTGTTACAAGGTGAGAATGTAAATGATTATTATGATAACTAAGAGTTTGTTTGGTAGGACCTATAAAATGTCATCATTCATTCCTATAGTGATGAATTTCATCTTTAACAAACACCATGATTTGAATGAAAATTCATTCAGTAATTTATTCGAAATACCAAACACACCCTTAATTTGGTATGTGAGAGATAAGTTTTAATTTGAGATTTTATTGAAATATTTTTACCATTGAAGTAGTGACCTAAAAGATTTATATTGGTACAAATGTTTGATTGTTTAATAAGTTTGATATATGTTTCATAATAAGATTGCAATATTATACTAAAGTCTTGCACAATTCTAGCTTTCATTTATTTATTTATTTATTTTACAGTTTGTAGTTTGTAGAAATGATTTTACACCAAAACAAAGTTGCTCAACGGGTGGTAATATATCCGTACATTGATATTTTTGTTATGAATATTTATGTGGGCTATCCATATACCATAACCTTCATAACCTATGTCTTTTTGTATCCCCTCTTAATGCTTGTAATAAATACCTTGATTGTAAGAACCCTATAAATAGAGGTTCATTTGTAGTTTGTTATCATCAATAAAAATGCATTCCATAATTTCTCAAATCTTCTAGTTTATACTCCTTGTTGATTAGTTGTTATTTCGTAACACGTTATCAACACGATAGTCTCAAAGTGCAATCCTTAATTTTGACCGGTAAGTCTTGATGTGCCTTTATACGGTATGCATTATATGTGTGATTCTACATGTTGTGTTGCTCTCTTGATTGCTTACTTAGTGGTTATTTACACTGCTAAACAATTTATTTCATAGAAAAGAATGCCATGAGCCCATGATATATATAAATAGTGAAATTTATGATTAACCATTACGTAGAGTTGAGCATTATTTCATGTAGCTTATAGACGAGTCATGATTTTTTTTACCTTTGTACGTCTCAATTTGTTAGTGTATGAAATGAATTACATGGGCTTTTAATATCATATTTTAACTGCTGATCGACATGTACTCATAATGTTCTTAAATACTAATTGCTTGTCCATTTTGGTTGCATGTATAAAAATGAGTTGTATGTTTTGATACATAAACTGTCTTATATGTTTTGATTTGATATTTTATTGATCTTTGTTTTCTATACGTCTTACTATTATATTCACTTCTATATTTGGCTTTCTACTGATATTGTCCTATGAGTTGAGATCGATATAACTACATATTTCTTATGAACAAATGAGCCAATCAGTCCTCCATCTTTATCTAAATTAATAAAAATTATTTTCACATTTTTTTTAAAACAACATATCTTACAACGGTAAATTTTCAAAATATAAAATACTGTGATCATGACGAGAATTAAATTATCTTTCATAGATACGCACTTTATATATTTTAAATGACATTTTTTTCAAAATTCCGTCAAAAAATCATATATGATTTTTACGAATCATATATGATTTTCAAAAATCATGTATGATTCGATTTTTATGAATCATATATGATTTTTACAATCATATATGATTCTCAAAATCATATATGATTCGTAAAATCGAATCATATATGATTTTCATAAATCATATATGATTTTGTTGACCGAAATTTTGAAAAAAATGGTTAAAATATATAGTAGTGCGTATCATGAAAGATAATTTAATTCTCGTCGCGATGGTATAATTTTATCGCGTAACGATTAACGGTTTGCGAGATATTTAATTTTTAAAAATGGTGAAAGTTTATCATAATAAAAACGAATTATTATTATTGGTTCATTGGATCATGATAAATTTTGGATATATATTGAGCTTTTGCATGTGCTATATATGTCTAAAGTGGTCCATATTGCGATGCTATATATATTACTTTACATCCATTATTGCCTTTAATTGTTTCTCTCCTTTGATAAGCTGTGCAATTATTTATTGTTTCAATTTTCTTATTAGCTTCTATCATATATTTGACAAATGTTTGTAATATAGTAAGTTTAATCTTGTAATATTATTTAATTGCTTTATACATCTATGTGTTGCATTTACATTAAGGTGAACGTAAGATTCATTTGGACATAGGAATGTATTAACTGTGTTTTCTTATAATGCTATACTTGGCTCAAAATGTAATTTTATATGTGTAATGTTTATTAAATGTATTATTAGTTTTAATGTTATGTGTTGTGTCATGCGTGTATGTTTTTTTTTTAATATATTTATCGATGACTATTTTTCCAAACCGAGTAAATGTTAACTTGCATATATGTGATAATATAACTAGCCATGTTGAATCTTGCGAAACTTGATTTTTTGGCTTTGGATATAACATGACAAAACTATTTGTCTTGGGTTCTGGATGCCGAGATACACCTTACGGCTAATGGTCTTGGTGATACAATCAAAGCGGGAAAGGAAACAACTATTGAACAAAAGACTAGGGCAATGATATTCTTATGCCATCATCTCCATGAGAATTTAAAATATGAATATCTTACTGTTAAGGACCCACATGTCCTTTGGAATCATTTGGAGGATAGATATGAACATAAAAAAACTGTGATTTTACCGAGAGCCCGCTATGATTAGGTTCATTTAAGGTTCCAAGATTTTAAGGGTATGTTTGGCAAAAATAGATTGTCTTGATCTTTGGTCTTTATTCTTGATCTTTATTCTTGGTCATTGTTAAAAAGATTATAAAAGAGATTATTTTTATAAAATTACGTGAAGAACCTTTTATTTTCGGAGATTATGGAAGATTATTTTTTTATAATCTCTTATAAGCTATACTTGCCAAACAAAGATTATTTTTAAGTAGCTTATTTTTGAAAAAATAAGCATAATCTCTCCATAATCTTGTGTGCCAAACATAGCCTAAAACAGTGAGTGAATATAATTCTGCTATGTTTAAAATTACCTCCCAATTAACTTTATGTGGAGAAAAAATCACTGATGAAGAAATGCTTGAAAAAACATTCTCTACATTTCATGCCTCTAATTTACTATTGCAACAACAAAGATCTGCGAAAGAGGCTTTAAAAAATTTTGTGATTTGATCTCATGTTTACTTGTCGCGGAACAAAACAATGAATTATTGATGAAAAACCATGAGTCACGTCCAACTGGATCCGCTCCACTTTTGGAAGTAAATATCGTATATAGAGGTCGCGGTCGTGGATCTGACCGTGGACGAGGACGTGGCCATGGGCGTGGCCGCGGCCAAGGGCGTGGTTTTGGTCGAGGTAATTATCAAGGTTTTCAGTCTGGGAATATAAATGGTCACAAAAAGTGGCAAGAGAAAGGAAAAATGATCAAAAATGATGGAGGTGAAAAACAAAAGGTACCATAGAAAGTGCATGTTATCGATGTGGTGGTGCTAATCATTGGGCCCGTGCATGTCGCACACCCAAACATTTGGTGGAACTCTACCAACGATCCGAAAAGAACAAAGGAAAAGGGGTCGAAGTTAACTTTGCAAATGATGAAGGGAAATTTGATAGTCTTGATATCAATAGCCTCGGTATTGATAACCTTGGTGTTCGAAGACCAACATCATAACACTCATTTGGATGTGAGTGATTTCCTCACAAATGAGTGATTCATAAAGCCAATAATAAGAGTGTCAATAAAGCCAAGAATAAAACGTCTTCATGTTGATGTTGATCTTATTTTGTTTCGTTCATTTTCTTTCAAGTTACCTATGTTGTCCTATGAGACGTACTTTATCTACTCACTGGCTTAATAAAACATGTTATTTCCTTTTAATTATTCGATTAAATACTTTACTTATGTTATGTGTTTTATTTTGAAGAATATGGATCGTGTAGCACAACTTATTATTGATGATGAAGACATATGTCTAGTGGATAGTGCAACCACACACAATAATCAAAAAGGAGAAATATTTCACACTTGAACCTACAAGAATAAAATGTTAGTACTATCTCGGGTAGTGCAAAACTAATAAAAGTTATGGAAAAGAACATATATTATTATCCAAGGTACAATGTTTAAAATTGACAATGCACTATTTTCCCCATGTCTCAAAGGAATTTATTAAGTTTTAAATATATTCGTGAAATGGATATCATATTGAGATTACAAATGAAGGACATGATGAGTACCTTCATATTACGAATATGATTTTGGGTAAAAGAAAGTGTTGGAATAATTACCCGCATTTCATCCGGGTTGTATTACACTAAGATTAATATTGTTGAAACAAATGCGGTCATAAAGAAAAAACTTATTGACCGAGAAAAATATATCGTTTGGCATGATCGGTTAGGCCATCCCGGATCATTAATGATGCGAAAAATAATAGAAAATTCAAAAGGACACCCATTAAAGGACCATAAGGTTCTAGAAACGAAAGATATTACATGTGTTGCTTGCTCACAAGGTAAATTGATCACACGCCTATCACCAGCTAACATAGGGAATGAATCCCTTAATTTTCTGGAAAGAATCCAAGGGGATATATTTGGGCCCATACATCCACCTTGTGGACCATTTAGATACTTTATGGTTTTAATCGATGCATCTCGACTCGATGGTCACATGTGTGCTTATTGTCAAGTCGCAATATGGCGTTTGCGAGATTACTTGCTCAATTAATAAGACTGAGAGCACATTTTCCAGATTATCCTATAAAGACAATACGTTTGGACAATGCTGGTGAGTTTACATCCCAAATATTTAATGACTATTGTATGTCTACTGGGATAAGTGTAGAACATCCAGTAGCTCACGTTCATACACAAAATGGGCTTCACGAGTCTTTTATCAAGAGGATTCGGATGATTGCAAGGCCCATGATTATGAAAGCGAAACTACCGGTTTACGCTTGGGGCCACGTTGTTTACATGCAAAGAAAACTAATTCATATCAGCCAACGAGTCACCATACTTACTCCCATTCTGATTGGTTTTGGTCGAACCAAATATTTCCCATCTAAGAATTTTCGGTTGTGCAAGATATGTCCCAATTGCTCCACCACAACGCACAAAAATGGAACCTCAAAGGAGAATGGGAATATATGTTGGGTATGATTCACCATCTATAATTAGATATTTAGAGCCATCAACGGGGATTTGTTTACGGCTCGATTCTTGATTGTCATTTGATGAGTCGGTATTCCCAACATTGGGGAGAAAAGCAATTGGGAAGTGAAATAAGTTGGAAAGAATTATCATTATCTCATCTTGATCCTCAAACAAAAGAATGTGAACAAGAAGTTTAAAGATAATTCATTTACAAGGATTAGCAAATCAATTACGTGACGCTTCTTGGACGTTAAAGAGTAACCAAGTCACATTACCACTATTAATGCTCTGTCAAAATTGATGTTCTAAAGAACATTTAGAAATTGCTAATGAGTCTAAGGCACGCCTAAAGCGTGGTAGACCAATCGGTTATAAAGATAAAAATCCTCGAAAGAAAAAGGGAGCCTATAATCAAGATGGTCAATTCGAGGTTAAAGAAACACCAGAAGGGTCCTCTATAAGGACATTAGACATGACGGTTCAAGATGAACCTCGGGTACCCGAAAATGAAGTGATCAATAAATTATATCATGTCTAGAAAGGTTTGGAACCGAAATGAAATCGATGTCGATGATGCTTCTGCATATAATGTAGCGCTAGAAGTTATGGAAAATGATGAGGATCAAGAACCAAAGTCAGCTCCGGAATGCAAAAATAGAAATGATTGGCCAAAATGGAAAGACGTAATTGAGGCAAAATTAAAATCTCTTGAAAAACGAGATGTTTTCGGACCGATAGTCCATACACCTGAAGGTATAAAACCTGTTGGGTATAAATGGGTCTTTGTGCGAAAAAGAAATGAAAAAAACGAAATTACTCGTTACAAAGCACGCTTGGTGGCACAAGGATTTTCACAAAGACCAGGTATAGATTATGAGGAGACATATTCTCCAGTGGTGGATGCAACTACTTTTCGGTATCTAATTAGTCTGGTAATACAAGAAGGACTCGATCTGCGGCTAATGGATGTTGTGACAGCCTATTTATACGGCTCACTTGATACAGAAATCTTCATGAAGCTTCCAGATGGGTTTAAGCTTCCTGAATCATGTAAAGCAAGTTCTCGAGAACAATATGCAATCAAACTGAATAAATCTTTGTATGGGTTGAAGCAGGCTGGGCGAATGTGGTACAATCGCCTTAGTGAATATTTATTAAAGGAAGGATATAGAAACGATTCTATTTGCCCATGCATTTTATAAAAAGGTCTGGATCTGAATATGTCATAATTGCTGTGTATATTGATGATCTGAATATCATTGGAACTCCAGGTGAGCTACCAAAGGCAGTTGAATATCTCTAGAAAGAATTTGGGATGAAAGATCTGGGAAAAACAAAGTTTTGTCTTGGATT
Organism: Chrysanthemum lavandulifolium; assembly: GCA_022545495.1. Taxonomy (NCBI): domain Eukaryota; kingdom Viridiplantae; phylum Streptophyta; class Magnoliopsida; order Asterales; family Asteraceae; genus Chrysanthemum; species Chrysanthemum lavandulifolium. Next base: position 7,016,629 of record CM040246.1, on the reverse strand, counting down.
ACAAATTGAACATCTCAAGAATGGAATCCTTGTCCACCAAAAGGCATACACAGAGAAGTTGCTAAAAAGATTTTATATGGAAAAATCCCATCCATTGAGCACCCCAATGGTTGTAAGGACCTTAGATATAGAAAAGGACCCTTTTCGACCTCCAAGGAAATTCTTGGTCCCGAAGTACCCTATTTAAGTGCCATTGGAGCATTGTTATTTCTCACGAGTCATACGCGACCGATATATCATTTTCACTAAACTTATTGGCAAGATATAACTCGTGTCCAACAAGGAGACATTGGAATGGGGTGAAACAAATATTTCGCTACCTTCAAGGTACAAAAGATATGGGTTTATATTACACTAATTATTCATCCGAAAGAGATCTAGTTGGTTTTGCAGATGCAGGATATATGTCTGATCCCCATACCGGTCGGTCCCAAACTATATATGTTTTCACAAGTTCGAGTACTGCCATTTCATGGCGTTCCATGAAGCAAACAATGAGTGCCACTTCATGGAATCATGCAGAGATCTTGGCCATCCATGAAGCCAGTCGGGAATGTGTATGGTTAAGAAATGTGGTACAACATATTCATGAATCATGTAGTATCTCTTCAGGCCAGGGAGCTCCAACAATCGCGTATGAAGATAATGCGCATGCATTGCTCAACTTAAAGACGGATACATCAAAGGTGTGAACCAAGCATATTCTCACAAGTTCTTTTTCACTCATGAATTACGGAAGAGAGGCGATATTATTGTTCAAAGGTCCGTTCAGCGAGAACTTAGCAGATTGTTTACCAAAGCACTTTCCACTGCAACATTTAAGTTGGTTCACGGCATTGGAATGCGAAGACTCAATGAACTTCGATGATCTAATCATCGAGGGAGAACATACTGGTGCACTCTTTTCCCTTAGCTATGGTTTTTCCCACGGGTTTTTCCTAGCAAGGTTTTTAACGAGCGCAGCAGATCTAATCGTATGACAACTAATGATGGATAGCCAAGAGAGTGTTATGAATATTTATGTGGCTATCCATATACAATAACCTTCATAACCTATGTCTTTTTGATCCTCTTAACGCTTGTAATAAATACTGATTGTAAGAACCCTATAAATAGAGGTTCATTTGTAGTTTGTTATCATCAATAAAAATGCATTCCATAATCTCTCAAATCTTCTAGTTTATACTCCTTGTTGATTAGTTGTTATTTCGTAACAATTTTATATATATTTAAAATACAAAATTAAATTTTATTATATTACCTTCATCTAGTTATTGAATAAGATTTTTATTTATTTATTTATTTATTTATGTGTTATTGCATAAGTATTTTTTGTGTTGTGCTCTTATTTATTTATTCGAAGCAAGAAAACTATACGAGTTCCATATCTTTAAATTTAAATATTGCATTTATACTTGCATATACCTTTCATAAAAAGGTTATTTAAACTATAGTCACCAGATTTATAAAAGTAATAAATATTATAAAGTATTTGCATGCTTAAACTTAAAGGGTTTTTTTTCTCTAAAAGTAAAAGAGATGACAGCTTCATAATGATTTATTGGGTTCATCACTATATTTAAATGTTGGACGACTTAAATAATGACATATTCTTATCTAAACTTTATTTATTTATATAAATATAAATAAAATTTAGCGGTTTTAATTATTATAATTAATTATTCTTATCTAATTCTATTTTAATATGATTGATTTTGCTTTCTTCGTGACCATTTAATAAATTTAAAACCATATTTCTACTCCCTATAATGGTGGTCCCAATATGTGATGTTAATTAAATTGAGAGTTTATTATTTTCATTAGGAAAGTGACAAAATAGTTTTTCAAACTAACGAGGAAGCTATAATGCAACCTTATAATTTATTTTTATTTTATTTTTATTTTTTTTGAAACGACAACCTTATAACATCTTATAGAGTTGTCACTTTATAAGAGAGCACGGTGCAAGGTGAGGTTGATATGTCACTGGTCATTTTTAAGACCAATAGCTAACAGACCAATGTTATTCGTCATCATATTGGTAGAGTAGTGAATGCCATTGGGCATTTTTCTTTATTGTTTGGTGAGTGAGTTGGGTATCTTTTGTGAGGTTTTTGTCAGATTCACAAGTATTGATAACATTTTTTTAAGAGTATTTTAGTTATTGAAGTGTTATTAGAAGAGTGATGAGATGATGTGAGTATGATTAATAACATGTTATTCATGTTGCCCACTGCACCCAAATTTCTCAAGAGTAAATCTTTGCAGTTGTTCAATGACATGTTAATTTTATTACTATTATTATTTTCACCTTATAACACATCAAACCGCACCGAGATTGTGTCATTGATGTGCCATTCATCCTCCGCCAACTTGTTAACAGGCGTGATTTTATTTATTTATTTATGTTTTCTTCTTTGGTGATTGGTGGGTATTTTAGGTTGTGTGTTATAGAACCCACTTGCACCTATACCGATTATAGTGACAAGGGTTTTATATAAAAGTTAACATACACATTTTGTGTAAATTTTCTTTTGTAAATTTTGTGTGGATGTAGATTTTTATATAAAAGTTATAAAGATAATTTCATAAAATTAATTTTATCGGTTGCAAGTTATTTTGTAGATTATTTGTGAATATTTTGAGGATGTAGCATTTTCTTTATTGCTATATTAGTTGGATGTAGAATAATTTTGTTGCGTGTAGCAAACAAACATCCTTTCTAAGGCTAGACGGAGTGTGATTGTTTTCTCCGTGAGTGACTAAGTCACGACGGTGACTTCCACGCCGCATGGTCCAACTTACGGCCAAACATGTGGATCGAAAGATTAATCATAATTGCTCACTTTTAAATGAAACATACACTTACACCTCTCCCACTTTATTTTTTTTAATTAAAAATCAAATTCATTTTATTTTAAAAAATATATATATTTCAATAAACCATTAATCGCTAAGCAAACAAATTACATGATTGCAATAAGTATTTGATTATCTCTTATAAAGGGCCCTTTCATATACTTACGGCATTTTTTTAAAAATCTTTTTGGGGTTTTTTGGGCACAAGAGTTTGCATGATACATCACATACAATATATTACTAGTCTGTTAGTCCGAATACTTAATATGTTGTAAAATTGACATAAGTATTGGTGTAGGACTCTAAACTTTCACTGTTTTTTGCATTTGAAAATACAAACCTTTAGCTTTACAAACATATATCACGCATAATTTTCAAACTTCCACCATAAAAGTTGAAAAATATATGATTTTTATTATTTTTTTATATTCAAACTCATTGTTATATTACATATGATATAACAATAATTTATAAACTTCAAAGTAGAAAAATAGGCATAAGTATTAATTTTATGCAAACTGATGCTAGTATACAACATCACCGCTTATATAAAGTAACCGTTTATATTAGAATATACATCTTATTGCTTTAATTATAGTACTACCTTTTGTTTGTTTTTGTTTTTTTTAAAGCTTGGCAACCTAATTTCACATTTTCCAACTATAATTACTTTTCATTTTTAGTCTCACCGGACTTGAATCCTTTCTTAACTAAAATACATAATTTCTTTCACTTTAATTGATAATTAAACAACCAACATTAAATAATTTATATTTTTCCATTTTTACTAAAATTTTGTTTTTATTTCATAATTAAAACAATCCTAACTAAAGTTTGAACACCTAAAGACTCCCCTCAATTCCCTAACTTCTCATACTCAACCCATTAACTTTTTTTATTACTAGTAATTTTCTTGATCATCTTCTTGCTTAAATACACTCAAAGCTTCTTCATGATGTGACTTTGAATAAAAAAATTTATGGGTGTTTTGTTTTATTAAAAAATATTTTATGGGCTTGTGATATTTTCAAGAAATCACTGAAATTTCCTTTTAAAAAATGAAATTTTAACTTTTTCTTACTGTAAGTTTTATTAAATTTTGAGTATCATTTCTGGGCTTGTGTTATTTTCAAGAAATTCATAAAAACTTCTTTTAAAAAAACACCAAACTTTATAATTTTTCTTTAGTACTATAAATATAGTTTTATAAAATTTGAGTTTGTAAAAATGGAAGGGAGGGAAGAAGTGATGAACAACAACAACACCACAAGTACTACTAGTAGTGTTACAGTGGTAGGATCAGATGCTCCTTCAGACTACCACCATATCTCCCCTACACCTGCACCACCACCACCACCACCACCACCCAACAACAACCAGCTCACCATCACTGGACCAATAACAACAACCCTAGTGGAAGTGGGCCCCACCATGGCACCACCACCTTTGGGTGTCATGCCTTTGTCCATGAAGAAAAAAAGAGGCAGGCCAAGAAAATATGGAGCAGATGGGTCAGTGAATGCTAAAGCTTTGTCTCCAAAGCCCATTTCTTCTGTTGGTTCATCTCCTGTTATTGACTTTTCGACTGCGAAAAGAGGCAAGGTGAAGTTGCCATCTGCTGGAAGACATTCACCTAATGTTGGGATGGAAAGCTTAGGTAATATATATATAATAAGGAGGGTGTTTGTCTAAGCTTATTTTTGCGCCTTATTTTCCGATATTAAGTCATAATATAAGTAAGAAAAGCATGGGCTTTTTTCTTGTTAAAATTTGGAACTTTTAATGTTTCAAGATTTGTAGTTTATGGTGTTAGAATTTGAGATATAATGAGATAAATTTCAGCTTTTTAACTGTTGAGATCAGGGTGTGGGACCATGATACCCCTCCATTAAGGATATAGATGGTTCCTTAAAGTTGTTTGTCTGCAAGCTGTGTTTACTAAAAATCTTGATCTTAGGATTGGTGTACTTATTTTGTTGGTTATGTTTTGATAAGTGAGTGAAAATTGTCAACTGAGAAAAAAGATCTAGACTTTGCTTTTATTATCTTGTGGGGTTTGATTGTTGGTTGAAAGTGATAATCTTTCATGTTTCAATAGTAGACTTGTTGCAAAATTTTGTCTTTTTAAAGAATCAAGATCTTTGGTTCTATTTGACATGGACCCGACCCAAATGTATCGCCATCCGATGATGTAACCCTGGATTGAAGGCCAAGGCCTAACTGGATTTCAGTGTACATTATCGGTCTAAAATCGTAATTAGTCCATATAATTCGTAAGTCTAGTAGGATTATATATTTATATGTTGTAGGAGTCTGTAAATGCAGTGTGTATTAAGCTTAGCCGCTTAGATACGCTGGTTTTTCTTTTCTGTTGTGGAATTATTTGCCATTGAGTCATTGACTGATCTAGACGTGATCTTATCCAATCTATTTACATAACCTAATGGATCCAAAACTTTGATTCGCTGATCCATTAGATTGACCATGATCCATGATCCATATAGGACATGATCCAACTGTTTAGATTAGTAGTGTCTTGAGTCAGATAATGAACCATTAGCTAATGGATCAGATGAAGATCCGTTTAGTTGGACCATAAGTCAAATCATCAGTCGATCTGATTCAAATCTGATCATTTGACAGGCGTAGTTGTGTTACGCAAGCATCGTTTCTACAGGATTCCCATATTAAGGTTTTGCGTTTTATTCCGTTTGGCAAGGCATTAGACCTCTGACATGTTGGTTCTAGTGTTCTACCCTAAACTAATTCAAAATATTCTGTATTGCTAAAAGACAACATATTTTATGGCACTAACTGTATGTAATTAAACAAGCAAATAAATGTCTGAAACTCTACCCCTGAACGACATTCTTTGTCTTTTGCACAGGTGACTGGTTTTCATGTTCGGTTGGAGCTAATTTTACACCTCACATCATCAATGTTAACGCCGGGGAGGTAATTCCATACATCTTACGAGTAATTGTTTTTGATCATTTTTAGTCCCAATTATATGGTCTAAAGAGAAAGTAAAGACACGTTATAGGGCCTACTTTGTTATAGATGAATTTGGGCAATTAATAATTTGTAATTGCTTCATTAGGATGTAACAATGAAGGTTATTTCGTTCTCTCAACAAGGACCTCGAGCAATATGCATTCTCTCAGCAAATGGTGTCATTTCAAGTGTTACACTTCGTCAACCTGATTCTTCTGGTGGTACGTTAACATACGAGGTACCGTTCCCAGTTATATCTTTTATCAATATATGTTTATTTTCATACATCTGGTAGATACTTTAGATATAATCCCATTCCTTTTGATCTATGCAGGGACGTTTTGAGATACTATCACTAGCCGGTTCGTTTACACCATCAGAGAGTGGAGGAATAAGAAACCGATCCGGTGGAATGAGTGTGTCTTTAGCAAGCCCAGATGGACGTGTTGTTGGAGGTGGTGTTGCCGGGCTACTTGTAGCCGCTAGTCCTGTGCAGGTACTACGGACACAAACTATCATCAATAATTACATAAATCAGAAACCATTCATATATTGTATTCATTAAATCACATTGCAGATTGTGGTTGGAAGCTTTTTAACGGGGAACCAGCATGAACAAACGCCCAAGAGGCCTAAACCGGAGGCAGTAACACCTGCCCCGCCACCTCCTCCCGCTGCAGTCCCGACATCAACTGCTGAGACTGAGGACTCATATCAAGCTAGTGTGAAACCGAACGTGTCATCACCATCATTTCGTGGGGATAGTTGGTCTGCCTATAGCGCCCCTACCGAGTCAAGGAACAATGCAACTGACATCAACGTGAGTGTTCATGGACAGTAAGGAATTAAGTTATGAGAATAGTTTGGTAAGCTGACTGCATAGGCCATTATGGTCTTGATATTACCTTTTGATTTGTTTTGTTTGGATGATGATTTGCAGTTGTAGTTATTTAGATCAGTTCAGTAGTTCATTGTGTTTAGATGATCTGGAGTTGATATCTTATCAGAATTCATTCTATTAAATTGGCTTTTGCTCATTTGATTACGAAACTTCATACCTTGTTTAGGAAATAGGAAAGCGACTTTGACCATTAACTTTCAAATAAACGGGCAGCGAAGATCAATTTTTGACCAGGCACCCAACCAGTGTCTTATGTATCTAACTTTTTTTGCAGCATAACATGTTTGTTTTCATTTTCACCATGTTTTGAACCTAAAAGTAGCAATGCTTGTATATATCTCCTGTTCTCCACCATCTATAACTAACAATTCACACAACATTCTCAATCTACACCAAAGAGAAAATGAACTAGCAAATATATATATATATATATATATATATATATATATATATATATATATATATATATATATATATAGGTGTTAGGTTATTATGAAAAGTTTATAATGAAAAGAATGAGAAGATGCGGAGGCGACGTGTGCACACTGCCACATCATCACGCCACATCACCATACCCCACCCCACACCCGAAAAAATTTTTCCATAAAAAAATTTCTTTGGGCAAAAATTTTTTTTCCCGCCAAAAATTTCCGCCAAATTTTTTATCGCATCACAATTATGAATTTAGTGCATCAAGGTTATAAATTATCGCATCACGGTTATAAAGTTCTCGCATCACAATCATAAGTTTAGTGCATTAATGTTATAACCTTGATTTTAGTGCATCATAGTTGATGCACTAACATTATGATGCGAAGAACTTATAAAAGATGCACCAAAACTTATTAGTCATTAATATTATAAGTTATCACACACCACATTATGATTTTAGTGCATTAAGGTTATAAATTGATTTTAGTGCATCATAGTTGATGCAGCTATGATGCGATGGCTATTAACTATGAGTCGTGCAAGGTTATAAATTCTTCGTCCATTATGGAGTGCATTAAGGTCCATTCATGGTTGAGCACTTGTGTGCATGAGTCAATTGACCCTATTAGTGGATAACAAGTTAGTCCATCGTTGGCATTTGCTTGAGTCGATAGGTCCACCACCTCCGCCCGTGAGAGACTTTGTGGAATAAGAGCTTAGGGTCCTAGTCTTGGCTCGTGCTCACTCCAGTTGATGCCCACTGGGCCGTGAGAGTTTCCTGAGCTATTCCTCGTGGGGTGGACAATGGCTGGTGCCAAAAGGCAAGACGAAGTCGATGTTCCCGCCAATCTACACTTTTGTAGAATGATCGCGATAACTTATAATAAAGATGCACCAAACTTATTAGTGCATTAAGGTTATAAGTTCTCGATCACTTGCTATAAATTTCCCATCGCATCATAATCATGATTTTAGTGCATTAAGTTATAATCATCTTGCATCATTAAAAGTTATGATCACAATGATGCGATTTTTATAACCTTGATTTTAGTGCATCGAATAAATTTTACTATGAAAAAAATCGCCAAAAAAAATGGTTTTTGGCGGAAAAAAAATTTTTTTGCGGGGGGTTGGGGTCCTGGTCACTGTGGTTGATCCCACTGGGCTAAGGGGTGGGGTTCCTCGCATGGGGTGACACTGGTACATGACATGGTGATGTGTCCATGCGCTGGCACACGATGTGCACCTCCATTAAGGTTATAAGTTCTTGCATCACTTTATATAATTCTTCATCATTCATTTTCAAGGTTATAAATTCTTGCATCAACTTTTGTGATGCGATTTTTAACCGTGATGTAATTAAATTTTGGCGAAAAAAAAATGCCTATTTTTGGCGGAAAAAAAAATTTTTTGCGGGGGTGGGGTGGGTGGGTGGGTGGGGTGGGGTGGGGGTGACACGTGGCGTGGTGATGTGCGTGAAGGTGACTATATATATATATATATATATATATATATATATATATATATATATATATATATATATATATATATATATATATATATATATATATATATATATATATATATATATATATATATATATATATATATATATAAAGACCATTAAAATTTTATCTTAATATAAAAATACTTTTTATGCTTGAAATAGTTTTTTGCCAAAATCTATATAATTAAATTTAAAAATATAAATGGTGTAATTCAAGTACAAAATTAGGTTTTCGCTTTTGACCCATAACCGAACTGAACTTCGGTTCGGTTTTCGGTTCGATCACATATATTTTCGGTTCGGTTCGATTTTCGGTTATGACCCAATTTTTTTTTTACCGAATAAACCTATTAACCCGATAACCGAACCGATGAACACCCCCATCCAGCTTATTGAAGCTTACCCTAATTTCCTCTATGATATGGTATTTATAAGGGAAAGTTAGGGTAAGAGGGCCTGTTTATGATATGGGTCATTATCTGAATAATGGGCTTGTTCAAGCCTTACGGGGCTTAATATTTTTATATTACTATATAAAGTTTTTTGGACTTCCTATAAAAGAAAGTCTTAAATTGATTAAGTTTACACACTTGCCACTTATGAAATCTTTTTGTTAATTGGTTTCTAAGCTTTACAAGCTCTAAAGTTATGTTTACAATTTATTTAATGCACAAATACATCAATTCAACACATATAATTAATGATATTATTAAAATACCCTATCATTGAAATGTATAATTTAGTGACCACTGTTTTCGTATCGTCGTTGCATCGTGATGCACGGTTCTTTGCCATTTTTTAATGAAATAGTGTGCGATAAAGTTGTTCCCTAAAGTTATCGCCATGCATAAGTTAGCATCATGAAAATCATATAATCGCTCATCAAAGATTTTGATTACAGGGTGCCCGCCCTCAACGCGCAAGTAAACAAGCTAATTTCCAATTAATAAACTTTGTTGGACATTTTTTTTACCTTCTATAAAAGCAATCAATCAAAAAGACCTTACAATCGCCGAGAAATATAATTACACGGGTACCCGCCGCCACAACGCGCGAGTATCCGGCTAGCATAGTTTAATATACATACGTCATCAAGAAGTTTTTGAATTTAATAAGAAAGTTAAATATTAAGGAAAAGATGTCAAGTTGGATTATTTAGCGGCAGACTTGTGAGGATGGGTGATATTGTTTTAGTGCTAACAATAATGATGGTTTAATTTACGCGTTTCACGTCGAGATAAAATTTTGTAACGTGAATTCAATAAAGTTCAAATTTGTGGCAGTGTCTAAATCGACCAAATTAACACTTTTTTTAATTATTTTTTTTGTTTAAAGATTGACAAATAGTTTCTTTAAAAAGTGAATTAGGATATGTTTGTCTTTTCAGACGTTTTATGCATGATCTGCAAAACCATGTTTATAACACAAGAGAGAATTTGAAAATTTAAAATACAAGTGATAATCATAAAAACAAATCTACAAAATTGAAAAAAAAATGTCATTTTCGTCTTTATGTCTAAAATTAAACAAAAAAAACCCCGTATAAGAGCAGTTTTATCTTCTCGCTTGACAAAGGTTTAACATTGTTGTATACAAAATCTTGGAAACTTCATATCTTATGTGTAATAGTTTATCATTGTTGTTGTGATAGCATTATTTATCCTTGTTTTAAAACTCGAGTTGAACCGGTTGAATCGTGGATCGGTTGGATAATTGGAAGCCTGTTTTAAGAAAAAATCAGTTGAATTTGCGAACAGTTAGTTTAACTGGGTCAATTAAAAAACTAGTTTTTAAGACATTGCTTCTTACTTGTTAGGTAAAAAAATAAGAATAGTATACAATATTTAACATTCTAATCCTAATATTATATAGAATTATATACTTATATATGTCCCTGGGGCGTGGCCCTATTATTAGATGCCACGTGGCATCATTTTTCACCATCAAAATCGGCTTTCTCTTCACATAAAAAAAAGGTGTGTTTGTTATTTCGAGATAGCCACACAACAACCACAATTCTGAGTTTAGTTAAACTCTATAATGATATTTTATATTTTAAAATAAGGTTTTTAACAACACCCTTAGCCTGTGTTTGGTAGAGAGAAATGAGGGAAAAGAATTGACATTGATGACATTTCTCATGTTTGGTAAGCCAAGAAAATAAAAAGGTGGAGAAATTCAATTTCTCGAAAATTACTCCTTTTGTATTTTTAACTCCTATCAAATCTTCTCGTTTGATAAAGAAAATCAATTCCATGTGATTAATTTTTATTAAAATGACTAAGGGCCCATTTGATTTGTAGGTGGGTTTAAATTTGGATTTAGATTAGGATTTTGATTTGATGTATGAGAGAAAAATAAATTAAAATAAAATAAAATATATATTTAGCCAAAGAAATAATCATTTTATAAATTAATATATAATTTATAATATTATAAGAGAGAGAGATAGAGATAAAAAGATTGGCTCATATTTTCTAAACCCTCAAGTGACTTACTTTTGAAAAAACCCATTTATGTGGGCATCATAACCAAATCCTAAACCTACATACCTCAAACAAACAAATATTTAATGTTACATCAATACAAAATTCAAGCCAAAGTAGGCAACCAAACGACCCCTAAAAAGTGGGTGACAGCAACATGAACTTACGAGTTGTGTACCTAATGTTTGGGTTTTTTGCGAGAAATGCCCCTTAAGCGTTACTGTAGTTGCAAATTCATTTTTTTTTTGCTAACGCTCGTTAATTTTCTTCGTTAGTGTCCATGTAAAATACTAGTTTACCCTCGTCTTCTTCCAACAATTACTCTCTTTAATTTTCTTGAAAATATTGTAATCTCACCACCATCACCCTCTACCACCACCACCCTCTTCCAACACCATCCTCTACCACCACACAACCACCACCATCGACATTGGCACCACCACCCTCTCCCACCACTGATGGTTACTATTACGTTAGGTATTATGTGAACAAATATTACTCCATTTCCAGCTCTAAAGACTAAAGCTATCTTACCTAATCAAGACAATTTATTGGCTTTTTCTAATTACCATTAAGAGTAATACTTTCAAAATCCAAATAGTTTGACAAGTGGTTTGCTAAATGAGAATGTAATAATCATAATAAAAAAGTACAAGTAGACCATATATTGTTGTTCTTTTGTACAACAAGCTTGCATATGGCATCTTACTTGCTCTTTTTTTCTTTCTGATATAACTAATACAAGTATACAACCTGATAGAAGTTTATCAATTATAGAAATGGGCATCACTGGAGAACTAGTTAGAAGTGTGTTCTCGAAAAATAAATCTTTCGGAACCACCCATGACACCAATGTAATAGTTCTAAATTGTTTTATATATTTCGTCCTTTATTTGCTAAAAGTTTTAAATTATAATTCTTGTGATCAAATCAGGTGATGAGAAACAATGTAGTTGAAAGAAAGAGATGGAATTCTGTGAGATCATATCTTTGTGGTGATGAATTTAATTATGTTTTAGCCAAGAAGATTTCGCTTCTAGAAGAAGTGATAAAACAACCACGAGTTCGGTTTTTCTTTCTGATTATTCTGGTTTGCTAGAACATTAAAAGCTACTATATTTAGCTCAAGAATTGAAGATGACTTAAGGGTTCAGAAGCAAGTGTCACACAACATCTAAAACACGAGGAAAATACTACTTTGAGCTTGGAACACAAGGCTGCAGTGGTCATTCAGACGGATTTAGAAGTTTAATGGTCATTTAAAACCAAATTTTGCGTTTTTTACTCTAATTTTACTTTCATGTTTAAACGTTTCGACTGTTTTGAAATTTTATCAGGCAAGGCGTCGAATTGAAATACCTGAACCTATGGATATTGGTGATCATGATCAAGACTCAATAGCAACATAATTTGAATAACGAGTTGATACATACCTGAAATTTTTCTAGACTCTTACGTACGCACTTTTAAAGAAAAACAAATGAGGGTTAACGAAATGGGTTCCAATGAGATTAATCCTAATCTTGAGTGTGAGAAAATGGGAAGACAAGATGATGATGTTTTGAATGGTAAAGGAGTTCCTGAAAAGAGCAACATAGATGAATTTGAACCCGTTACGCGCAACGACTTGTTAAAGAAGCCAATGAGTTTCAATCCGGAAAGAAAGAATATCAAAGTCAATCCAGAAAAAGCAAGTGTTCCAAAGGGTCGAGATGAACAAAGGGTTAAACTAATCAATTCAAAGGGAACAATGGAATTAAAACTTGAGACAGCAAGACGGAAGTTGCGAGAAACCAAAAATTCAAAGAAAAAAAGAAGCATACACTCTTACGGTCGTGGGAAGTCAACACGCTTCCCAGAAAGTCAACAATTGAAATCAACTAACAAGCGCTTCAGAAGATAGGGCAATGGGCTTTTTGAGTTGATGTTCAACATCTGATATGTTTCTGTTAGTTTTATGGACGATATTTAATAGTGTATGTTCATAATCGAACCTGAGACCACGGATTGCACACTTTACGTATGAAGAATTAATGATTAATAATTTAATATAAAAGGTATATTTAATTATTAAATACACAAAACAACTAACGACCATTAGTAATTAACGAAAATTGACTAACGGATAAAAGGAAAGGACTATTATTTGAAAAAAGAGATAACAAGAAAGATCTAGAAACCCCATAGGGGTGTTGGACGATCGGCCAAGGGGGGAAACCCAACCCAAGACCTAACTTGTTCCCAAAATTGTGTCCTGCTATATAAACAAAGCCAAGGGTTCATTGTTTTGTAACTTTTGTACACACACTAAACCCTAAAATTGGTTTTCTATCTTTTTCTTTGGTGTTCGACCGATCTAAATCCCACAAGGGATGATTAGTTTTGTTTTTCCAAAAACAGTTTTTTTTTGTTTAATTGAACTAGCATTCACATTAATTTTGTATTAGTACGTGTGTACAAGAACGTAGTGCAAACACACTATTGTTTGCATCTTGGATTAAATTGAAATATGAATTTCATTTACCCCCTCCTCCTCTCCGGGTTTCAAACGGCTCTTTATTATTATTATTTTTAATAAATAAAAATAATAATTCAAAACATTTTTTACCACTATAAATACCCAACTAAAACACCATTTTAGGTATTTTTTACCACTATAAATACCTAACAGATGATTGTGCAATAAATACTCTAATAAGGTCGTACATGCAGTTATAACTTGCTGTTATATCGACGCTTGATTAACTATGCAAAGAAGAACCTAGTTTCTTTATCCCTCGAATAAATTTGTTTTTGATTCTGTTGCTTCTGTTAATGCATTCTAAAATAATAAAGAACATTGGAGTGTCGTTCTTTGTTAGTACTACGGTTGTGTTAACCACAACAATTGGAACCAAAGCTATTAGGCTCTTGGATGGCAGCATGGGGACCTTAGGACTAATGCTTTGATGCATGAATACTTTGTGTCATGCATATTGCAAATTGCAGTATACTGGAGTATGTGAATTGAAGCAGCCTTGAACAAGGCCTCAATTACAACAAAAAAAAAAAAAAAAAAAAAAAAAAAAAAAAAAAATTGTATAAAATACTCTAGTAAAGTGACTTTGACCATTGACTATCAAATAAATGGGCAGTTTTTGACCAGGCATCCAACCAATGTCTTATCTAACATTACAGCATCCATTGTAAAGTCCAAATCCACATCAGTTTTTATATCTAAAAATATTAAAACTATCACCAAGTTTTTGAACCTAAAATAAAACTAGCAAAGTTATTGAAGTCTATAAATAACACTTGACACAAAATTCTCAATCTACACCAAAAAACAAATGAAAACAGCAGTCTTATTCATACTAGCATTCATTCTCTTTGCCTTGTCAGCCAATTCGGCTCCTAGTCCCGTGCTCGATGCCTTTGGGAAAAACCTCCAAGCAGGGGCGGAATACTACGTAAATCCAGCAGACACGTATAATGGCGGCCTCATACGAGCGGCGGTCGGCAACTTTACTTGTCCAGCTGGTGTTTCACAAGTCGGGAAGGATGAGTATGTAGGAGACCCCATGACTTTCACTCCTGTCAACCCCAAGAAAGGCGTAATCCGTCTCTCCACAGATGTTAACATTAAGTTCTCAGGTTCAACCATTTGTCACGAGTCAAATGTATGGAAATTCAAATACGATAAGAATATAAAACAATATGCTGTGATGCTGGGAGGTGTTGAAGGAAACCCGGGACCGGAAACATTGGATAACTGGTTTAAGATTGAGAAAACATTGTTTGGTTATAAGTTCGTGTTCTGTCCGAGTGTCTGCAGCACCTGCAAAGTTATGTGTAAGGATCTTGGAATAGTTTCAGGCTTTAATGGAATGCAACGTTTGGCTGTCAGCAAAGTTCCTTTGTCTGTCAACTTCTACAAAAATGTTTGATCAGTCTTGCTGAGTAAGCGATACTCGAATCGCATTGTAGAAACAGTTTTATTGCTTTCATTTCTATAAATGTTTGAATAAACCATGTAATCTTGAATAAAGTTTTATATGATTGCGACAATTATTCTGTTGATGCATCCTAAATCCTAATGTATGAACATTGGAGTGTCGTTTTTCTTTTTTGCATAATAATGTTGAATTATTGTCATGTATCTGATCCCAATAATCTTGATATTAATGTACTTATATCAAGTAATGATCCTGACCCTTAAGCCTGAAGCTAATAATTATCAGGTGTTGTAGTATGATCCATCTTTACAAATTGGAACCATCGGAACAAAACTTGAGAGCTTTTGGTTGCCAGCATGGGGATTTTGGACTAATTCTTGCATGATCGAATATTAATTGCAATAAACTTAAAAGTTAAGTTTGATAAATATATGAACTTTGTGTTACACATTTTAAAAGTTGCAGTTCTATAGTAATGAGAAAGCAACCTTGAACAAGATCATTAGTAGGCGATTTTTTTGGGGATTTAAGGAAGATTCTAAAGGCATATTTAGGATAAAATGGTCTGATATCCTTTCTTGCAAAGACCAAGGTGGCCTTGGAAGTGGTAGTATTCGGGCTAAAAACCTTAGTCATATAGGAAAGTAGCATTTGGAGATTCTTAAGTGAAGGAGATGCTCCCAAGTGCAAGGTCGTTAAAGCTATTTACGGCTCGGATGGTGGTTTTAATCTTCTATCCCTCACCAGCTTACATCGAGGCCCTTGGCGAGACATTTTAAAAGTCATTCTTGATATTGGAAAGAATGGAATTCCATTCTGTAATTCTTTTTCCAAATCCGTGGGAAATGGTGAAAATCTACTCTTTTGGAAAGATACACATGGCATAGCTCAGGCCACTGTTTTATGATTGATTTCCATCGCTTATTTGCTTTAGAAAATAATAAAGATTGCAAGCTTGCGGATAGATGGAAGTGCATTAATGGTTGTTGGGATGGTGTTTGGTGTTGTTCTCCTCGTGGTAGATGTATGGATGAACTAACTGATCTCTATTCTCTTCTTCAGAATCTTTAACTCAATTCTAAGTTACCGGACTGTTGGAAGTGGAATTTAGACGCTACGGGTTATTTTTGGGTCAATAGGCTGTCAAAAATTATCTGCCCTTTGATCTTAAATCCAAGCAATGGTGAGCTCGTCCTTAGGTGGAATTCTTGGGTGCCGAGGAAGGTGAATGTGTTGGGGTGGAGGAAAGCTAGCGATCGACGACCTCACTTGTCTAATCTCAATAATCGAGGCTTGGATGTGCTCTCAATCTTGTGTCCAATATGTGAAAACGAGATTGAGGACACCTCTCATGCATGTGTATGTTAATTGTCGGAAAGTGGTAGGTATTTGGAAAAAAAGCTTTGCGTGGTGGCAAATTCGATGGCAGTCTCCATCTATATCGATTAAAGACATGGTTGTAGGTTCAAAAACATTCTTAAACAACAAGTAGAGAAATAAGATTTTTCATGGTGTGTGCTTGGTTGTTAGGTGGGCTGTTTGGACGTCCATGCTCGTGCTAAGAAAAACCAATGATTTGGAATGTTGATGTGTTTCCGAACATTCAATCTCGATCTCTCTTGTTTGGCTAAGGCCTCTTAATAAAAGGTTTGCATTTCAAAAAATATCCAATCCTCAAGATCTTGTTGGCAAAGTTTGACCGTTGACTTTCAAGTACAGTATGATATTCTGAAAAGTCAACGTCACTACAAACCCACAGCTCCAAATCCACATCCGAATGAAAAAGTTCTCAGTTGCAAATAAAAAAATTAAAAAAATGTATAAAATATTTTAGTATAGACCATTGACTATGAAATAAATGGGCAGTTCTTTACCAGGATCCAACCAACCAATGTCTTATGGGGTGACAGTAATTTTTAAGGTAATTTATCCTATCCAGCACAACATCCATTATAAAGTCCAAATCCACGTAAATTTTTATATCTAATAATATTATAACCATCACCATGTTTTTGAACCTAAAACTAGCGAAGTGAGTAATAAGTCTATAAATAACACTTAACATTCTCGATCTACACCAAAAACAAAATGAAATTATTCATACTAGCATTCATTCTCTTTGCCTTGTCAGCCAATTCGGCCCCTAGTCCTGTGCTCGATGCCTATGGAAAAAACCTCCGAACGGGGGTGGAATACTACGTTATGCCAGCAGCTAGAGATGGGGAAAGTGGCGGACTCTTGCTGGCAGCAGTAGGCAACTTTACATGTCCAGCTGGCGTTGCACAATTCCGCACTGATGAGTATGGGCACCCCTTGACTTTCACTCCTGTCAACCCCAAGAAAGGTGTAATCCGTCTCTCCACAGATGTTAGCATTAAGTTCTCGGGCTCAACCATTTGTCACGAGTCAAATGTATGGAAGTTAAAATACGATAAGAATATGAAACAATATGCTGTGATGATGGGAGGTGTTGAAGGAAACCCGGGGCCGAAAACATTGGATAACTGGTTTAAAATTGAGAAAACTAAGGATGGTTATAAGTTTGTGTTCTGCCCGAGTGTCTGCAGCACCTGCAAAGTTACCTGTAAGGATCTTGGAATAGTTTTAGACGTTAACGGAATGCAACGTTTGGCTGTCAGCAAAGATCCTTTGTCTGTCATCTTCTACAAATAATTCAATGTCTTGCTGAGTAAGTGATGCTCGAATAAAGTTTCAGAAGCAGTTATTGCTTTCTTTTCTATAAATGTTTGAATAAACCATGTAAGGAAGAACCTTGCTGTTTCGTGTAAAGCTTGAATGAAGTTGTATATTGTTGCGACAATTATTCTGTTGATGCAGTCTAAAATTATGAACATTGGAGTGTCGTTTTTCTTTTTTGCATCATCACGTTGAAATATCTGATCCCAACAATCTTGATATTACAGTGACATAACTAAATTCTACTTATAAGAAGTAATGATCTAATTCTAGACCCTTAAAGCCTGAAGCTAATAATCATGGGGTTTTGTAGTATGATCCATCTTTACAAATTGGAACCACTGGAACAAAACTTGAGAGCTTTTGGTTGCCAGCATGGGGATTTTGGACTAATGCTTGCATGATGAAATATAATGAGGAAGCAGCCTTGAACAAGATCCACTCATTTCTCATCAGACTCCTCAAGATCTTGTTGGCAAACTTTGACCGTTGACTGTCAAATAAAGTATGATATTTTGAAAAGTCAACGTCACTACATATGTCACAAACCCACACATCCAAGTGAACAAGCCTCCACACCATCTATAAATAGCAATAGTCTCATTAACCACCAATACCATTTAAATGAAGACAATCACCTTGCTCTCCCTTTCATTCATTCTCTCGGTCTTCTCAGTAACTTCGGCTCCCACTTCTGTGCTCGATGTCACTGGAAAAAACCTTCGAGCAGGGGTCAACTACTATGTCATACCAGCTGCCGGAAACAGCAGTGGTGGCGGAATTGCACCGGGCCCAACTGGCCGACACAAAACTTGCCCTCTTGGAATTACCCAACTCCAAGCCAAGAAGCACGGCCTGCCATTGACTTTCACTCCAGTCAACCCCAAGAAACTCGTTATCCGCCTTTCCACAGATGCTAACATCAAATTTTCCGGTCCCACCAGTTGTAACGAGTCAAATGTATGGAGGCTGAAATATGATGAAGCTATACAGCAGTATTTTGTGACAGTGGGAGGTGTACAAGGAAATCCGGGAAGAGAGACATTGGATAATTGGTTTAAGGTCGAAAAAACTGAAGATGGTTATAAGTTTCTTTTCTGCCCTACTGTATGCAACTTCTGTAAGGTTTTATGCAGGGATGTAGGCATATTTGTGGATGATCATGGTAACAGACGGTTGGCTCTCAGTGATGTTCCTTATTCTGTTCACTTTTATCGATAAGTGACGTAATATGTATAATTGTACACATCGTTATACATTGTACTAAATACGCAACAAAGAACCTTAATGTTCTATTTATGCCCGAATAAACGTTGTTGACAGTTATACTTTCTTGTTGACACATTCTAAACAGAAGCAAGCAATGGGTCCTAAAGTACACAAAAAAGCATAACATTTTTTCGTATTGAAACAATGACGAGTACATTAACCGAGACCTGTACCAGCCTCTTTCCTTGGTGCATCAGCCTTTATACGGGGAGGCCTAACGATACGGTCAATGAGTCCGTAATCCAAAGCTTCCTGAGCATTGAACCGCTTAGTTCGACTTAAGTCCTTGTGAACCTGCAGATTATGGTTGAGAAGTATTCACCATTAAGAATCCAAACATTCAACCAATCGATTATTTCAATATCACATAAGCAGTCCCAAAACACACATCCAAAAACGAAACACCAACTAAGAAATAGTAGTATCTTAGTGAAAGCATTTTATGCTATACCTGTTCCACAGGTTGACCCGTCTTCTGAGCCAACTCCTTGAATAGATAATCTCTAATTCTTAAAAGCTCGTTGGCCTCATTTTGAATATCATCAGCCTGAACAACATCATTAGTTAGTAGCAAATTTACAACAATGACGAAAAGAGAAGGATATATTTCAGACATAAGGTATCTAATAATTGTAGGCTTCAATTGTAAAGATTAGTATATGTTCAGACCTGGCCACGAGCAGCTCCAGCTGGTGACTCTAAAGCAATTCTTGAAAGAGGCATTGCAAATCGTTGACCCTGTAACCATGAATACCCACAATCAGCTGATATTTCTACATGGTGTTCTGTAAATTGGGTTCAAAATAAAGATGAATTACCTTTTCACCTGCTGCTAGAAGAAAGCCAGCAAGATTATAGGCGTAACCGACACAGTGGGTGCCAATAGGACTTTGCAAGCTTTGCATTGTGTCATAGATTGCCATACTTGGAGTAAGCTGCATTAGGAACATATCAAACCTTAAAACTTATTTATCATATTTGAAAGTACTAGCTATGATGAGAAAGAACTGACATCTCCACCGGGGCCGTTAATGTACATGTACATTCTCTTGGAATTGTCAACACTGTCAAGGTACAACATCGTTGCCAGAATTTGGTTACTAAATTCCTCATCTATATTTTGTCCAATAAAGATAACACGTTCACGATACTGCACCAAAATTGTTTATAAATATCAGCAACTAAATAAAATATGCTGTATGAATGATTGCAAAAAGCCATTAACGACTTACAAGGGCATTCCACAAATCAACCCATTGCCAGGTTCCTTCACCAGGAACTCGATACGGTACTCTTGGAGTACCTATTGGCATCATGGTAATACGTCCTCGTGCAGGCTTAATCCCAATCCTGAATATAAAGGTCGGAATCAATATCACATGAGTAGATTGTAATTTTGCTAGTAACATCTTCTCATATATGAAACAACCAGCAAGTGATGAAGACAAAAACGCATTTGCAAAAGTATGAGGTCTATTACAAGTTTATGTTGTGATAGTTGCTAGTAACATTTTGTGGTAAAAGTATGAACGGCAAGTAATGATAGTGTTTGCAACATGGTGAGGGAAATGTAGTCCATCATGGGTTGGTGAAAGAGTTG
This sequence comes from Chrysanthemum lavandulifolium, assembly GCA_022545495.1. NCBI lineage: Eukaryota > Viridiplantae > Streptophyta > Magnoliopsida > Asterales > Asteraceae > Chrysanthemum > Chrysanthemum lavandulifolium. Next base: position 6,995,949 of record CM040246.1, on the reverse strand, counting down.
ATTTAGTTGTTTGAGTGTTTTTGGCATATGTCATGACACACTATGGGTATGTTTGGCAAAACTAGCTGTAAGCTATAAAGCTGTTAACATCTGTATATTTTTTTTAATAACAACGTTTGGTAAATTAGCTGTTAAATGTAATTATAAGATGTAAAATGACGTAAAAGAACAAATCTATAATTGTAAATAAATGTTTGGAGGGTACATTAGTAATTTAAAGTTTTAACAGCTCATAGACATTTAAAAAGCTTCATTAATAAGCTTTTCATTTTTGAGCTATTTGTTTGAAATAAAAGCTTGTAGGTAATGCATCCAAATGAAGCTACTTAGTTTATGGGAGATTATTTTGTAACAAAAAGCTAATAGCTCCTCCAAAAAGCACCTACCAAACAGGCCCTATTTGTAACTTAACGACCATCAAGTGGCGTTATGGTCGAGGGGGCAAGCAAACTTTGATAATTTTTAGAAACTACACTAGACTACAAATTGGTTCGTTAGAGGGGCAAATTACAAAAACAACCACATACTTCAGAAAATTTACACTACAACTCTTTTCGCTAGGGGGGCACGTCACATTTGGGGGGTGCCAACAATTAAAAGAAACATATTATTAATAATACCTGGGTTCAATAGATTTATGGATTTTTTTGTGCAACTCAGCACTTAGATTAGGTCTAGCAATTCCATATGAATCTGCAAATAGATGATAAATAAATTAGAAAAAAAAAAAAAAAAAAAAAAAAAAAGGTGAAAAAACTGACTGGGAGATTGAAGCCTTAATCCAACGAAAACCTTGTCTCCGCAGCTGTAATTAAATTAATTAACCAGTAAGAAGATTGATTGATTTAATGGATAAAGAAATTAATAAAAAGTGATGATATGACCTGAGAGAAGAAGGTTGAGGTGGGTGTAGATATGAGGAACATGTTATTGAATTAAGAGATGATGATGCCATGCTTGTTGTTGCACTTGTTTACCAACCAAACCAAACCAAAGATTATGTTTGTTGTTCAAAGGGGGTTGTTTTGTTTTGTGTTCTTGGATGATGAAATAACCGGGTCGGGTCTTTCCTTTTCTTATCCCACATATCAAATGGATTCTATTTTATATACCACACTAAAACAAAAAAACATCACCATTTTCTCATTTTAGTCATGTTCAATTGTTCAACGGCTCGATTTCACTCATTTAGAGTATGTTTGGCGAAAAATATATCGTGTTGATCTTTGGTCTTGTGATGTTCTTAAAAGATTATAAAAGAGATTATTTTATGTTTCATACGGAAGAACCTTTTATTTTCGTAGACACAAGATTATTTTATTATAATCTCTTCTGATTATGTCTGCCAAACAAAGATTATTTTTAAGTAACTTATTTTGAAAAATAAGATAATCTCCATAATCTTGTGTCTACCAAACATGTACCCTTTAACGACATGTGTCTGTACCTTGTACTTTTCTAAACATATTTGGCCCACTATGTGGAATGAAAGCGATTGAGCATGTATCTGAATTAAAATAGGTGAATCGAGCACGACTAAAATGAGAAAAATGTGCAAAGAGAGACTAAGTCTTGAATCAAAGGTGTTTTTTTTTTTTTTTTTTTAGTTTGATAATTTTCTCTTATAACAATGACTGATTAATAAGAAGACAAAATGACACCAAAAGATACCAGTGGTGTGCTTGGTTAGGGGTTAAGGAGGGTGGGGAATGGGTAGGATTCGCGCTACACATCACAAATAATATCTTGGTTAGGGAGGGTAATGGATTGATTACCCGACTCTTGAATGAACCATTATAGAACGAATCAATGGGTTAGGGATTGATTACCCACCTCACTCATTCCTTTCATTCCTTTCCTTCCTTTCCTTTCCCTTTCCCCACTTTGAACCGCGCGCCTCAATTTAATGATCATTTTCAATCAAGGTATCGTATTTTTTTGGCATAAAAATGTACCCAACTTATTTTTTTAGCCTATTTACGTATTATCGTTAAATATTTAACAATCATCCGTTAAGTTTTACATTTCAAGTCCACCACCACTGCCACTACCACCAATTATCGTCGCCGCCACCAACCCTGCCCACCACCACCACTACCAAGCAATCCCTCCACTACCAACCCCACCCACCACCGCCACAAAATCGCCAACCACTGTTGCAAACCACAATCGATGTCGGGGGTGGTTGGGTATGGTGGTGATGGCAGCAGTAAGTTAGGTTGGTAATGAAAACGGTGCTGGTTAAGGGGTGACAATGGTGGTGACGACAGTGTTGGGTGGTGGTAAAACGATGAGGGTGGGGTTGGTGGTGGTAGCGGAGGTGGTTGGTGGTGGCGACGATGGCCGGTGGTGATGGTGTGTAGGGTTGGTGGTTTGCGGTGGTGGTTTCAACGGAGGTGGGTGGGGTTTGCGATGGAGGCGGTTTTTGGTGGTGATTGTGGTGGGCAGGGTTGGGGTGCCGTCGATGATCGGTGGTGGTGGCAGCAGCGGTGGACCTGAAATGTAAAACTTAATGGATGATTGTTAAGTATTCGATGAAAGGCTAAACAAAAATACGTTAGATGATACTTTGATTAAAGATGACCCTTAAGTTGAGTATCTTTTTTTCTCATTTATCCTAATAAGAATCTACATACTAAGATATATGATTATTATCAACTTATTAGCTAAGTACTACTAATAAAAAGTAATCTCTAGGCATTGTTTGGCTAATTAGGTTTTAGACTTCTAACTTCCTATTGAAATAAGCTTAAGCTCACAAAGTAAGATAAAACGAACCTTACACAATAAATTATCTAAACAACCAATAACTATAAAATATTAATAATCTTTGTTTTACCCAAAACTTGAGTGTGTATTCACTAAAAACAATTTCCAAAGGAAAAAGAATTTGAAAATATTGCGGCCGTTGATTTATAAGGTGCTTGACAAAACCAGGGATAGCGGATAACAAATAACAATAAATAATATGTTTATATACAATAAATATCAGTTTGGTATTGATTTATTCTCAATGCAAACATGAACCACTAAGACTTTTCGACCAGCGACACAAGCTTATTTTATTTTGCCGAATTTAGCTTTATTTATTTATTTATTTTCCTAAACTCAAAGAACAATCTATATAGGGTGTGTTTGGGGAGGGCATGATACCTTATGGCCAGGAACTTTAAAATGTTCTAACTTATAAAATAAGCTCCTGTCATTACGAACTTATTAATCATGTTCTGTGCGGGTTTAAAACTTTAGCCATAAAAGGGGTTAAAACTTTAAATGGCTTATGAACTATTAATTACATATTTACCCACAAAATATCTAACATATACCATAAACTCATTTAATTATATCCTTTAGTCATTTCATAATAATAAGTTCTAAATTTCAATTCATTCTGCTAAACAGTCTACAAAATATAAATTTCAACTTCTATTAAAATAAAAGCCATTTCACTTTCAAATTTCAAATTTCCTCATTTCATACCAAACATACCCATAGTTTAACCTTGAAAGTTGAAACCGTACCACACATGAACCGAATTGGAAGTGAAGTGAACAAAAACAATGAACTCTTTTATGGGCCGAGAATTGGACCATACATATTCGGTCCGGTCCGCTTAGGTATCAATGGTTCACAAACAATATAAAAGTGTTTATTTACCACTTATAAAAACTCATAATTATATTACTCCGTAATTACTTAAAAAAAAAGGGCGAAACCCATTCGGATCGTAAAAGTTGGTATCGATTTATTACTTATCGCTTGAAAATTTTACTTTTCATATTCGTTTTCTACTAGTATATGATATTTGTTGCTTATTATGACCTTTTTCTACTATGCATTACATATAATAATGTTCATGTTGCAGTTAAATATCGACAGTTGCTCATAAACCATGGTGCACCCGGCAAAAGGAATCTTTGTCTCATGGTAAAGAACTCACTCATCGACGTCTTTATGTTTGGAACGCTATATGACCCTAAAAAATTAGAACCACAGTTTTTGTTTGAGCCGCTATATATAACTCTTGTGCTATTTTTTTCTTTACAGCGACGTACCAATGGCTCAATTCATTATCACCTACAATAACTCACTGCCTCAATCACAAAAGTTCATTCTACATATTCTGGATGATAGTCATCTATTTGTGAGCAGTAATGTCGATGGAATGATAAGAAGTGCCATTCAAGAATACCGAAACAAGATCACCTATCAGAAGCCTACTAATTAGTTTGTTTTTTTAGCAGCGTCGGTTTTGCCTTATTTTTCAAGATTAGCAGCATCGGTTTTGCCTTATAAAAGTTGAATTCACAGTTTATAGATTTCAAGTTATAGGTTAATTTCGACTTTATAGATGCAGATGTCTGACTCCAGGCTTCATGGCTAAATACAATAGACCCGTCATCTGTTTTGGTTTCAGAATTATGCATTGCAGTCGTCTATTGGTTTAGTCATGGTTTCAGAAGAGCTAATTGGTTTTTTTATACTTTGATTACATATGTTGAATCAAACTAGAGCGAAGAAAAGTATTTTGTTCTGTTTCTAGGCCTCATGGTTTTATACAATAGACCCGTCATCTGGTTCACTTTCGGAATTATCTGATGCAGTGGTTTACTAGTGTAGTCATGGTTTCAGAAGAACCATTTGGTTTGTTACTTTGCTAATCTTTGATCATATATGCTGAATCAAACTAGACTGAAAAAAAGTATCTTGTTCTGTTTCTAATGGCGTTTTAAGGGTCCTAAAGTTTTAGGACGATCAATAGAAGTATTTGGCTCATGGTGTTGACAAATTATCAAACCAGATCAAAGTTCATGCATCTCGCCATTCTGATATTAGTGGTTTCCTTCTATAACTCTGGGATACAATATCCAATTACGTAAAGCACACAAAATTTATGCCAAACAATTCATTGCCATTTGGTCGATAATGTTTGAAGTGTCATAATCAATTGTCACATCTACTCGGACAAAAAAACAGCAACAAAGTTTGTTTGCAATAACTAATAATTAAAGAATATAGCAACTTTATCTTGATAGGTAGTCATAAGGATGTTTTCATTTATCATCTTTGAAGAGAAAAAGCTTCGAGTAGACCGGAAGTAGGTTTATAAAATGAAGAACTCATAGGCTCATATCTATTATAAATGTCACATAATCATGAAGGTCTGTATTTCTATTAAGGACCAAATATTTCTCTATGATTAATGGGAAAATTAAAAACAATGAGGAACCGAATAAAAACATAACTAAACTCATGAAAATACATGGCTGGCGAAAAATACAGCAAATGAATTTATACTGTAGTTTACAGGTGATGATCGTATAATCAAAATCTACATGATGACTTCATCATCCAACGCATTAGCGATCATCCTGCAATGAGCAAGAGAGAATTAGATGGTTCCTGTGTTTTGGCACAGACCTTATAAACTAGTAACAAATACAAATAGAAAATTTGTACTTACCAAAATAAAGTGATGAATATGAGAATTATAATATAACCGAGTTTAATAAGGCGTTGCTTCTTTTCCCAATTGAGCTGGTTAAAGATCTCTGTCACATCCACAAGGTGCTCTCTTCGACCATACCTAATATTTATGCAACGTTTAAACCGATATGTAAAACACAAATTAGTAGTTCTGCTAACCATAATTCTTAGGCTATATGTAAGACAGAACATGCAACGTACAATAATGTCCGCATTTCCTGTTTTTCTTAAACATAATCACGAGGGCTATGTTTGGCAACGAAATCACTCGTTTTTGTACATTATCTGATTGTGATAAGAAACTATATATGTTCTTATCTCTTGAACTTACAATCTCACATTGTAGTATAGATACGGCGAGCCCAAAAGAAACATCACCCAGTGGCCCGTAACGAGATATAGAATGCACAAAACAGCTTGTGTGATGAATTCAGGTAAGATGACATAGTTTATCCGATCTGCAGAGTCGTAAGGATTCCAGTAATCAAATTCTAAATCCGCAAAGCACATAATCTGCAGAAGTAAATTTAAATTGCATGATCACAAACTCATCACAATGTATCCTTATAAGACATTCCTTTTGTTTAGGATCTGATTATGAGTGAGAACAAGGACAGGAAACAATATGAAATGAGATAAAAAAAAACCTGATAAACGATAAGAACGAGAAGAGCTATGGTGAAGAAGAAAAAGAGTAGCCATGGAATTATCTCCCACATGGATCAACAAAAACAAGGGGACGGCGATAGATTTGGATCCGGAGAATGATTCTCCGGTACCGAATGATTTGTATTTCAATGTGGTGATCTTTCTCAGGCTCGCGATCATTCACGTAAAAAGGTTCATAACAGAGCTGCATGTATATTCGGTTTTCAGTAATGAAACCATCTACAAGACATTCTAGTCATTTACTAAATTTGTTTTTTGTGCATGATACATATTTTTGGGTGGTTAATTATGGTATTCATTTGCACATCATAGACATTCTAGTAAGGAAGCAGCCTCTCTAACTTAGGTAGGGGTAAGGCTGTCTACATCTTAACCTCACCCATACACCGGAAACGGTATTGGGTACCCATAACCCGTGGAAGACTGCATTGGGCGTTACTTTACTTTACTTTTTAGACATTCTAGTAAGGAACAATTGGCCCATTCTGAAAAAAGCCGCCCAACTATGAATAGCTCGAATCTTAAGAGCATCCACAATGCATTTAATGTTCAATAGAGTATTACGTCACTGCCACGTCAGAATCTCATAAGTGCATGGAACCTACAATGTTTACACATTTTCACATCATCTTATGTTTTAATCGTTTATTATTTTCTCAATTACTATTGTTACCTAAAAAACTCAAATCGAAAACTAAAAGAAAAATACAGGAATAGGGAAAAGAGATCTTGTTAATTCATTTTCGTCGCATTAATTGTTCACTACGATCGCTTTTAAGTTTTTTTCTTCAACTGACCGTAAGATATTTTTTGTGTTATATAATACTTAAAGAAAATTATACAAATAAAATACATTTAAAAACTTAATCCATTTGTATATCTTCATCAAATATTATATAACACGAACAAAAATATTTAAAGGCAAAGTTTAAAAAAAAAATACTTAAAAAAGTCATAGTGAACACTTAATGTGGGACGGAGTGAGTATATAATAAGGGATGAAACCAGAATCAAATATGACCGGGTGATAGAGTTAAAAAGTGAATGAAAACGAAGAATTTATTAAAACGATAAATAAATGAACATATTAACTAAATAATACTAGAAGCGCATTTCGATGAACCGGATGGATTTAACATAATCGATGTTTTTTTCCCTTCAAAAATTAACAAAATACATCAAAAAAATCTATAGACCCCCCTCGTTCATATAATGTCTAAAGAGAATTAGAAATTAAATCTATTTTATCTAGTACAAACTAAAAAAAATACAAACATCTTTATTTAAGGAATGTATGACAGAATTAGATCATCTTTAAGCCCAAATAAGGCCCAAATAAAAAACAGACGAGACCTAACTTTCCGTATCGTAGGATTCCTTTTATATATAGATGATGATGATATTTTACTTTCTCGATCTTTGTCACGAAAGATAATGTGATGAAGAGTATTTTGTAGTTTTAAACTTAATTACAACAGAAAAGAAGTATCAAAATTTACTTAAATTTGTATTAAACCTTTACTTAGATTTAAGTTTGTTTGTCTGAAATACTCCGTATTCGTTAACGGTATTCATATACAATGTTTATATACATAATACATGTGTTTTCGAGTATTCACGTATAGTGGCATTCCAAGTGAATCTTAAGCTACCCCTAATAATCAGTTAATCGATTACCCATCGAAACAACCTAACAGTCTCCAAACCCTGGTCGTTCTCTTCATAATTCTCTGTAATTCTTGATATACAAAACTCGAGAAGAAACTATTGCAACATGGAGATGGTGAACCGTCTTCACTAGCCACAACATTCTCTGAATCGATGGAACTACTAGAACAAATATCTTCATGACCGTTGGCACTCTTACGCATATAAAAGCTTCTGCTCCCAATCTCTCCAATTATGTTTGATTTTTCCAAACCTATGTTAACAAAATGAGTTCAATAGCTTTAGATATCGGCCTAACTTGTATAAAAAGATTGTACTACATGACTTCAATACATATGGTTAAAAGTAGCTTACATTCAAGACTGAAGTATGAATGGTGCAACTCAAAGGAGGCCGTGGCATCTTGATCGAGTTGAGGAGTCCTCCCTCAAAGATTATATTTGTTCATAACTAGTTTTATGGTGTCATCGACACTTGAACCCAACTTCACCAAAGCTCGGATTGGTCCAACGCTTCCCTCGACCATTACCTTAACCACAACTTTTGCATCTTTGTTGTACCCCTGCGACAACATGTATAACGAATGCTTAGTCAAAACATTTGCGCTTTGTTTATATGGTTTAGAACTAAATACACCACACTACAAAATGTTGATCATTGTATTTCAGATCATCAATATATAGAAATTAAAGATTAATGTGGGACGGAGGGAGTATCAAGCAATATCCATACTTTCATAATCAACACTACTAATTAACATCGTAATTCTAATTTCCAACCCGCAACAATAATTAACTCACACGGTCCACACGTTAGAGCATGAGGTATCATGAAGTGTTTTTCCTCTTCATTTGGGCCCCACTTATGCCACATCACTCCAACACACTCACTTAAAAATACCCCTCAATCACAACTAAGAGCATGGGGTATCATGGCATGCCAATTTCTCTTTTTCAGTGACAACTCAGCACCACCTCAGCATTCACACTTTTAACACTCACACACCAAAACATCTCTTCACTCATAACATGCCATTTGAGCCCCACCCACTCACAATTTTTTTTACACTTTTTCAACCAAACTAAACTTTGTTCATTAAAATAAAAATACAAATCATAAAAAACTAAAAAAAATATATACATTACATAAAAAATGAATCAAAAAAAAAATAATACACTTCATTTGGGCTAGGTCTCATTTACAAAAACCACCACCAAGTATGCCTGTATGAAATTGGTATTCATATATTGGTTTTAAACTTATCCGGTGATAACAGTTGTGTTTTTATAGTTTATAGATGTTACAGATGTCATCAAACTAAATGACCATTTTGGTTAGCTTATCAAGTCATCACCTCAAACCTAAATATCAAAATGTGAATATTTCTTTCTTCTTACCCCACTATTTTTTTTAGCAAAACACACTCTTTCATAAACTTCCTTCTGATCCATCAATTCTATCAATAGAGAAATTCTATCGTCAACAACCTCTTATCACAACCAAGAATATCTCACAATCAACATTTCAGTTACCCACACAAACAACATAAGTCCTAAAATCCTAAGTAACCCACAGCTGTTTCAGGTAATCAAAAGAACTGATCTAAATAAAATTATGGGTGCTCCTTTTCAACCATCACCACCACATCATGTTACTATGCGCTAACATACAAAAAACTCCTTACCTAGATAGTTTTCTTTGTCTTTTTCCGAAAATCACACACGCCACTTAAATGGCTTGAGAAGTGGCGAGAGGTAGTTTGGGTATGGTGGCACAAGGGTGGCGGCACCAATTTGGTAGCCACGTTGGATTTGGCTTGGGTTTGTGTGATGATACCCCATGGTCTAACTCAAACCTTTTCATTTGGGCCTCACCCACCCTCATTTTATTTCTTTTCCATATTTTCCAAACACAATTAAATTTATTTCATTCATTTAAAATAAAAATACAACATACACTAGTAAAAAAAAATAAAAATTAAAATACACTGCGAAATAAAAAAACATACGAAATTTAAACTAATCTTGTTGTTGCTGATGTAGTTGCCAAACATGCTCAATGTTGATGTAGTTGCCAAAAATAGTAGTCCGGATATTTTGGACAATCAGAAAAATAGTCAGATATCAGACGTTCTTCAGCAACTTCACGGTCACGGTAGATGTAATTACGGGTGCGTGAACTTTCAACTTCCTGTTCTGGCAACGATTGCCCATAACTTGCAACTTTCAGAATCATCTCGATATCTTGTAAATCATCAATATCGGAATCCGAATTTGAACCACTCATTTTTTTTTGCTTATGATGTAAAGATTTGAAAGAGTAGTGTGTGAATAATTTGAAAGAAAAGAGTGTGAATGATTTTATAAAAACGAGGTATTACTTATAAGAGGGTGGGTAAAGTTTTAATTTTAAAAATAAAAAGTTTTTTTTTTTTTTTTTAAAAACTAACCGTTTAACAACGGTTAGACTCTTTTCCTCTTTGTCTTCTTCCTCATCGTTGCAATGGCGAAAACACCAACGGCGAGCTTGCATGGTGTGGTGGCGAGGGACGAAACGAACCGGCGAGCTTGCCACGTTGGAGTGGCGAGAGTGAATCGTTACCACACTCCATGCTCTTATATACATTTGTAGTTGTTGACATCCAATCAAGCATCATGATACTATCAACATTTATCTTGTAATTAGCATTTTTCTAGAAAATTATGTAATTTGTTTTAATCCGTTTAGAATATTCACTAGTTTTGGAGCCCTTTGCAGCAAGAAGTTTTGAAATAAGTGTAATTTTATTGAATACTTATGGTTATATATATTTTTAGTGGAAAATGTTTAAGATTTCGTTTAATTTCTTTAAAGTGTTTATGATTTTTTTTTTCTTCCAAAAGTTTATCACATGAAACTTTAAGATTTGACAAAGAAATCAGTTAAGTCCATTCTTATCTTTCCATTTCACCCCATCTCGTATATAAAATGTGTAAGTCTTTAGGAGCTAGCCATACTTTCCAATCCATCATTTAGATTTTAGAGCAAACTGATAGCTGGTCATACTAACTGTAAGTTGTTTGCTGTAAACCGATAGTTGATAACTTCTGTTAGCTACTTAGCTCGTAACTGTAGCTACAAGCTGAAACGTTTATTAGAAAGAGTTTTTTCTCAAAACAAAAAGCTTGAAGCTCCCAAAAAGTTCAAATAGCTTCTTACCGAACATAAGCATTGATGTTGTAATCAAAATTATATAACAGGAGAAAATTTTATTACTTGTAGATTGTATCATGAGGTTAAAAACAATAAATACTTTACTTGCAAAAATCAGAATTATTTTGTATTAAACCTTTACTCTAATTTTTGTTTGTTTGTCTAAAATATATTCGTTAAACGATATTCATATACAATCAGTTAATGGATCACCCACCGAAACAATCAAAGAGTCTCCAAATTGTGGTTGTTCTCTTAATTTTTCTCTGTAATTCTTGATATACGAAACTTGAAAAGACATTATTGCAACATGGAGATGGTGAACCGTCTTCACTAGCCACAATAGAACCGACGGAGCTGTTAGAACAAATATCTTCACTGCCGTTGGCACTCTTACGCATATAAAAGCTTCTGCTCCCAATCTCTCCAATTATGTTGGATTTTTCCAAACCTATGTTAACAAAATGAGTTCAATAGCTTTAGATATCGGCCTAACTTGTATAAAAAGGTTGTACTAAATGACTTCAATGCATAGGGTTAAAAGTAGCTTACATTCAAGACTGAAGTATGAATGGTGCAACTCAAAGGAGGTCGTGGCATCTTGATCGAGTTGAGGTCCTCCCTCAAAGATTATATTTGTTCATAACTAGTTTTATGGTATCATCGACACTTGAACCCAACTTCACCAAAGCTCGGATTGGTCCAACGCTTCCCTCGACCATTACCTTAACCACAACTTTTGCATCTTTGTTGTACCCCTGCGATACTAACATGTATGACGAATGCTTATTTAACACACTTGGGCTTCTTTATATGGTTTAGAACTATATAAACCACCAGGGACGGAGCTAGGGGATCCCATGGGTGCCTGGGACACATATGAATTTTTTTTGATGTAGTGTTAATTTTAAGAAAAAAACATTGATGTATGCCAAATGCATCAAAAATTACACCGGTCGATCGAAATGTGTTTTTAATCTTATTTAGCTAGCATCTTAAACTCTATTATATTAACGTAAAAAAAATTGTGCGCCCAATCATATTTGTTCTTAGCTCCGTCACTGTACACCACACTACAAAATGTTGATCATTGTATATATGTCAGATCATCAATATATAGAAATTAAAGTTTCAACTAATTTGTAAAAGAAATGTATATATATAAAAGAAAACTACATTATCATGTCATCATTCCTCCGTCCTTATTAAACGTCCATGTTTGAATTTTAGTCTTTCTTTACAACTGACCTTAAATATTTTTGTTTGTATTATATAAGATTCGATAAAAATAATACGTGGTGGAAATACATTTAAAACTCAATCTATTCATATATTTTGGATCAAATATTATATAACACAATAAAAAATATTTATGGTCAAAGTTATGAAAGAAAGACTTTAAAAATTCAAACCGGACATTTAATATGAGACGGAGGGAGTAATTCATAAGCATTAATGGCTAGAAACATGAAGAAGTGGAATAAAAGATGAATTGTTGCAAATGTCATTTTCGTGGAGCGTTGACTATTTAAATATCTTATTTAATGAACGGGTCATGAAAGTATGAAACTAAGAGCACAGGGTATCGTGAACGTTTGACACTGGCGTTATTTGTATCTGCCACCAATCCATATCATTCACTCCCAATAAAGATATTAATAACTAAAACATCCTCCCTCATAACACACCACTAATACGTTATTCTATCACAAAATACCCCACTAAAAACACTCACTCACTCACAATCAAAAACAAAACACAAAAATAAATAAATGGCTTGAGCCATTTCACTAATTCATATGTGTTTGGTTTCCACCAATACATACACAAAGTGACGTGATTATTTTACCACTAACGACACAAAATGGACGAATTGCGTGTTAAATGTCATGCATACCGTGTGCTCTAAATGTCATTTTTAGTCGGCAAAAAGAAATAAGAAATGTGACATCAACTACTCATCACGTCGCAATTTCTGATGCTTGGTTACGTTATGTTCCACAAAATAATAGTACTGGTTATATACATGAAAACGTAGCTAACTTTGCAACCATTAAAAAGATATTAAATTGTAACTCAAGTCTAAGAGTTTACGAAGTCTTATATAAAGAGATGTTGTTATCAGAAAAACAAGTATACAAATTAAATAATCTGTATACACGTTCGTAAGACAAATTAAATGCAACTAATGGAATTTGTAATTATGATTGGCCAAATTGACTAAACTTAATAAAAATATATATATATGTTTGCTTTGAAGGCATTCATACTTTCAGCGTGAAAACGTTGCGTTTCATCCACTAACTAATTAAATATATTAAGGTTTATATAGATTAATTAAATATATCAAGTTATCAACCATTTAAACATAACTAATTAAATGTCAAATATGTGCGTCTTATTAGATTAGTCAATTACTCAATACATCGTGCTTAAGGAATAAATATCATCAACATCCATCTTGATCAATACAATCATCATATCAAATTTCTATTGATCAAATTATATTCATAAGTTTGCTAGACCTATCAAATAAATTATTGCCTATACAACCATGCATTACATGACGCAAATAAAACCAATATTTACCTCATTTTTTTCAGTCGAATTAGGCAACAACTCGGGGGACGACGAGAAAACAGCGTTAGATACTCGAGCACTACAAAACAACACGCAACTTACACCACCCGGTGGAGTCATGTCACGATGATCATCGCCTACACTTGTACTATGAATGGAAATACTATTGGAACTCAACAAACTAGGCTCGGAGTTCCATCTTTTAATGTTATTTGAATACGTATTCGATGATCGTCGTTGAACATGTACTTTTCGATGAAGTTTGTGAGTTGATGGTGACGTGGGATGAGGAGGTTTGGTTCTTCGGTTAACCGCGATCCTTCGACGTAAAGACTTGTCCGACATTGACTATTTAATGATATCCGTGTGTGTGTGTGTTTAAGGATTGAGTGTATATGTAAGTACGTTATAGTTATTGGGGGAGAAGGAATAATAATGGATGGAATGAATATGTTTGCTTAAGGAAGAGGCAATTGTCTATTCATCATCTCATAAAGTAAGCATCTCTTTCTAGAGAAATTAAAGTTATTCATTTCACACCTTTCTCTTTTTCTATTCCATTTGTCTCTTATAAGCATTGTTCTAAAAGCGCCGCAGCGCCCGCAGCGCCGCAGCGCGCTGAACGCTGACACACACGCGTCACGCCGCTACGCCGCTTTACGCCACACGTCATATAAACTCGATATATATTAATAATGATATGAATATATATACTTTTTCATACTTTGCTTTATATCACGCCTTATAAACGCAAAGCGCGCACAGGCGCCAGAAGGCTGATCATGCCGCCACGCCACGCCTCACGCTATTTATAACCTTGCTTATAAGTTACGAAAACACAAGTTATCAATATCAAAACTATGAAATATTCTTGCAAAAAGTTTATAAATAGGGGAATCATTTGCATATTTTCATTTTTTATTTGCACATTTTAAACTGTGTTTTAAGCAGTTATACATTCATCATATGCAGTTTTTTAAAATTCTACGTTAAAATGTACGGATCAAAATTAAAAGTGTGTCAATCAAAACTCATATATATAACGAAGGTTATACGAGTGGGTCATTGATGGGCTTATCATCATCAACGAACAGGCTAACACCTTAAGCCTAACAATTCTTTTAGGTACATTTTTTCTATACTCTTTAATTAGCTCGTTTGGTATTCTCTATATTGTTTAACCTTTTTACTTTGTTAGATTCTTATTAAGGTTTCTGACGTCGTTTGTTCATTGTAGATTCAGCAGTAAACACAACAATAAAAGAAAATAAAGAATCATCATGAGTTTACTTACATAATTCCATGACTCATAAGTTGCAAACAAAACATTCTTTTCTTACGCCCATAAATCTAATTTAGCCAAAACAACAAACTCATCATACATGCATTCCTTTCCTTTTGAAAATGCGTTTTCGTTGTTATTTGAATACTTTTTTGATGATCTTCATTGAACATGTACTTTCTGATGAATAGGGACGGAACTTGAACGTTGTTGGTGGAAAGGCTAACTTGAAAAATATTTATTTTAGAGAGCTTGATATACACGATGCTAAAAACTATGTATTAAAAATGACTAAAATCATATATAAAAAGGTATAAAATGTATATAAGGCCAAAATATTAGGGGACTTCTCCTCCGGGTCGCTTCTAAGTTTTGTCCCTGCTGATGAAGTTTGCGAGTTTATGGTTTAAGAGATGATCAATAGGAAATTCATGGATTTCATCTATCGAGTTGCCACTACCATCTTCGCTTTGCTTCCTGGTTCTTTGTCCAGCACGATAACATCAGAGAGCTTTTCACAAAGTTCTTGAAGATCATTTACACACATTCTAAATTTTGTGTTTGGTTTCATGTTTTTGGACCAAAGCAAGGGGACCAATAGTGAATTTTTAAGCCTAGCTAGCTGCAACATTGATCGAGCATAACCACAAGGGCGTGACCTAGCGGTAAGAAGACTAGTCTTTCAAAGCGGAGGTCAATGGTTCGAATCCACCGAGGAGAAAATTAATCCCGTTGCGGCCACAGAGGTTCACCGAAAGATAATGTGATGAAGAGTATTTTATAGTTTTAAACTTACAACAGAAAAGAAGTATCAAAATTTACTTAAATTTGTATTAAACCTTTACTTAAATTTATGTTTGTTTGTCTTCAATATTCGTGTGTTTATGTACATGTATTTTCGATCATGCACTTATAGTGGCATTCCAAGTAATTATTAAGCTATACAGATAATGTGATGAAGAGTAGTAATAATCAGTTAATCACCCACCTAAACAACCTAATAATTTCCAAATTCTGGTCGTTCTCTTTATCATTCTTTGCAATTCTTGATATACAAAACTCGAGAAGAAATTATTGCAACATGGAGATGGTGAACCGTCTTCACAAGCCACAACATTCTCTGAATCGATGGAACTGTTAGAACAAATGTCTTCATTGCCGTTGACACTCTTACGCATATAAAAGCTTCTGCTCCCAATCTCTCCAATTATGTTGGATTTTTCCAAACCTATGTTAGCAAAATGAGTTCAATAACTTTATATATCGGCCTAACTTGTATAAAAAGGCTGTACTACATGACTTCAATACATATGGTTAAAAGTAGCTTACATTCAAGACTGAAGTATGAATGGTGCAACTCAAAGGAGGTCGTGGCATCTTGATCGAGTTGAGGAGTCCTCCCCTCAGCATTATATTTGTTCATAACTAGTTTTATGGTGTCATCGACACTTGAACCCAACTTCACCAAAGCTCGGATTGGTCCAACGCTTCCCTCGATCATTACCTTAACCACAACTTTTGCATCTTTGTTGTACCCCTGCACTAACAACATGTACGTATAATGAATGCTTACTCAAAACACTTTGCTTCTTTATATGGGTTAGAACACTACAAAATGTTGATAATTGTGTTTTAGAACATTATTATTAAAGTTTTAAGTAATTTGTGAAAGAAAATGTATTAAAAAAAATTTATCTTATGAATCATGAGCATTGAAAGCTAGAAACATGAACAAGTGGAATAAAAGATGAATTGTTGCAAATGTCATTTCCGTGGAGCGTTGACTAAATATCATATTTAATGAACGGGTCATGAAAGTCTGAAACAAAATGTCATTTTTAGGGCTTGTTTGTTAAATTTTTTTATTAAGTTATTTTTAATTAAGAGATGACTTAATACAGACACCTCGGTTTTATTGCTTAATATTTTCAATCATCTTTCTTTATTAAGTCACAAACAAACAGTTTTAATATAACTTAATAAATTCAGTTTTTTTTTATATTAAGTTAATTAAGTCACAAATAAACATCACCTTAGTCGGCAAAAAGAAATAAGAAATGTGGCATTAACTACTCATCATGTCGCAATTTCTGATGTTTGGTAAAGTTATGTTCCACAAAATAATACTGGTTAGATATGGGAAATCGCATCTAACTTTGCAAACATTAAAAAAATATTAAAGAGATTTACTGGTCGATGGTTAAGACACATTTTTTAAAACGGAAAGTTAAGACACATTATATAAAAATTTTATTTCATATTTAGAGTATTTATACATTTACTATACAATAAATAAACATATAAATTTTTTTAAATTATGTGATTTTTAATTTAATAAAGTCTGGACTTTCTTTTATTTATATTAACCATTGCCTAGTAGGTATTAATCATCAACTCTCATGTAAGGTGTGTTTGGTTGGAGGTATTATTGGGTAAAAAATGACAATATTACTGATTAATGATAGTTGGTTTGTTATAATGTAATGACTGATTACCAACTTACCAATCTGCGTTAAGTTAATTTGTTTTGACATTATGCTTCGTGTGTGTTGAGTCATTTCAACAACACCAAATGTGGTCATATGTATTTTCAGATTTGTCATATATATACACTTAAAAAACATGTGATTTGCTTATAGTTCATACATCTAAATGGACAATGATTTAGCTTTTATATTTTTTTAAATAAAATTAATATTCCCAACTAATTAATTGGTACCAATGTTTTTTATATTATCCGTTGTTTCTTGTGGATGTATCATGTATGTTTTGTGTGCATGTTGGAGAACCAAACGAAATCAATGGCTAATGTAATATTCATTACATCCCTTAGTATTCCTGTTATCTTTCCTATTCTTATTTTTCTATTTGAGCCAAGCGCCCCCTCAATATTAAATCGTAACTAAAGTCTAAGAGTTGCGGAAGTATTATATAAAGAGATGATGTTGTTACCAGAAACACAAGTATACGAACTTAATTATGACCGGCCAATTGGACTAAACTTAATAAAAATATATATATATGTTTGCTTTTAAGGCATTCATACTTTCAGCGTGAAAACGTTGCGTTTCATCCACTAACTAGTGATTTCTCATACTTTATTGTCAAAAAGATATTCAGGTTTATATAGATTAATTAAATATATCAAGTTATCAACCATTTAAACCTCTTATTAGATTAGTCAATTACTCAATACATCGTGCTTAAGGGATGTCATCAATAAGTCATTTTTATGTCTACTTTATCAATCAAAATCAGGACCAATATTCACATCATGGACGGACCTACTATACATTGATTCTAGGTGTACCACATGCAATACCCAATTTTATGTCACGATAATTTTTTTTTGTTACTTGTGCAACACCTTTTCAAAATTCATGGGTCCGTCCTTGATTCATATCTTAGATTCTTAAATAAAACCAATATCCATCTTGATAAATACGATCATCATATCAATTTCTATTCCAGGCGTATTGTTTACATGATCAAATTATATTCATAAGTTTGCTAGACCTATCAAATAAACTATTGCCTAAACAACCATGCATTACATCACGCAAATAAAACCAATATTTACCTCATTTTTTTCAGGCGAATAAGGTAACAACTCAGGGGACGACGAGAAAACAGCGTTAGATACTCGAGCACTACGAAACAACACGCAACTGTCGCCACCAGGTGGAGTCATGTCACGATGATCATCATCGCCAATACTTGTACTAGGGATGGAAATATTATTGGAACTCAACAAACTAGGCTCGGAGTTCCATCTTTTAATGTTATTCGAATACGTATTCGATGATCGTCGTTGAACATGTACTTTTCGATGAAGTTTGTGAGTTGATGGTGACGTGGGATGAGGAGGTTTGGTTCTTCGGTTAACCGCGATCCTTCGACGTAAAGACTTGTCCGACATAGATTATTTAATGATATCCGTGTGTGTGTGTGTTTAAGGATTGAGTGTATGTGTATGTTATAGTTATTGGGTGAGAAGGAATGGTAATGGATGGAATGAATATGTTTGCTTAAGGAAGAGGCCATTGTCTATTGATAATGTCATAAAGCAAGCATGTCTTTCTTGCAAAACTAAAGTTATTCATTTCACACCTTTCTCTTTTTATATTCCATTTATCTTTTATAAGTTACGAAAACACAAGTTATCAATATCAAAACTAAAAAATATTCTTGCAAAAAGTATATAAAAAGGCGAATGATTTGCATACTTTCATTTTTTATTTGCACACTTTAAACTGTGTTTTAACCAGTTATACATTTATCATATGCAGTTTTTTAAGATTCTACATTAAAAGTACGTATCAAAATTAAAAGCATGTCAATCAAAACTCATATATATAACGAAGGTTATACGAATGGGTCATTGATGGGCTTATCATCATCAACGAACAGGCTAAAACCTTAAGCCCAACAATTCTTTTAGGTACAGTATTTCTATACTCTTTAATTAGCTCGTTTGGTATTCTCTATATTGTTTAACCTTTTTACTTTGTTGGATTCGTATTAAGGTTTTTGACGTTGTTTGTTCATTGTAGATTCAGCAGAAAACACAACAATAAAAGAAAATAAAGAATCGTCATGAGTTTACTTACAGAATTCCATGACTCATAAATTGCAAACAAAACATTCTTTTCTTATGCCCATAAATCTAACGATTTTAGCCGAAAACAACAAACTCATCATACATGCGTTCCTTTCCTCTTGAAAATGCGTTTCATTGTTATTTGAATACATTTTTGATGATCTTCGTTGAACATGTACTTTCTGATGAACATGGACGAATTTGAACGTTGTTGGTGGAAGGACCAACTTGAAAAATATTTATTTTAGAAGGCCTGATATACACTATGCTAAAAACTATGTATTAAAAATGACTAAAATCATATATAAAAAGGTGTAAAATGTACATAAGGCCAAAATATTTGGGGCAAACCTCCCCACCCCCTCCTGGCCGCTTCTAAGTTTTGTCACTGCTAATGAAGTTTGCGAGATTATGGTTTAAGAGATGATCAATAGGAAATTCATGGATTTCATCTATCTGGTTGCCACTACCATCTTCGCTTTGCTTCCTGGTTCTTTGACCTGCACGATAACATCAGAGAGGTTTTCACAAAGTTCTTGAAGATCATTCACACGCATTCTAAATTTTGTGTTTGGTTTCATGTTTTTGGACCAAAGCAAGGGGACCAATAGTGACTTTTTAAGCCTAGCTAGCTGCAACATTGATCGAGCATAACCACAAGGGGGTGACCTAGCGGAGGTCAATGGTTCGAATCCACCGAAGAGAAAATCAATCCCGTTGTGGCCACAGAGGTTCACCGAAAGATAATGTGATAAAGAGTATTTTATAGTTTTAAACTTACAACAGAAAATAAGTATCAACATTTACTTAAATTTGTATTAAACCTTTACTTAAATTTATGTTTGTTTGTCTTAAATATTTGTGTGTATATACATGTATTTTCGATCATGCACTTATAGTAGCATTCCAAGTAATTATTAAGCTATACATACTATAAATCATTTAATCACCCACCTAAACAACCTAATAATCTCCAAAT
This sequence comes from Chrysanthemum lavandulifolium, assembly GCA_022545495.1. Taxonomy (NCBI): domain Eukaryota; kingdom Viridiplantae; phylum Streptophyta; class Magnoliopsida; order Asterales; family Asteraceae; genus Chrysanthemum; species Chrysanthemum lavandulifolium. The sequence continues at coordinate 6,975,492 of CM040246.1, read as the reverse complement.
TCTGGTCGTTCTCTTTATCATTGCTTGAAATTCTTGATATACAAAACTCGAGAATAAATTATTGCAACATGGAGATGGTGAACCGTCTTCACTAGCCACAACATTCTCTGAATCGATGGAACTGTTAGAGCAAATGTCTTCATTGCCGTTGACACTTTTGCGCATATAAAAGCTTCTGCTCCCAATCTCTCCAATTATGTTTGATTTTTCCAAACCTATGTCAACAAAATGAGTTCAATAGCTTTAGATATCGGCCTAACTTGTATAAAAAGGTTTTACTACATGACTTCAATACATATGGTTAAAAGTAGCTTACATTCAAGACTGAAGTATGAATGGTGCAACTCAAAGGAGGTCGTGGCATCTTGATCGAGTTGAGGAGTCCTCCCCTCAGCATTATATTTGTTCATAACTAGTTTTATGGTGTCATCGACACTTGAACCCAACTTCACCAAAGCTCGGATTGGTCCAACGCCCTCGACCATTACCTTAACCACAACTTTTGCATCTTTGTTGTACCCTGCGATACTAACAACATGTATAACGAATGCTTACTCAAAACACTTGCGCTTCTTTATATGGTTTAGAACTAAATACACCACACTAAAAAATGTTGATCATTGTATGTGAAATCATCAATATATAAAAATTAAAGTTTCAACTAATTTGTAAAAGAAAATGTATATATGAAAGGGCAAGTGATTGAAAAAAGTATCATACTTGCCACTATTTTTCTTGTGGGTAGCAAACAATTTTTTTTGCTTTTGTGGGTACTCTTTTTTCAAATTCATCATTTTTAGGGTAATATGTGACATTTTTGCCATTCGGAAAAAAAAAATTCTACTACCTCCGTCCCATATTAATTGTCCTGTTTTGACTTTTTAAGTCTTTCTTTCTTAACTTTGACCTTAAATATTTTTATTTGTGTTAGATAATATTTAATAAAACTTATACCAATAAAAAATACATTTAAAACTCAATCTATTTATATATTTTGATCACGATTATATAACACAATTAAAAATATTTAAGGCCAAAGTTTAAACGAAAGACTTAAAATTCAAAGCTGACAACAATATGGGAAGGAGGAGATATAGCAAGAGGCAAAATGTCCAAAATTTCAAGAAAATACCCTAAAAAGGATAAATTTTAAAGAAAATTACCCACAAAAGAAAAAGATTTGTTCACTAACCATAAAAGAAAAATGATGACAAGTATGATACTTTTTTCGATTATTTGTACTATAAAAAGAAATCTACATTATCTTATGCATTAATAGCTAGAAACATGAAGAAGTGGAATAAGGCTGATGCTAATGGTTCCGGTTGCCACCCAACCGACCGACCTATTGACCGCGTCGCCCCCACTAGCCCAACCGAACACGACCGATCAAACACCTAACTTTTTCATTTACTCGGTTTGTCAGCCAACCGAGTAAATATGCACACCTCCCATGAATTTTTTGAACGTTGGGTTGCTTTAAGGGCTTATCTGCTTATTTTTATATAGAAAAAAACAATGACAGAGCTTTGGTTTTTTGATGGGGAACTGGGGATTATTAGGAGCTTGGAAAAACAAAGCTTTGGTTTTTTGATGGGGATTATTATCTGCTTATTTTTATATGGTACTGGTTTTTTGATGGGGAAGACAACCAAATGGCGTGTTTATCTATGAGCCTAAAATAACTTTTTCTTTTGTGACCCTATAAGATGTATAGTTTAATCTAAGCTTTTAACATTTATTACTTTACCAAGTTAACCCCAAACTTAGATAATGTTGTTCAATATATAGAAGACAGACACTACTTTACCAAGTTAACCCCAAACTTAGATAATGTTGTTTAACATTTATTACTTTAATCTAACCCTTTTAACATTATCGTAATGTTTTTTTTAGTTGAATCATTATCAGAATTGGCTTTAATTACGAACGAAATTTTAGTTTAAAAAAAAAAAAAAAAAAGTTACTTGGCCGCAATTATCACACACCACTAAAGCTATGGCCACGCCAGTATTTTGGAGAAAGGCGATGTGTAAGAAGTGCACATAATATTCATTTGCATTGCCATTAAGATTAGCCTAAAGGATGAATTGTTGCAAATGTCATTTTCGTGGAGCGTTGACTAAATGTCTTATTTAATGAACGGGTCATGAAAGTCTGAAGCTAAATGTCATTTTTAGTCGGCAAAAGAAATATTTTTTTTGAACAAGCAAAAGAAATAAGAAATGTGACATTAACTACTCATCACGTCGCACTTTCTGATGTTTGGTTACGTTATGTTCCACAAAATTTTACTGGTTATATATGGAAATCGCAACTAACTTTGCAACCATTAAAAAAATATTAAAGCGACTTACTATACAATGTTCACTTATTAAATTTAAGACATATTTTTTTAAACGGAATTGTTAAGACACATTATAGAGAAATGCATATATATATATATATAAAGATAATTTAATTTCGCCGCGATAACGATTTTTATAGTTTGCAAGATATTGTTTGAAAAAAGTGAAAAATAATTTTTTATTAATTTTAATAAAAATAAATGGCTAAAATTTATTTATTAAATCTACGATAAATGTGAGATATATATATCGATCCGAAATCAATACTAAAATTACCTCAACAAATTAATAGCAACTAATGAAATTTATAAAACACGGTCGCTTAAATACAAGGTGGTTCCTACCATATTCTAAGGTGGTTCCAAATTTTTTTTATACAATAAATGGTCTCTATTTTAACATAGTCCGCATGCATGTCACTACTACTATAAAGACTCTAATCGTATTATCAAATACTTTTTAACTATGACTGGCCAATTAGACTAAACTTAATAAAAATATATGTTTGCTTTTAAGGCATTCATACTTTCAGCGTGAAAACGTTGCGTTTCATCCACTAACTAGTGATTTCTCATACTTTATTGTGAAAAAGATATTCAGGTTTATATAGATTAATTAAATATATCAAGTTATCCACCATTTAAACCTAACTAATTAAATGTCAAATATGTGCGTCTTATTAGATTAGTCAATTACTCAATACATCGTGCTTAAGGGATGTCATCAATAAGTTATTTTTATGTCTACTTTATCAATCAAAATCGGGACCAATATTCATATCAGGGACGGACTTACATTGATGCCAGGTGTGGCACATGCTATACCTAATTTTATGTCACGAAATGCAAAAAATTCAAAAAAGTGTCGAATTTTGTTATGGGCAACTCCCGATAAATTTTTTTTGTTACTTGTGCAACACCTTTTCAAAATTCATGGGTCTGTCCCTGATTCATATCTTAGATTCTTAAATAAAACCAATATCCATCTTGATAAATACGATCATCATATCAAATTTCTATTCCAGACGTATTCACATGATCAAATCATATTCATAAGTTTGCTAGACCTATATATACCAAATAAACTATTACCTAAACAACCATGCATTACATCTCGCAAATAAAACCAATAGTTACCTCATTTTTTTCAGGTGAATAAGGTAACAACTCAGGGGACGACGAGAAAACATCGGTAGATACTCGAGCGCTACGAAACAACACGCAACTGTCGCCACCAGGTGGAGTCATGTCACGATGATCATAATCGCCAATACTTGTACTAGGAATGGATATATTATTATTGGAACTCAACAAACTAGGCTCGGACTTCCATCTTCTGATGATGTTATTTGATGATCGTCTTGGAACTAGAACTACTTTTTTATGACGAAGTTTTTTGGTGGAAGGTGACGTAGGATGAGGAGGTTTGGTTCTCCGGTTAACCGCGATCCTTCGACTTAAAGACTTGTCCGACATAGATGATTTAAGGATTGAGTGTATGTGTATGTTATAGTTATTGGGTGAGAAGGAATAATAATGGATGGAATGAATATGTTTGCTTAAGGAAGAGGCAATTGTCTATTGATCATCTCATAAAGCAAGTATGTCTTTCTTGCAAAATAAAACTATTCATTTCACACCTTTCTCTTTTTCTATTCCATTTTTTTCTTTTTTTTATACATGAATTTCCGACTCGACATTGCGGGCTGACTAATTCCAAAACGACTACCCTTTTGGATAAGAGTGCAAGGCAGAAACCTCCGCGCTAATAGGAGATTAAGTTTATCCCGAGTTCGAACCCAATACCTCTGACACTTTCGCGCTAGTGCCGCCAGTTTCATCACGGGCCACCCCATCGGTTTTTTTTTTCTATTCCATTTGTCTTTTATAAGTTACGAAAACACAAGTTATCAATATCAAAACTATCAAACATATTACAAAAAAGTATATAAAAAACAACTTTATTATTATATCATCATTGTGACCACTAAAGGTTTTTTTTTTTTTTTTTTTTTTTTTTATCATTATTTTTTTTATGTGAAACTACGATAAAAGAAAATTCAAGTTAATACGAGTGGGTCATTTATGGGCTTATCATCGTCAACCAACAGGCTAACACAAGCCCAACAATTCTTTTTGTTAGAGTTTTTTTATATACTTTTAACCGTTTCTTTAGTTGAATTCATCTTAAGGTTTTGACGTTGTTTATTCATTGTAGATTCTGTAGAAAATCCAACAATACAAGAAAATAATGAATCATCATGAGTTACTTACAGAATTCCATGACCCATAAGTTGCAAACAAAACATTCTTTTTTGATGCCCATAAATCCAACAACAGTTTCTTCCTGAAAATTGTATGCAACATGATCGTGTCGATTTGAGTGGTAACTTTGATAGAATGCGTTCGATGTTATTTGAATACATTTTCGATGATCTTCGTTAAACATGTGATGAAGTTTGCGAGTTTTATATACAGTTTTAGTTATTTTTAATACAAAAATTTCAATGTAGTATATATGAGCACCCTAAACTAAATATTTTTCAAGTTGATCTCTCTACTAATAACGTTCAAGTTCCGTGACCGAAAGTGGGTGGTACCAATTAACGGGGCAGTGTGAACCGCCTCTTGCAAAGTTTAATCGAGAATGTCGGTTTTTAAAGATGATAAGTGATTTTCATTTCGCCTTCATAAACGAAAGTAAATAGTATAGTGGTGAATCCTAGTCAAGCGGTTAAGGACATTTGACTTTTGTTGAGATATAATGCTCGATTCTCACGCTTACTTTATAGATTTTGTGAATTTTTGTCATCAAACATTTTGTTCTTGCTTTAACTACTTGTGTTAACATCGAGTAGAAAATTGCGATATGCTAAATATCGTGCATCATCACCGCTTCTTAGTTGTGGTTCACGATGAAAAAAAAAAAAAAAAAACAACCTTTCATTTAACGTAAAATCGATTTTATTATAAAGAACAAAGCCGAGCTTACTTAACACGACCCGACCAAGACTTATCAGAACTTTTGTCCTCTTAAAAAATTCGGATACCGCCAATGCTTGAAAGCAACAATAATGTAATGAATATATTTGCTTACGAAAGAGGCAATTGTCTATTGATCATCTCCTAAAGCAAGCACGTCTTTCTTGCAATCTTATTTTATTTAGACATTTCACACTATGTTCACATTTTGGTGATAAAAATGAGTCGTAAAATCTAAAAAAATTTCTTTAAAATTAACGTTTTTTCATACATATATAGACCGACATACTGATTCGACCTAGAATTGCTAAGGGATTGTAGTTCAGGTATGCGATTGCTTTTCAATCAAGTGATACTCGGCTTAACTTTCAATTAAAATCGTGTCATGTGCATGATATAAAGATGAATGAGGCGTGGCCCGGGCCGAGCTTTAAACCGGGCTTTTTTGGTCCGGTCCGACCTAATTTTAAAAACGTCATGCTTTTTTAAAGTCCGGGCCAGACCGGGCTTTCCTAACTTTTTGTCGGCCTTTTAGGTTAAAGAGTTTTGCATTCTCTTAACACAATTGTCCTTATTACACACGTTGTCGAATGAAATACTTTAAATTTTATTTTTTTTAAGTTAAAAGTTGCCATGAGTGTTTCATATATACGTTCACTTGTGTGTGGATAAGAAAACGATTCAAAATTTATAGCTCGTTTAACCATTTTTCATGACGATGGATCAATCCAATAACATGTCACACAAATGTAAGTATCTTTTAAATTGTGAGGTGCACTCCACACATCACTTGACCCTTGTTATGCAAACATGTCATTCTTATTACACGTTCATTCTAGCGTCGCAACAAACTTGGCATCTATTGCATAGAGCAAGTTGTTGCCCATTTCTCTTCACAAGCTCAAAGTGGTTCCAAATGAGAGCGGTGCGACAACCTACTATGCTCAACACTTCATAATCTTTCACTACAGTAGATGATGTTGAAGATGAATAATAGTTAGAGGTTGAATCACTAGATGCCATAATCCAAAAATAAAAATTAGATTACAAGTTTTTTTTTTTTTTTTTTTTTTTTTTTTTTAAAGATAAGAAAGGTATGAGAAGTTTGGTACCTAAAACTTGGTTTTTACTTATGTTTATATGGAAAAACATAAGTAAATTACCGTTACACCATGAACTAGAAAGTTAGAAGGCTATAGAGATATATGATAAAAGAAAATAAAGAAGTTGTCAATCTTATCACATTTACTAAGCTAATAGGAAGTGGGAACTAGGGATTAAAGAAGTAGGCATTAAATGTCATAGATTGATATGTTAGAGTTAGAATACTCATTTATTCGTTAGTTTAAAGCTACGCATTCAATTTCGCAAAGCAAATAAATGAACTGTTGGCATTTATTTGCCAATTTGAAGTTGGTAACTAGTAATATATATGGCATTGAATGAGGATAATAAAACAATGTTTTTTTTACAAGACGATTAATTAGTAAACCGGGTAGTGAAGGGGTTGAGTGTAACAACTCGCAATTTTACAGATCCTTACTCAACCTTAAAACTCAAAGTAATTTATTTTTTTAGTTACATACTCACTCTTATGCGTAACCTTGATCGAAACTGCACAAATAAAAGAGAAAGAAATTTCAGACGCTGCATTCTACACTATATCAGTTATGATTACAGTCAAATAAATTTATTTCTAAGTCAATAAAAATATTATTATTTTTATTTTTATAAAATACATTCACAAAAACATATTTTACGCTTTATGCTCAAAAACGCCAAACCGAAATACCATGACTACATTTAAGCTCAAACGTTACCCGAGGTACACATAATAAAACACAAATTACTTTGAACAAATTTCTTTTTTTTTCTTTGGCTGTGTACATGGAGCCCCACAATCACATGCCTTCCTTTGGTTTTTGTAATAAGAAAGTGACTTACCTATGTCCTATTCTACTTGTTCTTAGCTCAAAATAAACACACAAACATGTCTCCCTTTAAAGCATTTGGTCAAAACTTTCCATTTTCTTTTTCTTTTATGCTGTTCAAACACCACAGCCCTCACACACATTCTTTCTTTATCAAAATTCACTCAAACTAGTCACATTTGGTTTTGGGAAAAGGTTTGAATTGGTCTTGGGTTATTGAAGTTGGATTACTTTTGGGTTCTTGTAAGGATTTCTTTTTATCTCCTAACTTTGTGTTTTTTTTGAAGTATTCATATTGTTAAACTTGAAAGGTTTTGATGCTATGTGATATGTATGTAAATTGTTTTGAGTCACATTTTTGTTCTTGAGATATAACATACTCGACATAAATATACATATACATGAAAAGTTTGTTGTTTTGAGCTTGTGTGGCACTAATAGATTTACAAAACATTAATAAGCACTAAGAAAATAAGTTCTAGCTTATTTATAAGCTGTTCGACCCATGCATGAATAAATAAGCTTATTAAGCATTTTAGTCACAAAGAAAACATGAAACCTTTTCCGAACATAGAAAATACAAAACCCATTCCCGCGTAGATAGATGTATAAATATGTGTAGTGGGTGAGCGTTGGAACAGCGCCGTGGTGAACGCGTAACAAACACCAAGTCCTACGCTCAGGAAAATACCAATCATAACTCGTAGATATTTCCCCATCCAATCATAGTATTCCTTCCGGAATGCTTGAGCCTCACCATTATACGTTTTTATGATTAACGGTTAGAAAGATATTTTTTTCGCTTCACAATGGCCGGTAACGGTGAGGCTCAAGCATTCCGGAAGGAATACTATGATTGGATGGGGAAATATCTACGAGTTATGATTGGTTTTTTCCTGAGAGTAGGACTTGGTGTTTGTTACGCGTTCACCACGGTGTTGTTCCAACGTTCACCCACTACACATATTTATACATCTATCTATGCGGGAATGGGTTTTGTATTTTCTATGTTCGGAAAAGGTTTCCGAGCAGGAAAAATAGTTGAATTCTGCTGGTTGCTTTCATGTGTCTCTCTAGTGACAATTATGGTTACCGCAATATCTAAACTTTTATATCCTGGAACGGAAATATTGTTCTTGATTGTTTCTTTGGTGATTTCCGTGCCATCATTTGTTCTCTAACTTTCTGCTAGTTTTATACTGCTGAAAAGATATTAAAAAATACTTAGCCAAAATATGTCTTTAAAAAGTGTGCAATGTTTAAATGCTAGCTAGGTGCTAATGCCTATGTTGTTTTTGTTGGGATGGTTGGTTACCAGCCTACCAGGTGTATGTTGTTTCGTTTTGTAAGCTGTCAATATAGCTCTTTGGTATGTTTCTTTTATAAACAAAATTTATCAGCTTAAAAGAAAACTCACACGTGAAAATGGAGAAGCCAAGCACCAACCAAAACCATGAACCATAACCATTATATGAAATTAGCACAATCAAAAAACTCTCCTCGAGTCCTCTCTTCCTAAAAAAAAATATATAAAATAAAATAATAATCTAACAATAAATATATTCATGACCAGGACCTCATAAAAACAATGTAAAAATAAACGATACAACGTGCCAAGGTTCCATAAAACAAATAAAACATGACGATTCAAAGAACCTCTAGACCATATCGATCATGCATGGGTACTTGTAAACGTAAAAATTTTGTTTGTATAAGAATCTGTAAATTGCATTTTGATGCAATATAATGTGTATTTAAAGTTGAGACGACATAAAAGAATCACAGCTACTTGCCAGGTTGTTGACTTTGTTTATTAGGATGAAGCTATATGGGGTTTCTAAGTGTGTATTTTGAACATGTTGGTTCATGAGTGAAAGCAATAACTACAAGTTGCCTATGCCTCGTGTGTTTCTATGCATGCTGCCTATTAGGATTGACATGTTTGTGATTGAACAATGAACCGCTCTAAGAATGTAGTATGTGCAGGCTTGGAAGTATGCAAATCCGATAAAGCGGGTCACATAAGTAAATAATTGGCAAAAATTATAAAGTTTTAATTGTCATTTGTAAGTATGTGTGAGTTATTTAGTGGGGTATATTTGTACATATGGGTATCTAATTGAAATATGGGGTGGTGAGATTGATAAGGGTGCATAATGAGTGAGAGTATACGTGAAAAGGCGGATGATTGTGTAGTCTGTTGACCGATAAAGGTATTTTAACATATGTTGAGTAAAGCAAAAGTTAATGTGGTAGTTTCAACTCACGAGTTAATAAAGTATATATACGATTATAAATGTGAGTAAAGATTAAATGAGAACTAAAATTAAAATAAGGATGAGAACAAACCACAATCGCACATTTCAAATGTGTGATTGAAGTTTTTTCTTATTCTTCTCATTTCAGATTTTTTTTTCTCACTGGATCTCTTCTCTTACAAATGTTGTGTATTGAGAAGCGTATGCTAAATTCTCCGGAAGAAACATTTATGACAATTTTTATAAGTATACTAACTGAATAACACTAAAAACACATTTTTATTAATATGGTGCATTCAAAATGTATTCAAAATAATTGGGTTTTTTTTTTCAAAATTAAAAAAGTAATGTTCACCAAAAAATTTAGTTGTATCTTTCGCTTGATTGCATTGCGGATAACCAACTAGTAGAACATAATGTTTATATACATTCTAAATTAATTTGGTTATGAAAAATAACTTTACAAAAATTTGAATTAAAGTTGAGCCTTCTTGGAGCCATGCTCAAGCATAATGCATAAATCGTTCACCCTTGTTGAGCTTAGGCTCAACCTAAATAAATTGGGTATATATTGCTGAAACTCGAGCTTTTAAACAGTACGTTAGCTAGTGTTTGAGTTTAGGTTTAATTTGCTTACTGAGAAATTAAACAGTACCCAATCAAATATATATCCTCTACATCTTAACGTCGAAAGCGATGTGTAATGAATATATATATATATATATATATATATATATATATATATATATATATATATATATATATATATATATATATATATATATATATATATATAATACAGTTAAAATCGTCCGATGGACGGGTATGACTTGTGGTTTTATTTTTAGGTTTTAGTTGAACAAATATATATTAAAAAGTAATTAAAAGTTAAATTAAACAATTTACAACTATAATTGATGTTACTATATATATATATATATATATATATATATATATATATATATATATATATATATATATATATATATATATATATATATATATATAGAGGTTATTTTCGTAACCAAGAAAGGCCGAGAATCATGAGAACCAATCTTAGCCTTTTTATTTTTGATCAATGGTTATAAATGGTTGTGGCATAAAGGTAATAAAGTGAAAGATTGTGTCACACTTTTTACAATAAAAAAGGGTAGTATTGGTATTTTAAATTTCTATTTAAAAACCGTGAACTCACTCTCCACAATATATGTTTGTTTTTTTATATTAAATTAGTTATTATCTTTGACCACTCTCTTCCCCACATTGAAACCCTAGCCGCCCTCTTTCTTTTTTCTCCTCCCAACACCACCATCAATCTCAACTGTCATCTACATCATCATATTCTCAGTCGCAAAAACAAGATGTTGATTATTGCATTTAAGTGTAAATGAAATCTACGTCTCTACGACAACATATGCGATTTGATCGCGTGTTATCAGATAGTGATTGTCAAGTTTTTTGTTCGACCAGGTTTGTGATTTGTATGATCTTTTATATACTGATCGTTTGCAATCATATGCGCCTCAATAATTTTTTCTCCTTTAAGACTGCTTAGTATAGTCTAGGGTGAATATCCTCGTTATGGTTAACAGGATAATAAATGTTTAAAATCAATAGACAATAGCAACCTACTAAACGAGTGGGTAAGTCGTTTACTTGTTCGCTTCGGAGAAAAGTATTGCTTACTTTTCTTATAAAACTTGTGGTTGTCAATAAGATGCAATTGAGAGATTCATAGGCTAGTCTTGTTTACGTGGCACAATATAAGTTAAACTACAAGAAAAAATTATTTGAAATGGTTGCATGCTAGTTATATATTAAAGATATCTAAGACAAAATGGACATTGCTGCTTATATATTAAAGATATCTAAGACAATAATGGAAATATACGTGATATATTCTTCTTGTCGTATGAATGATTCAGATGGGAACAAAGAATGCTCGATCAAATCAGATGAAGAATGTAAGTATATAAGCATCAACTATCTGTTTTTTGAATGTAATTGATGCATATAAATAATATTAAGTATACTATTTATTGTGTAGTCCTGGTGCTGGAACTATAGAAGGCAAAAAATTGGGCATTTGAAATTGGTGCTGGAATATAGAAGGCAAAAAATAGTTATAAAGTAAGTAAATAATTTTAAAGTGTGCATATGTGTTTGAAGGTAGACACAAAATTAATGAAATGGGTTTGCACATGTGTTTAGATTTTTCATATATGTTTGCTAGTTGTTTATCATATAAAATACAATTTTATGTTTTCGTATTGAATACGTTTGATAAAGATGAGGATAATGACCAATATAGAAGTGCACACGTGTCTTCAAAGAAACATATACCTTTTAAAGATAATTTGATTGTGATAAAGATGAAAAGACACATGCACATCGACGAACGCAAATACATGTACATACAAAGATCACGATAGTCTCTTATCATAATTATTATTAGTGCACACATGTATAATCGATATATTGTACTTGCATTTTTTAGACATATGTATAATGTTTATGTTATTGAATTTTAGTTTTTGAATATTAAAGAATTGTACGCTAAAACATATGCGCAATTATCTTCTTAAGTAAACACATACGCATCTATACTTTTAAAAACATAAATGTTGAAAAAAACTATTCAAAATTTAAGTGGTTTAAGAATTGAACACTACATTACGAAGAAAACACATATTTAAAAAACACACGCACCTTCGACTTATATGAGAAAAACACATACGATCTTACTTTTGAAATCATGAAGAAAAAAATTCCAAAAAAAAAAAAAAAAAAAAAAAAAATCCTAAAATTTAGGAACAAAAAACGTTTTTATTAAAAAAATCAAAAAGAAAATAAAATGTACTTTTACTATTACGCCTCTTGAATTAAATAATAAAATTAAATATTCAAAAATTTGATTGGTTGATCTTTGCTCGCAGCTCTCGACCTTTCTTTGCTTCGAAAAGAACCCTTCCCTATATATATATAATCCGGATCGATTGAGAAGGGTTTTATTTTGAAGATTGAGAAGGTTTCAAAACGAGATTTTAACTTTGATTCATGTTTTTCAAGCGTAAAACTCATTTTAATGTGATTAAACTTCAAAATGTGTTAAAAAAATTTTGAATCAATGTTAAAAATATCTCGATTTTGCAATATATGTAAAATACTGAATCATCTGTACAAATTTAATGAATATAGTGGTCAAATACTGAATCATATATATATATAGTGGTCAAATTTAATGTAAAATACTGAATCATATATATATATATAGTGGTCAAAGCCCGCCCGATGGGCGGGCATGACTGATAATTATCGTTGACATATTTTACTATAGCGAAAGAAAGCGGGTAATCGTAAAACGTATAAAAACGGAGGAAAACGGGTAAACACGTAAGAAAACGGATGAGTTACCAACTTCATTATAAGGACTCATGACGCAAAAATGAAAAAAGGACTTGCGGTGTTATTTGGGCAAACCATAAGAACGAACGGTGTAATTTACTCGAACATTAAAGAAATTATAGAATGCATAATAGAATAACATTAAAAAATATATAATGTTAAAATTAAACGTACGAATATTAAAGTTTCTTTATTGTGTACAAAAAGATAATAAATAAAACTTATAATTTATGAAGTTCGTGATGTACAACACTGGTTGTAGAATTGGTGTAGTTTTCGTTTTTATCACAACACAACACTTCTAAACCTTTCCAGCATTAAATGGGGTTGTAGGAAGATTCAGTTGACTGCAAACATAACGACATATACAGCATAAGTGATAGGCTCAAGTTAACATTTATGTAGTAAACTTCATGATTAAATAAAAGTTGATTATCTGGTTAGTTGTCAACTTAAGCGAAAGACGAACATATAAGAATAGCAATTTGTTGAAGCTCAAATAAATTTAGTGTCATTTGCCGAAGCCGAAGTTTGGAGATACAGTTTACCATTAAAATGCTAATTTGTAAATTACAAAGTATTGATATAAACTGGCGTATTTTTTGCTTATCCGCAATGTCGGTTTTGAGAAAGGGCCATAAGCCCAAAAGTAGGCTTAAACAAACACCCATTGCAGAGAAGGTAGATTAAATTTATATGTGAACCATGACTTGCATTATATTTTGCTTAATAACTTTGTAAATTTTCGCCTAACTAAGGAGCAAGAAAGATGAGATCCAAACATGTCCGCCTCTATTTCACACACATAAAAAAACATTGATAACAAAACTAAACATCCAAATGGTTGTATTTGTAAAGGACCAATGGTACCTAAATGAGCACATTGTTAAATTCAAAGACCCACCAACAAAGATATTCTTCATTTGTTGTTCAAATAAAGAAGAAAAGCAAGTCGAAACCTAAGCTAAATCAAATACCCACGATATTATGCGAATGTAAGATATCCAAGAAATGAGTGCACATATTATAGTATTATACTGGTTCAGCTAAAGCATAGATAGTAAACAAATGATCAAAAATTACTTGTAGAGATTCCGGTGATAAGTACGGCCGCGCTAACTTGTTGATCTATTTGCAGTGAAGATGTTGAGTTGACGACCCAAAAAATTAAAACCCTAGATTCCTTTATAACCTTCCTTTACTTTAAGGCCCGATTTGAAGAGGCTTGTTCTATTGTGTTGACGCAAATAGCCTGTTGTTCCATGTATATAACAAACCCGAACCATAATAATACATATATACAACTGAAAAGAAAGTTAGAAAATATATATAGAATAAGTAATTACCGTACCTTGTAGAAAAGCACACATCCTTCCACAATTCATATCAAACTGCGATCTATAGAGTGAGCAGGAAAACAAACATTGGTCGAAAACGCAGGCTTTAGCACCCTTGGATGACATGTTCGTGCTGAAAGAAAAAGTAGGCGGCATGATATATTCCATTTAGAGGCAGGAAATTTTTTAAGGTCGACGTTTGTTACCAACTCACCAGTGCAATTAAGATAATCAGATATATCTACCTAAAGCAATCTATAATTATTACCTTAAGGAGAATGTAATCGGATGTGATATTATCGTAGATGAGATCGAGCGTGGTCTGACTCTCATTTGGTTCTCCTTCCAATATATATGTAACAACCTATGATAGAAACACGAAAAATAGATTCAATGTAAACCATTATAACATAACCATCTACTTTAAGAGTGAAAGATCACTTCATATAATATATTGCAGGTTTGGAATGATATATATGAAACTTTGTTACAAGTAAAAACCTGAAACATTGGAGTGATGCATGTTCTCACATCGCCAAGCTGATTGTTGAACTTCCCTTGCAGTTGATAGAAAATAAGTTTATGTTCAGATATATTATAGTTTATTTTCCTACAACACCTAAGGTAGTTCAGTACCGATAATAGTTTGGTAATACATAAATAAACCGCTATTGAATCTCTCCTACGAGAGAAAATAGTTGAGGGGTATGCAAATGCTTACGCTGCTGCAAGGAGTGCTCTGCCGCAACCTTTTCAAAATACACCCTGTTGACCAGTTTGCTCACGCACCTATGTAGCCAACCCGCCCCTTTTGTAACTCTTTGGCCAAGTTTATATTTTGAATTACAAATGCACAAAAACAATTTGAGTTAGGGGTGGAATTGGGACTGAACTGAAACTGCTAAATTGAAACTATTAGGACCGAATCACTGTTAACTTACTTATAAAAGAACAATTTGTATACATCCGAAGTTTACACACGGTTTCACAAAATGTTCAAAGAAGAACAAATATTGAAATGAACATTGCCCAATTAAGTAGATTTAGCTAATAACAATATGCGGTGTTGGCAATGTAGATACCAAACCGCAACCATAGTTACACTTGAATTCACCTTGAGTCATAGGATTTACACGTTCAATATTTTCATGGGGCTGCAACCACTTTCTTGTTGGTTTTATTAACACCGTTACAAAATTACAACAAAGAAACCGTAAAAATTAGTATAATTTAAACTGCCAATGCATACAAAGAAGTTCCTAGGGCAATAATGTATTTATAAACAAGCATTCATATACATGCAAATTCGTTGTTTAACATGCCTTCACACAATAGACGTTTCTGTTGGTTATGTACGTGCGACACGGAGCATCCCTTTTCTGCTTTTCAGTGACATTTAGTACAATAGCAAGTCATTGGTCTTCAGTACAATTTAAAGAACGGATTACATATAATATGCAGCAAGTAGAAATTTTATACAAAGAAATTCGCAAACCTTGATTGATAAGTTTATTCAATCTGTTGTTGGCACCACGGGCTTTTGAAGTGGTCGCCGTTTCTTTTCGCGTACCTGTGATACCTGAACGGCCACAGGATTTAGTATAATCCAAAATAAGTCGTACACAACTTACTATTAATAGTCATCAAACATACCCGTATCAACATAGCTGAACGTTCAGTCAGTATGTATGTATCCGACAAAGTATTGCTAGTATTGCAAGAAACCACAACTGAGCGTTCACATGGTGAATACTTCCAATGGACTCAACCTTAGCTAAGAATGATTTGTTAACTTGGCCAAGACCTTCAAGAAATTTTACGCAATCTTTGAGCCATCTAGTGTCCCTTCAAAACCGATCCAAACCCCTCGACCAAGCTTTTGCTATAATTTTCTATTGCGTTCTTGAAGATCGCATAGGAAAACTGAGTAGTCATTCCTGGCACCTCTTTTGTATACTCTTCCTCCATTTTTGCATTCCTTCTTCACTTGTGAAGTATGTATAAAATAAAACCTACAACAACAAATAGAACCAAAACACTCCCAATGATGGACCTTATAATTGTCGTCGTAAGCCCACCTTTTTTATTTGGTATTTGGGATGTTGACAAAGGAGGTGATCTTCGGTCGCATTACATGTCAGTGGAGTGATTTCTGAGCAACCTAGATTAGGTTTCCAATCATTCACCTGCCTAAAATAGTCTATCATAGGAGAGCTTAATCTTGAACAACTACATTGCTGATTATTCGAGCAAACATCATTTCACCCACAAGCCAAAGGATAACCACACTCTTCAATATCACCGCTAATGATCGTGACCTCTATCCACCCCGTTTGCCATTCAAAACTTCCAAATGCCCATCTTCCATGAGTTTCATATACTTTGCAGCTCCTCCATCGCTTAATAATGTGCAAGTAATTGGTGACGTCGTAGAAGGTAATACTATTAGTCGGGTAGGCGTTTACTTTGGAGGAAAAGAAGGACCAAGCAAATTTGAATGGTTGCGTGAGAACAGAGATCTGTGGTTTGTATTACTTTTATATTTTATTATTTATCTTGCTTTAGTAGAATACAAGGAGAATAGTGAAACGTTTTTAATCTAAATTATAATCCTACAAAACTAAAAACGAAAATTCTCGGAGATGATGTAATTCACTTGATAATTAAGTTTTACCGAATATAGAAAGTTAAGGTTAAGTTTTTACCTGCATTAGATGGTCACGAACCCTCTCTACTCATGCAGTTGGTCGCGGTCGTCCGGTATTCTGATGTGGAGTGTAACAACCTGAAAGAACCATGAGTGTTCAGAAAAAAGTGTAAAACTATTTCTGTTTTTCTGACCTAAAATCAATCACTTAAGAGCTATTGCAAGACCCCACTTTGGTGAAACTTCACTTCTTATAATGTCGTATTCTGCTGAAAGTGTTATGAATGACTTTGGTTGCCATTCATGTTGAGACATCATTGACATTTTTCCATTGTTTGAAAACTTGGTCTTCACTGTATTGTAACGATCAATTATAGGAGCACTTCTCACTGTAATAATGTTTTATGCCGAAAAGAAATGATGTGTCAATTCAACAGTTATTTGATTTTTGTCCAAGCCATTTATAGAGTGTACATATGTTGCCTTTAATAATTTCCCTTGGTCCATCCTACCACTTGCCATATCATGGTTTGGTGTAATTATTTATTCGCTCAATCGGAAAAAGGTTTATGCCATAATCGAATAGCCATGAACTTTTGTTCATGTCTCACATGAGTGACTTAACTAAAAAATGTCTCATATTGTTACGAACTCTCTCTTTTTTGTTCTCCTATATATGCATATTTAAACTATTTTCACCCGATAAGAGTCTTACTTTGATTTACCCATCACTTTGTAAACGATGTTATAAACAATGTCGTGGAATGTGTGGTTTATCGAGTAGCTAATCAGAAATATGTAAACTACAGGTTATTTTGGGGTAAAAAATTAAATGTGCAATGAGAACAAAATTAAAATTGAAAGTTCCAAACAATAAGTATGACACTTATTAGTTCACTACTTATGTAAGACATGAATGTAAGTATATGGCTATTTTATAGCATAAACCCATTGAGGAAAAATCAAAATTAGTCTGGTTATACATACATTAAAAGAGTAGCACCAAACTTGGGCAAGCCTATGGCATCCGTGGTATTTAGTGAAAGAAGCGAGGCGACATCGAATCCAAATTCGCCACCAAGAGCTACATCCTTGTAGTCGACCGCCTTAAAATATAAAATTGGGGATCGGTTAAGGCCTATACTCGCATCAATGTAAACACGGGGATGACAATATCGAACATCAATCGAGGGTAAATAAAATGTAGCTCATGTTAGTATTGTTTGTATGACCAATAACTAAAAAGCAACATAAAATCAACTCAAAGATGTACATCATTAAATTTAAAAAAAAATTAGAAAATATAGCATATAATCTTATGGAAGAGGTATTCTATGTTCAGATTACCCGATTACCCAAGGAGCGCGTGAGTCTTTAGTATGTAATCTTATGGATCTAATTTGGTAATGTAAATGAACCTTTTAATATGATCTAAATGGCATAGGAAATGTTTTGCATAGTGAACCACAAATCTGAACTATGATTCTGTTTTATCTTATTTTGCAATCATTTAGAAACCTAGCTTATGACAGTGATTTTAGAGGTCCGTACTTGCAACACAAAAAACACTACTAACCTGGGATCTAAGATTAGGAACTTCAAAGCCTACTACTGCTTTTGTATGTGGCATTACTTCATCAAAAGTTAATCTTCTCGACACCGCAAAAGAAAGTCGCAACTATATATCCTAACAAAACATCTAATTCTATGAGCAAATTCCTTAAAATATTATCGTGGTATTCGACCAGAACCACACCATTAATCAATTTTCTTGCTATCATCAACGATTCACTGCAGTTCTCACTCTACAAAGAATTAAGCCATTATAAAAGATTTTTCTATAACTTCTAGTAACATACATAAATATTGTTATCAGTTAGATACTACATTTATGTATGTAATCATGTAGTGCTATAAATAAATAAGATAAAAAAAAAACCAATTCTTAAAATAAGATTTATCAGGATTCTGAGGTCCCAAGTGTTCAAAACTAATGCATCCAAACATCACATGTATCCATTGGTGAAGAAAACCTATTACTCTAGAAACTAATAATCAATATGCGTATGCGTTTGAGGAACGAAGGGGATGTAAATGGGAATAAATTTGGATTCCTAAAGCCAGCCCAATTAGTTGATAATTGAGAATACTTGATTCATGGGTAATCAAACCCATACCTTAGACTGAAAGCCTGTGGCATAAAACTTATTTGGATACATAACAACTAATACAAAAATATATTACGTAATAGATAAAAAACAATACTAACAATGAGTAAACTATGAATCTGATTGAAATCTGCAACATAACTTTCTTTAGGTCGAGTTGTGATAAGCTCAATGATTCTGGCAAGTTTCATGTCAGCACCCGGATGGGTAAAATAAACAGGAACAACTAATTGTCCCATACCTGATGCTTCGTCAATATATTGGTTAAGATCTTGATTGAAAACAACATGTCTTCTTCTCGTGATCCGCCACACTGTTTGAGTGCTCTACCAAAGAAACCGGATGCCCACATTTGTCTGTTGTCCAATAAAACGATTACTATTATCGAAACATTTCATCCTGTAATCCAAAGGTCTGTTATCATGTATGTTTGACATACAAAATTGATCTGTCAATGTCAGACTACACCCGTGTCGTTTGTATCCTCATGCATGTTGCATTCCCAAAACTGAAGTACTCCTGATTCTCCTTGAAAATCATACGTATGAAAAACTCCTTTGATTCTGGAGTCGAGTTTTACATCTGAATATGATATGTAATCCATGAAAAGAAACCATAGAGCATATATCGGTTCCATGATACTCTGCATTGGCAAACAAAGTAATGTATCAACCCGATATATCAAAATGACCCGATTATGATTAGATTAATTATACAAGATGTTATCCCAAGACTACAATAAATAGTGCAATTAAGTGAGCATAATGCTAACCACAAACATTTGAACCTGAATCCAATGACTCTTCGAACTTATAACCTAAGCCATCCCAGCAAAACACTGAAACATTAGGCATTTTCCAAGCCACCTGACCAGTGCCATTGGTTACTGATAGTAATGCCTTATCGGCAATTCCTACCCAACACCACATGTACCATCATCCCAGCCTGACTCCCTTGACTAACATTAATTGCATTATGCCATTCGTCGCCTTTAGTATTGGCTCTCTTCACTGCAGCCACCCGTCCTCAATGACTCCTTGTTTGAATATCGTGTCAACCTCCTGTTGCATGTTACCTAACACAGAGCCAAATAGTAACATATAGCTTTTAGACAGAGATTGCTGTCTCATTGAACCACACATGCTTAGGGGGATTCGAACAAGTTCTGCACCAGGTTCATGTCCTGTTAAAAGATAAGGTGAGAAAGAAATAACCAATGTAAACACAAATCAACAATAACAATAAAAACCCAAACAGGCCATACATTCACATCCCTACCCGAGCATAAAGTTAAAATACTACATCCACATACAAAGAAAAAACAACTACAACATTATATCACACACCTATAATTCTGCACATTTATAATCTGAGGATGATCAAGATCAACTCTCCCCCACCTACATCCCTTGTTACTCCTACTCGATTTCTCTGCTCATCAAAGCAACACAATTCATCACATAACCATTTATCCAATCAAAATTTCACTATTAAGAACAATACCTATTTGAAGCAAGTTACATTCTTTCTCAAGGCATCTAACATTAAAAATTCAAGATAAGAAGATATCCTAATCAATAAAAAAAATTTCATCAAAAATTGGCGGTACCAATACCGTCATTAAGCAGCCATTTATTAACATCATCTGTTGAGGGAGGTAAAAATGCAAGTGTCAACATGTACAGATACGATCCATCCATATGATAGTGTGTAGGGGCAAAGACGATATTAGGGTTTTGAGGAAAAGTATTAGGTAAGTGTAATCAAACATGAATCAAAGTGAAGTCATCTTACATTTGATCGAAATAACACAATTGCATGTACACTTCATCTTCAAATCTGCAAATACAAAAAATAACATTAAATTACACATGTATTATGTTTTTATGATTATGAGAATATAAAACTAAAAATACAAATCTGCATATAAAAAAATACCATAGAGTGCCTTAAATTGGTTTGTGAATAATCTGCAAATACACAAAATTAGGGTTTTTGTGATTTTAAAGTTCACAGAGATTTGATTTAGGGTTTTGAACACAAAATTAATCATCAAAACACACAAAACATAAAAGAGATTAAAAAATTATCGTACAAAACATAAAAGAGATTAAAAAATAATTATCGTGTGATGAAGATGTAGATTTGATGATAAACATGGTACAGATTGAGAAGATAAATATGGAATGGATTTTGTGAATATGCGAATCAGTTAATGAAGTGATTAGTCGGATTTGTGTTAGTCTATATCAATTTGAATGCAACAGTATGTCACAAAAACTGGCATGCTCCATTGGTTGTAGCGGTTGTAAGTGGATGCCAAGACCCGGGTTCGAATCTTTCTATGCACAAAATTTTTGAACAATTTAATTATACCGAATTTAAGTGCCATAAAAGCTTGCTTAGGTGGCTTAATTGTGATGACATGTAAATATGACGTGGCTTTATGGGATGCCAAGTGGCGTTATGACGCAAGACGCCTCCTCTTATATATAATATATATATATATATATATATATATATATATATATATATATATATATATATATATATACACACGTAATCAAGCAGCTACCAGGTGTTGTTGCACGACATATACGCGCCTCGCAAATTTATCTAGTTCATAGCCAATTGTTGACGTACTTCTTACAGATATGGTGAAATTATGAAACTTTGTTCACACCATGCATGGAATCAAGGCACTCATGCATGTTTGTGATATGTATATATTTTTTTCAGAGGTGGAGCAAACATTTTATAACAACCAAAGACAAGCAAAAAGTATAACAATATTTCAGTCTCAAAGATTCAGACAACAAACAAAAGACACTCGATCTCACAAATATACAAAGCAAACCAAGAAAGCTAACAAGGACTAAACATGATGGTTAGTGAATGAGACATTTAACTATAGCACTGATGAAAAAGATGGTAGTTCGATAAATGTATATGAGAAGAGTTATTGCACTACTACTATTATTTAATTAAGGGAGAATTTCCTTTATAGTAATTTTGCAATAACTCTAAATTACATCAATATCCTTGTAAAATTTTCAATTACATCAATATCCTTTCAAAACATAAAAAATTCACAAAATTACCCAAATACACAATTAAACTTTAAATAAATGTCTTTATATTTAAAACTCTAATTTAATAATTTCTATGACTATTTTACCCTTCTCTTCAACACTTAACAATTAAAAGACATTACTCAAAATCACTAAACTGAAAGCGTATTAAACCATGATTCATAAGAATTTAGGGTGTGTTTGGGGAGGGGCTTATGGGGCTTGGGCTTCTAAAATAAGCCGGCTTATAAAATAAAATAAGTCTGGTTTGTCATGCGATTTGAAATTATAAGCTCTCAAAGGTAAAAAACTTTAATTGGGCTTATGAACCATAAATTACATATTTACCCATAAAATATCTAACATATACCATAAAACTCATTTAATTAAATCATTTATAGTAATTTTGCAATAATAAGCCCAATAATTATTTGCCAAACAAGTCTACAAAATACAAATTTCAACTTGATTATAATAAAAGTCCTAGCCCCAACCCCACCCAAGCCCCAAATTTCATTCATCATGAAACATACCCTAAGTACAAGATTTAATGTATCTTGTATCACCACAATAAAATATTAAATAACAATTTCAAATACAAAAAATGAGAAGTGTTCGTCACATGGATGTTTCAGTACATCAATTGTACTTGTTACATATTATAATAAGGATTTTTCTAGGGCACATGTTAAGCACACAAAAATGATGATGGGACCCACGAAAAAGGACGTCCGGACCCACATATTTTATTTAAAAAGTGTATTTTTTGTGGGTCCGGACGTCCTTTTCGTGGGTCACGCCGTCCTTTTTGTATGCTTAACATGTGCCCCCGGGGCACATGTTAGAAAAACCCTTATAATAATAATGACCTAAATAAATATAGTGAAACAATTTGCAACTGTGTAATTAGGATGGAACTTGCAGACTAGTAGAAGACGAAATGGGCAGTTGATTAAATGGTGATTGTTTTATTTGATTAAGATTTAAGGGAATAAATGTAATTGGTTATGTTATTTAATATTTAGCAAGGAAGATAAAAGATTATAGTAATTTAGTTATAATTTATTTTTATATTTGGACATATTTGTTAATTTTTGTGTTTTGAGAGGATATTGATGTAATTAGAATATTTGCAAAGATATTGACGTAATTTGATTAGAAACTTGGTCGGGACAGTTGATTCCGTATAAAAGGATAGCATGGGTGGGTATACACGGTGTTCCTCTTCATCTTGCTTCAGCATCAACTTATAATAAGATTGGAGAACATGTTGGGGAAGTTATTTCACCATCGGCTTCGGACGATGATGAGAAGAACAAATCGGTGGAAGGAGTCGGAGTTCTGGTAGATGATGGCAACGAAATTAAAAAATCAATCTCCTTGACGTGGAGAGGTAATAGTTTCAAGGTGTGGCTCATTGAAAAGGACTTCAACTGGAGTCCTACATGTGAAATCATCATCAGCCAAGGTGGTCATACAATGGGGTTTGGATGGAAAGAAGGCGGTGGTAGAGTAGAGAATGTAAATCGTCACCGAATTGGAGGAGGGTGAGTTGAGCGCCTCTAGGAAGGAAGACGGAAAGACCAGGAATGGGGAAAGGAATTATGACAAGGAGGGGCACGTGCATGGGGAAACCAAGAGCCATCATAAAGCAGAGTTTAAGACATTTAAAGATAGAGGGGGGATGCACAAAGTCCAAGTGGATCAGGTCAACTCATTCGAATTCTCGTCTACTAACTATAATACCAACAAAGAAAAGTCAGAGGGGAATTATAAGATAGAAGAGGAATGGTTAAACAAGTTCAGTGGGCTTTCTAACAGGCCCAAGAAGAGACCAAGGGAATCTGACCCCTTTTCTCTTGATGGGCTGTTGGGCCTTAACTCCAAACCGAATTTGATGGAAAAATCCAAGATACCAGCGTGGCCTAATCATAAAGCAGACACAAATAGTGAACCGATGGATTTGGGAGGATTTGATCTCAATAATAGTTATCAAAACTCAGTAGAGATAAAAGGGGTAACAGAGGATTTCAAGCGTGAAGGGCTAGAGGAGAAGCGTAAACGAGGACAACATAGAAGATAAAGTCAAAGAGAGGCTCTCAAGACAAAGGAGATAGGTGATTCAATCGGTATTGATCTCTCAAAGGCGAATTATGAAGTCTTAAGATCAATTGAGGAAGAAGGTAATAATCTTGTTTTCCAATGAATAGTTTGTCTATCAACATAAGAGGTTGGGTGGGGATTTGAAACCCAAGTGGATAAAAGGAATTGTTCACAGAAGGTCTCATTCTTAGCAATTCAAGAGTCTCAAGTGGGAGGAGTTTCAATCGATAGGATAAATAAGTACTGGGGGAAGAAAAATATGGAATGTGAAATTATAGAGCCAACAGGTAGATCAGGGGGGTTGATAAGTATTTGGGACCCGTCGATATTTAAATTAGAAGAGGTGATTAAAAAGGAGAATTTCATTATCTGTAAAGGGAGAGTTAAGGGGTGTGATAACCATATCTATATGGCTAATGTATATGCCCCTCAAAATATCAGAAAAAAGATCATAGTTTGGGACGAGTTGGTGGAAATTAAAGACAGGAGAGGGGGTTGGTGGTTGCTTATGGGGGACTTCAATTCGGTGAGGTTTAAGGAGGAAAGGAAAGGATCAAAGTTCAAGTCCAACAACGCCAAAGTTTTTAACTCCTTCATTGAGAGGGCTAATCTTTTTGAGTATGAAATGAAAGGAAGCAGGTTCACGTACCTTAAAGAAGATGAAAACGGAAGGAAATTTAGTAAGATTGATAGGCTTATGGTGAGTAGAGGTCCCGGACTTTTGGCCTAAGGCTATCTTCGTGGCTCTCCGAGAATGTATTCGATCATAACCCTATCCTTTGGTCTCTCATGGAGAGCAATTCGCCCGAACCGTTCCGGTTTTCAACTCATGGCTCGAGCATCCGAATGTGATGAGGTGGTGAATGAAACGCCGGTAGCTTCTCTTCTCGGGGCCCCGATATCATTCTTTGGAAAAATTCGATGCCTACGTGGTAGTCTTAAGAAATGGAGAGCGAGAAGAATGCTAAGGAGGATGAAGAGTTAGAGGCGTGCAAAAAGAGCTTGAGGAGATAGAGTTGAACATGGAAGATTTCGAGATCGATGAACTTGATTCTTGGACGCGGTTGGAATGTAAGAAAAGGATTCTAGAGATCGAAGATAGCAAAGGCAAAGATTTGAAACAAAGGGCAAGGTGCAAATGGAATGTGGAAGGCGATGAGAACACGAGATTTTCCATGGGCTTATTAACAATAGAAAGGTGTCAAATCACATTCGGGTTTGATGAATGGAGATGAGTGGGTGGATAGGCGAAGAAAGTGAAAAGATTGGTGTTTGAATTCTTTAGATCAAGTTTAAAGAAAATGAGAGGAAGAGACCCGATATTACTGTGACACGGTTTCTAGTCGCCGATATGGAAGCAAACGAGTGGAATCATGTTTCACGTTGGAGGAAATTAAAAGGGCAGTTTTTGATTGTGGTGACGACAAAGCCCCTGGACCCGACGGGTTCACCTTCAAATTTATAAAAAGGTACTGGTCTCTATTCGAAAATGACTTTCTAAACATTATGAAGAAGTTTTATGAGGAAGGCAAGATTAGTAGAGGCTGCAGTTCGGCGTATATTTCTTTGATTCCCAAAGTTAAAGATCCTGGAACTCTTAACGAGTATAGGCCGATTACTCTTGTGGGTATTATCAGTAAAGTGATATCCAAGGTGATGGCTAATAGAATTAAAAAGGCGCTGGATAAAGTTATATCCGTTAACCAATCGGCATTCTTGAAAGATAGATTGATCATCGACGGTCCGTTGATAATTAATGAGATGGTTTCATGGGTAAAGAAGAGTAAAAGCAAGGCTTTCGTCTTTAAAGTTGATTTCAATAAGGCGATGATAATGTGAATCGGATTTCTTGTTATCTATCATGAAACAAATGGGGTTCAAAGATAGATGGTGCAAGTGGATTAAAGGTATTCTTTCATCTGCTAGATCATCTGTTTTGGTGAATGGGTCGCCTTCCTTTGAGTTTCAATGCTCGAAAGGAATGCGACAAGGCGATCCTCTCTCGCCTTTTCTATTCTTAATTGTTATGGAAGGTCTCTCGAGTATCATGAGGAAAGCTCATGTTTCGGAAGTTATGAAAGGATTCGAATTTCCTAACAAAGGCCCATGTATATCCCATTTATTGTATGCAGACGATTGTTCATTTTTGGGGGAGTGGTCGGAAAGTAATTTGAGGAATGTAATTAGAATTCTCAGATGCTTCTACCTGAGCTCGGGTCTGAGAATTAATATAGGCAAATCGCATATTATGGGTATTGGAGTTGAAGAATCAGAAGTTAAAAGGACCGCGGATATGATGAAATGCAAAGTCGGAGATTTTCCGTGTGAGTACTTGGGTCTAAGGATAGGGGTAACATGAACCGTATTAAGAGTTGGGATTTCTTGATTGATATCTTTAAGAACAGGTTATCGAACCGAAAGCTTTAGTCTCTCGATCGGGGAGGACCACCCTTATTAAGTCGGTTATGGAAAGCCTTCCGACGATTATTTCTCTTTTCGTTGCCCGATTAAGGTGATTAACGTTCGAAAGTATTATCGACGTTTCTTATGGGGAGGAAATGAAGAAGTCGAAGATACATTGGGTTGCATGGGAGAAAGTCTCGCCACCCATCCGAGACGGGGGCTCGGTTTGTCTAAACTTAAAGAGACTAACGAGGCCCTTATTGCAAGTGGTTTGGAGATATAGAACCGAGCCTTTTTCTCTTTGGAAGGGTGATCGATTCCATTCATGATACCAAAAGAAGTCGGTCTACTATCCCTTTCGGCTGTGCATACTCAGTGTTTGGGGTAATATTGCTAAGACGGTTTCTAAGCTTAAGGTGGGAGACTTGGGGTTGAATCATCCGTTACATGGTGTTTTGGTGACGGTAAAGGTATTCGTTTTGGTTGGATCCATGGGTAAAAATGTGGCCTTCAGGATAGATTCCGGAGTTGTTCAAAAGGAGGCTAACAAGAAATGTAAAGTGATCGAAAAGTATTGCGAAATAACAATCGATTCGAGGTTCTTGATGTGGGTCAACTCTCCTCAGCAGAAGCTCTTGAACTGGTGGAGTTAAGACAAGATCTTGAAGGATTAAAGCTTAATGAGGAAGTCGATAAATGGGAATGGAAAGGTAAGAACCAAAAATCCTTTAGCGTCAAAGGAGTGAAAGAGTTAATACAAAGCCATCATGATTATAGTAACAGGTTCGTTTTTAAGTGGTCTAAATGGATCCCGAAAAAATGCAACATTTTCATGTGGCGATTAGGGATGGATAGAATCCCTACGGGAATGGCGCTTAGTAATGAAACCTTTTCGGATCCACTATTTGCGAGCTTTGCCAAGAGGACGAATCGTGAGCATCTGCTTTGTAGTTGCGAGGTGGCTTCGGAGGTTTGGTACAGAATAGGTCGCTGGATCAACTCTCCCCCTCTTTACATGTTCTCCGTGAAGGACTTGTTCGAGATGCATAGGTGGGGAATTACGGACAAGAAGAAAAGGAAGATCATTAAAGGAGTTATTTTATCACGTGTTGGTCTATATGGAAAGCTAGGAATTTGAAGAAGTTTGACAACAAACCCATTGATGTTAAAAGTATTATTTTAGATATTATGGGTTTCGGGTTCTTGTGTTATAAAAATCGTGGGGAAGTCTAGTCTTAGATGGGATAGGTGGTGTAAGTTCAGTGATGTAATCGGTTTTTGTTGCCTTGCTTTTTGGCGTTGGTTGGGTGGTGTGAATAATAGTAAACTTTCAAAAAAAAAAAAAAAGTATTTTGAAGTTGAAATTCAAAGAATGTCTAAAAAGAGTCAAAAGGAATTCAATGAAGCTTTGTCATGTCTCTTCTCATGACCTACGACATAAATGTGATGTCAATTGATCAAAACACACAAAGAACTTTTTACCCAGTGTGAATTAAATACGATTTGATGAAGGTTGTTGGATAAAGACATAATGCTAGGGCTAAAAGTCAACACCAACTTTCTTTTTCTTTTTTTTTGATGCGAAAAACAAAAAATATATAAATATAAGTGTCTTACATCAACCAAAGTTAAGGAATGCACGAAAGTATATGATGAGAGCTTGAGCAACCACACCTTGCTAACTTATGACAACTTATATGAAAAACTAACAAAAACTACATAAGATACAACTAAAAAGCTTTCAATGAGATGATGATGATGGAGTCCCATGCCTTTTCACTTGAGCTCAATTAGATGATTTAAACATTATTATCGCATGAAAGATTAGTTATAGATTGAGGCAAAGTACCAATTGACAAAGAGGATTAGTTGTAAATTGCATCTTTTGATACATTAGTTATAGGTCGAGGCAAAGTATAGGCTGGTACTTCCAAATGACAAATTGGGTACAAAAGCTTAACCCTATTTGATGTAGATGTAGGCATGAAATTTGAAGTACGTTTGAGCTAAAGCTTCTTTCACCCTATCAAACTCTTGCGTGTAGATTGAGAAATGAGGATTATAGGCTTATAGCCATTTATTATCATGTCAGTATCTAAAGGAATTGTTTTATCCAAAAGATCATGTGTTGCACCTGATGTTAGACAATACATCTTTGTTATGTACCTCATCCATATTTGCATTCGATTGTGAATGCCTTGAGAAGACCATTGAAGCTTATCAGTAATAATGGGTTCACATGGAGATGAAGATATATTTTGAACATGATGGTTGCTAGCTTGCTGGTTGGGTTTTAAAAATATTATCATCACAACGAGAGTGTGGAATTCCATAATAATTATTATAGCATAAAAGCGAAAGAACCAACCGGCAACAATACTCTTTCAATTTCGATCCATTTTTTTTATTCGTAGTAAGCAACACATTCCAATCCTTATACGTACGTCACCCATATTTGGGCCTTTTTATTTCCATCTTAACACTTTTAACCCTAAAAAATATGATGACCATATAGTATAAATTTCGGAAACTACCTTCACTTTTAATTGACATATTAATTAAAGGGAAGGTATGAATCACATGCTACAGTGGCGGACCCAAGAGTAAACCTAAGGTGGTTCCTTTACTTAATCGAGACGACAAACTAAATGGGTTGACCGGTCAATGGGTCGGGTTAAATTATGTCTTGTCGGATATAATATATCATAAGTAATTAAAACAAGAAAAAGTTTCATGTACAACCATGTTACGAACAATGTCTATTGAACATCTACATGACAAAATCTCTTACTAAAACTAATTAACAATATGTATGTTTTCCTAGAAAAAAATATGTATTATATATCATTATGATAAAATTGAAAAACGTAAATGAAAACGAGTAGTTTTAAGTTGCCGACAACATATTTGTACTTAACAATTTCTGAAAACAATGTCTTTAGACAATTCACGTATGACATACTATTGGATTACATTAAGTTTACTAGTATATAAAAACTATACAAAAAAAGAAGTAAAAACTTAATTAATACCTAACACAAAGTCTAACAAATGAAGGTGTAGCACACCCACCCACAATGCCTAAATTAAACAGCACTATACACCAACTTATAATTACTATTTTCAAAATAAAGTAACTTACTTATTCAAAACAAAGAGGAGAGTTATTTTACATACTAAACTTTTCTTACATAATAAGAGACTCATCTACACCATTCATCTAAAAAGAAATCAATATCTGAGATTAAAAGCATTTTATTATTTCATATACTTTTTATAATTTAAATATCTCTTAAACCGTTAATCGTTAGCAAAAATAATTACACAATCGCGACGAGCATTTAATTATCTTTTTATAGACGGGCACTTCGATATACTTTCGAAAAAAGAAAAAAAAATCGTTTTGTACACGTTTTTTTGTCTTTTATTTTCGTTTTTCTTCGAAACTGGAAGTTGCATGAAATATCATATATGATTTAACACTAATTTGAAGATCACATGCGATATTAGTGTTAAATCACATATGATATGTAATATCATATGTGATACTAGTGTTAAATGATATGTGATAAATCACATATGATATACATATCATATATGATTTAACACCAATATCACATGTGATATTCAAATTAGTGTTAAATCATATATGACTTTTTCTTGCAAATTTCAGTAACGTAAACAAACGAAAAAAACTTAAAAGAAAACGTGAAAAACACGAAAAAAAATTGTCGAAAGTATATCAAAGTGCCTATCTATAGAAAGATAATTAAATGCTCATCGAATGGTATATTTTTTTTCGCCGACGATTAACGGTTTAAAGATATTATATTTGAAAAAAATGATGCAAGTGGGTTTTTTATTGTTGGGATTAACCTCATCCACTGACATAGTTTTAAAAGCGCGCTCGGCTCAAGCTCTAGGGATTTTTACGATCGGGGCTCACGACATGCATGAATCCCATAAATAGCGTAACGCCTTGGGGCTTTTTGCGCCTCGGAGATGTAACAGGTTTTGGGGCTGTTTCCTAAATATTAAGATAAGATACATGGGCCTTATAAGTTATATGCATGAGCCTTTTAAGTTATATCTAATAGCCCTAATTTGGAAAAAAAAAGCTAAAACCCAAAATCAAGTGGGTAACTATAGATTCTAATCATTTTACAAATATGTAATCTCTTTCACGTCATAAGCTTATATCTTGAAATGATTTTTATCATGAAAATGTGGCATTATGCCTTGAATATTAATATGTTGCTTGCTTGATATTTTGGGTTAAATTGTAAACTTTGTTAGATGTAAGTCTGCAAGTGTAGGACACAAGCATATTTAGTCTTATATGGATTTGAGTCTATATGTAGTTCATCGAGCCAAAGAATTGATCCGTTTGAGAAGTGACAACTAATCCATTTTAATCTTTATAATGGCTATATGTGTCGTGTATTAAGTATTTAATGTTATTTTGTGTTATTTAAGCTACATAAATGATCACATATATTATATAAAAAAAAAACTTAATGTATTTAGTGATCCTCGTATTCGTGAATCCCGCGCCTTGGAATGCGCCTCGCCTCGAGGCTCTTCAGTCCCCTTCGCGCCTTACTGCGCCTTGAGCTTTTCAAAACATTGCCACTAGATCTAATTAAAATGGAGGGTTGAGATTGATCCCTTGGTCGGAGACTATGCACGCATATCTCCCATTAACTAGCCATTTATTTATTGTTTTAATTTTCAATGGTTCCAACTACCTTAGTTTCTAATTATTGCCAAGTCCTCAACCATAGAAATACACCATCTCATGAATTTTAATTCAATGATGAGTATTAAAACTAACATTAATATGTGTGCACCTCTATAGAGTAATCAGATTTCACCCTCAAGATTATAAAGGCTTCAATCATTTTCACCTTCTTCACATACCTTCCTAGAATGATTGGAATACCATTTTAAATTTATTAATTATTTTTATCATTTTATTATTCTTATAGTTTTGTTTTGACTAAAAAGTACGAAACATAAAATATAAAATTTAATAAGTTAAAAGCAGTAAAACACAATAAATATAAAACATAAAACCATTTAAAATTGTCATATTCTATTAATAAAGTGGGTAAAATCGCCGAAACAAAAAAGAAACATAAATTATAAAGTCTAACAAATTAAATGTAGTAAAAGACAGAAAATACGAAATAAAACTTGTCTTGTTCTATTAGAAGAGTGGATAATGACCCCCTCAACATGTTTTTACCATTGGTCAGTCGAGAATGGATCCAGATAGAATAGTTATTAAAATGAGAACGATGAGAAGAAATAATAGTCATATAATATAAATAAGGAGCGAGAAAATAAAAGAAAGGTGCATCTATTTTTTTTATAGATACATCTCAAATTCATGATTGTAGTTTCTTCTCATCTTAATTATATTTTTCATTTGATCCTACCTCTTGGTCAATATAGTCATCTGTAAGTTAATAAACTCAAACATTTGTTGACTCTTCAAAACTAGCTTGACCATGTCAAACGAATCACTTTTTATAAACTTCTTGGATCTATTTTTTAAATCTATTTTCATACTTTCAAAAAAATAAAGAAAAAGAAAACATTTTTTTGAGTAAAAGGCATTGAGTTTGTACCCAAAAAACACCTTTTTATTTTATTTTATTTCTAAATAAATACACCAACCCATCTAACGTCTTTATTTCTTAACCCCAATAGTTCTTTCTACAAAGGCATGTTAGTGAGGTGGGTTAAATTTTGTCACATGCTACTCACACAAGAGCAGTTTAGTAATTTTATATATAGTAACATACAACATTTGTCCTTAGGTTGTACCAAAACAACACGTTGAGCCTTTTTGTAACTTGATACAAAACATGAAATCCAAACTATACACAATTTTGTTCGATTATATAAACCCTATGGGATACTTTGTATTATTCATCAAATATTTATAATGATGATACAATGAAACCTAGAAATCCTAATGGACCCGAACCCACATACGAGCCCGGACCTTATAATCTATTGCCTAATACTCCCAACAATTCGAGCGACGAAATCACGAAATCTCGGATTAAATGAGAAAGCTAAATAAATATTAAAGCGATAAAACAAAAGCATAAACAATTAACAAAATAAAGGACACTAAATCAAACATAATTTGTTGTTGAAGACACCTGACAGGAAGCGGAGATAAATCTTCAAACTACAGCAACGAAATCATGGTAAACAAAGCAAAAAAAAAACAAATAAGCATTAATTTTTTTTGGCAACACGTTGTGACGGCGCGTGGAGACGTCTCGAGTGGCCGACGACGGTGATTTTGCTGGGTTAACCGCGTCAGTTAACACCAAACAATTTGACAGTTATGGCCGAATGCAGTTAAGGTTTTAGCCAGAAATAGTACATTTTATTTTATTTTTTTTCTTTTTGAGAAAGAGATAAATGGTAGCGGCCAGGGTTTGACAGGGTAGCATAAAGGAGGCTGCTCAACTTAGCCACCTAGATCTGAGGATTAGATTCGTTTTGATACCAGGTTCTATTGTATAAACCGTCATGGGATACTTTGCATTATTCATCAAATATATTTATAATTGTTATACAATGAAACCTGAAAACCCGGCCCGAACCCGGCCTTATAATCTATTGCTTAATAATTTTATCCGAACCACTTTTCTCAACCCATCAAATATTCATCATCTTGAGGTTTGGAGCATGAACACACAAGTGTATTTAACTATTATTGTACTATGTTTATACCTATTGTTTACTTCTACACGACACAAATCACATATGACATCTTTGAGTACTTTTACTGTTTTACACGTTAGGAAGTTCACTTGTAACTTCACTTCCAACAAGTGGCGGACCCAGGATTTTAGAAGACGGAGGACAAAAAAAAAAAAAAAATTGGTAAAATTCGTGATGCACTTTAATAAAAAAGGTCATAAAAAAATTTTACACTAAAAACTGATATTTTTTTAGATTAAGATAGAGATCTAAGGTTTTTTACATTATTTGATCTTAAGGTGATTAATTTGATTTTGTAATGGGGTGCACTTTAATATAATGGCCCCAAAAAAAAATTATACTAAAAATTGATATTTTTTGGCGAACCATGGAGGCCATCGGCCCCCCTAATTACTATATAGTTCCGCCCCTGCTTCCAACATTCACAAATGATTCTTTAGAAAAATGCAAATCCCTTGATGTTGAGTTGATGACATCTCACAAAATATATCTGTTAAAACTTAAACTTCTAATTTACATACAAGTTTTTGTGAGGGTAAAAGTAGTGACGGAACGGGTAACACAAGTGCATTGGTGTAGCAATTTTTTTAAACTCTAATATAAGAGAAGAAAAAAAAAACTTACGATTTCATAAAAGCAATGGAGTTTAATAAAACTTACCTGAGCTTGGTTTATTTGAAGACTATTCTTATCGTACACATCAGATGGCCACGAAATTTGTGATCGGCGAAGGAACAATATTCAAGGTTGGAAAGAAAGGAAGAAGTAAAAGAAATTTAAAGAAAAAAATCAAAAACTAAGAAAAGTAAGTTAATATTGTGTGGTTTCATTTAAGGTTCGAGTATCAATGATGGTTCATGTGCTGATCAATCGGACAACGGTGTTGAAGGTTCTAAGACTCACAGACTTAAGCGTTTAAGGAGATCATCGGAGTTATAACTGAGGCAAATACGAAGGAATTTTGGAACGATTTTATATACGGAGAGTTCATGCAATACACAAAATCTTACAAGAAAACACCTTCAAATGATTAAGTTGTTTGGGTTACATTACTTCACATTCTATTTACTACATCCTCATACACAAATGGATGCTTTGTTTATCAAGTTCTTCTTCATGGTTATTACTAAAGATCACAAGTTCTTACAGGACTCCTGAACTCGTGGATTTCTGTACGAAAGTATAGGCAACACTAGATGAACAATAGAACCTTTATCAGATCTAAGTTGCAATAGTCACCAGATTAATAGTATCCAAATGTTACAAGATTAGATTAATGTCAATGAGACAATAATCATATGAATGTAAAGACAAGACAAGATCGGTGAAATGATCCGAGAGAAGAGAAGAGAGTGATACAAAAGACGCACACTCAGTGTGTATAACCTAGATAAGGGGACTTATTAAATAGGAGATTAAGTTACACTAAGACCCTCTAACGGCTAGTAGAGACTCATCGTGTAAACGAAGAAAGGCTTGATGAAATGAGATTCTTGGAACTTTAAATCTTTAATCTTTTGTCCGAGTTAAACCCCATAATTAATCCTGCAATAAGCCACAACTTGAAAGCCATTAGCGATTGATAGAATGATATGTTTGCCACAAATTACCAACCCAAAATTTAACATTCCCCTTAACTCGATGAGCAAACATATCAAACAATATCAATTTTTCACACAAAATTTATCTTGCCGATAGACAGGGAGGTTCTTTGTGAGTATATCTGCGGTTTGGTTTGAAGAGTCAATCTTTTAGCATTTATAATACCTCTAGCAATTTTTCCACGATGAAGTGAACATCAATTTCAAAGTGTTTTGATCTTTCATGGAAAGCAGGGGTTGTGACAAGTTGTAAAGCGATTTGTTATCACAAAAAGTTCAACAGGAAGATTGATATCAACTTTTAGGTCTTTTAGGATTTTTGAATCCAAATGATTTCACAGCAGCGATGAGACATAGATCTATATTACTTACATGGAAGATTTTGAAAGAGTGTTTTGTTTTTACTTTTCCATGAGATTAAACAATTATTAAAGAAAACACAATAACACGTGATGATTTTACGGTTTTCTTGCATTTGGCCCAATCAAGATCACTATATCCTTGAAGATGATTTTCGGAGTTCTTGAAATTGTACCTTAGACCTTTTCACGGAGCTCCTTTAGATATCTCGAACATTGAGGGCACATTCGGATGAGACTTTAAAGGGAATGCATATATTGTGCCGACAATGAACCGAGTATGAGATGTCGGTCTAGTATGGGTGAGATAGATAAGTTTCCCAGTAACCCGATAACGAGTGATGTTGACAAGCAAGGGGTCATCGGCGGTGGGAATGTATGGAAGGACCGAGTTGGGTTCCATAGGAGTGGACACGAGTTTGCACCAAGGAGACCAAATTCTTTGAGGAGTTCAAGACAATATTTTCTTTGGGAGAGACAAATGTCATTCCAGGTTTTAGAACCTCAATGCCAAGAAAGTACTTTAGATTTCCCAAGTCTTTAATATGAAACTTTGTTTTAGGAACTCTTTGAATCGGTTTATCTCATTAGTGCAATTTCCAAGAAGGACAATATCATCCACATAAACAAGCGAGCAATAAACTTGTTATTCTCTGTTTTGGTGAACAAAGAGTGATCATTAGCAGTTGAACAAAGTTATTTTCTTTTAAAACAACGACAAGTTTTCATTCCATTTCGGGAGCTTGTTTTAAGCCATATAGGGATTTGACAAGTTTACGACTTTATTCTTATTGTTCTCATTACGAACCCCTTGGGATGGTCATATAGATATCCTCATCAATATCTCCATACAAGAAAGCATTATTAACATCAAGTTGAAAACGAGGCCATTTGTTTTTTACGGCTAAAGCAATAAGGCATCTGACAGTAGACATGTTTACAACAGGAGAAAAGGTTTCATCATAGTCTATTCCTTCCCTTTGGTTATAGCCTTTAACAACTAGTCTAGCCTTGTATCTATCAACTTCACCATTGGCTTTATATTTGATTTTAAATATCCATTTGTAGCCAATAGGAATTCTATTAGGAGGTAGATCAGTTATATCCCAAGCATGGTTTTCATTTAAGGCCTCAATTTGAATTCATAGCATCAACCCAATTACTATCATGGATGACTTCTTCATAATGTAGGTTTAATACTTTTATTAAGACTAGATGCAAAGCGATAATTATCTTTGTTAAGATTGGAGTAATTAACAACCTTTTCAACACCATATTTGACTTTCCTTCTATAATAAAGTCATTAAGATTCTTGGGCAACTTGAAACTCGTTGACCTTCTAGCGATAATGGTGGCAAGCCTCTTTCTTGTTCGTGAGAATCGGTGTTGTATTAGCGGGATCGAAGCGCATCGTGAGAATGTGAATCATGTGATATGATCATCTATAGATGTTGCAACCGGTTCGTCAATCCTAGTAGGATGACTTACCACCGTGCCATCATCATAGGATGTCCTCTCCCTTCATCATTGGGACTTATTTGTGAGTCAAAGAAATTTTGTGATTTAAATCTTTTGGTACAAAGGTTTCAACAAAGGTTTTGACACGAAATTTTTCATTTGAAGGAAAACGGTTTCATAAAATTTGACATCTCCGGAGTAAAAGATATTTTTTGTTTCAAGGCTCAAGAGTTTATAGCCTTTCTTCTCATTTGAGTAACCAATAAAGATACTTTTTCGGACCTACTACCAAATTTATCGGAGATGTTGAGAATGGTGGCATAACATAAGCGACCAAAGACTCTAGGAGAGAGTGAAGGGTCATGCCCATACACAAGGAAGAGCAGGGACTTGCAGGGCAGGCGAAGAGGCAACCTGTTTATGACATAGGCGTGATTAGAACACATTCGGACCAAAGATTTAGAGGTAATTCCCCACAAACATGAGGGATCTAGCTACATTAAGGAGATGCCTATGTTTCCTTTACTGCAATACCATTTGTTGTGGTGTATAAACACAAGAGGTTTGATGTAAAATTCCGTTTTCATGGAAAAAATGTTGAAGTTTATTATTGACAAATTACGTCCCATTATCGCTTCTAAAGATCTTGACATTGTGTTCAAATTGATTTGATAGCATGTGAGTAAAGTTAACAATGGAAACATAAACATCATCCTTCCCTTAAGCATATAAACCCACACCGCCGGAATAGTCATCAACAACGGTTAAAAAATATTTGTAACCATCTACTGCTAGTGACTTTATATGGTCCCCATACATCAAGATGGACAAGTTGACCAATTTTAGTTGATTTATGTTCACTTAGAGGAATGGTTCCTGGTTTGTTTAGCTTTATTACAAGTGTCACGAGAGATGATCGAGTTTGGATGTACTATCAAATTTAAGAGTGGGTTTAAGTATGTGTAGGACTTGGTCGAGGATGACCAAGTATTTGATGCCAAAGATTTTTGAAACATGACAAAGCAGATATGCGGTTATTAGAAATAATCTTACATGAAGAATCAATATCAAACATATATAACCCATTGTGTTGTTTACCAATCCCACAATCCTTTTTGATGTAAATCTCAGATATAGCAATTAGATTCATTAAACCCGACAAACATCTTATTGTCTCTAGCAATTTTATGAGCAGATAGCAAACTAACATTGTACTCGGGAACAACAAGTACATCAAAAGAGTTAGATCATTATTGATCTTTAAATCACCAATTTTTGTAATTAAGGCTGAGTACCGTTGGGATGTCCAACAGTTAAACCAAGATTTGAAATGTTAACAACATTGATTAAAAATTTTCGATCCGCGTCATGTGTTGATTTGCACCGAATCAACAATCCAACCAAGGCGATGTTTCGGATAATGTCTTAGTGTTGTTGTTAAAAACTTGTTGAAGTTTATATTAAACTTGACACCGCCATTAAAGAAGGTTCTGAAAAAATTTTACCCGCGAAGTTGGCATTAGCAGATGACACATTGTTGTCATTGAGAAGACTCATAAGTCTTGAGAGTCATTCATTAGACAAGGAGACAGGAGAGTTCTTTGGCACTATTATCGGTGACAAGATTGGTTTCAATGAAACATTATTCTTCTTGAAAGGTTTACCATTAAAATTTCTCTTAGCATATCCAAAGCAGGATAGCCAACAAGATCATAACATCTATCAATGGTGTGACCGGTTTTTTGCAATTAGTACATTTGAGGTTCATGTTTGGTCCTCTGCTATTAGAAGTCATTACCATTATTAAAACTAGACACTTTGTTATTAAAACCTCTTTTGTTATCAAAAGATTTTCCACCATCGAAGTTTTGCAAGAAAAGTCGTAGCATTGGGTTTAAGCGAGCTATTCCCGGATGAAACATTTCGTGAGATTCTTCTCCGAGACAACGAAAGCGGTTTGACATTAGGTAAAGGATCTCGGTTAAAATATTGCTTCGATGGGAACATAGGAGTCATCAAGACCCATAAGAAATTGCATTAACTTGATTAGGCGATTGTGTTTTTCAAAATGTTTTGCACCTCACAAGTGCGGGAGGCAAGCTAATCATACAATCAAATTGTTTCCATAAAGAGTTAAGATTGTTATAGTAATCGCAGAGAGGACCCACTTTGACTAAGAGAATTTATGTTTTTGTGCAAATTAAAGATAGTGAACCATCAACTTTATCATAGGTGTCTTTAAGATCATTCCACATTTCATAAGCAGTTTTAGAATAAATAACACCGACAAATAATTCGAGTGAGAGAGTTGAGGATCCAAGTGACCACAACGAGTTACAAGTATCCCATTGATTAGCAAGGCGGGGTTTGAATCATTTCTTATGCAAGTACCATCAATAAACCCCAACTTGTTATGGTTCCTTAAGGCAAACATCATAGCCATATTCCATATTTTATAATTTTCGGCCCAATGAGTTTAATAGAAATAATGGGAGTACCATTGGTGTTATTGGGGTGTAAATACAAAGCATCACCAAAGGATAAGCTTTTCTCAGTGGAACCACCACCACCAACATTATCATCACCAATAGCCATAATAGAAACAATAAGACAGTCAAAGAATCACAGATAGATAAAATAATAAGAGTAAATAGACAAGTAAATAAGACTATGCAATAAGAAACAACAAGCACCAAGCACATGGACTAGGGTAAACCGGAGGCGGTATTCGTGCCACTCAAGGTGGCGAGATCAAGATGTTAGTCTGCCGTTTGCACCCACTGAGAGACTTAAGTCTTGTATGTTTAAAGAGAAGATAAGACTTAGACTTACAGAGAAATATCACGGGAAGAACAAATCACAATCACCCTAGATTCACTTAGTCTAGGTAAATTGTAAACAAGATAACCGATGATTACACCAATAGCAATAACCCCAACCACACCTTCGCTGCCAAAGAGAATCAATGAGCACAAGCTACGATACCATGTACGAAGTATAGGCAACACTAGATGAACAATAGAACCTTTATTCGGATCTAAGTCGCAATAGTCGACTTAGATTAATAATATCCAAATGTTACAAGATTAGATTAATGTCAATGAGACAATAATCATATGAATGTAAAGACAAGACAAGATCGGTGAAATGATCCGAGAGAAGAGAAGAGAGTGATACAAAAGACGCACACTCAAGTGTGTATAACCCTAGATAAGGGGACTTATTAAATAGGAGATTAAGTTACACTAAGACCCTCTAACGGCTAGTAGAGACTCATCAGTAAACGAAGAAAGGCTTCATGAAATGAGATTCTTGGAACTTTAAATCTTTAATCTTTGTCCGGGTTAAACCCACGTAATTAATCCCGCAATAAGCCACAACTTAAAAGCCATTAGCGATTGATAGAATGATATGTTTGCCACGATTACCAACCCAAAAATTTAACAATTTCGTCCAAACAAGTTGGACAACGAAGTAATTTATTAGTTCGACATTGTCTATATTCATCATTTTTTGGTCTAGCAAGCTCATCCACTCATTAATCTGCATCATAAGTTGCAATGTTTTTTTCCTACTTGTGTTTTTTATATCTACGAGGTGTAATTTTCTCAAACGTCAATCTCGTTGAAGATTTTTTTTTCACACAAACATCATCCTTTCATCCTCTTAGACCTAGTGTAATAGAGCAACGTTTGACGTGTGAAGACCAACAAGCACACTTGGTCGTTTGGACGACCGAATTCTTTTTGTTTGTTTTTTAGTATCCGTGTGTATATTGTGAGGTATATAATTTGTGTTCAAGTATGGTATTTTTGGATGATAAAGTTGGTGAGCTTATTGCACATGTTCGTTGTTCGAGTTGTTGTTGAAGTGCGATAATAATGTCAGTTGTTATTATATCCAACCTTATTTCATAACAAAATTTGTAACGGTCGATGAACATGATCATCCATATTGAATTTCCATCCATCAACTCTCAAATTTTGAATTAAAAAACATCACACTAAAGTAACATTTAAAAAGATGACAAGTCTCAATCATATTAAATGGGAAGTGCAAATTACTTTAAACTATGATATTTACCCGAAGATAAATCAAAGATGCATTATCACATTAAATTTATGCCACTCAACTGTAATTCGAAAAAAATATAACAAAAGATACATTTTAGAATCAATGTATCCAACTGTTCACCTAGTAAATACTCACCAACCAAAATGCATGTTCACCTTTAAGAAAGTGATTCATCCTACACCCCCATTATATAGTCTCTCAAGTCTCAAGAGCCCATAAATATGTGCAACTACTACTACATTCTCATTGCATGATACATCTTAAAACTTTCTATAAAGATTTCCACAAGTGTTCATCTTCGCTGACCACAAACCCTCGCACTTTACCGTCTTCACTCACGAATTGATGCTTGCTACAAGGTAGTTTCTTGTATTATATTATCATTTATTGTTTAAATATAAAGTATTACATGTTTTGGTTATAAAAATCTTGTTTGGTTAAGGTTTAAAGGTGCATAGTTTGCTAATATTAGAAAAAAGAGCTCTTAATCTCAACTTTTGAAATTTCATATGTATGTATCATGTATGTGTCATTAGGACTGAGCACCGAAGGTTCAAAACCGAACCGGACTAACGAAACCTACCGAACCGACAAAAACTGAACCGGACTGACAGCCCGTCGGTTCGGTTTTGGTTTTAGGTTTTACATGTTTTCGGTTCGGGTCGGTTTGGTTCGGTCCGGTTCGGCCAAAAACCGACAAAAACATGCCAAAATACACCTAGACCGACAAAACCGAACCGAACCGACAACATTCGGTTCGATTTTCGTTTCGCGTTTTTCACGGTTTTCGATCCTCGGTTTTCTCGGTTCGATTCGGTTCGGGTCGGTTTATGACCGACGCTCAGCCCTATGTGTCATGTTTGTTATTGGTCTAAAGGTTGACGAATTTTTTTATTTATATGCGTTAATTGTTTAACTACTTTAGTTACTAGTAAATTTCTTCAAATTAGTGTTCAAAATTTGTTATGTTAAACTGATTTTGCATTTTAGCAGCTATTATATATATATACTATTTATGGTTGGGGAGGGTATAAAAATACATGATATAAATGTGTAGGTGTCAAAATTTGATTGGGTCTATACATGTGATAGTACACAAAAAAATGTGTTGGCAGCACACTATTGGCTGAAGTGTGTTTGTGAATTCACTGTTCATGTATCTATACACTTGCAGCCAATACACAATACTACAAGAGATAACAGTTTGTCGGTTTAGTCCATTCCCTATAATTCCAGATCTTTCTTCACACACATTCTTCCTCACAAAAACACACTCACACGAAACAAAAACACTCACTACCAGAAATCATAATCACAGGCGATCACCATCATTTCATCATTAAAACCCAAAACCATCGCCACGGCAGCGCAAATCCAAACACCCGTTAATCAAACGAATTTTTGGATGCCGGAACATCGAGCCAAATTCAAACACCGATGAATCACTTTAGCGCCGGAAAACCTTCGTACAAAGAAACAGGTGATAAACCAACTAGCTTTTAATTATGATTTTTTTTTTTTTTTTTTTTTTTTTTTTAAATTTAATTTAACGTATTGAATTGGGTTTTCCTTTTCTTTTCTTTTCATCAGGTTATGGATTTGGGGTTTCAATTGCAGTGGTAGTGTGCATGGTGGTGTTGTTGCCTATGATCCATGGTATAAACTTTGCAATTGGTATGGTAAATTCCTCTTTTCCGCTTTCTATTGATTTACTATTAGTGATTCTTTATTTTTTTTAGAGTAGCTTATTGTTGGTGAGGAAGAATGTCAATGAGTTTGAGGGTTAACAAAAAAAATGACTACCTTTTTTTACTTACTATTATTATTATTTTTAATTGTAAACTTGGGTGTTGCTTGGTTGCACAGCTCATCTATGGGTGACTGATATTAACAAGCCTGCTAAAATAGTAGACGCGGTTTCAAAACTTAATGTTGAAACTTGATACTCAATAAGTTGGTTTATGTGACTGTTTCTAAGGGTAAAATGTATGAAACTACTAAATGAAATATTGAATTAAATTTGTGAATGTTCAATTGAGTTGAGAGTGTTTACGGGTTGTTTTGACAGGAAGAGTATGGGCGAATCACAACATATTGAGGTTCGATTTTGTAAGGTGAATGGAGCATGTGCCCACATTAGTAGGCCGCCTCGAACCACATATGATTGTGACAATGCGATATGTAATATTGCAACATGATGATAACCAGCCATATTTTTGTTACTCCATGTCAACACCCCATACAAGGAGCTAACGTCGATTGTTTATTTGAATACCAAACGAGCTAATTTACTTAATTGTTTGTTGGTTTATTTTCAGGTTCAAATAGGAGCATCGCCACTATATAAGGTTGACAGGAAGTTAACTTCTTTTACGGACGCAGGCCCACGTAGAGGTAGTAATCTCGGAAGAACCACCAAATCAGGCCTCCTTATTGGTGGTGACTAGCCAGCATAACAGTGGACATATTAATTGAGTTTATGTACGATGAGCTTGCTAAGGCTACTGCTGAATTTAGCTTGGCTAATAAGATTGGTCAGGGCAATTTTGGTGTCGTTTACTGTCAAGAGCTCAACGGCACTGAAAAACATTACGACTATGTTCTGAAGGTACTAATCTTTCTCTAAACATATGTTTCTTTAGTTTTATTGTTTAGGCATATGTATTTCAACCAGTTGCTTGCATTTATGATTGTTTGTTTTGTGCATTTACAATGTGATTTAATTTGCTTAAAGTAGTCTTACGTTGTTTCGAATTGCCGTGTGATAATGTGTTCCCTTTTGTTTGATTCCACCACTTGCGTTCTTAAGCCCAGAACCCTCGCGACTGATT
The DNA here is from genome assembly GCA_022545495.1 of Chrysanthemum lavandulifolium. NCBI lineage: Eukaryota > Viridiplantae > Streptophyta > Magnoliopsida > Asterales > Asteraceae > Chrysanthemum > Chrysanthemum lavandulifolium. Next base: position 6,931,767 of record CM040246.1, on the reverse strand, counting down.
GGGAGAAAGAGCGAAGCGAAAGATGGATCGTTATCCATCGAATCGATAGAATTCCACGGGATTGCCTTCTCTTCTAATATATATGTTTTATTTCATTCTAATATATATGTTTTATTTCATTATTAACATCCAATCCCATGATTTAGAATTCTTGTTTCATTTATCTTTAGTTGGGGTTAAAAAGTGGCTGTCGGTATATAAACATGGGTCGCTTGAAGTTGATTTTAATTGCTTACATGCATTTTTTTGTGAATTTGCTTTCCCAATGTAGTTTTTAAATATTTGGTGTCAAATATAACGACCCAATTATCGTATTTCTTATGCAGGACTTACGGAATTGTGGTGCAGTGGTCTGTTGCAACTAAGTAGCATGTTAGTGGTCGAGGTAACTTCGTACTTATTTGTTTCACTTGCATTTATTAATGGTTCACATAGTTGGAAATGAAAAGCAGACTGACAATTCGAAAAATTATTAGGTGACGATAGTAATAAAGTATTTGCGACCCAAAAATAGTTATTGTCGATTCGTGAAGGTTTGTTAAGAGAACCTTATGTTCAATTGGGTATGATTGGTTCCCTTTAGACATACTAGCGGTGTTTAGGATGGGTTATTAAAACAAGTAGGAGATTGTTGAGAAAAAAAAAAAGTCTTTGTATGCAAAATCGGTGCTTGATAAATGAAAATATCCTAAAGTTGCATGTGTTTAGATCTTCTATACCATTTTCATCAATCCCGCTTACTATTTCGTTTTACCGTTTCTTACGCATTCTTTTGCTTGAATTATCTATTATGTTGGCACAAGTCCGACATCATTTGCTGTCATTAAAAGGCTATGTCGCTTGTTGAAGAAAGTAAAGGACAATATCACGTGTCGGTCATCATTGCCGGGTGGGCGTATATTTATCGATTAGTATATCGATAATAAAAGCGGAAGTTAACGCTTTCTTGTAAAACATGTCTTTCATTTCTTTGACCACTATTGAGCGGTAGCGAAATGTGTAAGTAGATTTTGTTAATGTTAACCATATGACATGATTATGCGAAACTGCATCATTCACAAAAAATAGGTGTTCTTAGTAATTAGAAATTTGTCAATTGTCAATATAGCTTCAAGTCAATAATTGTCAAGTAATTAGGATTATATTGACAAGTTACACTTTATTGGTTGAAAGATAGTGGTTTGAGTTATTTGATGTCATTTTTATGAGAAATAATGTTTTCTTTGCAAATAAAAGTTAGGTTACTCCTCGAGAAAAGCGTAGGTCTAAAAGGAAAACCTTACACGATCGAAGTTCATCTCAAGAATCGCAGCAGAACATAGCCTTCCCGTGGTGAGTACTTGAACTTTAATACATCTTAATACTTTTTCTTGGAGTATGTTTTAAGGTTTTAATACTTTGTATGACCTATTTCTAAAGCAAAGTCGCTTTGCGGTCGGTTTGATTAATATCAATAACGGTGGTGAAGGCGATACAATGGTTTAGACGACTCTTAACTTTCAACTAAATACAACATCCATGTCCACAACTTAAATCGATCGTTGATGAAGCATGCCTCCCATTAAACTTACGTTAATATTATATGATATTTGAACTACCTTGAGGTACGTTAAATACCAAATTGTTATTAACATAATATTATTGAATAACTTGAATAAAAGTGAATCGGGTGGTTTAGGTCTTTGAAGTGGGTACATTTGGGGGTGAAGTGGGGGCTAAAAAGGGTGGATTGGGTCTTGAAATATGGCTAAAGTGGGTGGGTTTGGATTCGTAATAGGCACGACATGGAGTGCATTTAGGGGTGAAATGGGTGGGTTTCGATGTTTAAACGGGCCTTGAATATACGCGTTTGGGTGCGTAAACGTGTGGGCATATGTGTATCGACTTGAACAAGACAATTCTAGACCTTTGTAAAGTCGATAAGCCTTTTTTATATGTTTAGCGAGATGAGTTGAGCACCTAAACCACCACTTCCGCAAATCCTATAGGGTTTCTACAATTGCACTTTAAACGGGTTTGGAAGTCGCTTTTTACGTATTAGACGGTTCCTTGCATATTTTTGAACTAAACCGATTTACTCAGAATGTGTTGATTTTGCAATTGTTTTTATAATGATATATCTACTTGTATTGCTTTCCGTGTTGAGGGTCTTGCATGTTTATCATTTCAAAACACTCCGGTCTATATTGATGTAGATATTGGGAGGTACAAGGTAAACAAGCTACTATCTGCAAGTAAAGTTTATCTTATTTCGTTAATATTGTCTAATGGTTATACTAATTATATGATGTTATTATTACGGTCACTAATGACGGTTTGCAACAAGGCTCTTGTGTGGTGCCAATCGCCTTGTAGAAACCCTATAGGATTTGAAAGCTGGAACGGGTGGGTTAAAAAAAGCTTATCAACGTTGGCCTGTTTTGCTGTTCAAGTCATAAACATATAAGCAATTGAAGTGGGGGCTAAAAAAGGCTTATCAATGTTGCTTATATATTTGCTGCTCCATGTGTCTGATGGATGTGTTAGTTGACATGATTTGTATTTATTTTTGTGTATGTGTATAACAGTAGAAGCCTGCTAATTGATTAAGAAAATGGTTTCAATTTAAGGGTAATATAAATGTTTCAATGGATAGTAAATAACCAATTTGTTTATGTTCAAATTTGTTTTATTATGTTTTAAGTGATTGTTATGTGAATTAGTAATTTGGTTTTCTTTGTTTTCTCTTTTATGGCTGCTACTAAAATGTTGGCCAAAAAACCCAAAATTTCAGCGTAGCTAAGTGTTAATACAAGAACCCCGCAGCAACGCGCGGGCTACCCCGCTCGTTGGAACAATTTGTCAAAAGAGAATATTAAATGCATATGTTTAACTAAGTCTAACATCTCATACATCAAGTAACACATTAGATTATTATACTAATTTGGTGGAGATAATAAACGAGACAACATGAATAGTCCATAAAATTTTGGTGTTAATAACAAGTGAAACAACATGAGTTGTGGATTAAATAAGATTTGGTTACTTGAAACAATGTTTGTATCCCCACATTGGAATAAATTAAATGATTATTTGTCGTGAATTATTATTGTTTTTAACTGCCTTCTCATGATATAGATTTGCTCGTGCTGGTGTTGACTTAGGTTGATTAAAGTTGGAATCATTGGTTTTGTGGATGTTTTCTTAGAGAAGATGATGTTACATGTTTCTTCGACCAAGATTCCTCTGTTTAAATAGGTATAACTCTCATACTCAATCTCTTTTCTAAAATGCCTTCATTAACTTGCACTTGCTAGTTTATTTCGGTTTGGTTTCGTAACGGTAAATTAAAAAAAAAAAAAAAAAAAAAGATGAAAAAAAAAAAAAAATTAGTTCCCGATATAAATTTTTAATAAACGTGACTATATAGTTTATAACGAATAATTTAATCCATATTTAGTTTGCTAATTTTAATTTAATTTAAAAATCATTAGCGTTTGAGGTAATTTCTCTTGCGATCATAGGTCTAATTGTTATTCAATGAAACCTGAAATATTCATCATCTATAATTTATTGCGCAATAATTTTATCCGAACCACTTTTCTCAACCCATCAAATATTCATCATCTTGAGGTTTGGAGCATGAACTGACAAGTGTATTTAACTACATTTATACCCTATTGTTTACTTCTACACGACACAAATCACATATGACATCTTTGAGTACTTTTACACGTTAAGAAGGTCAGATGTACCTTCACTTCCAACGTTACGAAGCTAGTAAATACTCACCAACCATAATGCATGTTCACCTTTAAGTCTCTCAAGCCTCAAGAGCCCATAAATATGTGCAACTACTACTATAAAGATTATGATGTCACAGACTATGTTGAAATGAAAATGGTTATGTATTATGACAATAAGTGAAGTGGATAGAGCATAATGAATTTTTTTGTAAAGTGCGTTATGAATTTATAGCTTTTTTCCTTAATTCATTGCACTTGTTTAAAACCATTAAATGAAAACAACGTTAATCATGATAATTAAAGGATAAAATAAGTTACGTAGCTTTTTTGTTTGTTTGAGTTATATATGTAATTCTGACTTATGCTAAGTTATTCTAGGCTGATTGGTTTTGACGAAATTGAATTTATTTGGCCATTGAACAATGGATCACACAGTGAGTGAGCCGTAAACAAGCATATGGTGCATGGTTTAAATGAGGATGCAACACTATTGTAATGGATGCTACGTAAGACATATGAGCAGTTCAATAAAACACTAGTTACATAAAAATTCAGATTCATATTTTATGATGATTATGGCTAATGAGCAGAAACAAATATTTGACCTAGGATTAGACCGTCACATGTAATGTTAAGCAGATTTTGAGTGGCAACATAATAATCTTATTTGAACCACATATGTATGATGATGAAATTTAACCTTTAATCTTGGATGTGAATTTTGAAAGTATATGGAACTGCGAGACATATAATGGTTTTGATTAGCATGAATGTGATAATGAAATTTAACCTTCAGGAAACTTGGACATAAAATGACCAGGGCAAGATGTAAGGGGCTGTATCGTTTAAGATGGGATTGGTAGTTTCAAATTATGATGAATAAGGGTTAGTAGCTAACTTACTATAGCTTTAATGATTGTTTTTTTGGCAATTGAAGCAAAACAAAACTTATTTTTTGAGCCATGTTGATTCGACAATTAGAAAAAGTTGATAGTTGTGACTGCTTTGTGACTTAACTGGATATCTCGATATCGTGTAATACTTCATGTTTTAGTTTGGTAGAAGTGGTTGGGCCATAAGTGTATGGGTTAAAAGATTGTAATTTATGGCCTAATAATCTTATTTACATGTTTGTTTTGGCAGATGGTAAGGACTCAACGTCTCTTTATTTCCTGGGATTGAGAGAATGTTCGAGTGGAAAATGTCATGGCTGTAGCTATGAGAGTCGTGTCTCGCGTGCTTCAATTCTTACCCCATGTATTCATCAACACCTTTAAGGCTTATCCAAATACCAGACAAATTACACATGCACAATGTTTGGATTGTAATGATAGTGCAATATCATTGATGTTTGTACCATGAGGAAAACGCGGTGATCGATCTTTGTTAGCCAAAGATTCTTCACCTGTAGCTATTTTATGGTTATTAATGGAGCCGTGATTTCGACAATCATTGAGGCGTTAGTGAATTTGGCCATCGGTCATACTAACTTATCCTGAGGTCAAATGTAGAAATGGCAAGAAACGGTCAAGCGCTCAAACAACGTGGGTATACCGTTCTTGTAGTTGTACGGATACTAGAATTGGGTTGAACCTTTTGGAAGCGACAAGCCACCCGGATGTGTATTCATGGGCTAGGTTGTTAAATCAATCTGGTAAAAGTTATTCACTCATCATTTTCATATTGAAGATTTTAGCATATTGAAGATTTTAAAATGAGGACCTAAGATCTGATGGCAACCTGGTTCATCTATCTTGCATCAACTTTCTCTCTCGACGACTTGACGATGACCTAGTTGCCATGGTGGTGACATGAGATTTTATTTTATTTTATTTTTTAATTCAAATATTTTAACAACAAATGTAAAATTCATTAAAATAAATAAAACATTACGATATATTAAAATTAAAAATGATACGAAATACATAATACATAAATCCTAAATCTTAAATCCTAATCGAATACTCCTCGTTCATGAGAATCATATGAGGAGGTATATAATCCTCGGCGAGACAAAGCTTCCTCGCTCACCGGAGATTTCTCACCGGATATTCTGCATCATCATCTTTGTTCACCCGATAGCTCGAATTGACTTTGGTGTTGATGTTGTTCGTTACCCTCCGAACACACCGCCACAACTTGTCAATAATTTAAGTCATCTCGGTGGGCTTTCTCCTTGAAATTTCTCGATCACACCTTTTCGTTCGGTCTTGATGTCGTTGCAACTCTTGTAGTTTTCTCTCATCTGCGACTTCTCCGTTCTCCCCTGCTCAAACAATTGGATGACGCGTACAATAGCGTCTTTTCGAGCCTCATCGTCGTTATTGCATTGATTTTGAACGTACGTTTGCATATCTTTAGCGGAATGCGGGAGACGGCAAGCCATAATAATCTTGCGTAAAGAGAAGTGTGAATTTTGAAGTTGAATTGTGTTTGAAGCGTGTGTTTAAAAATGTGTTTGAGGTTGGTATTTATAAAGTTATAAAAGTGGTAAAGTTTAATTTTTTTAATTTACAAGCGGGCATATTGTTTGGATTTTGTGGATTACCACTCGGTTGAGGAGAACAACGAATTCAACATCTCTCCCTCAACCTCTCGACCGGCCACCCCACAATGGGGCAACCGGCCTCAACCTCAACCTTGCTCAACCGAGCCCATTGCGAGTAGCCTTAGGTGTGTGTCTGCTTTTAAAAATGAGGACCTTAATTTTACTAGACTTTACTTGGTTCTCACATATCAAAACAATTTCTCGAGTGAACCAAGGTTCTTCTTAAACTTCAACATTATAAAATTACTACATTTGTCAACATATTTGTTTGATGACATTTTCAACATAAATGACAATGTTTGAAACAACTTATACGGACAATTAGAACTTTATAATTATTGCCAATTATTTGCTTATGTGACCCGCTTTCTCGGATTTGCATACTTCCAAGCCTACACATATTACATTCTTAGAACCGTTCATTGTTCAATCACAAGCATGTCAATCCTAAGGCTAGACGGAATAAAGAGTAAGTCACCCGTGAGTGAGCCCCGTGAGCCACTCACCCTTACCCCCATGCCATCACTCGGCGTGAGTGGTTGGCAAATCGTGAGTGAGCCCGCAGGCGTGAGTTGCACAATATTGTGTGCCATTTTCAATCGCTTGCAACATAAGTAAAAAAAAAAATTCAAACACCTCTTTTTTTATAAATACCCACCATTTCATCTTCATTTTATACACATCTCTCAATTTATTTACACACACTTTTCACAATTTAAATCGTCAAAAATGAATTCATTATCGTTTATGGGCATGGATGATTTATTAGAAGATGGAGAAGAAGTTAGCGACCATGCAAGAAAATTTTATTAAAAAGCTATCGAGTATATTAAGTCGAGACGAACATATACTAGATTGTCGAGAACCACCATAACGGAGATCGGCGGGTGCTCATGGCGTCTAGTAGCGACCTTTTTTTCGCTAACCCGATGTCTGACGATCGGCGATTTAGAAAAACGTTTGAATGGCTCGTCCACTTTACAACCGTATAGTAAATGCGGTAACCAATCACTCGCTTACTTTCGGGGTAATCCGATTGTTACGGACGAGAAGGTATATCCTCGTTGATAAAGTGCACGTGCGATTCAGTCAATTGGCGTCGGTGTTAGTGCAAGTTTTCTAGATGAATATATGCAAATAAGTGAGAGAACCTCGCGAGTCTCTTGACAATTTTGTGAAGTTGTGATGCAGATTTTTGGCCCTGAGTATTTGAGGAAACCTACGGTGGCTGATGTTGAAAAACTTTATCGGCATCACGAAGCAAAGCACGGGTTTCCGGGGATGTTAGGTAGTCTTGATTGTACCGACTGGGAGTGGTTCGGTTGTCCGTACGCCTACAAAGCTCAATATGTTAGACGTGATCATGGTCCGAATCCGTTCATTTTACTTGAAGCGGTTGCATCACAAGACTTGTGGATATGGCATGCTTTCTTTGGTGTTGCGGGTCGAACAATGACATCAATGTTTTGTATCAATCCCATTATTTAACGATCTCAAAACCGGACGGGCACTGAGGTTCCTTTTGTAGCTAGCAGAGTAAGTTACCCACATGGATACTATCTTGTTGACGGGATATATCGAGCTGGCGCCTCTTGTTAAGGCGATTACGGAACCGGCGAGATGATGATCATAAGCGAATTTTGTATAAAAGAAAGCAAGAATCGGCAAGGAAGGATATTGAGCAGGCGTTTGGTGTTCTTAAGAAAAATGGGCAATAATAGCCAATCCAACACGAAAGCAAAATAAAAATAGGATTATGAATATGATGTACATGTATCATATTACATAACATGATTCGCAAATACAAAAAGTTGCAATCTCGCCTAAATGGTTTCGGGATGAAGCACACCAATGAAGACGTTCTTGAAATGAAGAGCAAGTGCAGCGAGTTATGAGGTGGATCGGATCATCGGAAGAGCATCAAAACCTTCGTCACGATTTGATCGAGCACTTGGCTCAAAATGAATAATCTTTTACCGTTATTTGTTATGTATTTTTTTAGTATTTTACTTTTTATGTAAT